>JAPPUR010000024.1:0-586446 GCA_027569015.1 Ascodesmis sphaerospora | reverse complement strand
AACCCTAACCCTAACCCTAACCCTAACCCTAACCCTAACCCTAACCCTAACCCTAACCCTAACCCTAACCCTAACCCTAACCCTAACCCTAACCCTAACCCTAACCCTAACCCTAACCCTAACCCTATAATCTTATAATAGATTATAGCTTTAATTAAGTAAAAATAAAAGGTAAGCCTATTATTAAGTAATTACCTTAGGGTATACTTAGTAAATAATAAATAGCCCTCTTTAGGAAGTAAAAGGAACTTAATTACTTTATAGCTAATATTAGGCTAGGTTATAAGAGCCTAGAAGATAGTAATATCTTTAGCCTTAATATAAACTAAGCCTAAGAATTTATTTTTTTTAGCTATAAGTAATATTATAATTAGGTATATTATTTATATACCTCGTAAGACTAATAGGCCTAATTACCTTAGCTTTAGCTTAAACTAGGGGTTATTTTCTAAAATTATATAATACTTATTTATAATTATATAGTTAAGGCGAGCTAGGGCCTAGAGGCTATTTAAATAGGCTTAGAACCGCTTTATTATAGCTAACTTAGGCGTTATAAAGATAATAAAAGCTCCCCTAAGTACCTTATTAGCCTATTATTAAGTAGCGGGGATATTTATAGCCTAATAGTAGTCTAAGAGGTTATTTAGTAGTAAGATTAATAATATAATTACTATAATTATATTATTTAAGTAGCTAATAGCTAGTAATTAAAATAAAAGGCTTTTATTATTATTAATAGGTATAATAGCTAAGATTAGATTTTTATTACTTATAATAGCCTCTAGAATTAGCTTTTAGCCTTATTAGAAAGTAATATTAGAGCTAAGTAGCCTTTATAGCTTAAGGTTAAGGTTAACCTTATATAATTACTTTTAGCGGGCTATTTAAAGCTACTAGAAATACTTAAGGTTAATAATAATTAAGCCTCTTTTTAAGCCTAAGGGGATAATTACCTTTAAGAAGCTAAGAGTAAAGAGGAAATTAAGTAAGAAATATTACTCCTTATTAAGGAGCTAAAAGCTTTATTTATACTAATAGGTCTTAAAGTAAGCCTCTATAAGCTATTAGCTATAAACTAAGTTAGAAGTTATATTATTATAGCTAATTTATTTATAAAAAATAATATTTTTTTCTCTAAGGCTCTCTTTATTAAAGTTATTTTTATTATTTCTATAATTAACTTTACTATATAGCCCCTAGCTAGTAATAGCTATATTATAAATATAATAATAGCCTAGGGTAATAACTATATACTATTAGCTACTAATAATTAGAGACTTAATATTAATTAATTTATTTTAGCGCTTTAAGACTTAGCTAAGCCTAGCTAAATTCTAAGAGCTAGTTATAAGCCTTATATATAGCCTAGGGCTTTTAACCTAGTTACCTCTCGGGGCCGCAAAGGAGGAGCTTTTAGGGCTATAAAAGCTTAGCTTAGCTTATAGCTATTATAGCTAGGGGTAATTCCCCGGGGCCTTTATTTTTTTACTAAAAGCCTTATTACTATTTAGGCTAAAGGTCTTTTAGAGAAAAGGGGAAAAAAAGCCCTAAGAGCTAAGGTTAAAGTTAGCTTATATAGCTTTTTAGAAGGGTAATATAAGCTAGAGATAATAGATTAAAAGGGTATTAACCTCCCGAGGGAGAAAGTAATAAATAACCTTAAGTCTCTTTAACTTAGAAAAGCCTTTATAAATATTAGTAATTAATATAATTAGCCCCTAGTCTAAGAAAATATTATAAGTACCTTTTATAGCGGTATTATAGTACTAGAGAGTTAAGAGCTTATTTAATTTAACTAAAAGACTATTACTTAGGTAGATTAAAAAGGCTAATAGCTTAAATAGCTTCTTAATGCTTTAGCTATAAGAAAATATAGCCCTAGCTTTTAGGGCTATAAAAGAGCTATTAGGGCTTTTAAATTAATAGGCCTTAAGAGAAAAGTTTTTTTAAATAAAAGAAAAAAGCTAACTCTTAGTGCCTTCCTTAATTACCTTATAGAGGCTATCTATAAAGGAATAACTTATTAAATTATTAATAAGGTTATCTTAGATAGAGTCCTAGGGGATAAAAGGTATTAAGGCCGGCTAGTTATCCTCTAGGGTATAGCTCTTTTATATAAGAAGCCCTTAGAAGAAAAGAAGTTAAGCTTTATCTAAGGTAGCTTATAGTATATACTATAGGCTAAGAAGGCTAAGCTAGTTACCTCTATAGAGGATAGTTTCCCTTTCTTAGCTAATATAGCTAGGCTAGGCTATATTAGCCTTAGTAGCTATTTTATAGCTATATAGCTAAAGGATAAATTATATAAGGGTTATATTAGCCCTGGCTAAGCTATTTAGTATATACCTAGTTATAAGCTATTATATTAGCTTAAAGTAACTAGGGCTAACTTCTTAAGCTTTTAGAAAAAAATTACTAAGGTTAATATATTATTAGATAACTTTATTTCTTTTTCTAATTATTTCTTATAAGATAAATAGCCTAGAAATAAATATTAAGATAAAAAGAAAAGAGGTAAAGGTCTTAAAGCCTAGCTAAGAGCTATTAAGGGTTATACTAAGTATAATAAGAAAAGAGACTATAATACTATTAAACTTATTATCCTTAATCTAATAATCTAAGATTAAGATAAAAAGTATTAAGGTCTTTTTTTTTAACCCCCTATAGAGCTCTATAACCCTAGGGCTAGAGAAGTTACCTCTAGCTAAGAGCTAGGCCTCTTTTAAGTTATTAAGGTTATTAGAAAGAGCTTAATAACTAGCTAGTTATTATTAGCTTACTTTAAAAGGTAGCCTCTTTGCGGGCTTTAAGTTAAGGTAGCAAAAGGTATAAACTAGAAGTTACTTTACTATTATAATATAATAGTCTTATATAGCCTTTTTATACCTATAGCTAAAAGGCTTCTTTATTAGCTATAAGGTATCTTATTAATTAACCTTAAAGAAAATATTTAAAAGAATTTTATTAAAAGCTATAAGGCTTATAACTTCTTATAGAAGCTCTTTAAAAGCTTATAAAAAAAAAAAGTAATTTAGCTTAGAAATTTCTTTTAAAGACTCTTTAATTAGATAAAGATTAAGAGAAAATAATTTTCTTAAAAAATCTTTTTCCTTATTAAAATTAACTAAATACCTTATTAATCTTAGCCTTTAAAGCTAAGAGTTAAAGGTAATAAAATTATTAAGTTACTTTATAGCCTTAGCCTCTTTACTTTTAATAGCTAGGGCTTAGGCCTTAAAGGTAATCTTAGCTTTTAGAAAAAAGAGGGCTTTAAAGCTATTACTTTTTAATAAGACCTTAAAGTATTTACTATAAGGCCCTTACTTAAAGAGCTATTAATAGGCTATATTAGCTCGCTAATAGCTTTTAATAGCTATAAAAGGCTATAAGGCTATTACCTTAGAAGGCTAGTCCTTTTAGCCTTTTTATTAGACCTTATAAAAGACCTAAAAGTATTTTCTAATTTATTATAGCTTAGAGCTAATATAAAAATAATTAAGCTTAAAGGTATAATAAAAGCCCTATTATATAGGCTCTCTAAGTTATAAGATAAGAGGGCCTAGAGGAATAAGCTTAGGGAGCTTTATAAGGTCTTTTTAGCCCTAAAAAAGATTAAACTTAATAGCTTACTTTAAGATAGGCTTAATCTCTTAGAGAGAAAGCTAATAAGGCTATTAGTAGAAGTATTATTAAATTTAATTAAAAAAAATTATAATTTTATAAGTCTTATAAATTAAAAGAGAAAAAATAAGGATATAAATAAAATAATTTATAGTTATAAGGCTTATAAGTAACTAAGATATAAATAAAGATAGAGGTTAAAAGTATATAGTTAAGAAAAATTAGAGTCTTTATAGAAGAATAAATAAAAAAAGAAAAATAGAGGTTAAAGCTTATTAGCTAAGGAATTACCTTAGTTATAGCTAGCGAGGTAATTAATATAGCTAAGTAGCTAGGTTATAGCGGTAATTAAGGAATTTTAGCGTAATACTAGTTATATTAATTACCTTATTAAAATTCCTTTTTTTTATCTTTAAATAATTCTAGAAAAATAAAGAAATAAGATATAAGAAAAAAGACTTTATTTTTAAAATCCTTATAGTATAAAGTTATATATATCTCTTTTATAGAGCCTTAACCCTATAAGAATCCTCTTTTTTAAAAAATATTAGCTAATTAAGAAAAAAAATATTAGCTACCCTATAGTCTACTAGCGTAAAAAATTCCTCCTATAGAAAAAAAACGTCGATAGCTTAGCCGACGTTTTTCATAGGTGATAGGGTGTGCCAGGAGCGTTTGCCGAATGGCAACAAGTATCGAATGGGACGTTTAGAGGCTAGCCGAAACCTATGACCCCGTTCGTGCGATCTGGCCCTGATCGACTGACCACGTTGGTAGAGAAGTCATTGGATGCCTTAGTGGCTGAGACTAAACCCAACAGCAAGTAGGATCGTGTTGCCCGAGTCTCGCAAGTTTGGGTTCAAGGAGCCCGGATTCCTAATGCGGGCAAATCTAACCAGGGCCAAAAACAGGTCGTTGTCCCAGATCTGGGGCCTTACAGGAGCATGCGATCCCAAAAGTGGGCTCGTGCAGGCACCTCAGCCCAAGCTCAGCACCAACTCAGCTTAGAGCGGCAGGAACTCAGCTCTGGAAACGGAAATGGATTTTGGTGTGCTTGAGTTTCGTCTCCGAGTATGATGGTATTATAATGGTGTTGAGAAGCAACTCCGGCGCTAAAATTCCTCATGTTGAGAGCACGACTGTGGTTCAGGGGTATTGTTGGCTCTATTACACGTGTAATCCACCTCTAGTATGAATTTGCATCTCATTTCCCAACTATCCCACCTTTAGTCTATCTTAACTTTTTGATTGTCCTGATCAAGAACCGAAAATTAGCCCTGCTTTGAGGAGTTGCGCTCAAGCATGAAGAGATGCCAAAAATGTTTTTGCTCGAATAGGGCGAATGTACGTCTGTCCCTTGTCGAGTCCCTTGTTTGGCCATCCGGTAGAGATGCCCTTAAAAGGACCAAGCATCTAGGGTTGATTCCAGTGGCTGAAGTGGCCAACACACTTGCTACATGATGACTGTATCGCTAGCTAGAATCCATTACATGATTCGAGGTCTCCTGGTAAAGATTTGAAATCTTATTGGAAGGGTATAGTTGCTAGAGGTTGGGGTGCCGAAAGGTCTTTTTTCCATGTTGGTTAACTTGAAAGTCGCTTCGCGCCCTAGCCTCCCCGTGAATTGATTCAAATGTATGTCATGGCATCCTCTCTTAGCCCCACGGTTCCGTTTGATAGCTAACGATGAAGGTTAGCATCATCTTGCGCCGTAACTTGCAGTCCCTCGTCCTCCTGTCTCTTGCCCGATTCATCCTCAGATCCATGACTGAGCTCGGACTGTACTCTCTCCGTGCCCGAGTCCCCAAGGATAAGTCGTCATTCATGCCAATGATCTGACCTCTCCCCGCTGGTCATAGGCGTGACACCGCCCTCCGGTGTTGTGACGCCGACAGGGAAAAAATTGAGCAGATCAGTTGTGAAGATGTCGAGGTTGAAGTTGGAGAAGAGATCGAGTGGCGGTGCCGCTCCCTCCTCGCCCGGCCCAGAGGCCACTGTGGGGATCTCGTGAAACCTCCGATCTTGGTCGCTGCCAGGCTGGTGATGAGATGAAGAGCGGTCACTCAAGAGTATCATCTCATCTTTGCCCATCGGGAACCAGCGCGTGCCGATAATCGGCGCAGAGTGAGCCGTATCAACACGCTGAAGTGGACGTCCTTCGGATTGAGTGCTCGGGCTGCAAGAAGATGCTGGTGTAGCGAGAAGGGCCTGCGGTGGACGCGTCACATAGGCAGTGTTGTGCCGCTGCTCAATAAACATCTCCACAGCCTTCAACACTTTCTCGATTGAGCTCGCTGCGGTCGTCATGGGCTCATCATGAACCATTGCATTTAGGCATTGAAGAGCAGTCTGGATATACTCTAGGTTAAATGTATACTTCGATGGGTGGGACAAAATATCATAGAGAAGGACGGTACAGCATGCGTCGAAGAAGAAGCCATGGAGTCGCACCGTCTAAGTTCTCGCGACGGTCAGCACATGAGGAAATCAGATCAAGGAAAACTCCAAAGAGATGCTTCGACGTACCGGGCTCACTGAATCTGGCTTCCGGAACATGCTGCTGGTAAAGGCGATGGAGTCCTGCGCTGCGTCGACAGCACACCTACACGCATGCCGCAGCCACATCCTTTCCTCATGCGTGGCGGTTCCAGCGCAGCGTGCCGCAAAGTCGGCAACCAGAAACGGCCTAAAGACAAGCATGACGGCAAGATAGTACCCTGCCTCTGAGTCAGTTGATGGGGATCTCACCACGTTGAAGGGGTATGGCTCCTCACAATTGTGTAGCATTAGTGACCCTAAACAATCAAGCTTCTTTAAGCTGTTGCCTGCACTTGATGAAGCAATGCCGAACTTCTCTGCGTAGTGAAGCAGTTGAGCGTGCACGCCTTCAGCTTTCTCATAAAGCTGGAGTAGGGATTCGGATCGGCGATTATATATCGTGTCCACGGCCTCCTCAATGATAATGGAGAGTCGGCAGAACCTAATCAGCTCCGGCCGTTCCTTAGGCAAGGGGCAAGAGATGTCGCTCATCTTCAGAGCAGATTTCCTGCCTAGGACGAGAGATGTCAATCTGCTTGGCGGTTAGACTGGGAAAGGTGCAACTGGACACCATCTAACACTTACGTTTCGTGGCAGTACAAACTCCAGATTGTAGCCCGTTGCCTTCCCATGATTTCTTCGCTGTCGATTGTCGATGCTGTTTCCTTGTGCAAGCCCAGTGCGAACGCTTTCCGGCATGCCACCCCCAGATGAAGATATGCAGAGTTGGGCCGACCCATATCCAGCTGGTATACGGACATGAGGAGCGAGAATTGTAGCATCTGCAATGTTACGGCATCGTCGTACATGACCACGTGATACTTGGCCTGCGTGATGAGCATCTCAGCTGCATTCGTGTCCGGAGTGCACAATGCACCTAGTGCCAGAACGACTAAGAAGACAGCCTTTGTCTGAGGCAGCAGGGTGCCGTTATCGTGGCCATTGCTGTCTCTAAACAGATCGTGGAAGAGGCTCTCTAACTCAACTGGAGTCAAGAACGGTACACGAAAAAGACAGGCATCCTTGAAGTGATCCAAAAAGACTCTGGCCAGAGCCTGGGGTATATCTTGAAAAGAGCCGTCAGGCCGGGTTATATCAGCTTCGATGCGTGACGGTGTGCCAAAAAAGAATGTTCGTTGCATGAACATGTCAAGTGATGGCCCGCCTTCTTGGACCTCACGGTTACGTGAGTGATCTTGAGATGGGGCATTCTGCAGGATGCCGCGGTGAACCTGGTGTAGAAAGGCGAAATTGGACGACGCGCCGTAGAAAAGCTGCGAGCTGTCAGTTGCCGTGGGTGCCGTGTGCGTGGCGGTAACGCTGCTGTGGACGTTGCGTTCTGGGCTTGCAGAGCTCTTGACTGCAGGTCTGGGTTCCAATTCAGGATGACCAGCCGTCCCGACGTCTGCAGGCAACTCAATCGTCTCAGGCCTCGAGGAGGTATCCGACTGCGTCGGATTATTCGCCCCAGTGCTATGGCTTATGATGGCCTTGAGAGAGCCCCTAATACGGGCTTTGGCACGGTACCGACACTCAGAGACATGGGACTGGCAGTAGGCATGCTGGCAAGGCCGCTCGCCATTGCATCGGATCTTGCGGCGGCGACATGGCTCACAGGCGCGACAAACTCTTCCTGCGGTGCGGTTCATCGCTTGCTTGTGCGCTGTGTGTACAGGGTACGGTTGCAATTTGTTACAGAAAACAACGACGACGAACAATAGAGAGATCTGAAAGGAATTACCTGAAGTCTCTATTTCCGCTAGCTATATATCCGTTACATATATCCGTACATAAATCCGTAACCTCCTTTTAAATTCTCGCCCCCACTTAGTAGCCATAGTTATCTACTAAACCTGTTCCGTCCCTTGAGAATCCCTTGATTATCACAGTTCAACTTATTAAAACTTATGAAAACGATATAAGCCTTATAGGGACCGGAGTATTCAATAACAATAAAATGAATCAATTCACAAATACGACATTTATATATTGATCAAACTTGTATTTACTTCTTGGCACTAGATCAAGCTCACATGGCAGCAATCCATCCCCTCTCCTCACTTGACTTGACGTTTGCTCAGTACTCTCTAGGTGTACATGGGAATGTCCATCAGTTTCTCAAAGCTGCTGAAGTCCCCGGACCAACTTAAACAGCAGTAGCGAAACCGATGCGGGAGTTGGTGGTGTCATAGACAGAGTAGTAGTTCTCAAGGAACTTCTGTCCAATGATAGTGTTCACACCAGAGCTACCTCCGTCGTTGATCCAAGCGTAGTACTTTCCGGATGTCAGGCCAAAGTTACTGTACTGGGCAGTGGGGACAAGATACTGCGCGGGCGTAAGGGTGTAAGTAGTTGACCCAAACTTGATGCCAAAGTTGGATGTCGGCTTCGTGGTGAAAACAGCTAGGCCAGACGAGCTGTCTGTCTTGCCGCCAGCAGCAGTCAGGAACTTGTTGTAGGCAGCAGTAGGGATGTAGATGAGGGTAGTGCCAGTGTCGACAATGCCACTGCCAGATGAGGCGAGGGTTGTAGATCCATAGGTGAAGCTAGCAATAGAGATACCCCAGTACGCAGCAGCAGAGCCGCTTGTGAGGGTTGGGAAGTAGGTGAGGGAGCCGGAGTACTTGGAGCTGTCGGTGCCACCAAGGGTCAACTCTCCGTTGGTGTCACTATCGTCGCTACCAGACTCGGGTCGGAAAGAAACACCGAGAACCTCAGATGAGATCGAGCCCTGACTGTAGAGGTTGTCCAAGAAGGTTGGAACCGTGTTGACGTTGGAGACGGTGCCCTCAGTAAGACCAACGGGTCCAAAGCCAATAATGCCATCTACGCCAGAGAAGCCGGTGGCCCTGCTAGCAGAACCAATCGACTGTGCCGCGACACTGAGACCACCAAAGCTGACCGTGTCCTTGTACTCAGTTCCAGAGAATGAACCAGAGCCGTAAGAAACAGAGACAGAGCCACCCGTGGACTTGCCGGTCGATGTTGGCTCACAAGAACTTTGAGCACCACACCAAGTGTTGGAGGCTGCATCGGTATTAGTCCAAAATCCATATCATCGACGTTAGGAGAATTTGTCACGTACATCCAGTGTCGACAATAAGGTCCCAGGTTTTACCTCCTACGACGACAGGCGCGACATAGGAGACATCCTCGTTAGTGACAGAGCCTGAGCTGACAAGGACGTTGCCGAAGGTGCTGGCCTGGCCGTTGACCTTTTGAATACGGGCCTGGCCCTTCTGGACAAGGCTCTTGATCGAAGTGGCTTTGACGACGTGCTTCAAGGGAAGCACAGCCGTTTTGGCCCTAGGCTCAATGGGCGATGCCGAGACGGCAGCGGCCGCGGCAAGAGTAAGAGTGACGGCGAACAACATATTTGCAAGAAGCACGGCAGTCTGTATATGATATGCGTAGTTGGAGAAGGTTGGTATGCGTAGCTGGAGAGTGTTGATGAGATGGGATGGTGTTGAATTGCAGACATGGAAGCTTGTTTTTATATCCTCCGAGGCTTATAACATAGCTTGATCTGTCCATCTCTTCTCGGCAAACCGGCATCGTTGAATCCATACACATGTCCAAACTGCACAAGTCAGACTAGGATCCAAACGTCTGTCAAATGCTCTAGGTGTCCATACTCGTATGAAAGGGATGATACAATCGTTGAGTTTGTAGCCTTGTTGTCTGCTGGAAGTCCCTAGCGTGTTGAGACGAATAACACCTACCGCATTGGGTATCTTCCGTGTCCAACTCCCCAATGTGATAGGGTGCATATTCGGTTGGACACCCAAACTAATCATCCAATGCCGAACTCGTCATCCAATAGACTTCTTTCAATAACATATTCAGCGGAGTGACACACTGGAACCCCAGAGTCACGCCTTTGATCCGCAAGACGCGGTCTGGATCACATCTGGGTCGTATGATATAAAGAGGCAATCCCCCGTTGCCGTCATAGCCGAAGCTCTCTCGAAATGGCAGCTAGATATAGACACATGGTTAATTAGAGTAGTTATAACTTTCTCCGCGACTTGATACCTTAAGTAAGGCGCGTCTTTATTGATTATTACTTACGGGCTAGAATAATTATTTTATCCGGCACTTGTCAGTAAACTAAGTAAAACAAGGTATATTACAATCAATAAGGTTAAGAAAAAAATCATTATTTCATATATTTAATGATATAAAATCATTTTTCACGCAATACTACCCTCCATCGGATAGATGTGCCGTCGCTTATCGTTAAACATGTCTGGTGAAATCACTTACCTGTTTCGCACAAGACACCCTAACAAAAGTGCCGTTATCTCTAACAAACGACCCATTTAGTATGTGATTTTCCACATGTCGTGGTTCAGAGCTGGGATAAGGCTAGGGCGCTTGCATAAGTCCCGTCCTTCCTCTTTGGGCTTGCTAGCCGAATCGACAGCAGGGGACGTACTCCACCACCCGAGGCTTGTTTTTTCGTGATCGGTGTTGAATGGCCGGAGGGAATGGATCAGGTTGACAACTGGTGGTGTTCCTCTTGAAGGAACCTTGATGGCTGGACGCGCTTTACGAGCAGTCATTGAACGGAGAGATAGGTCATTCACATTAAGCTTTCCCCATGAATACACGTCGGCCTTGATACGGACAGCGAAATCATCGCCATCGGGCATAGCGAAACCGATGCCGCCTTGGTGGGTCTAGGGTATTTGTCTCGTCGCCGTTACCAGTCCAGACGTGGTTGTTGTAATACATACCGCCTCGTGAGAGGTTGAGCCGCCATCACCCAGGACGAGGTGCTCATTCAGGGTATTCTGCGAAGTGGCAAGATGAATGCATGAAAGTAGGGCCAAGACCGCGGAGGCGGAAATCAAGTTAATAAACACCATAGTGCGCATAGAAGGATTATCTCACGATTGGGTGAGGTGCTCGTAGTTGCTGTTTCATCATGACAACGCACAGAACTCAGTCTAGCTTTTTTATTGAGATCAGTATCTCAGCTCCCCATTCACTACGCTAAATTGAACCCTCGTCCTTCTTTAGGTCTCGTCAACAACATCTGCATTGTCACTGTCAAACTCAGCATGTCAGATTTGAGCGAGTGAGGGCCCCATAACCGCCGAACATTGTCAATCCACTCCATTAGACATGATGTATTCAAAGATGTCGCTGAGGTCCGCCTCTAGAACACAATTTTCGCGCCTTTGTAAAGGTCGGCGACCGTAGGCGATGACCGTCTACTTAACCCTAGTTAGGCACTTGTGGTAATTGGTATCCTATTGATGGTATGGCCTCTAATTGACTAGCCCTCGAAGAATGCTGTCACATCGGAAAAGTAGAGAATGCCAAGACAACAGACACTACCTAATCGACTTCATTAGGCATGCTCAACAGAAACCTCTCCTTCCTTCGCCAACATAGAGCGCAACGCATGGGAAGGGTTCGATCGGCTCTGTTCATCCTCAAGCAGAGCCACAGTCCTCTTAAAATGCCTTGGTGGTACGTTCATTGCGTACAACTCATCCAACCTCTCGAAAGAAAGACCCTTGGTTTCTGGGAAAAGGTACCATCCACCAGCACCTGCAATAAGCCCAGTAGCCAAAAAGATAAATCCGACCTTGCCGCCCAGGTCTCCAGCGTCAGGGTTGATCATGTACGGGACAGTGAACTGCATGATCAGTCCCCAAAGGGAGTTGGTGATGGTGATGAGGCCCTGAGTTGCTGCCCTGAGCCGCATCGTGGCGATCTCTGAAGCAAGCACAAAGCCTGTGGCGCCAATTGAAAGCTGGTATATCAATGCCCAGACATACAGCAAGGCCACGATGCCCCAGCTTGCTTGACTCCGGTTTGGGACACACCCCAAGACTCCGATTATCAGGAGCATGAGGCAGAGCATGAACTGCGGACCCACGATCAAGAATCGGCGGCCGTATATCTCTGTAAGCGGAAACGCGGCAGTGCTGGCGAGAAGCATGACGACGTATAAAGCGACCGAGGCCCCAAAGTAGTCCTTTATGCCAATGAGCTCGAAGAAGTACGTCGCGTATCCGATGACAAACGTCGCGCCGATCATTTGCTGGGCTGAAGCTGCAAATATGGCAGTGAGGGTGCGCTTGCGGTTCGCTGTGTTGAAGCATTCGGCTTCGAGTTGGACGTTGACACCCAACAGTCTGCGAGGAGGGAGGTCATCAAGGTTACCATGTCTCTCGTTTGTGAGACGAATCTCCTCTTCGATACGACAGACTTCAATGTCGTAGTATTCGGATTCCTTAAACCCGTAGATGCGACGGAGAGCTTTTTTCGCATCGGCATTACGGCCGCGGCGGACAAGCCAGTAGGGAGACTCGGGGAAGAAGGGCCAGGCTAGGGTCAAGATGACTATTCACTCTTCTTAGTCTTTAGTTGTCACCGGGGACCAGACATTCGACTTACGAGGGAAAAAGTACATGGCGACCACGGGAAGCCACCATTGCCAGAGACCTGAAATATGACTGCTGCCTTGAGAAACAATCACAATGGCAAACTGCCCAAAGACGATGCTGGTGTTGAAAAAGCACAGAAAGAAGCCACGAAGTTCAGGACGACACGTCTCGCCAATCCACAGCGGCGAAATCGTAAACATCATGCCGATAGCGATGCCGTTGACGCCACGACCAGCAAGATGCATCCGCCAGTCTGGCGCGAGCTGTTGCAGGAGGACTCCGGCGACTGAGATGAGAGATGCGGCAAGGATGCCCCATTTGCGGCCGAATCTGTCGAGGAGAGGTGCAAAGATAAAAGTTGAGACGATTTCGGTGGCCGGGGCAATGGAGTTCCAAGCTGAGAGGTAATGCGCGGGGATCAGGTGGCTGCCGTCGGGCTGAAGGATGCCGAATTTCTCTCTGAATGCGGGTAGAGCTGCGAGTTGGCCACCAGCTACAATGTCAAAGCCTTGCATAACAACGCCGGACGAGATGAGCAGAGCTGGTGTGGTTGTTGGTGATACTGAACAATGTAGGCTGAGGGGATTCTCAGTGACTTACCCCAGAGGGCGAATCTCGACTGCGACTTGAGAATCTTCCATTTGTTGGCTGGATCTACCACGGAGTAGTCGACTCTGAACTAGATGTTAGTAAATGATCACCGTTACCATGTGCTAGAATAGGGTTACCCGTGAATCAAAGTCATGTTGAGGATGAGCCGCTGCTTATGAGTCAACTGAATGGTCAGTGAATAAGAATCATGTGCAAGGTGATGATGTGTTGAGGTTCCAGAGATGATATCAATCTCGAGAAGGATCCAACCGTCTTTTTTATACAAGTTGGACGGTGACAGTTAATCGGACCCAATGACTCGGTCTATCGATGCGGGGGTCTGGGGTTAGTCGCATGCAAATCCGGGGGACATGAACATTGCTGCCCCAAGTTTGGTCAGGTCATCCGCCATCGGGTCAGTCGAGTCAGTCGAGTCTGGAGACGCAAGTGGAGAAGCCGAAACAAGCTCTGAGGCGATTGATGGCGGAAGCGAAGACTAGCGCTGAGGGTCCATCGCGGAGCTCCAGATAGCTCCGCGAACCCTGTCAACGTGAAGGTTTTTATGCAAGGAGCGCTAGACTAACTTGGGTCTGCTGTCTTTGGATAATGTAAGCCTGTTGAATCCATTGACATGAAGTCAAATGACCAATCAGGGGTCATGTAACCGACGACTGCCAAAGAGGCATGGCGAGGGAAGGGTTGTTGCGTCAGACGTTAAATATGCTTCTTGCAATGCTGGAGAGATCTTCACTCAGAATCAACATCCTTTTATTTCACGATCGCTGGCATACAGCCAGACAGACAAAGACATTAATTGTTACCCTCCTGCATTTTGGGTAGAGTGCCAAAATGGCGGACAATGCCCAAGAATCAGCACGGCCAGCCGAGCAGCCCAGATTTCATTTCTTCACAAACACCTGGATCAACGACCCCTGCGCTCCAGGATACGATCCGCGGACAAGAACATACCACCTTTTCTACCAATGTATTTCGCCCTTTTTACATTGGCAACCAGTCAGCTTACACAAGCCACAGGTAACCCAGCAGGGTGCGAATGGGGAAACATGTCCTGGGGCCACGCGGTGTCCAAGGACATGCTGACCTGGTCGTCGGCTTCGACATCCCCGGCACTCGCCCCAGATCAACCTTATGACTCTCAAGGCGTGTTTACCGGCTGTTGGATCCCTCCCGCTGATGCCGGGGATAAGACGTTGAGAGTGGCTTACTCCTCTGTCCGGCATCTCCCGTTCCACTGGAGCACTCCGCCATACCCGCGCGATGCAGCTGGTCTCGCAATAGCGACTTCCCATGATGGCGGCGTGACATGGGAAAAGCTACGGGGAAACCCAATCTTGACTGGGGAGCCGGCTGGACTACGAGTCACTGGGTTCCGAGATCCCTATGTGACACGATTGCCAGCCATCAGCGAGGCTCTGGGCTCGAGTGCTATGACTCGTTATGGATTGATATCTGGCGGAATTCAGGACGTGGGACCCACCACGTTCTTATACGCGATTGACGATGATAACGTTGAAGAGTGGACGTATCTCGGTCCCTTGGTCGTTGTGCCAGCTAGGTTTCAGCCGTCAAAGAAGTGGTCTGGCAACTTCGGGATCAACTGGGAGTGCACCAACCTCGTTACGCTGCATGCAGACTCAGAAAGCCGCCATTTTCTCATCATCGGTGCTGAAGGTGACGTGGAAAAGGACCATGTGAAGAATCGCAGCCACCCTGCAGCAGCTCCATCGCGTACCGTAAGAGGTCAGGTGTGGATGTTGGGCAACCTCACTCTGGCCGACGATGGGGTCAAGTTCGGGTACAAACACGGGGGCTACCTTGATCACGGTCCCCTCTACGCTGCGAACTCGTTTGTTGATCCCGTCTCAAAGCGCCATGTTGTCTACGCATGGATCCCAGAGGAGGATATCCCACTTGAAGCTGCTAAGCGGAAGGGCTGGAATGGCTCTCTTGCTATTCCGCGTGAGATCTTTCTGCTTCAGGTGCCGAATGTGGAGAGAACCCTTCGCGGCACGCTTGCAGAGTGTCATCCATTCGAAGTCAAAACTGAGGCAGATGGTTCGATGACCATTCTCACCCTTGGCGTAAAGCCCATTGACGAGATGACTCGACTCCGAGAAGCATGTACCAGGGTTCGCAAGCTGGAAACCGTAGCGATGCTGCCGGATAAGAATGGTCTGGAAAATTTGTCAGTTTGCCAGACACAGTCATCGAGTTGGGAGCTCGAAGCAGTCATCTCGATGCATCCGGAATGCGAGTCTGTGGGCTTCAACATCCGCCACAACAGCGACCTGTCAATCCATACAGCCATTACTTTCCGTACTAACACAGAGACTATCATTGTCGACCGCGAGGCTTCAACAACTGACGCAACAATCAACAAATTCCCGGATGCCGGGCCCTTTACTCTATTGATTCGGAAGGAGGACAATGGCTTCGAAATGGAGAAGCTGCGCCTGCGCATCTTTTCTGACGGAGATATTCTGGAAGTCTTTGCAAATGACCGTTTTGCCTTGGCCACTATGGTGTACTCGGAGAGTTATAGCCAGGAGAACAGCGGCATCACAGCGTTTGCAAATGGCAGCGCGGGTAGTGCTGTTTTTGAGAGCGTGACAGTCTGGGATGGACTGGATGCAAAGAGAGTATGTGCCAGCATTGGCTCGCTTACAGTAGAATAAACTTCTTTTTCATGGGTCTAGCTTAGTTGGTCTACCTTACCTGATGCATGAAACCAACTCTCAATCTCAGTTAGACGTTGAGCAAGAGCACTCTCCATCAACGACAGAGAAGGGCTGGCCTCCACAATCCTCCGGTCCACAGTGCTCGTCGACTTCAAGCATACGAGAAGCCGAAGCCAGTCCACTACACAGCCATCTCTGAGACACGGTGTCCGAGCTGCTTGTATGACAGCCATGGATGTCATAAAGATAGACCCATACAGCGTCCAGCGATTGACGATGCAGCTGCGAATGCATACTAGCAGACTCGGCATCAACTGGATATACGCCTGAAAGAACATTTCGCAATGCTTGAGAATCTCATTTGTGGCCACACCATCCTGGATGCACTGGTACACTGCCGGCCAGTAAATTGATAGCTTGCAGCAATAGTATTGCACCCGGAGAAAGTTTCCCAGTGGCTCAGCAAACATGTGCGTGTTATCAGGAACATGCTCGGAATTCTGAAAGCGCACAGATTCCGGTAGGTACCGATACCACTCCTCAAGCTGCAGTTCTAGCTCCAGCGCGATGTTTGGAGCGTAGACAATCTCTCCCTGGTGTGTTCGGCGAATTGCCGTGTTGCAACGGTGCAGCATCCGCCGCATGGAGATCTCGGCCAGAAAATATGATTGCGTCTGGTCTGTAGGAGGGCCTTCTGGTGATATGTTGCTGGTTGGTGTAGTCGTAGAGCCCTGTGGCGAACCTGTCTCGATATCGAACTGCCATGCACGGCGACTGTCTGGTAACGAAACCTTGTCATCATGGTCCCAGATCCCGCTCCCAATAACATCAAAGTGAATTCGGAGCTCGCTCTCCAGAAGCAACACCGCCCAGTATGCTCGTTTTACATGTTCGTAGACCTCGCCGTCGTCATCACCAACGTACTTCAATAGGTTCTGCACCTTGAATGAGGCAATCATGGCGTAGTCGTATGCCTGAGAAGGCTTGGACAGACAGCAATGGTAGATGCTCAGAAGCACTAAACACTGCACGCTCTCAACACTCTTGTCGATGAGCACTGCCGGCAGGGATGCCATGGCGGCCTCAAGGTAGAGCTCGCTGGTCTCGTCACGGGAGGATACACCTAGCTCGTGGTCTTGCTGTGCGAGAACACCAAGTGCGGCAACCAACAGAACCATACATGTCTCGGAGCCTGGCGGTAAAGAACCCGAGATGATGCCAAGATAGCGTTCTGAGAAGCGCGGGCGGAGTATTGGATACCAGATGTGGACGTGTGCGGAAAAGGCGGCGAGGGCTGACAAGGCTTGTTCTTGCTGGATGAGACGCACCCTCAATGAATTACCAGTGCCAACAGATGCCGCGTGCCTTTCGAGTGTGGCAAGCTCCTCAGCGAAGCCGGGGCCAAGGCCGAGAATGGTCATCATGCAGCCGGATCCGAGCAGCTGGAAGGGCAATTTCTCTTCGCCAGTGAAGACTTGGCTCTCCACGTGCCCTGGTGTTACGGGGGTTGGCTGGGTAGAACACAGGACGCTGGTGATATGATCAAGCCGTCGGTTGATAGCGGCGAGTTCCACCCCTACTCTACAAGTGCCAGTTAGCAAGGGTCATGAGGACGTAAAAACAATCATCGTACCTGGACGTAGGGGCTGATTCGCTCTGCTCGTAGTGACATTGAAGCCCACGGGCGCGACAAAACCCACAGTCAGGCTTCCGACTGTCACATCTGGTCCTCCTCGCTCTGCAGGTGCTGCACGCCGTCGCTGTCCGGGTCCGTCTCCGCGACATCCCCGAGCGAGAAGCCGGCGGACTGTCGGAGACAACGGGCAGGTCCTGCATATCAGTCTCCATCATGCCTGGTTTTGAAGCGATCGAGGTAGGATGGCAGTTCGGGAATGTGCGTCCATCTCCGCGATATGTCTTTATGGTCTGCTGTGCGGTTCTCGGTGAGGGGGCTGAGCGGGGCCTGCCATCTGCCACACCAAGCCATGCCGAACCCGGCTTGCAGGCATCATCGCGGAGATAAAGTTCTATCCCGAGGTTACTTCATAGTACGCTGATGAGCCAATCGTATCAGCCTTCTGCTCAGTAATTCCCCACTCGGCGTCTCTTCCTTGGCCTACCTGGCGGCTTCAGACGATCGGGATAGGGGAGACATGCGACAGCCAAGACGTCTAGTTACACGCGTGAGCCAACATCAATGGCACAGGACAGCGCATCTTTGTCCCCACATAATTCGAAGCGGGCATCCGGCCATCGTTGATGATGCTACGATGGCCATATATATAAACCAGCTTTTGACAGTTATTGATCTCACTGGCTTGACAACTACTCATCACGACATCACCAAAGTCTTTGACCCAACCAATCACCACTAGAAACTTCAAAATACAATGAACTTCAGCTCCTCCCTCGGCAGCGACCTCCTCAGCAATGCTGCGAAGCTGAAAACGGCACGCACCGGCCGCGTCTCCAGCTGGGACCAGAGCGGGCTCAACGAAGATGCCTGGGTTATTCAGCCCGGCGAGACGGCCGTCCTAGCCGACCTCGAAGGCCCTGGCTCCATCACCCATCTGTGGTTTGTCCAGACTTGCCGCCGCATCGTTGGTCCTGGTCTGATCCCTTACTCCAAGTCCGGGGTGGCCATGATGGAGGTGCACAACGCTCTGGGCCTGAACTACGAGGTCAGCGACCCGGACTACTACCGCAAGGTGCTCATCAAGATGTACTGGGATGACTCGGAGACACCGAATGTGCTGGCGCCCATTGGTGACTTCTTCTGCCTAGGTCACTCCATGGCTTCCAACTTCCAGTCCCTTCCGTTTACCGTGTCCGTGAAGCCATCTGAGGAGAAGAAGTTCGGAGGCGCCGCGGCATTCAACTGCTATCTGCCCATGCCCTTCAACAAACGGGCTCGCATCGAGATTGAGAATCAGAACGACCAAGCCTACATTCAATACTTTTACATCGACTACGAGCTTTTCACCGAGCCTCTCAGCAAAGACACTCTCTTCTTCCACGCGCACTGGCGCCGCGAGAATCCTACAAACGGCTGGGCCCCCGAGAGCATCCAGACCAACAGCTTGGAAACGCAAGTGCCCAACCTTGACGGCAAGGGCAACTACGTCATTCTCGAGACAGAGGGCGCGGGCCAGTATATCGGCTGCAACCAGAGCGTCGCCCACTTCCAGGGCACGTGGTGGGGAGAGGGTGACGATATGATCTTTATCGACGACGACACTTGGCCCCCGTCGATGCACGGCACCGGCGGCGAGGACTACTTCAGCCAAGGCTGGGGGATGCAGAAGAACGCGTACCCCTTCTGCGGGACTATCATACACGAGGAGGACGTGCCGAATCACCAGGTTAGCTACAGGTGGCACCTCGCAGACCCTGTCCGCTTCAGCAAGAAGATTCGCGTCACGATGGAGACAGGGCATGCGAACCATTTGCGAGATGACTGGTCGACTACGGCGTACTGGTACCAGACTCTGCCGGGCCCGAAGCTCGAGATCTTGCCAGTCGAAGAGCGAATTCCTCGAAAGCCTGACTTTCCGGCTGGTACGCACCCTGCACTGCCGCAGTTGGAGAATCTGGATGCTCAGAAAAAAGCCATGGTGGAGCAGAATAGGGAGCGGATGGATGCGTTTGTGCGGGATAGGGATGCCTGGTTAGAGAGGCGTGCTCGGGACTCGCGAGAGCGTGCGAAGAAGAACATTGAACATGCCAAGGACATTCGTCAACGTTTTCTCGAGGGCTTAAAGGCAGAGTAAGCATGTCCATGGAGCATGTGGGCAAAATCAGAAGGGGCAGTCACTGTACTGGCAAATGGTGATTCAACATGGACTTCATATGGCTCTTGACGGTGTTAAATGCACAACATCACTATATATACTTTTCTGACGTTAATCTATGCCGCGTGTGCTCTACTCTTTCCTGAATGATCTCCGCGAGTGCTGCCAGAGACTTGCTGTATGGAGACAGGACCGTAAAAGACTCAGCTGCAAGGGAGAAACAGTGGAAGACCTGCGGGTTCAAAAGTTCCTTCATTCCATCTGTATCAATAGCTCGAATGGCGGCCATAGTGATAATGAAGATGCTGTGGATACTATCCATTAGTTCCTCCTGCCAACATCATCGTGAATCATGTACGTTACCTCGCGACCAAGGTCCAAGTATTTATCATGCACGTCCGCATCGACGTTGTAGCAGCCAGGACAAATGACACATAGTCGTCAAAAAACTTGGTGCAGTACGGTAGCATATCCTTATCCACAAAACCCAGTCTGATGATTTGATAAACAGCTGGCCAGGAAATGGAGGCCTTGCAAGCAAAGAATTGGGCTTGCAAGAATTGGGCGCGAGGAACTTCAGCTACCTCGTGCAACTCCATGGGCTGCTTGTGAAAGACAAGTGACGACGGTAGAAACTTGTACCAGCTGTCCAGCTGTAGCTGTAGCTCTCTGGCGATGACTGGTGCATATCTGAACTCGCCCTCGGTGGATTTGCTGAGTGATGTCGTGCAGCGCCGCAGCATTCTGCGCATAGCTATCTCAGCTAAGAAATAAACCGGCGTGGTATCAGAGCTAAGCTCAAAGGTCTGAGACGATGGAGACGACATGGCGCTATCCCCGGGGAAGGAGAAGTGCCAGATACCGTTGGGAGACGGCAGTTGGACTTCTTCCTCGTGTTTCCAGATTCCGCTTTCTGGAAGGTCAAGCTGGACAGACAGCTCGCTTTCTATCAGTAGTATGGCCCAGTAGGCGCGTCGCAAAGCTTCCACCGTCTTCGTGTCACTTCCTTGAGAGTGGATCTTAAGCATGTTCTGTGCTCTGGCTGAGGCCATGAGGATATGATCGTGTGCCTGACATGGCTGGATGAGGTGCATGTAATACACAGCAAAGAATACCAAGCACTGCAGGCTTCTGACACTAAAGTCAAGGAGAACTTCGGGAAGCAATTTGGATGCCTCGGCGAAATACTCGACACCAAGTTGTTGGTCAAGGGCTGGCGTGATTGTGTCCGCGACGGCAAATGACCCGAGACCCATGACCAACATGGCCAGACAGGTGTCCGAATGCGATGGGCTCCGTCCGTTGATGCACTGATGAAATGATTCTTGAAAATCGGAGGAGAGTACCGGCAGCCAGATGTGTATCCTTTCAGAAAAGGCGTGGAGGATAGAGTACATACTCTCTGGGGGCAGCAAAAACACTCTCGTAGGAACAACAGTCTGGTCTCGCCTTGATAAAAAGCTGGTCGATCGCTCCATGTTACTCAACCAGACGCCCAAGTCCGGATCGAGGCCAAGGAGGGCCATCATGCTTCTCCGCTGAAGAGTCATGATGGGGAACTCGGAATCGTCTGGCTCATACCTGACCTCATGGTCACTCAAGGCTCGAGGGGAAGTTTGGAATGATGTATGCAGTGAAGCGGTTCTGCTGGCTGCAGGGAGAGACCACGAGCGAGCGTCCTTGCCCTGCCGTTGGTCTGACACAAGGAGACTCATGATATCCTCCAGTCGTTCGCGCATGCCAGCAATGTCGAGCTCCAGTCTGCACATATCGAGTGAGCCCTTTAGAAGTTTTGTGCTCGATGATGAAATTTCTCACCTTGATGGTGGCGGCTGGGGAGCAGCCTGATAGACGCAGCGACTACCCTGGAGCTGACAGAAGCCGCACTTGGGTCGTTGGCCGTCGCATTTCGTTCTTCGCCCTCGACAAACATCGCAAGCAATGTTTTGCTTCTTTCTCTGGTATTCCCCCATCACTGTAGTGTGGATGTTCCGAGCAGCTCCGGTTTGGTGGTCTAAGTCTTGTCAATATGCTAGGTATAAATATCTCGTTTCAAGTCCGGGGAACGCGAAGGATGTCACTCCACTCATGCGTTAACCCCGCAATCAATCTTCCTGATTCAGGAGGTTATGACTCTGTTGACCCCATTGAACACCTGTCTCTGCCCAGGAGGCGTCCAATGTGAGGAGTCTCGAGCCAGTTGACAAGGAGAGTTGGTCGCTTCGCTCAAGGGATCTGCGGCCACTTGGTTGCTTCTAGCGGCACGCTAGAATACTTCCTGCTTCTTCTAGAAGCCCTAACGAGCCAGGGCCCCCTGTAAGCTGAAGTGCTGAGGCGGGGTTTAGGTCTTCGATTGGTTACATGGATCCCTATCCTTGCTCTCGGACCCATTTCCCAGTGCATGTCCTGATCCACGACGATGAGCTCTCGGGCCGACAGCTACACGTTTGGACAGGGGTCTGATCGATCGAGGAGATGTGATTTGTACAGGCTTCGTTGATGTGGCAGGCTCACGCTGACTTGGTTCTGATATCTTAAAGGCTTGACATATGTATATATCTATTCAAAGAGTGAATTTGTTGCTATTATCTGTTTTGATAGGGTTTAGATTCATCTATGTGAAGGCTCATATGCCAGAATTTCGCAGCAACCCTCATAATCGTTTACGTGTTTAAATATATCTAACCCCTGCCTTTCCATCCTTCTAATTGTGATCGATTGAATGTAAAATCCTATCCTGAGTAGATCAACTCAGATAAGCGGCGAATATCTAGTGTCTATGAAGTATCTTGACACCAATAGTTCCGATCCCACGACAACTGTCCAAGTGAAGTTGAACTTCAGCTATGAGTGCAGCGGTGCTTTACTATATGCCCTCAAGCAGCTTCAGTGTGTTGGCCATAATCAACGTTGTCATGTCCCAACCTTAGGATGATGTCCTAGCCCTGTGCCTTCTCGTCGTCCAGGCTAAGAACCGGTCCATCGCCGGCGACAACCTCACGCTCGAGAAAGGTGACGGTAGGACACCACCCAACGCTCTTCCGAGCGCTACCGACTTCGTTGTATAGCTCGTCGACTTCTTCCAAGGTAAGCCCCTTGGTTTCATAGATAAAGAAGTACACAAAGGCAACGCAGATGAAACAGGCGCCGAACCAAATGAAAAAGATCTTGGATTGGAGGTTTGCATTGCCTGGCCCGTAGTTGACGAGGTAAGGCGTTGCAAATGCGAGAGCCCAGTTGAAGAGCCACTACATGAGTTAGTCATAAGTTGATCTATGGAGGGTTGGGAAACACGTCTTACATTGGTCGCGGTTGTGATGGAAAGACTCTTGGCGCGTGTCTGCAGCGGAAAGATCTCACCCGTGACAACCCAAGCGATAGGTCCCCAGGTCGACGCGAAGAAGAAGATATAGATGCAGATAAAAGCGATGCCAGCCTTCTGAGCCGCAACGTTGTGCACGATGATAGTACCGGCGCTGTCCTGAGACGTAGTCAAAGTGCCTAGCATGGCGACGATGAATTGCGAGACGCACATGCCTACAGCGCCCCAGAATAGCAGCGGGCGGCGTCCCCATTTATCGATGGCGTAGAGCCCTGGGATCGTTGAGCCCACGTTGACGCATGAGGTGATGACCTGGACTATAAAGGAGTCGTCCATGCCAGAGTTCTTGAAGTACTGCGTGCCGTAGTAGAAGATAAAGTTGACTCCGGTGAACTGCTGCAGGGCTTGAAGACCCATACCTGTCCACTGCCTCTTGGCAATCGGGCCGCGGAAGCAGTCCAGGTAGCTCGCCTTGCTCACGCTCTTTTCGTAGTCGTGGTTTGCTTTGATCTCGCTTAGCTCTTCCAGAACGGCGGGATGGTCTGGAGCGAGTCTCCTCAGCGTCGCCAGGGCCTGAGCGGCCTGTTCGATCTTATCCCGCATGACAAAGTAGCGAGGGGTTTCAGGGAGGACCAACATCCCGCCAATCAAGACGATAGAGAAGGCAAATTGGACGGCAATGGGGATTCGGTATGAGCCAGTATCATCTCGACCTTGAGTTGCGTTGTTGACCACGGCGGCCAGGAGAAGCCCGATGGTGATGGAGAACTGGTAGGCACCCACAATAGCGCCTCTGATCCATTTAGGGGCAGTCTCGGACTGGTAGAGGGGAACTGTATTCTTATTAGTACAATGTGTCTCATGAGAATTACGCGTAGAAGCTTACTCAAAGCTGAGATCAGGCCGACGCCATACCCAGCAAAGAACCGACCAGCCAAGAAGAGAGGGATGGAGACAGCCGCAGTCTGGAGAATAACACCAAAGTTGAACACCCAAGACGATGCGATAAGTGCCCATCGACGGCCGATATAGTCTCCAAGGAACGGGGAGCACAGAGCGCCGAAAAAGGTGCCTGCCGAGAGGATCGAGACAATAGCCGACGACTGGGAGGGAGAAACATCAGGCTGGCCGTGAGAGTCGGTGTAACCAGTCGAGAAGAGTTCCTTCCAGTGGTCCATGGCCAAAATGCCACTAATAGTACCGGTGTCGTATCTGAAATTTGGTCAGTGAACGTGTCATGGCCTACAGAGGGTTGAGATCATACCCAAAGAGAACGCCACCGAAGGCGACAAAGGCTCCCACGGCGATGGCCGGCCAAGACTTGCCAGCCTCATCTTTGGGTACCGACAGAGCGAGCTTTGACGCGCCCATTTTGCTGATCTGGTGGCTGTTGTGATCTGTAGAGTGCTCGATAAGTGTTTTGCGTATAGGGAATGAGGATGTGGGTTGGGTGTTGGATCGCCATGTGTGGTTTGGGAGAATAGATATAGCTTCTCGATCATAAGCTGGACAAGGTAGAAGCTTGAGCCTCCTCTCTTTGTTATCATCTACCTCTCAACCGATGAATCATGGTGGGTGTTGCTTAATGTGGATGCGTGGAGATACTGAAGAGGGGAAGCTCGGTCATGCCGATGAGCTAAGGCAGTTGTTGGTTCCTTGCTCCTTCGACAGGATGTAGTTGCTGAGAATCGATAGATAAGACCAACCACATTTGCCAAAGTTGGAAGGTAGGAATGTTGGATGAGACATTGATTGAGATGTCAACGGTAGAGAGCCCGGTCACAGCGGCGTTGACCGGACTGTTTTCATGCAGCTAGTTATCAGCTCATTAGGCTGGGGCGGCAGCAACCCCATGATGGTCAGGGATAAGTGGATGTCTGTCTGAAGCAGAGAGGCTAACCAGGTGTAAATCATTGCTTAGAATCATCCACGGTCAGGTACATGGAAGCATGCCATTCCACATTGCTACCATGGATCCGGTTCTTTTGTGTCTCTTGCAAGGGTGGACCATAAAGTGGCCACATTGAAACTCCAAACGAGTCCATATCAACTTACCGCCTGCTGTTCCATCACTCTTTGCTGAATAATAATAGAAGGAAGTAACACGTCTCCGATAGGTAAGAGGGAATAGAGCAGAAATGAATATGCTTAGCGAGTATTCATGATTACATCGCCGTGATCTCAAAGGTTGGCTGCAACGCAATGCCCACAGGCTTCAAGCTCCACTCAAGAGGAGTTGGCTTCCAAAATCTCATCTTGGCCAATGATTGCCACGACGACTGAGTTTTTGCCACCTCTCCTGTCTTCCTCCCCCGTGATTAGCATCACTCTCGGAGGCCTAACGGGCGTTTTCCGCAGATGTGGGCCGCGGACCGGATTTCGTGCTCCGCGAAGTTTGCACGACAGGCCGGCCCTAGCACGACAAATGCAACTCTATGCATGCAAAGATCGTCCAGCGACCTTCTAGAATAACGGAAATGCATACGACTAGAGTGGGAACAGTGAGCTAAAGTCTGCGAGAAGACGATTTAGGACATGCGGAATTGTTCTCTGAATGTTCTCTGCACGATGGGTTGCAATGCACGAGGACAAGTTTCAACACCAAGCTCTTTACGTAGCTGTCTCGCTTCTTGATGACGACATCCTAGGCCGACGCTTGGAGCTGAACTGACTCGTACGGAGGATCCGGGGTTGGATTGCACGCGCCCCCACGATCGCGGAGGAGCCAGACGTGTCCGCGAGAATCCCGGCCCGTGAACTAACCGTTAAAGGCAGGCCTCCATTCCCAGACCCTCTTCCCCGCACGCTCTCCCCGCAACCTACCCTTGGTCGACCATACTCTGACTAGAGAGCTACAGGAGCTGGAGAGGCATGACGGGCGGTCCTCCACGACCGGAACGAGGAGAGAGACGTATTTGTGTTCCACGTGCATGGGCACCGGCACTAAGGTTGAATCGTTGTGAGGTGAGAGTTGGGTTGGATCGTCAAAGATAGACGGGATGTCGTTGTTCTCCGGCAAAGCATACATATATCAAGCTCCTGCGTTTTCGTGTTGTGAATAAGGAGCGTCTTATTCTCTCCTCAGTCTCGAGCAACCTCGCACTACCTACTCTTCTTGATCAAGACTGTCTTCAACATGCATTTCCCTCTTCACCCGTTGTCGGCGCAAACAATTGCTCTGCTGGCGCTCTCTGCGTCAACCGCAAACGCGGTTTCCATCTCAAACCTTCCAAATTGCCGCTCCCACCAGTACCCAGGCCCCCGCAACCCTAGCTTCGAGAAAGGCCTCGAAGGATGGCGTGTTGCGAGCGGCGATGCCTTCGGAAGTAACTCGGTCTCTTCTGAAACCTCCTACTGGGGTGGCCCCTTCGGCCAGGCCGGCAAAAGCTTCATCCTGGGTACCGCACAGGGTGGAGAGAAAGCCGTGGGAGAGTTGGAGTCGAGCTCTTTCCGGGCGAGCTCCGTCATGAGCTTCCTCATTGGCGGCGGCTATGATGCTGAGAAGCTGTACGTCGGTCTCGTGAGAGACAAAGACAATAAACTTCTTCTCAAGCAGACAGGCGCCAACGATGAAGCTTTGATCCGCGTCACGTGGGATACCAGCAAGTGGGCAGGACAGAAAGTGCACATTGTCGTGCACGACAGCAGCACTTCCGAGTCGTGGGGTCATATCAACGTTGACGACATTCGCGTTGGCTGCGATTCATTGGGCGATGGCAAGGGCCTCACGTTCAACGTTTTTGGGCAGGCAAATCAGCCAGCCGCTCACAGCTCGCCGTCCTGCTCCCTCATGGCAGTAGACCCTATGCGTCCCCAATTCCACTACACTCAATATCAGGGTTGGATCAATGATCCGGCCGGGCTCAGTCAGTGGAAGGGCCGCCATCATCTCTTCAGCCAGTTCTATCCTGACGCTCCTTTCTGGGGTCCCATGTACTGGTCGCATGCTGAGAGTGTTGATGCGGTACATTGGCGTGAGTTGCCTATTGCATTGTCTCCTAGGGACACAGATGATCCTAAGGATACTTCTGGGCGCTTCACGGGTGCAGCAGTCGTCGACAAGCTTCATGGCAACAAGCTGCGCCTCATCTTCACCGACTACACGGACACTGCTTTCCACCCTGATGTAGTGCAGGAGGTGGTGTCCACCGCAACCAGCAAGGACGGCATTCGCTTCGAGCTCGACTCTAACAATCCCATCATCCCGCACCCTCCTCCAGGCGCACCCAAGTTCTTCCGCGACCCAAAGCCCTTTTACGATCCTACAGACAAATCCTGGAAGATGGTTATTGGCTCCAGCAACGATGTTAGTGGCCGAGTCTTGCTGTACAGCTCCAAGGACCTGCTCTCCTGGACTTACGTTGGTATCTTGTACACAGGCGACGGCAGCACGGGCGACGTCTGGGAGTGTCCAAACTTCTTTCCCCTTGGCGACAAGTGGGTTCTCTTCTACGGCGGCAACGCGCTGGGATGGTACGAAACGGGCACGTACAACGGCACCGTCTTCACGAGCGAGAATCGTGGGCTTATTGATGCTGGGCCTGATAGTTACGCTATGCAGTGGTACAAGGATGAGACGGGCCGTGACTTGGCTATCACTTGGATGGGTAACTGGCCTACGTCCAAATGGCCGAGCCGCATTAATGGATGGGCTGGTTCGCAGTCAGTGACCAGGGAGCTTTTCATCCGTGATGATGGGGGCCTTGGTAGCCGCCCCATTGAGGCGCTCGACAAGCTTGTAGCTGGTCCAGCGAGAAAGTTTGGACGGCGGAGCGTTGGTAAGACTCCTTTGGCCATCGGCAGCTCCAACACAGCGAGGCTGCAAGTTGTGGTAGACCTCAGCGCTACAACGGCGTCGTCTTTCACTATTTCGCTCTTCAAGTCAAAGGCAGAATCGGTTCTGTTGACTTACACCAAGGCTGACCGTACTCTAACCCTCGATACAAGTGACGCTGGGTACGGGCAGGCGGGGACTTGGAAGGCCGTCATTGATGCATCGCACAAGGACAAGTTGGATCTGGATATCTTTGTCGACCGGTCAAGTCTGGAGATCTTTGCTGGTGATGGGACAGTCATGACTGCTAATGTTTGGCCACGATACCAGGAGTCCAAGGACATCACGATTGCTGGACATGATGGGAATGTAGTCTTTGATTCGGTCAAGCTTACGCCTCTTGGCTCCAGCTGGTGTTAGAGTAGCTGTAGATTCTCAAGTAGTGATTGATGATCAACCAAGGTGATGGATTATGCTGTTTCTTTCTCTTTTGTATGTAGTTATCTTGCACTTGCGACGAATGAACTGCTCATGCGTAGCTTATTATGGGGTTACATTGTGTTCTTTAAACTTCAGCCACCAAACGTGTAAAGACCGCAGGCTTCACCACAGTGACAATGTGAGAAATTCCGCATATTGTACGTGAATGACCCCATCTCCTTGGATGGACGGAATTTAAGCGCCATACTCCTCCTCGCCCATGCACAGACCCTACCTCTAAGCGATGGCCTGCTTCAGCATCAGTAAAGCCGGGTTGACTGTGACGACCTGCCTGGTCGACAAGGAACAGTGCTGGGATGCTGCAGCGTTAGGGCCAACGCCATAATCTGGGGTGGTGTGGAGGGAATGGGGTCAAGCGTGACGCTAATATGGATAGCACCGAGTGCGATGCGGGGAAGTCTGTACTCATAAATGGGCCGTTGGATTATCCTGTCTTCGTCATCCGCCCTCCATCTCCTTCAACTCTCACCCAACTCCCCTTCTTGAGGTGGCAGTATGGCAGAACCGACATCAACTCCCGGATCCAAGCCGACAGACACGGCGCGTCTAACCATCGAGGCGTGGTCACAGGGATTCTTAATTGGATCTCTGCTCATCATGGCCAGTATTACCCTGGCAAACATGCGATCGGGGGTATTACTGCATAAACTCATTCTAGTCGAGGTAAATCGCCACCCCGGATACGGAGTCAAGCAGCCGCTTATAATCACTTCAGCTTGTCCTAGCGGCACCAAATGGCTTCTTTACCTTCTTTAACCCCCCAGTCTGGGGCTGGTACCTCTCTTCGACTGCTGTCCTCCTCATCGCATCCTGGACATTGCATAATGTCATCTCCTGGATGAAAAACAAACCCTTCTTACAACCGCGAGGCAGCTTGATATATATCACCACGATAGTTCTTGTCCAGCCGTACTGGGTGCTCGAACTCTATGCGAACTTTACCTATTTTAACAACATAAACCACCGTATTTTCGTGTCTAGCAGGCCATTGGAAGCTCTATGCCGGTGAGCCTCGTTAAAGAGTGCTTGAGAATACTGGCTCACAGTTGATGTCTAGCGATCCATGGTGGATCTTCACTACGGCGAACCTCTTCTGGAACATCAAGTACCGCTACGAGTTCGGTCTCATCGAGATTATTCGTGTCTCGCCCCGTTTTGGCATTTTGCTCTTCAGCATGTGCCTCAGCCTCCTCTTTATTGCTCTAGACCTTCTTGCTGTGACACCAGCGCTAGGGCTCGGCGGCATCAATCCCTTTTGGAAGTTTGCGTCCGTGTTCAAGTGCTTGACCGATACAATCATACTTGACGACTTCAAGACGGCTCTGGATAAGCTTAGCCGGCATAAAATGAATCAGATCTACCAACTCCCTTTTAGTAACTCTGGGGTTGGATTGCCTGTTGATTGGGCTGAGATGAATGGGAGAGGGGCTTTTCGAGCATCTTGTCAAGGAAGTGATGATTTGGTGTCAGTTCGGCAGATTGAGAGAGTTCATGGTAACGCATGCTTGAGCATATCGACTGCGGACGGTGTTCCTTCGCCGCTACCTATTGCATTTATGCGGGGTGATAAGGGCTATAAGAAACGAGAGTGATGGTAGTAGCCCCGATACTAGCTAAGTTATTTAAATGATATTAAGCATTTGAACAGCATCACAGCACCCTCCCTCCCATGGTGGTGACATAAACGACAGAAGCACTCAAAACGATGACATGACACTGCAAGTCCCTAATTCTCGACACCTCTTGCGTGACGCCTCTATTTGCCACCGTTCAGACATTTCTGAATAATGCTTGCGGCATTCAAGCACTCTTCATCTTGCAGCGTGGGGGTAACAATCTGTAGCGCGCATGGTGCGCCATCAATTGACTCTGGGGTGTCTTACACAAGTTAGCAAGTGGAAATTGATAGACGGAGAGTCTCAATAGCTCTTGGAACCGAGACTACCCGAAGTTGAAAAGGAGAAAGGGGCCACTTACAATCAGGAACATATGGAGCTATTGCGACCTGAGGCTCGGGATCTTTGTTTCGGCAGACCTTACCAAAGGGAATAACTGCTGCGGGATACTATCAAAACGTCAGGCCATACCCATCGTACAAGTCACATACACCATGGTAACTTACATCCAAAACGCTCCACATCACAGTGTACACGGGAATCCCATAGGTGTCATGAGGTACAGCCGTGCTCACTGCACCGGGCGCGAGGATCACATCCAGTTGGTTTTCCAGCCATATCTGCTTCCAGGCTTCAGCGTACATACCCCGCGCGATGTTGAGCGCATGAAATTGTTCCGCAATTCCCAGCTCCGGCGATACAGGTAGGCCACCTCGGGAAAACGGATGAATCTGGCTTGCCACGGAAGTAACCAAAGGCTCGCCAAGCTCCTTTGAGAGATCTTTGGTGCCAGAAGCACTCAGGCCAAAGAACTGATAACCAATCCTAGCACCAAGGCTGGGACTTCGGTCAGGGCTGGCAGGTAGGTCAACAACATTGTGCCCTGCGTCGCGCAAAATAGAAGTTGCTTCGGTGAGAGCCCGCTGGACAGGGGGGTGCAATGGATAGTCGGGGTCTTCAGCCATAACGCCGATGGTTAGTTTCCGGTCAGGTCTGGAATCAAGGCTTCGCCAGGGGATGTTCAGGGCCGTGGCGTCGTATTTCCACGGCACACATCTGGAGACCGTCTCCATGAAGAGGTGCAAGTCATCAAGCGAATTAGCCAAGGGGCCGACGACTGGCATTACACTGGAGAGCCAGGACACTGGAAAGGGGTAATGTGTCTGTCCCGCGAAAGGAATCCGGTTAGCAGTGGGTTTGAATCCATAAACACCACAGCAAAGGGCAGGAATGCGGACGGAGCCGGCCAAGTCATTTCCTATGCCAAGTGGTGACCCTCGGAAAGACACGAGAGCGCCTTCTCCTCCACTAGAGCCGCCGGCAGTCAGAGAGGTGTTGTGAGGGTTCAATGTCCTGCCAAAGATGTTGTTTTCCGAATCGGCTGTCTACAAGATTTGAATCATTGTGTTAGATAGCACAAAGCAAGGGCCAGAAGATGATTGGTCTTAGACGCACCATCATAGTCTGCGGGACGTTTGTCTTGCAGTATAGAACTGCCCCGGCATCAAGAAGGATCTGCACTAGTGCTGCGTTGGTAGTGGGTGGCGGACGTTTGAGATATTCTACATATCCAGCTGTGGCATAATGCCCCTTGATGTGGAAACAATCCTAGTTTTGACTGTGTTAGCGGTGTGAAAAAGGAATCGGTTTACATATGTCATTCTGTCTTTTACCTTGAGACTGATCGGTAGGCCATGCAAAGGGCCAACAACACTACCTGTCTCTCTCAGCTGCTGGTCCAGCCACCTCGCTCTCACGATGCCCTCGCTGAAAAAGATCTCGGCCAAACAGGAAGTCTATTTATAGTGCTTAGCTTCAACACCCTATCGCTATAGGGAAGATGGACTTACCAGCTGTTGGGCTAAAGCGGCCCTCTTGCAAAAGGCAACAGTGACCTCTTCAGCGGACAAGGTTTTAGAGTGGATTTGTTTCAAGATATCGGTGGCACTGAAGTCTTGTGTAATGGTGAGTTCTTCCTCACTCAAGAGTCCGGACTGTCGAGCAGCATGCAATTCAAGCAAGTGGCCTTCCCTTGGTGTTCCTGCTCCACTGATTTCTCGCAACTTGGCAGCATTGAGGATCCAGTCGGAAGGAATTGAACTCAACTGCTTGGAAGCGTGAGCTGACGCGAGTGTCTTCCAATCTGCCATGACTGAAACGGCGTTGCGTGGTTAAGGCTCTAGGAAAGTATGAGGTGTGCTTGGAGACTGCGAACTTTCTTGTTATTTCAAACCAAGAATGAAGAAGAGGGGATGTAGTAGGAGCTACTGATGAGACAAGATCAGACCTTATATAGGCGATCCGGCTGAGCCCAACGCGAGCCAGCTCCTCCATATGGTTTTGTAAGTGTGTCAAGGTCCATTATAATGAGACAATCTTATTGGCCCTATGAACCTATCGGAAGCGGAAAGGTGTTAGTGGCGCATTTTGTGCCTTTAAAGGGCAATAGTTCCACCCACTTTTCTCGTCACCACCTCTCTTTGTTCTCATATCAATCACTTTTGTACGACCAATAATTCACTATCGACTCGGTCACGCTCCGGCAGTTCTCTTCGGCTGTATCAAGTGCCTTGATTCCTGTCCTGTGTTGTAGTCAGAGTCGCCACTTGAGGCTATTTGTCCTCATGGGGGGCTGCTCCAATTGTCGCCGGCGTAAGAAGAAGTGCGATGAAGGGTTTGTTCACGTTCTTCTTCCAAACGTTGATGATTCTAATCGAGACCGGTAGGCAACCCTTCTGTCTGGCGTGCATGAAACTTGGCCTGGTTTGTCCAGGCTACCAGAAACCGCTGCGTTGGGTTCAGGGGATTGCCTCACGAGGACGTTTTGCCGGCGCTGCTTTCCCTGGCGAGGATAGTCCCACAGCCGGCCGGCAGCTCATTGCCAAGACATCCATAACAAACCTTCAATGTTCCACCGATGGGCTCGGATCATTAGCGGATGCTGCCGGCCTTGATCAAGCCAGTGCTTCCCTGAGGGGGAGCCCCGGGATCTTTACAAGTGGGCTTGGGTTCGCAGATGGATCAACAGGCTCTCCATCAGTAAATGCCGCAATAGCCGAGGGTCAAGAGACCTTCAAAAGATGTACGTGGCACATGCAGCTTTCGACCCTTGGCTATAGACCGCACTAAGATGTAGGAACAGTCCTAACGTCAGGCCTAACACGGCTTCACAAAATGGGAAGTTCTTGCACAGTTCAAGACTTTATGCAAGAGTTGACAACCCAGAGCCATGCTCTGTTATTCATCGGGGCCGCGATCCAGAAGGCCTTTGATGACGAAGGCCACGACTTTTCCGTATCCACATTGGAGCACCTCGATGTTGCTCTAAGTACCCTTCGCACCGAGATAATCCAAGCGCAAGGGACCCCGCAAGCCGGCACACTGACTGCTGGCGTCCTATTATGCACCTTCCATGTGAGTCTACCTCTCATGCCTTCGGCAATTGCTAGCTACATTTGGACCGGCTGATAGAGATAATTCCAGTTCCTTCAGGGATGGCCTTGCACTCATCATCTACGCCTGATTTCAGAAGGTTACCGCCTTCAAACCTCGATGGATACGCTCGCCGCGGGTCTCGAACAAGATCCGAGTTCCCGTCAAGCAATGGAGTCTTTAGGTGTCATGGACTTGCCCTCATTTGTGCTGGGTAGGAAAAGCCCGACTATTGGGATCTGGAGAAGCTTTCGTAATGCCCAGGACTCATGGAAACAAGGCAGACTCGACGGCGTGGAACCTGTCACTGGAGTTCCAAGGTCTCTTCTTGATATCTTTGCCGCCATGGCTGAAGAGCCTGGGAGCGACATTGCCTTGCGATTCTGGTTATGGCAGGGCGATGGAGGGGATCCTGCTCAGCGCTACTTGTGGGATTGTTGGCGATTTTCCGGCATCTTGGATGCCCGTCGGCGTCGGCGCCAGCCATACTCCAGCGTCGACTTCACGCCTACAGCACAGGACAACAATGAGCTGAAGGATTTGGCCCCAGATACAGACACGATCCTGTGCCGATTGATGGAATCCATCGAGGCCGTCCATCAGGCATTCAGTATCTCGTGCTCCAAAATTTTACCTTTCTACCACGGGCTTGTGTATCCACTGATGACCATCAGTCTTGAAGTTTCCCATCTCAAGGGGCGTCCCAAGTGGAAACAGACTCTGGTTGAAGTGCGCTACCGCATCGAGGAGATTAGTCCATTCAAACTTGCGAGAATAGCCTTTGAGCTGCTGGATGATGCTTGGCTGGAAGAATCTTCTGATTTTGACATCGAGGGTGCGGCCCGTCGGATAGGTGTCGAGATTGCGCTCCTTTGAGAACTAGTCGAAAACATTTAACAACATGGATAGGGTTACTTCGGAAAGAGAAGCGAAGGACCAGACTTTCTATGTCGAGTAGTATCATGGGGCACTGGCAGGGACTTGAATGGTTGAAGAGGAAACAAGGTCAATGATTTTCATCGGTGAGCTCATTCAGGTGGACAAATCAGGCAGCAGCTCGATAACTGGTTCATAATTGATGGAATATAGGCACGCTTCTTTTATTATTTATTAGTTTAAATTTCTATACATATTAATGGCCCCGAATCTCTCAGCCTTTTTACTTTCAACAGACTTGACAAAAGGAATCTTCAAACTTGGAACAAGTCTCAGTCCCCATCCAGCAACATTACCCCATCCGAGGATTCCTCTAAGCATCCCTCTTAGGAAATGAGGACTTATCCAACCACGTTTCAAGAGTCATAAGCTCCGGGTGCTCCTCCCTGAGTTCCTTAATGTTCGCTCCATATCCCTCCTTCTCGAAAAAGGTAAAAATGGTGCCCATCTCCTCCGACAGCCAGAGCACCAGTCTTGCTACCAGAGCCCAGGTAGCCGGCACACCTGACTGTATCTTTTTCGAATAAAGTGCCGCCATCTGCTCGTAGGTCAATTCATCTCCCGCGAGAGAAATTGCCCTCCCGTTGAATTCGCGCGGTGACATGAAAGCCTTTGCAGCAAAAGCCCCAATGTCGGTGGTGGCAATGAGCTGAAGGGGGCGCGACTTCACGACCAATCTCCATGACGTTGCAAACACCTTGCCGAGGAACCCGCCATCAAAGTTCTCCATAAAGGCTACAGGACGGAGGATGGTCCATCCGAGGGCAGCTTCCTTTGACTTCTGGACGAGGTAGTGCTCAATGTTGTGCTTGCTCTTGAAGTGCGGAATATTAGTAGCGTTTTCAAAGGATTTCGCGCCACTGCGGTCAACGGAGGAGTAGACAAAATGCTGAACACCATGATTTATGGCAGCATCAACAAGCGCCTTTCCCTGCCGTTCTTCGATGATGGGACCGGTCTTGTTCATGGCAGGTGTCTGTTCTAATATCAGTTCCTGTGACATACGAGAAAAAAGATAATGCTAACCTGAACGCTGAAAACGCCCCATATGGGAACCTTTGATGCTGCCTTGGCAGCGTTGAAAATGCCTTCTGCATCATCCAAGTTACCCTGAACAAGGCTGATTCGGGGCGACTTTTCGGCTAGTTTCTTGGCAGAAGGTGAAGATGAGTCTCTCGTAACGGCGAGAATATCGATATCGGCATTGGCAGCAAGTAGGGCTCTAATGACGGAGCCACCCTGCTTTCCAGTGGCACCAGTGATGAGCAGAGCTCGAGACATTTTGGCGAATGGTGTGAGTGATAAGAGAAGATGTTGTGAATATTGGGCCAAATCAACAAACGGTAGACAGTTGGGATTTTATATCCCGACTCTGCTCCAAGGTCCTATCCTCTTCGTCGCTTGCGCATGAGAATCTCCGGGTCATGACAAAGCATTCCCTGGCTTACAAGCATCGGGAGTTCATCGGATACCGATGTAAGTTTCCCCGGGGATAATACGTCATTTAATTGGTTGGGGCTTCGGCGGCCTTTTCATGTCCGGAAGCTGGAGAATGCCAAGAGGCCGGGTTGAACGGTTTCTACCAATCAATGTCCGACGGTGATAAACCCAGTCCTAATCGAGTCAGCGTGACGATTTGCACACATGATTCAGCGTCAATACCATAACTACCATCTTCTCAGGCCCTTTGTCCTTTTACTTCTATATCTCTTTTGCCGTTTCTTTCGTGTTTAAATGTTTCCGAATGGCGCCAAGCTTGTTTATCAAGGCCTCAAAAATAAATTCCCCTGGGTTTTGCACCTTTGTCATCTGACATTAAGCATGATCCCGAGTCTTCGTTGTCGATTAGCATAACAGCTCTCTTTTATAGAAGCTGTTAGTAGGGCTCTGAAAACTCCAGCCCGTGTTATTCACATATCCACTGCTGCTGCGCCCATAGAAGATGATAGATCAGCATATTGAGCTGTGCATTGATGCCGATCGCCCCACCTGTCCCGATTTGGTCTATTGTTAGGACGTCTCGTATCCTTTGAATCACTGCATATGGACAGGAAAACAGACAAGCTGAACGGTGTTGAGCAGAGCTTGCTGCTGGATGATATCGGGTTCCAGGTCATTATCCAAAATTCCAGTCTCATTGGAGCTCAGGGCTCGCTGTGAGGCGTGAATCACGCATCAGAACGGCAAAAGGACCTTGATGGAGAAAGGCTGTATACATTCATCTTCTAGTTTCATCATAGTCGTGCTATTTATGAAGTTTGTTGAGGTACGTCACTTGATCCTCGACGTTTGAATCACGACCTATCTAATGGCTATATAATACCTCCCCCCGACCATGGTTCATGTCAATTACACTCGCAAACAAAGCAAGAAAAAGACCCAGTAACAAATCATTTGCATATCTCAAACAGCCACAATGGACTGCTTTTTCGTGTGGGCTCGTCAGGTCGACCTAAACCTCATTCGTGTTCCAGAGAATGTCCATAGTTTCCTCGACCTCGTCTATGGGAGAGGGCAATGGACCCATCGGACCGAGGGAAAGAAAATGGTTGTTTGGACCAAGGTGGAAGAACCTAAAGAGTTGACGAGAAAGCTATGGGAAATGGGGGCTTAAAAGTCAAGAGCTCTCACGGAATGACACTGGGTTCCAGACTTCATGGGCTCGGGTAGGGCAACCAACAAAATATTGCTGGAATTCTATCTAATCAATTACTATTCTGCTACTTCCAGTTAAATAAACTGGCCGTCTTATCCAAGTATAGCCGTGAAGACGCAGTAGAGAGAACTCAACACCCCACCTATATCAACTCCTGCTGTGCCAGGCTGTCAACAGTATCCCCCAAGCAATCCTCCACGGCTCTTGGCTTCCATCCTAGTATTCTCTTTGCTTTCAGGTTGCTTAATTCCCTCCTCTGCCCAAGTTGAGGAACCAAACTTCGTACTTGAGGGCTCATGAGCCCAATCGTCTTCACCATCCAATCCTGTAGCTGTCTTTTGGGTACCTTTGCCGCTATCTCTGGTCTCTGGCCACGTACAATGTTGGCAACGTCCAATAAAGACATGGGTGCCCCGTCTCCGCTTGCAATAAACCGTTCTCCACCTGCTTTGGGATGTGTCATTGCAAGAATGTGCATATTTGCCAGATCGCGTACGTCCACAAGGTTGAAGTAGATGCGTGGACAGGCCGCCATTCCTCCCTCAAGCATTGTCTTGATGAGGCCAATGCTTGAAGAGACTTTTTGGCCCAGAACAGGGCCAAAAATACCCACAGGGTTGACAACGACGAGTTCAAGACTCGAGTCTCGCTGTTGATTCACAAAATCCCAGGCTGCACGTTCAGCAAACAGTTTGCTCTTATGATAGACAGGAAGACCTTCCGAGTCTGACCAATCCCCCTCATCGAATTTATCCTTGTGTTGTTTTCCGTAACCAATCGCTGCAAAGGATGATGTAAATACCACCCGCTTCACATTGGCACGCGCCGCCGCCTGGAGAACCCTGAGCGTCCCCTCTTTCGCCGGTATCAACAGCTCATTCTCATCCTTGGGCGCTTGATTTGGAAAGGGTGACGCAACATGGTGAACGTAGTCGCATCCATCCACGGCAGCGTCCCAGCCTTCGTCTTTAGTCAGATCTGCCACGAAGAAGGCGAGGTTGTCGAGGTTGTTGGCTCCTGCAGCGTTGAGATCCCGACGAACAGCGGATTCTTTTGATGAGTCGCGGATTGTTGTGCGGACATTGTAGTTGCGGGAGAGAAGCTGAAGAATGAGGTGCGAAGCGACAAATCCGGTCGCCCCTGTGACGAGGATAGATTTGGATGCTGCAGACGACATTGAGAAATGCTAAGGAACTGAAGGAGGCTGGTTGGACTTGGAGACCAATAACCACATTCAAGACAACAGCCCTTTAAGTACAAAAGGTGGAGGGCCCAAGCTCAGAATGCCATTAGCCTCGTGGCTTATGTTGATGATTATGGCTGACGGATTTTTCTCATAGGATTAGTGGCTTATATAAAGTGCCAGTGTTGGCCTCAAGCTAAGATGGTGGCTGGCCTGTGGATTAACCCATCACAGGGATGCTCTCACAACGAGGCAATCAAACGTTTGCTGCATAGGTAGTTAAGAACAAATTGCTCATATGTGATCAAGAATTTGGTTTCATTGACTTCATCGATTGACATGGTACGTGGGAGAAGCACATCGAGCGAAAGCTACATCTTCAGCTTTTTTAACTCAAGTCTCTCGTTCAACTTCCATCTATTGGAACAGCGGCCTCGAGGGTTTGGGTAGTATCAATAGCGGTCTTGCCCCTAAATGAGGAAGTCTCATAACTCAAGAGCTCTGTAGCTTTAAAGATATGGCATGCACACTGGGCGCGGTTGCGTTGTTTATGTTGAAGGGCTACTCGGTGAAATCGCGATCGAGAACAGAGTGGATATCCCATAAAGTGCCGAGTCAGCCTCTTGTCGGGCCATCAACATGGAAAACAACACCGTCTCGGATTTTCAAGCCTATATCATGATCATGACGACGTTTACACCAGGTAGACCAGCTTCTCGGCACTGATCGGACGCATATGCTCCTCGCCTCCCTGGACGTTTGACCTTTGCGACACCGACCCAGACCCCAGCAACGCAAATCCGTCTGGAACAACTCTCTCGAAGCCGCCAGGCATAATCCTCACAGGATTTGGCTCGATTCTCGACCTTCCTAGAGGCGTCCCAACACCGAGAAAGTCAAAGTACTGTCGGGAAAACTCACGAGCAGCCTGGCTCGCTGGGATTACCGCACCTAGATTTTGCGGATCAAGAGTTAGCAACACACGTAACCTCATCGCTATACAGACGTGACAAGAAGCAACACTCACCATTATACCCGATCTCAACTCCCAGTCCTTCCCAGACGGCACCATAGATTGGCTTGACTCTCAGTTTAGATGGATCGTATCGTCCACCAACTGGGCCACGAAATACGGCAAATTTGGCCCTAGCGGCCAACGTTTCGTGGGTTCCATAGACAGTTTCTCCCTCCGAAATGCAATCCAAGGCAAAGTCAACACCGTTCCCCCCCGTTGCGGCCTTGACTTGTTCAACCCAGTCGGCAGCGTGGTAGTCGACAACAACATCGTAACTGTAGGGCTCTTGTCGTAAAAAGCCGTGCTTAGACTTACTCGCCGCACCAATGAGCTGGATTTTGGTCCCGGATGCCGACGCCGAAAGGTGGACGAGCTGCGCGGCGTAAAGGCCCACAGATGTGGAGGAGCCATATATGAAGACATTAATCGGCTTTCCAGTGTTCTCTTCTGTCTGCAGACCGGAGAAAGGGTTCGGCAGTCCGAGGCGAGCATAGAGACCTTGGGCGGCAGTCAGGCTGCACATACTAACAGTACATGCCTCTTCTAAGGACATCCCAGGAGGGATCGCCCAGATTAGGTCGAAAGGGGCGGTGATGTACTCGGCAAAAGCTCCCGGGCGATCATTTACAGAACAAGCTATAGTTATCAGCTTAGGGCCCAATGCTAGCAATCAATTTACGCCGCCAGATGATGAGGAATCCGTTCGTCCAGTTTTCCGACTCGAAACTCACCTCCTTGGAGAAACCCAGCAATGCGCGTTCCTGGTTTGGTTCGAGGGTCCGAAGATCCACCAAGTTCCGGGCTAGCTTCAACGACCGCGCCGGCAAAGTCGGTTCCTATGACCCGCTTCTCTTGGGTAGCGATGGGCGTTGAGACGTAGATTTGGTCAACTGGGTTGAGTGCTATCGCTTTCACCCTGATAAGAACCTCTCCGGGTTTTGGAATGGGGTGAGGGACGTCTTCCACGGATGCGTTCCGGGTGCTAGTAGTTAATACAAGAGCCTTCATTTCGTCGCCGTTGTTACGCATGCTGAACGCGATGCCGATTCCGACCTCAACAGCGAGTCATCATGACTTTATATATTGACTTGTCCTGCCACAGGAGCGTGTTAAAAACGTTCATTGGCCCTTGTTACCGCTGGATTGATAATCGAACAAGATGTTTTATTGGTAAGCAAGACCAAAGAGATGGCATGTCGTTAAGCCGAGCAGGGTCTCCTCGTCAGCCAGAAATGACGCCATCATCTTGAACTCCTCCATCGCTCACGTCAGCCACATGCGCCACACAATATCAGCCAGCTTGCAAGGCCCTCAAACATTGAAACCCCCATCAACATCCACGTGCTAAGATAACTATCCTACTTGTCCGGTAATACCGTATCAGAATGATCCAAGTTTACTGCGCAGCGAAAACTGACAAACGAAAGACAAGCTCTTTCAGATGTGTTTTGCACCTCAGTAACAGATGGTATCTCTCAATGCAACTAATGTCATCATGGCCAAGAGAATGATGGCATCCCAGACTCAATCCACTGTCCTAATTTTCTGACATACTAACAGCCCAATGCTCCAAACCATCGTGGAATGACGCTCCTAAATTTTAGTATTAATAGTCGCAGGAGACCACTTTTTCCTCCTCTTACCTGTGTGCATCTGAACTTTGATACCTGGATGCAGTCAGGGAGGCCTGTCACACGACCACCCTAGACTTGCCCACAACATCGGCAGCTCCTTGTTCACCCTCAGGGTTTAATTCAGATCTAATATAGACGACCCCTGATTTTATTATATGCTCAGTCATGGATGAAAATGTTGATATTTTGATGATTGATATTCTACTACTTCCCGCCACAATTGATGTCGCCACTCCCGAGCAGCAGTCCCTCTCTTTTTAACGGGTTCAATTAGAAGCCCATCTTCCCCTTTATCAGAGCTATCTCCGCGTCGCACTATAAAACCGTTCTTTGGCCCGAGACGAGGGCGCTTGGTCCCTCGGTGTCCTCGGCCCTTCTGCACCGATGTTGGAGGACGCCCTGGCGGAAATAACTGGAGAATAATAGCTATGGAGAATAGCTGCTTAGACCGAGCTTCACTCAATCACCGTGGACGTTCCTTTGAGCTGCTTAGATGAAAACACTGAATGATCTCCGTCCAGAATGAATGGGAGGGAGATCCGAAGGGTACACGTAGTGTTGAGCAGTGCCTCTACTTTGGTCGAGTGTACTGTTGCAAGGTGTCTGTTTATTTATTTTTTTTTCTTTTCTATTTTCTTTTGAAGAAGATCGAAATCCAAAAGCCAGGCGCAGGAGCTGGCAAAGGTGGTCTGGCAGCCCAAAAGTCGATTATCTAGTAAGGGATGACAGTGATGCCGTACACGGTGATTATGATTGATGAAGAATCGTGAGCCCAACGGCCCACCCAGCAATTACTCCTACTTTAGCGCCCTCCTTCGGGGATCAACAGCGTGTTAAGCCTCAAATGTCCAACTTCCCGGGAGTTGTACGGGTCAGGTCGATGGCGTGGATGGGTCACGCTGTTCGAGGTTCCAGGGGCACAACCTCTAATACCGAATTAGTAAGCTTAACTACGAGGTCGCATCTTTACAGGCCAAGAAATGATTTCAGGTTGGTATTGGATAGACTCTTGGCTCTGCGCCACTGCTACAAAGGCGCATCAGGTGTTCTCCCGATGTGTCCCTCCCATACTACGTATTCTCTTGGTGTCTCACCTGTCATGATTCATGCGTGCAGGTCAGGCAGGCTTCTCAGGATCCATGCTGATCTGCGAGAGCCAGAACCAATCTAGAAACCCCACGACGCAGATAAAATCCTGGCTGTGGCACGTCCGGACGTTGTGATTGATCAGTGCGAGCCCTTGCTCTAATATGACGTTGGAGAAAGATCTTCAATACTAGCGGCCGGGGCACAACGGAAGTCAAAGCGCATCAGGGGCTGCCTGACAGGATTCTTCTGCACACCAGTAGATCGACTTGCCAGGGCCCCTGAGCAGGGATGCACCTCGTCGCTAGATTCTCTGGACTACCAACTGACTAGGCTTGGGTTGGTACTACTCCGTAGTAGAGGCGCCACTCGTTCCACTTCTCGGACCATGGAATCGGTTCTTCATCCTAGCTGGCGGTTCGTCATGTCCTCTTGGGACTCCTAGTGACAGACTGTGTCCTTGGTGTAGCAAGGTTTATCAAGTCGCCGACCTGGAGACAGCATGGCAGGAGATGGCATACGAGTCGCTATTCTCATGTAAAAAATATTTTTGTCGGGGCAATCCGGAAGGTTCTAGTTGTTGTCTTACTCGCGCCGACAAAAGGAAGCAAGATGGGGGAAAGCTGACCTAGCAAATGCCGAGGCACACCAGAAACCTCTCCAAACCCATCATGAATCGACTATCATCTATGAGACAATCGATAGCATCGCCCCTCTTGAGTGATCCACGACACTAGTATCAGGGTCTTTTTGCTGGTGTCGGGATTTCATGAACCGAGGGCCAGTGCTTCGTTTTGTGCAAATCCTCGCCCCAGTCCAATGTGTTGGGCCGATTCGAACGGCAAGGGTCTCGGGTACTGACTCGCGTTGGGTTCTGGGTCCATCGGCGACGAGAACTACTGACTAAACAGCCGAGACCCATCGGAGGCGTTCTTCAATTCTACTACGTATAGACGCTTCACATAGGAGGTAGGCCAACGCGAGGTGGCATCGTCCGTCTGGCTTGACTGAAGCCTCGTCGTTCCGTAGAAGAACGGTAGAATACGTGGCGCTTCACTTCCCTCCCTGTTGGCCAACTGACTCGACAGCCCACCGAGAGCACATGGGAGTCAGTCGTCTTGACGCACATGAATGCGGCGCGGAGAAAAACAAGGCCTGAGGATGGGGCCGATCGCAGCCAGAGTGGCTAGTTTAGTTCCAGTCTCCAGACCGACCCCGAGCTTTACGAGATCTGGGTCAAGACATGAGATTTTAGCGTCTGCGATCCCCACATATTCATGACTCGGCATTCATTACACCGACGCGTCATGGAAGCCATTGGGCTGCAGGCTACCGGGGTCGGCGGGAGTTTGGCCACTCGACTGGAAACTCTTGCTCGGCAGAGAACCCGGTGATTTTCCAGGTGGAGTCGACCAGCAGGATGGTTTCTTATCGCGGGGATCGGTACCACACTGAGGCTCTACTGTCATCATGCCCGACGACGCCTAACGAGGGACTTGATATCTTTCTCAAATGTCATCTCTCCATGTCCACGTTGCTGTCTGCCACATGGCATAGCACTCAAGACCGAAACTGGCTCCAGGAGACCAGGCCAGCCAGCAAAGACCATCAGGGGCAATTTCAAATAGACTTTTGGCGGTGCACTCACCCTCACCTAGCCCAAGCCCCTCAGAGTCCGGCCCGGCCCCTAGCCTCTTCAGTTCTGTTGGCCGTCTTAGTCCCAAGCCACTTGTGGGTTAGGGCCTTTACGGGTTTCTCGGCACGGGGATGCTCTCTTCCAATAGAGATCGGCAGTTTAGCAGAGCGCCTGAATCAAACTGCCCAGACTGCCGGATTTAGCACTGAAGTGGCCAACCCTCTTTAATGGAACACGTCGTCCGTCCCAATTTGCTTTTTTCCGTCCACCGATTCACATTCCTTCAACTCTTCTTGTTTCTTCACCATCGGCGGAAAGGCCCGAAACTGTTGGCAACATGACTGGCTTCATGGTTCCGGACAACTATGTCCCAGACCTGCCAAATGATACCGACATGAACATTGCGTCCATCGCGTGGGGCCTATCTCTCGGCATCACCATCTTCAACATTTCCAAGGCGTCCAAGCAGACGAAATCGGCATGGCATAGGAGGAAGAGAATCACGGCCTATGTCGCCCTTGTCTGGGTTGAGATCATCTCGAGTTTCCTATTGGGTGTTATGTGCTGGTTCTATCTCCGGAACAAGATCGAGCCGAGTTTGCAGTTTTTCTTCTTCATCAGTAAGGACGCTGAGAGTGGGGTTTCCGGATTTGACAAGCTGACTCTTTGCCATAGTCGTGTGGTGGTCGACACAGGTCCAATGCTTGATCCAGATCATCATCAATCGAGTTTCCTTGTTGATGGTTGTTCGATCAAACGGTACCAAGCTCAAATGGATCTGCTTCCTCATCCTTCTCGCTGTCAACATCAGCGTCTTTTGCATTTGGGTGCCGGCCCGCCTCCAGATCAGCGAGAAATACATCCACCTAAACGAGATTTGGGACCGTTGCGAGAAAGTCATCTTTGCCATCATGGATGCTGCTCTCAACTTTTACTTCATCTACGTCGTCAAGCAGAGACTCGTCGCAAATGGCCTCCAAAAGTATACACGCCTTTACCAAATGAACTTGTTCCTGGTTGCCATTTCAATCGCCCTGGACGTAAGTATACCCGGTTCTACTTATGGTCAAGCCTGTTAACCTGATATAGATCCTTTTGATTTGCATGATGTCGCTGCCAAACAGTTTCGTGTATGTTCTACGCGACACGCCCACTTTTGCATCTCACTAACCCATTGCAGGTACATTCAATTCCACCCCCTCGTCTATCTTCTCAAGCTACACATCGAGATGAACATGGCCGACCTGATCGGAAAGGTCGTCCGAGCCAGCAACAACCAGGACCACGACTACAGCTCTCGATCGAGAACAAACGGTACATCTCGTCAGCACCCCAGTCGCTTCGGTCACACGCTTGCCAGCACTCATCACCGAACGCACATCGAGCTTGGCGAGGAGGATGAATACGAACTTAAGGAACGAGAGAAGATAGAGGGTATCAAGAAGACGGTGGTGACGCAGGTGACTCGCAGCGGCCCCAGCGAGAATGACGATGATTCCCACGAGGAAGCCGACGACAGAGAGATCAGCGAGAGCAGTTCAACGAAGCAACTACACCAGCGCCAATACAGTGTCGAATAGAGAGACCATTATAAACTTCAGGCATAGACAGAGAAGGGGAGAAATAAAGTATATAGAAATATAAACGTAATGTATAATGAAATAGATGCCAGTCAGTACATCTACCAACATCTACTATCTCCTGTTTCCCGCATGATGGAGCTGAGACTGATGTGTTGGTTTAGCACTTTGCTTCAACAAGGGTGCTGGGCGCTTGCTTGATGCATTATTGACCCTCGTCTGTGCAATCCATTTCCCGGACGTCAGCAGGGGCATCACAAGCATTTTTCCTCACTTTGGCGAGTCATGACCAAGACAGATTCTGTAAGAGTTCTCGCAGAAGGTTTCAGATCCGCTGACGCTGCCTCGTGTCAAAGATGAACGATTGAACAGTCTGCACGCAGTCAGAGTATGATAGGGGAACGGTTCATGAGGATTCTCGAGCGATGAGGCCAGATAAAAGAAGCGACGCATTGCACTAGATAATAAATGATTTTCTTCCCCTATCTTGACCGTAAGCAATGACTAGGATTACGCGTGTTTTAGCAACACCACCCTGAGAGGCTTTAGCATGTGACACGGCAGTTGATGACACTATGAATGCACACGTGCAATACACATTGGGTGTATTATGAAATATCTAAATATGGCTCTCATTGCCCCCCTCAAAACGGATGGATACTGTAACCTTTTCCACTTCACAATAGGTAGTTCGTGGCCAATCCCAAACAGATCGTAGCATGTGTACCTCTAGGGTAGGTACCTAGTAAGAGGCTTACAGGAAAACACACCCAAAAAACATGGCGATAAAGAGGAGGCGCAGCTGGAGCCACTATTTGTCATCCCTTTGCCAAGAACCAAGTCTAAGCCACTACGTCGTAAAAACGACAATTTTCCCAGCGTTTTTAATGAGTGGCTGATGCACCCAAGGGACGCAATAAGCTGTAAGGCTGGGGCTCCAGAGCAAATACGCTCCAATACGCTTTGAATACGCCCTTCAACGCCTTGCGACCGGTATTTGTCAACCTTCGCATGTCATTATTGGCCAGAGCTATCAGCCGCAGCATGTCAAGTACGCTCATTCAATACCTTCGAGGCTGTGAAACGCCGACTCTTAGTGAATGAAAGAATGGGAGACCTCAACGTAGGTGCCTCATGTGCGGCAGGCCTTTCTTTAAGGCCAATATAAGTACATCACCTTTCCTCAGCAACTTCAACTCTACGCTCTCCTGTTTAGCAAGCAACTCAACCTGGCACTCAGTTCATCATCTCTACTACACTTCATCAAGATATTTTGCATCTCAAACACACCATACATACAAACATGGGCTTCTTCAAGGCGGCAGATATTCGTCACGAATGCGACAAGGCAGCTCAGATACTAAAGTCGTTTGTTGGTATGTTTTCGATAGCATGTGGCAATGTTCAATGCTGCAACAAACTGACAACTGGATAGAAAAGTCCAAGATTCCTTCGGAAGTCATCGCCGGCGCCCAGGGACTGGCAATCTTTACCGGCTTCCGTGCTGGCATGTACCTTGCTGGCGCTGGTGGTTCCGGAATCGTCGTCGCTCGTCTTCCCGACGGAACCTGGTCACCTCCTTCTGCCTTTTCGGTGCGGAGTGGTAGCATCGGCCTTGTTTATGGCCTAGATGTTTACGATTGTGTGTGCGTTCTCAACACACAAGCTGCCGTGGACGCCTACAAGACGTCCGAAATGAGCCTCGGCGGCGCCGTCGCCCTGGCAGCTGGACCAATTGGTGGTACCGCCAATGTGAAAGAGGTCAAGCCAGTCTGGACATACACCAAATCTAGAGGTCTTTACGGTGGCTTGACTGTGGATGGGACAGTCATCAAGGAGAGGCGTGACGCCAACGCCGACTTCTACGGGTCCAGCGTTTCTTCCAAGCAGATTCTTGAGGGTGACGCTGAAATCGTTCACGGATCCCGCAATTGGCGTGCTGGAGCGAAGCAACTTATTGAGGTTCTGAAAACTGCTGAAGGAAAACAGGGAGATGCCAAGATTCTTCAAGAAATCAGCGACCAGCCGACTCCTGGTGACCTGAGGGAGTAAAACGGATGAAGAAAGAGATTGGTGGACGTGTGCAGAGTGGGAGGGGCATCCGAGATGAGAGCTTAGAGTGCTAGGAATTTAATACTGTCGACAAGGGGAAGCATGCGTGGGAGATTTGGATGTTCATGTGTCACTTCTGCTAATTTATAGAGTTTCTGATAATATTGCAAGACATTTGGGATCAGAGATTCGCAGAAGAGCTGCCTAAGTGACCCCTTTACTGAAAAGCACTGCGCTCCCTTCGGGCTTTCGGGGCCCAGACAAGAGACGAGACGACAAATACGTCCCCGTCAACTCAATTTCAAGCGACATCCGAGACTTGTCCGAGTCCCGTTCCGAAGCTGCCCAAATGCGTTGCATATCTGCGCGAAATGTTGAGCATGACTTTAGAATCAGAACAGGGCACGGGGCCTATCCATGTCGAAATTCTTCTTGATACATCCATTCCGCACTTCATTGACACGAGCAACGGCTTACAATGGCCGCAATGATACCGTAGCAGTTGGTTTGCGGCCCGCTGCGGCCCGCTTTGCGGCATTGCCAAATGGACACCCAGACCGAACCTCCAAGACATCACGCTGCGGGCCGCACGAAACATCCCGCTCTAGGGCCCTGTAATCTCTTGCTGAGGCTCAACAACTATCTTCTCGGGCTTTTCTCGCCATCCTCATCCCTGACAACTTTGCAACTTGCTCCTACCATTGGTCCAGGCTCCGTCTCATCATGTTCTTCATCCTGCAATGCAGTTGCGTTTTAGTCACAGATTGATCACAAGCACATGCTGTCTGAACCCGCTCAGCCGTCACAGTTCGTGATCGGAGCTGACCGGAAGATGCAGGCTTCTGGAGAAAGTGTACTCCCGGAATGGGGCGAGGAGATGGAAAAGCTGCTTTGAACTACGTTGCAGGTCAAGGAAGAGTGGTATAAATATCCCCCATATCCCTCTCGAATTGCTGTCTTCCATCTCACAGACAAACGCAACAAACAAAACCCTTCATCACTCACCAAACTACACTTTCAATCGCCAACATGCCCATCACCAAGTACAAGGCCGCCGCCGTCACTTCCGAGCCAGGTGTATGAATACTCAGAGCATGATGGAAGACTTTTGCTAATGAAGCTAGTGGTTCGATCTCGAAGCCGGTGTTGTAAAGACCATCGACTTCATCAATGAGGCTGGACAGGCGGGATGCAAGCTGGTTGCCTTCCCCGAAGTCTGTAAGTGTGCTCCTGATCTCAGAACTTGGATAAAAAGATTCATCTGACGACCGCCATTGTATAGGGATCCCCGGATATCCCTACTGGATGTGGAAGGTGACATATCTTCAGTCCCTGCCAATGCTCAAGAAGTATCGTGAGAACTCGCTTGCAGTTGACTCGGAAGAGATGCGCCGGATCCGTCGCGCTGCTCGTGACAATCAGATCTATGTGTCTCTCGGATTTTCCGAGATTGACCATGCCACGCTGTACCTGGCTCAGGTATTGATCGGTCCGGATGGATCTGTCGTGAACCATCGCCGCAAGATCAAGCCCACTCACGTGGAGAAGCTGGTGTACGGCGATGGCCCTGGTGACACCTTCATGTCTGTGTCGGAAACCGATATTGGCCGCGTGGGTCAGCTCAACTGCTGGGAGAACATGAACCCGTTCCTCAAGGCGCTCAATGTGTCTTGCGGAGAGCAGGTTCACGTAGCTGCCTGGCCTGTCTACCCAGGTCGTGAGCGCCAGGTGGCACCGGACCCAGCAACCAACTATGCCGATCCAGCCTCGGACCTGGTAACCCCAGAGTATGCCATCGAGACTGGTGCCTGGACTCTTGCACCCTTCCAGCGTCTTTCTGTCGAAGGTCTCAAGAAGAACACCCCCGAGGGAGTTGAGCCTGAAACCGACCCATCCGTCTACAATGGCCACGCGCGCATCTACAGACCTGACGGAAGCCTGGTGGTCAAGCCAGACAAGGATTTCGATGGTTTGCTCTTCGTCGACATTGATCTCAACGAAACCCATCTGACAAAGGTCCTGGCCGACTTTGCCGGGCACTACATGCGCCCAGATCTTATTCGGTTGCTGGTTGACACCCGTCGCAAGGAGCTTATCACCGAGGCTGACCCTGTTGGCACAATTGCCACTTACACCACTCGGCACCGCCTGGGACTCGACAAGCCCCTTGATGGGGAGAAGAAGGAGAATGAGGCCACCAAGGAAGGGATCCAGAAGCAGAAGAGCTCTGACGTGCTCTGAGACAAATAGCTTGGATTGCAGCTGTGTGGAATAGCTGTGACATTACTTCTCCTCTCTTTAATTGAACATGCGCTTGGCTTCGGATCTGTGTTGGTCTACCATTGCATCTCCTAATGGCGATCCTTAGGTCGATCGGTATTATTGTCTGCAATGATGACAAGAAAACATCAGCCACAACAGCAAAAACATAGTCAATAGTACATGACGGTGTTAAAACCTAATACTGTATATCACTGTAGCCTAATCGTCGATTGGTACCCTCTGATTGATTGGTGGTTGAAGCATCGCTTAGGAGGGACAAGTTAGATTAGCTCGGCTGCTTATCATGGTAGATGTTGAGAACATAGAAAAGAATGCTATTGAGCCCAATTCTATCCGTAAACCTCATGAGCCCCAACACTTTGACATGCCCAATTCATCTCCAATCTCTACGGGCCTGTGATAGGCATGGGAGGAATTAACTGCATCCGGTATGTTACGGAAATCGGTTTTAATAGTGGAATGTGTCAATGACCGTGGCCTTTGTTATTGTAGCTGATGGCCTCTTTTGGGAAGCTTGCCCTATGTTAGGTAGGTGCTTAAGAAGAAATGAAAATCATCGTAGATGCAAATTGACCCTCCTGTCCTGGTTTAATAATGACAACTCCAGCCTAGATCGAGCCCACTGAAATGGTGATTAAGAGCTAAAGAGTAAGGTCTAGAGTTATAATTTCCGTTAAAATATATCTCGATATCTAATTTCGGATAGATAACTACTAAGATACTTTATCCCTTATTTAGTATTACTCTTAGCCGCGGATAAGTACCTAGTATATTAATAGATATAAAATCCTTATTATTATTAATTCTATAATATATCTCTCGTATAAGAGGGTATAGACTTACCCTATAAGGCCTAGAGGGCGCTATAGATATCTTTTTCTATTATTAGAAGTAAAATTATTATAGAGGAGCTTTTAAATCTTTATTTATTTTATTATTAGTTATATATATTAACTATAATAACTTTAAATATACTTTATAGACCTATTATATATAATCTTATTTTTTTATATTACTTTATTATTAATAATAATACTAAGATTAAGCTCTAGCGGTATATAATAATACTAAGGGCGGCCTAAGTATATATAATAATAACTTTATACCCGCTAGTTTATTAAGTCCTCTCTTTAGTAACCTTATAAATAATAACTTAAGAGATTAACCTCGAGGTATTATAAGTATATACCTAGTATTTCCTTCTCTTTAATAATAATACCTTTTGCTATTTATTTTATATAAAAAAGGTAATATTTTAGGCCCTTTATTAATAAATTAGGCTTAATACTATAATATAAAATAAGAGGTATATATTATTAGAGCTAAAAGTTATAATTTTTATTTAGATCTTAGCCCTCGGGGAGACTTAGAGGAATACTATAAGTTTCTTTTATATTAATTAGATTACTATATATTAGGTCTTTTATTAACTTATTAATCTTTTTTATATATTATATAATTACTTTATAAGAAAATTAATAGCGCTATTAATATATATTAAGCTAGATAAAAGGTTTATATAATTTAGTAGTATTAATATAGCGATAAATAAGACTTATATAAATATATATATCCCTAGATTATATTAAGAAAAATAATAAGATTAAAGATAATAGATCTTATAGAATATATTTACCGAGGTAGATTTAAATAACTTTTTTTTTATATTTATCTTAGCTAATACTAAAGGGTTAATTTATAATACTTTTCTCTTTTAGATCGCGGTAATAAAGAGATTCTATAAGATATAAAGAAATTACCTTATCCTCGCTAATATAGGCTTTAAAGCTTATCTTAGTATTTTCTTCTTATATCTTAGTAAGATATATTATCTTAATAACTTTTAGTAATAAAATTATATACCCTAAGATAAATAAGAGCTATATAACCTTTATTACGTATAGCTATAATCTTAAATTAAGTAGGCTTTTAGTAGGTTAAAGTAAAAATTTAAGATTTTATATATAAGTCCTCCTAAATATAATATTTATAATTAATAGCTAATTATATATATAATAATAGGTTTATATAACTTTATTATAATAAGAGGGAAATATCTTAATGCCTTTAAAAGTTAGAAGCTATAAGAGCTCTTAGAATTAGAAGAAGATATAATAGAAGTAGCGAGATAGAAAATAAAGGGGATTTTACTATATTATAATAGCACTAAGATATAAGTAAATATTACTTCTTAGTTATAATATTAAGACTTTAATAAGGAGGAATTTAATAAGATTATTATAGTTACTAAGTAATAGATTAATAATAAAGAAGGTTATAATATTAAAGGTAATAAGGCTAAAGGTAATAATAATATTAAGTAATAGCGGAGTTATAAGCAAAGAAGGGGTTAAGGGGTTAAGGCTAGTTATAATACTTAGCTATATATTAAGCTATAAGTATTAGGCTATAAAGAAAAGTTAGTATTAAGTAGCTAAGGGCTTAAATTAATTAATTTTATATATAAAAAGTAAATAAATTATAATTTATTTTACTTAGCTTAAATTTTTTCTTACCTTAATATATAATTTTACTAAAGGGAGCTAATTTTTTATAAGAAGGTAGAGGCATTTTACTTTATATAATAAACCTAATAGCCTATTAGGCTAAAAGATCTGCGAGTAACTATAATTACTCGTTGCGGTTACTTATGCCTTATACTACCTATAACGGCCTTATAACGGGCTATATTATAATTATCCCCCCTTTATAAAGGTATAACCTCGGGCCTAGGTTATAGAGGCTCTCCCTCTATAGCTTAGGGGCTCTTCCCCTATGAGTTAGTAGTTAATTGCCTAGCTTAACGCCGACCGCTAACCCCTAGGTCACGCGGCTAACTGACTAATTAGAGCCGCTATAGCGCACTCTTAATTACCTGATTTGATTAATATAGGGCCTAGCTACTATGGCCTAGGATACTTAGTGATATAGACCCCTAACCTTATATAGGTTATAAGCCTCTCGCGCACGCAAGGTATAGGAATCAAACCCCTAACCTTTATGCCGCGGGAGACCTATGGTTATAGTTATTAATTATAAGAAGGTAGAGGTATTTTACTTTATATAATAGACCTAATAGCCTATTAGGCTAAAAGATCCGCGAGTAACCGCAATTACCCGTTATGGTTGCTTATGCCTTATACTACCTATAATAGCCTTATAACGGGCTATGTTATATTTTTTATATTACTTAAGCCTTTTTTGCCTCTAAGAAACTTAATAAATTTTATATAACCGTATATATTAAATTACTATTTATTATATCTATAACTTATATTATAAGCTAAAGCCCCTAAGGCTATAAGACTTAAATATAATTAATTATTACTCTCTTAATATCCTTAGAGCCTTCTAGGCGAGGGATAACTATATATCGCTAATTAACTTCCTTATCTATAAGTATATCCTTTATTTCCTCTTAAGAAATACTAATATATCTTCTTTACCGAGTAATATTAAGAGCCTTATTTAGGATAATATTATTACTATTTAAATCGCCTTTAATGCGCTATTAAGCCTAGAGAGGAGGTTATATTACTATAAACTAGGGCATCTAAGAAAATAGTAGCGCCTAAGATATTAAGTTAATCTCTAGAATCCCTATTACCTATAAAAAGATTACTAAATTATCCTTAGAAAATAAGATTAATATTAAACTATTAATTATAATAATAATTAGCTTAGTCCTTAGAGGTAAATTTATTTCTTTATTATTATAGCCTGGCTATAATATATTTCCTTAGGCTTTAGTTTATCTTTACTAGAATTTTTTATCCCCCGGCGGGTAAATATAATACCTAGTAAAAAGGTTATCTTAGAAAATCTCTTTTTATGCCTTAAGGGTTATAATCTTATTTATAAGAAAACTTTTTCTAAGTATTTTTTTTTTTTTTGCCCTAAACTTCTAGATAATTTTCTAATAATTTAAGTTACTAATATTAAGTAAAGAGATATTATTTTTATTAAGTATTATCCCTATTATTACTCTTATTTTATAATAAACTTACTATAGCTTTTTTAAAATTATTAGTTTATTTACTAAGACCCTCTTAGTTTATTAATCTTAGGGCTATTTTTACTAAAAGGCTAAAAAGAATATCTTAAGGATTACTATAAAAGCGCTATATTAAATAACTAAGAGTTTTCTAGCCCGGCGAGTAACTAATAATCTCTAGAGGAAATAAAGGGATTATTCCTTAGATTATTACTACCTTTAAGAATTATACCCTTTTTTATTTAATATATAAGGTTAAAAAGAAAGCTATATTAATTCCTTAGTAATAATAGGTTTAAGAGGATTATAATCTCTAGATTATATCTTAGGTATTATATTTATTTACTCTTTAATTTATAGCTAATATAATAAGAGAAAAATAATATAATTAAATATTTTAATTAGATTTTTATCTCTAAAATAATATATAAAAAGGCAAAAGAAATAATAGCTATAGCTTAAGTATTAATATTATAATAACTTTACTTAGGGTAGGGAAGGCGATTAAGATCCTTACTAGAAGAGAAATAGTTATAAAGATATCGAGGTTTTAGGTATAAGATAGTAGTATAGCTAATTTTATATAATAGGATATCTCTTATTTAAAAGAGATATATTTTAATAGAAATTACGACTCTAGACCTAAGTAGGCAATGGTTGATTTTACCTAGCATAGACTTCGAAGATCACCGTCCAAGAATTCCGTGCTACATGGTTGTTGGAACGCATGTGGCAAGATGCGTACTCTACTTACTCTAGACCCAATATAGTAGTTATCCTCCTTTTTAAACAAGGGTACGTGTTCAATTAAATGATGCCGGCGGGAGCAGATGCCTATCAGCCCGGGAACGTCTAAAACAAAAGAGTACAGGCATTTTAGGCAGACAAACAACGAAAAGTCCTAGGACTAGGCCCTCAGACCTTCAAGATGACCCGACTCTGGAAAGCTCGTGTTGCATCCAATGTAAGGTATGACTGGACCACGGGTGTGCCCGATAACGGCGAGGCCACGACATAGCCGGGTAGCATGAAATTGGACTGGAACTACAAATTGATAAGTTCTCCGGAATGATTTCCAGTTTTCCCCAATTCTCTTTGTTCCAATCTTGACCAGAAGAAATCTGGCTATGTCAAAATTGTTGTTGACGCTATTCACAATCTTGACCAGGCGTCGTTCAAGAAAGACTCGAAAGAGAAAGAAAAGAAAAAGAGAGAAGAAAAAACAGAACCCAGTTGTGCTCCTAAACTTAGGCTATTCAAGTAATCCTAAGCGGCGAAGCTCAGTGCATATGGGCGACTGCCAAGGGAACTCTATGACTTTCAAGAAGCTGTAGAACAACAAAAGCTAGTTCGGCATCCTCCGTATCAGGCGTTCTGTCGCCAACACGTCGACCTCAAAATGAGTTGCTGCAAGTTCCAACAGTAGAGCGGTCTCTCCAGCCAAGCCATGATCAAAATTTTTTTTTAGGATTGCTAATGATAATGACAACTGTCCTTTCGGAAGTGAGCATCAACCCAGACAATGAAGAAAATTTTTACCAAAATATTGCAGCAATAATCTTGTCGATTAGGGCAACCTTTGACGTTGCAGCAGTAGCGCTAGACAAGGGTGGGGAAAATAGGGACTCGCATAGCACTATTAGGTAGCAAAAGGGCTAGAACGCTCTACGGTCCTAATTCTCATGCGATGCTCATGCGAGGCAGGCTGACGGCTGGGGAGGAAACAATACGCCGCAGGAATTGACGGAACATTAGAAATTGCAAGTCCAATTCTCCATCACTCGAGCAAGGGGGTGTTGTTGTTTCCATTGGCGCGATTAGCTAGCATCTTTCATACGGCCATCCCGAGCTGACTGCGGAAATTGCGCCCTTAGTCGTCGTCCACCTCTTGGACTCTCGAAGGCCAGCAAGGACAGAACAGTATCTAGCAAGCTGTCCTTCTTGGATGCGACACCGAGGTGTATAAAGGCTCAGTGTTTCCCTCAATAAATTCGGCCTCCCTAGACTCCTATTCACACAACTACACACCTCACCCCTTTCTTTCCCATCGTGCTCATCAACCTGTCTTCTTTCAAAACTTCTAGGGACAATTCCCTCCATCTCCAGCAGTAAGCCCGAACCGTCTCGTCCTCGGGATAAAAGGCTTAAACATGGCACGCCGGCCCTACACCCATTATGGTGTGCGAATTGGCCGCCAGATTGGCGTGTTTACCGATTGGAGCGATTGTGCTGCGCAAGTCTCGGGATATTCTGGCCAGTGCTGTAAGTATTCGATGTCAGCTAGTTAGGGTGGACAAGAGTTCCAGTTCCCAGGATCCTGACAGCCAACCACTTGACTTTAGACCATGGCTTTCACTCCTATCAAGACGCGTTCAACTGTCGCAACGCCCGAGCCCGAGACTCTCACTATATCCGAACTCGAAACTGTCGCAGCGCCCGAGCCTGAAACCGCCAGTGTACTCGAGCTCGAGGCTACCGCAACGCCCGAGCCCGAGCCCGAGGCTGTTGTGGCGCCCGAGCCCACAACAAATACAACTAAACCCGAATCCGAATCTGGAACTCCGCCTCAACCCAGAACAGTACTCGATGCTGAACCTGGGCACCAGGAGCCGCCGCCAGCAAAGAAGGCCCGCCTTAGTGAAGGACAGGGCAATGAAACTTCTTCTGATACTCAAGAAAACACCCTTGGCAGCAACGACATAGTTGATGGAGCGGGCGAGTCGTCATCTAGTGCTACCGACCCGTCCGAGATCATCTACAACGATATAGAGCAGGCGAAAGAGCGACTGTCGGCTCTCATGGAGGGGGGCGGAGCAGTGAAAATCATCCCAGTATCCTCCAAGAGGAAGTGGGAGGGATAGTCTGACTCTTTGAGCGTTACCTGGGCCCACTAAGGGTAGGAGGGCAGGTTGTACGAGATTGCAGGGGGGCAATGCGGCGGATGTAATTTGTTCTCCTTCACTATCTATCTTCTTCTTTTATATCAAGGCCGTAAGTCTCTCTTAATCACAGTGTTGCCGAAACTCTTGAGTCGTTACGAATGGCTAGGCCTCCGCTTAACGCAGACGCATTACATCCCATTGAGGCCGCTCTTCACGGAATGCTGGAACCAAAGGTCGGGGACTTTCCCAGGAAGTTTACGTGAATGAGAACAATTCTCTGCATCCTACTTTATGCGCATTGCCCGTTTTCGCGATACATTCAATGAGCCCGTTTTCGTGATACATTCAATAAGTTAAACGACATCGAGGTACCCTCAGCACTAATATACCTACCTTGGTCAAACTTACCTACATGCGTCTTGGCTCCAATGAATTCCACCTCCTTCGATAGGTCAGCTGGTCTTTGATGTTAACACTGCCTCAATCCCAATATAGTCCCGAGATCGATTGCCTCTCCCACTCCCTACACTGTTCCAGCTAGAGATACTCGTCTTCAGTCTGGATTTCGAAGTTGTCGGAGTACCTTTTCGCAAAGTCCAGTGTAGGAGGGAAGTCCAGCCTCTGAGGCTCGCGATAGATCCATTTTATTATCCAGTTAGCATTGCTGAGGTGTTTTGTCTCCTCTACTAGATTTTCAAAGTTCCACGGGTGACCCGGGTTGAAATCGCTTCGAAGAAATGAGGTTTGGTTCAACAAGTGCCCGATGGCTTCCTCCAATCCCTCATCGACCAAGCGACATCTTTCGCGTGGAATACGCTCTATTAAGCCGCGGTCGAGGCATGCTTTGTGCGCCTTAGACCAAGCGATGTCACGGTGGACGGCCTGCTGAAATACGTCGGTGCAAAAGTCGGTGTGCGGGCCTGCTTCCAAGATGAAGGTAAAGGACTCGGCAGGGATGCCCACACTGGTCACGGCGAGGGCGTCAACCAGCCACTTAGCTACCCTCCAAGAGAATTTCCTGACATCAAACGCCCGGTCGGGCTCGCCTCTGCCATCTTTCTGTTCTTGCAGGACCCGTGCCGCTATTTGTGGATTACCGACATATCCCTCTATGCAACCCAGAACACTGACACGACGTACAACTCGGAGCCTTGGATTCTCCTTGAAGAAGGGCGCCAAGCCCTGAACATGAGTTGATGGAGTGCCCACAGACCGGTGGTCCTCGTGCAACACCAAGTTCCGGATTTGCAGGCGCTGAGCAGCCGGAAGGCGCTGAAGGAAGCGAATGGCGGTGGCTGCAGCCGAAAACCGAATCTTTTCCCGGCAGCGGACACCCCTTGGCGGATGCAATTGGTCGTACACTCCAGGGGGGTTGTACGCGCTTGATGGCGTGTAGTACCACGGCTCCAAGAGCGTCCAAGCGCGATCGGCCTCGAAGCGGCTTGTCGCCTTCGCTACTTCTGACTGCGAGGGAATAGCCCAGGGCTCAAACCTAAGATCCAGGAGCTCATGAGCCGGATACGTACCGACCCAACCTGGGAGAGCCCCATAGACTAATCTGGCGAATTCGGCGGGTTCCTTCTCCGCGAGGAGTCGTAAGGAGTAGGACATGGCTTCTTGAATCGCCCAGGTGCCTCCAACCAAGTGGTTTCGCAGAGGATGCCCACCAGTGTGGTCTATCGATCCAAGGCTCTGGTAAAACTCACTTGAGCCTTGCAGTCGCCGATTTTCATACTTAAAGGTATAGCTCGGTGCGTTTCGCCCATGTCGCCACTCATAACTGGCGTCGGAGGGATCAGTCCTTTTTTTTTCAGGAGCGGCGGGGCCGAAAATGTCATCCAGGTTTCCCTCGGGGTCGGGGTCGGAGTCAGAGTCGGAGTCGGATTCGGACTCGGAGTCACTGGGCCATCTTCCAGTTTCATAGTGGGTAAGACAATCTTCGTGATGCCTTGACTCCTTTTGAATCTGTGGCGCAAGTGTCGGGAATTTTAGGGCAAGCTGGGAGTACATATCGGGAGTCATGAATCGAACGAGGCGTACGACCAAATCCGCCTCGAGCAAGCGGTAGTAGGTTGAGACATAATTAAAGCAGCCGGCTAGACCCCTCCACTCCTCGCGGTAAAGTGTCGAGAAGGTGATGGTGTTGATAGCGAACGGCATGTTCCTCGTCTCGTTGGCAACTGAGCGGCAGGTGTACATGAGAGAGAGGTTGATCGGGTTGTTATCAGCGGTGGTAAGCTTTTCGGAATCGCCATTGAAGATATATCCTCCGTCGACTTGGAAATAGTACTGAAATATTTTCTCCCGTATTTCGGGTGGAAGGGTGATGAGGGTCGTCATGGTGTTGATCCTGTCGAAACCCCTTGGCGTTGGTGGATGGGTTCTTCAGTGGCCAGAGAGGGGGGCATGGGGGTTTTTATAAGCAGACAGAGGCACGGAGACCTGAAATGGTGACGTTTCGATTGGGCAGTTTTGAAACCTTGATCTAGAACCGTACATTCAGTACGGCCTGACAACCCAGAACAAAGCGCATGGGGAGTGCAATATCTAAGACATGGGATCATTGTTTTCCCCCCTATGCTTTAGGAATTCAGACAATGAGGGCCAGAAAAGGATATTTTGATAATATGAATAAAAGATCCAGGCCTGATGGCCTCACAGGCTCCGACCAATAAAGTTTGATGCGCGCGCATCATCGAGTGCTTCAATGACACGCACGAAGCGATATTGCTCAGAATGGACACGTTGCCTCTTAGCTAAGTTGGAAAAAGCGTGAAATTCACTCAATGAGACGTAGAAGCACAATATTAAAAGTCATGCCAACAGTATAGGCGCGAAAGTGCATGAAAGTGGCCATCATCAGGTAAGGCAAAATACGTATGGTCTCAGAAAGAAATTACGGAGCATCTGCCGGTTAATGTTGCTAAAAAAAAATCCGATATTCTGATGCTTGCCGTAATTACCATTCTCGCTATGACTATTCTTATTCCTCTTATGCAGGCATCGTAGGCAGATTGAAGAGGGTCCTGTACGACTTTAGAATTATTTCGGTAGCATTACATTGCGCCCCCCTTTGACAAAGGGATAAGGACTGTTCTTCTAGTGAGTTGAGAGACAAGCCATAGAAGATCAGGCCCAGCAGTTATGAGGAACGATAGATCTCAATTCCCCATCTCGGACCTGGGAGATGGCTTTCACATGTATGATGAGCATGGCATTATAGCTGTCTTAGATGAGGTTTGTTACCGTTAGCTCCCCAACTCAGTCAAATCAACGCTTCAAAGACTCGATCCTTTGCACAAGTGCATCGCCCATTGCCCAGATTCTTTAGTACAAGGCCAAATCTTAGATATAGCTGCCTCATTCGGTATATTAGGCCGTTCGCCAAGGCCTGGCGGGAGGGTGCTAGGATGACTTGGCAGACAAACCTCGGGCCTGGGTGATGTGATTGTTGGTCCAACATCCTTGCAAAGCATCTGATGAGAAAAGAGAGAACAAACCCTTTTTGAAGTGTGACTGGCCCGGGTTGCACCGTGATGCCAAGTAGCTGAGGTTTAAAAATTGGTCGTCGCCCTTTTTTTTTTTTTTTGATGAGGGATATTGTGGCCTAACACAGCTTGCATGTTATACCCTATTTGAATACCAAAGAAACACACAGCCCGTATCTAGGCGCAGCTTATACTCAGGTCAGTCATAATGACGGGTGGGAAGTCTGCTGATGCTCCTGATGATGTTTATTTCACCTCGTTGGCATCAGATGAGCAAGCTCTAACCTTGAACTTAGGTAGCATGCAACTAAAACTCGGCGTTGGTAGATGTAAGCATAACTTCTTCGCACCGTCCTTTACAATGATTTATTGAACCTCTTTCCATTCACACGGGCCTGAGTAACAGGATATGGCGTCTTTGGCCGAATGTCTCAGAGGCTCCATCATCAACTACCGACAAGAGAACGGCAGAACCTATCATTGGTACAAGGCTGGAAGTAAGCTATTTACAGCAGTTACTGGATGCGTAATCAAATCTAGCTACCTCGTTACCACCCCCAGAATACAATCTTCCCAATGACGAGTTGGGGAATGCGAGGCTAGGTATTCTCAGCACGCTCATATTCTATCTAGACCTCCAACACCATATGTTTCTCCTGACTCTTGATAACAAGCTGGGACTCTCGCCTTCAAATATTCCCGATTCAAAGCCTGCACGGGTCCTCGACCTGGGAACAGGCACAGGACTGTGGGCAATAGATTTCAGTGATGAGCATCCTGAGGCCGAGGTATGTGGATGAACTTCACTTGGAGTTCGATCCAGGGCTGAACGAGATAGCTAATTCTTTCCAAATTGGTAGATTACTAGAGTCGACCTATCTTATATCCAGCCGAGCTTTAAGGTGGCCACTTGCCTCTCTTCTTCTCTATGACTTACATCTTCAACCAACATTCCGCCAAACGTCCAGTTTCTCATTGACGATTTTGACGTGGAATGGAACTATCCTAAGTCCTTTGATTATATTCACAGTCGAATGATGAACTTTAGCGTTCAGAATTGAACTGAGTCTTTGCAAAAGATGTTCCAGTAGGCACTCATTCTCCCCTTGTGTTTTTGAGATGCCACACTACCATAACCAGGAACCTTACCCCGGGTGGTTACGTTGAACTCCAAGAGATGGGTGGCTTTTACGCGTCTGATGACTGCACTCTGTCCGGTGACCACGCGCTGTCTAGATGGTGCACTCTTCTAGGAGAGGCAGCAGTAAAACTAGGTCAATCATTCCAACCAACCGATCAACTTGCCGCGATCATGAAACAGGTTGGATTCAACGAAGCTGTCGAAACCCGCTCCAAGTGGCCGATAAACCGATGGCCCAAAGAGAAGAAGTACATAGAACTCGGGGCGTAGAAAAACCAAATGCAAGTCAGGTTCTCGAGTCTGCTACACTCGCAACGGAAGAGGTCAATCTCTTTCTTGTGGATGTGAGAAAGGACTTGAATAACCCAGAAATTCATGCCTACTCACAAGTATATGTGCATAATCCCCTGATCTTTGTTCATCACTACTCACTGATTCATAGTCGTTCGGTTTGTGGAAGAAAGCCTCAAGTCAAATATCACACGGCGGGTTACGACAAAGGTCAGACCCAATGGCACTACCGTTGATGCAATTGACTCTGACTCCCCGAGAGAATTTCCCTAGATTACTGAGTTCCAGTCATAGGAACATATTCATTATCCTGTCAGCCGAATTCGAATATAATCAAATTCTCGCTGCATGGAGCCATCTCGTCATGCAAGCAAGCCTGAGTCCAAACCTTTGCTCAGGACCATTCACAGCTGATTTACCCCACTGTGTTAGCATCGGGTCGTGGTGCTGTGATATTTTGATAATGTGTTCTTTATCATAGTTGGAGCCTGCCCCTTGATGGGTTAAGCCAGAAGACCGTTGATTTACCTCTCAGAGATTGAACTGAATCATATAAACGTCTCAATGTCATCTATCTCTTCTCTCTTCACACAACCCAACTACCTATTAGTAGCCACGTCCCTGTGGAATGTTCAGAGGGTTCGTCGGGGGGCGAAGGCCAGATCCTCCCTTGCCCTGGAAATGTCCCTTTTGTGTGGTAAAGTTCTCAATGGTGCCCAAGTTCTTGATTCGTCCCAGCAACAACTCCACCACACGGTAACCGGCTCCTGCGGTGTATCCAGGCAGCTCGTGGCCCGCCAACTGAACCTCGTAGTATGTCAGACCACGTTCATGCCCCCATTGTCCAACGGTGCCCGCTTCGCTCAGTCTTCCACCATTGTACTCTGGGTGGAAAGGCACGTAAAATTGCTTGTCCTGGGGATACTTTTGAAAGCCCTGCTTGCCGTTCCAGGTGGCGTTCTGTAGGGCAAAAAGTGTGCCGTTGGGAGGCAAGAGGAAGTCAAGACGTCCAACACCAATGATAGTGTTGTTGGTGTGTTCGATCACGCGGCGGAGAACGTTGTTCTGTGCTGGCGCAAGAGAAGTGTCGGAGGCATTCGAATTAGGATCACCTTCACCAAACACATTGTTGGGTGTGCACTGGTACCAATCAACCTGCGGTGCGTTGAGAGCCTTCTTAACATCTGTGCGGTTGAAGTAGACCTGTGCGCCGGGGGGAGAGTAGTCGCCCTGGTGAGTTCACGTTAGCGTAATTGCACCGCAGATCTGCTGGGGAGTTGCCCACCTGATTCACAATGCCCAACTGTGCATAAGTGTGAGGGCAAGTGTCGGTGATGTGGTAAATGTTGAAGCAGGGGTTAGATTCAAGGGCAGCGTTGTAGGCATAGTCGAAAATATCGCAAGTGTAATTGCCCGAAGTATCAGCGTATGGGTCAGGGAGGACAGGGAACGGTCCCTTGGGAGGTGGGAAAGTCCCGTAGTGGTCGATGTAAGTGGAAAAGTTGCAGTGCTCATGGGTCCACCGAAGAGCGTTCAGGGCTGTCTGGTTGAGGTTGATGAGGTTCTGCCAGTACTCAATGTATGGGTAGATGACGGCCTGTTGCTGCAGAGTGCCGTCTCCGATGATGGGATCGTTGATGGCGACACCACCCAGCTTGTAATATGTGTCGTCATTGGCCGTAATGAAGGCGTCAGCGATGTATGGGACATAGTAGCCAGCATACGACTCTCCAGTAATGTAAGTCGTAGCTCCTTGAAGCTCAAATGCCTCGATAAAGTTACGCCAGAAGCCAATGAACTGAAGGCCAAGCTCAACCTCGTTGGTGATGTTGGGCTTCCCCTGGCTGTAACCGACACCAACAGGCTGCTCAATCCAGATGACGTTGGTCCTGAATCGATTTGTCAGTTTCAATTGTGAAAGGTCAGTTCATCGAAGAAATAATCTCACAGGTTTGTCCAGCTGTACGAGTTTGGAGTAGGGGCCAAGGTGCCATCTTGCCAGAGAAAAGGGCCGTTCTCAGTCAACAAGCCACTCAGGGAACTGCAGCCCGGACCTCCATTGAGCCTTGCAGACATGGTTAGCGCGTTATTTCAAATGTGTTCAAGGTGAATTTACCAGATGACCACTTCATCACCGGCATGAGGGTTGGTGCTGGGAAAGAACCAAAAGTACAGTTCTCTAGACTCATCGGGGTCTTTAGAGATTGGCAGCAGACCAGCATACGACTCGCCAATGTCAAAGGCTACCTCTGGAATGGCAGATCCATTGACGACAAACTTCTCAGTATGCTTGTTGAGGAACTTGGACTTGCTTCTGGCCTCAAGATGAGGGGCAGAGGGGGGAACAGGGGCGCGCTTCTGATCATAGCGACGGGGATGCTCCCTGTTGAAGGCATTCAGGGCACCCCGGTTGAAAGCTGCCTGGGACAGAGTCCCAAAGGCAAGAAGAGCGCCAAACAACTTGAAATGCATGACGGAGAGGGTTATGGCAGCGTGATCATGCCAAGGGAAGAGGTCACCGAGCCAAGTCTCGAGGCTCTTTATAGAGGAGCATGTCGGCCGTCAATCAATCATGGCTCATGTAATCTATCTCTCTCGCGTCATCTGCAAGCTGATGTCACGACAGCGGATCACGGCACATCGAGAGGGACGAAGATCTCATGTTTGGACCACTTTTCGTCAGGCGAAGCAACGCCGGCAAAGTCGGCAGCACGCATAGTGAGGACCTTTGTATCGCACTGCCCAATGAGGGACAGTGTGGGGACAAAAGTTCCGCCTCGCCCGGGGGTTCCAGTGTCGAATATATTTCGACCTCGGAGGTGATTCATGTGCGACCTTCCTCTTCTGGGGTCCTTGTCCATTGTTTCGTCTTACATAGATTCCTCCAGGCGGCAGTGATTGGCCTCTGCGTCTGTCCATGCAATGCCCTTTTGTGCATTTCTCCGCAGCTAGCGGTGAGTGCGATAAAGGACGTCCAATCGGTTGCGTCGCAGGATTGGGATCGGCCACATCACGCACGCTCGTATACCGTGACGCGTCGGGGCTCTAGAGACCCAAACGCCTCCGAGCCTGTCACGGATAGAGCCATCATCGTCTCTGCCTGGAGATGCAATGCGAGGAAGTCATGAACTGCATCTCTGTACACCATGGCAGCGCCACCGCGTGAACGGTTGGTTACAGTGCAGCGGGTGACGCCGGAACCTAATTTTAATCCAGCCACAGCCCTCTAGCCAGTGAGATGCACGCTGGAGATTAGCTACCGACCGAGGAGTGCCCTCGTGTGGCGGGACCACACGCACGCCTCTCAGAATCTTGACGGAAGAGGCCATGGCGTTGCTGCACCTCTCTCACTCAGGCTCATGGGGCGACAATTCCAGATTAGAGTTTTCTAGTTCATCTGCTTCTCCCATCGAGAACGTCTTGGCGGCTCGGGGTCTTCGAGAAGCGACATGTCAGCTGCCAGACGTTGTTGGCGAAACCTAGATCTCCTTGGCGTCTTGGCTTACCCAAGAGGATGGTACCAGCCGATCAGTTGAGATGTGCATGCATCAAGCTGGTATTCCAATACTTGGATAGAGCTCTTTTTCTACACAGGCAAGGCAGGGTCAATTCATCCAATTCCTTGGTAGCTCTTATCATCAACACCATCAGCCACAGCAATAAAAGACGCGTTTATCAACAATACGTGACAGCATCAAAACCCAATACCGTAAAACACCGCAGCCCAGATATTATGTTTCCATGGCTGCCGCTATAGAAAGTCAAAGGCGAAAACACGAGTCTTGCAAACAATGGCCACCTTTCCTTCCCCCAAGAGGGGACTACTCAACAAGTGGCAAGATCTTGGAGCATCTTAGCTCACACCACCACGATCCAGCACCCCGAGATTGGTCTTGGTGTCAAGATCGCGCCACGTGCTCATCCATGGGGACTTGGCAAACTCTAGTCAAGGTTTTCACCTTTGACCTTTACCAGAGTTACAGGGTAGGTCGCAGAGTCATGTCAAAGCAAGTCGACTCTGGGCTCTACGCTGCTGGTTGAACAACAATGCGACAATTGGAAGCACATGATGAAACAAAGGGCAAAGAGGTAACTGACATAGTAGTTGAAATCCCTTGTTAGATAAGGCTGAGTTATTCTTGCAACAACTCATCACGGGCAAAAGAGGAGCACATGGGTCAAATTGTGAAGCGAGTCAGTGCCATTGTTGCGAACTGCATTGAAGCCCCCACGAAGAAGTCATTAGTAGGCTGTAGTATATCGGTACAAAATAATGTATCGTGATCTGCCTTTTGGGTATGTTATGAGGTTAGACAACTTTTGTCCCAGTGCCCCTCTGTTTGATGCCTCCGCCGGGAGCCCTACTGCTAGACAGCCGTCCACGTCTTAAACACACGATTTAAACCAGTCATCTCCACGACCGGTACTAAGCGTCAATGCCATCAATAATCTCAACCAGCCTGGATAGAGAACCCGGATCTAAAAAAGGGCTATGCCCAGCGGCAAGCCGTTCAATCTTCACCGTGCCGCCCATGGCCCCGGCCATTGCAAGCTGGCCCTCAATCGGAATAGCTCGATCATTTTCGCAGGCCACGTAGGTTTTGGGAACTGCAATGTCCGGGGCAACAAACTCAGAGGGCGTCTCAAAGCTTGCTGTGCTTTGGTATACACAGTTAGCGAGCATCCGGTCTGCCAACTCCGAATCGATATCGTGGTAGAATGCATTCTTGGCATTCTCGTTCAGCGGAAGGTAATCATCCTGATAGAGTTAGATCTCATTCCTCCCAACTCCCCAAGGCTAGCGACGTTGGCAGTCCTTGGCCGAGGAACGCCACTTACTGTTCGGTCCATGAAAGTCCCATACGTTCCGCCGATCGCCGTTTTCAACGATAGACCTCTGGTTGGCAAAGCAAAAGATGCGACGTAAACGATGTGCTTGATACCTCCCTTCAATCCCTTGTCCCTTCTCTCATGTATCTGGTAGTCCTCGACAGCTGCAGATCCAGGAATGCCACCATAGCTGTGGCAGACAACAATTATTTCCTTTCCGTCGCTCAGTGGAGATTCCATGGCTTTGTGAATAGCAGCAACATCGTCCAGGTGAGTCTTTCCTTTGATGTCTGACGCCTGCCCAACAGACGCGTTTCTGGGCTGGATGACTGTGAAACCCTTCTCTGTCAACTTGTCTTTTAGCATGGAATAGTGGCTAGGGAGATGCCAAGCTCCATGCACCAAAACAATGGTGGGCTTTTCCGGGGTAGACATGGCTGGTGGCAGTTGGTTGGTTACGAAGAATAGCAATGTTGAAAGATAGAGAAGGAGGAACAAGATCTGGATTAAGAGCTGGGCCTCGTCTTTTTAAGATCAATGCTTCTGGTGAATCCAACGTCAGCCATTAATGCGTCTTGACACGTCATGGTTGAACTTTGCATGGCGTTGAGAGTTGTGCTGACCTGGGCCCTGTGTTGGGGGCTGGGCGGTAGTTGCCGTTGGCGTTTTTGAAAATCATCAGATCACTTGATATTTGAAACATGAGATTGGTCTGGTAGGATAAAAGACACATTTTTGCTGTCTCTGAAGAAAAAATGATTGGGCGGATATGAGTTGAGATTTTTGATCATGTGCTATCTCCTGAAATGCTTGTTGCCACCTCCGCATAGACTCCCCTCAATCAGAAATCTAGTTAGACCACGAAATTACTCTTCGGAGGCTCAGCCCCTAGAGCCAACTCCATCTCCGGATCGCATTTCTTCATGGCCTTTTGATATGCTTCTCGACTTCCCACGCGTTGAAGGTAGCTCAGCACATTTGGATACTCCCCCAAGCTGTACGGAGTAAAGTACCTCATCGTTGTGAGGGTGAACACCGTCATCACATCCGCCACAGTAAACTCGTGACCCGCAAGCCATTCATTGTCGCTCAGTCTCTTCTCTAGAGCATCCAAGGTCAGATTGAACTTGTCCCGGGAGAGGACCATCAGCGGGTGGTCGACGTCCAGTCCGGCTGCTCGAGTAACCATTGTGCGACCCAGTCCAGGTTGAAAAGTTCCATCAGCCCAGTGCCACCAGTACAAAAAGTCTGTATAAGCTGGATCGGTAGGTTTCAGAAACAGCTTGCCGTTGCCGTACTTGTGGCAGATGTATTCGATGCAGGCGCAGCTTTCCGCCAAAGTCAATTCGCCATCTTGGATAACAGGCGCGGCTCCCATAAAGTGTAGTGCCTTGTATTCCGGCGGCGCCAAGAGCGGAGATCTGGTGTAGGTCTTGAGCTCATACGGGATGCCCAACTCCTCGCACAGCCAGGGGATCCGCTCAGACTGGGAGACGTGAAGGTGGTGGATGAGAAGGGTCATACTGGAGGTGATTTGGGACAACTGGGGGGGTTCTGAAGACAAGTACTAAAAGGTTACAGTCCCGCCAGAGTTTAGTTTAAATAGTCTTTGTTAAGACCGAAGACATCAACTCCATACTTAAAGCCGAGGCTCCTTTCCTTTACGGGAGCTATCTCCCGAGGCATTTTCCGGTCCCACTATGTTTGATAAAGTTGCTAACCAATCAGCTCATTAACCGACACGGGAATTGGCACTCACCGACAGTAATAATCAGGCGATGGTCCGCTTGACGAAGGGTTTTTTGAAGATCGCCAAAAGATGGATGACGCATGGTCTCATTTGAGAAGCCAAAAGAACTGACAAGTCCAGTCTCCATCTCGTATTCTAGTTGTCTTCGGCCATCCTCGGCCCCTTTATGATTAATCCAGCTACACATCAGTCGCCCTCCCGTCCTGGCATGTCCAAAAAGGCCCACGTCAACGGTTCTGTGTCCAGAAGTGAAGGGTCAATACTCATGGTTTCCGGAAAGAAATTGGCCATTTCCCCATCAAACAAAGAGTTGAACACATCCAAGGCTGGCCATTCGCTGGCAACTGCATCGAGTTGCTGATGTTCTGCCAGATTTTGCTGCCCATTCAGATGAGTTACTTCTTGTTGAAGGCCAGAACTTTTTGGGTTCATAAAACCCAAACTCCTTCGATCCCCCGCGTTTAAGGGTGGTCGCGGATTGGCCTCCGGGTCTTCCGTGTTCTTTGCCATGGCCTCGGCCGACGGCTCTGTCACCAAGAACGGCGTGGATAATGACCCGGCGCTCCCATCATCACTCTCAATCTTGAGAGCATTACCTTCCTCCCCAGGACGTATGTACCCGCCCTCACTCGACCGCAAAATTCCAGTGAACTCCAAGATAGAGGACCTAGCCAACGAAGCGTCTACCTTGAAGCTGGTAAACTCGGAGATATCGGCATGCTTGGGTTCGTTACTGACGACAGGCGGGTTTCGCTGGTGTATGTCATACAGGCATCGGGCATATATTTCCTGCCACACGCTTCAGTCTTTCCTAGTCATTATCACCGGTCCAACGGACTTACCAGCAGTGAGGCAAGCTTCCAGTACGGGCTCATGGCCTGCATCATCCTGACGTTCGCCCCAAAATTGGCGTAAGCCTTCTCTCTGATGGTTGTCTGGGAACACCACAAGAATGGGATATGTATTGCGCAGCTACAATATGCTGCGTAAGCAACATAACTCAGCATCGCACTGAGCCGGGTACTCTTCGATAGAACGCCTTTGATAAGTTCGGAGACTATGCCAGCATGCTCGAAAGCAGTTTGAGCCGATAACTGCCGAGCAGATGGCCAACTCCCGTCGCATTTAGTCCAACAGAAGAGAGGAACTATAGAGGCATGGAGAGCGCAAAGAGACTGGTGGTAGACGAGGTTGGTCAGCAGAATTGTAGAGAATTCCTTCTGTTCAACACCTCTCATATCGTGGGGATCCAACTTGAAGTCTGGCTGCACCGCCTCCCACCAAGCCAACAGTCTATTCTCAATGGCGCAAATGTCTGCAATTTTGCTATCCATGCCAACTTCTGGAGTTTTAACAGCACAGACAACATGGCACCTTGCATGAGAATGATTAATTTCACTTGGATCAACAAGGGACATGTTTCTTACCAAAGAGTCAACCCTCGGATCAACTCAGCAAAAATGCTTCTGCTGCTCCCTTTGGAGTTCAAGTATGAAACGGGAGCTTTTGAGGCACCTTGTCGGAAATCTGGTTCCGGCCATGGTAAAGCCAAAGTCTCAATATCTGCGATTGAATTAAATCGAAACAGTTTTTCTGAACTGAAGCAATGCATCAGATAGCAAGCCCAGAGTCGCCTTCGTCTTATCTCCGAAGTTAGAAGCCCCGCGTTTCGCGATCTTGGCGACCCAAGACCAATAATATGGATCAACTGACACGCGTTGCCTATTATAAAATGAGACATGTCTAACGCCATATATATGTGAGATAAATTGTACCTTTGTGAAGATAACTAACCCGCCATGAGCCCTGGCTGTGCCAGAACAAGGCAAGATTGAAGAAGGTGACGAGATTGTCTTCGTGAAGCTCCTCGGCCTCCTGGAATACCAATTTACCGGCCTTTTTGGCCCATTCAATCATGAACCCTTGGTCCTTGAGGATGAATGAAGCATTTTCATCGCGATAGAATCTGATTGATCAATGTTAGCCGCGAAACGAAATTGGATCCTGGCTTACTTTGCTCCCCAAGCGCAGATGCTTAGAAGGACGTGAGATCTGACGTTGCGAGCAGCAAGTGTTTCGAGGAAAGTCGGTTTATGAAGTAGCAAGTCCGATTGGTATACATTGCTAAAATATTCTTCAACAAGTCTTGTTATCAGCGAGACCGGTATACCGTAATACGATTCTTCATTCGGATGGCCCGGAAGAGTCCTCGGCTTCAAACAATGACCTTCCGATCCACCGGAATGAATCTCCTGTTGACTTGGCAATAACGCCAAAGGCCTGGATTGTTGTTGGTCTCGGACAAGATTGACGGATTCGCTGTAGATGCATCTATGGTTGAGCCGAGTGCAACGTCGACACCGTGGCCGCTCACCAGAGCAGCGGATCTAGGGTTATCCTACTGTTAGTGAGAGAGCTTGATTGCATAGCGCACAGCCAGTACCTTTTGTTTTTTGCAAGTGCTGCACGCCTTGCTTGGCCTTCCTGGAGCAGTTGGCATGACTACGCAATTGAAAACATAAATGTCATCATGTCAGCACCAAGTGAGAGTCCACGGTTGCTTGAGTTGAACTGAACTAGGAAAAACGATTGTCCGGCGACGCATTGTGTAGCCATAACGTTATTGTTTGACCATTTGCCTTTCCCACTCTCCTGATGCCCCCACATAGCCATCTTGGTATGCTCTCAGAACCCCAGAAGTCTCAGATTACCGTCGATCAATGTATGAACACACGGATTTGTGCACAGTTTGTGATTCACGTCTATGCTCCTGTCTTAAATGTTTGTCTGATGGGGCAACCTGCGCACGTCTCTTTCCGGGGAGCTCCAAATCCATACCCCCAACGGATACAATAAACCCGAGCTACCGACAAAAACATCAGATATAGCGAGCGACTCAAGCATGATGATCAGGCGGCTTGCTCCCCCTGCCTGCTATAACTCCTCCTAACCTTAATTCTACCGGGGTCAGTCGCTCATTGTGGGGTTAAGGTCGCACTGGAAACAGCCGAGGGACTTGATTGAAGCGCATCGCCCCCAAACCGGCGGGGGATCGGCGTAATACCAGGAACCACACCACGACTGTTGGTCGTCTTGTTATTTATCCGTCGAATCCCCGCATACATCACGCTTTGCGGTCAAAGAGCCCGGGTCTTGGCACTGTCATGTCTGCAAGGTTGGCGCAATTGAGCATTGAGAGGCGGAGTAACTGCCAGACTAAGACATGGACACCGTTTGACCTGTCCATCATCGGGTCAAGATGTACCGAATGATGCTATAAATTAGACGGGCCTTTCTGTCTCATGAGCCCCAGAATACTTGCCACCTGTCTCTCGTATTCCTCATTTGGTCCCCGGTCTACCTTTGCCAACATGACAGTGAAACTCTTGACCACACTGGTCTTTGCCGCCTGCGCGAGTGCCAAATGGATCGTTCCCGGCGCGAGATGGCTCGACACCGATGGCAACATCTTCAACGCTCATGCAGGAGGGCTGTGTGTTGACCAGGAGAGCGGTAGATTCTACTGGTTTGGTGAACACAAGACCCAAGGCCAGGAGGAGGGTGGCGGCATCTCTGTCTACAGCTCCGATGATCTCGCCACGTGGACATCGCACGGCCTCGCTTTGAGTATGTACCGGATTTTATCTTTGCTGGGAACTATTGTTAACAATTCTATAGAACCTGTCGAGGACCACCCTTATATCTCCCCCCACAGCGTCATCCAACGCCCCAAGGTCTTGTACAGCGAAGAAACAGGCAAATACCATGTACGAGAAACCTCACCGACCGGCCCATAACCAGGAAAAGCTCATTGACTAACCCCATTAGATGTGGTGGCACGCCGATGATAGCAAGTATAGTCTGCTCCTCCAGGGACTGGCTACTTCCGACAAGATCGCCGGGCCATACAAGTTTGACCACGCTGCCGCCCCTCTCGGAAACTGGTCTCAAGATTTTGGTGCCTTTACCGATTACAAGACGGGAGAGTCGTATTCCCTCTACTCCAATGGCGATCGTGTTGAGGGCCGCGACGTTTACATCAGCAAGTTCAACAAGGACCTCACAGAGGTCGAGGAGGTCACCTACCGCTTCAACAAGTACGACTTTGAGGCACCTACCATTATCCAGACCGACCAGAGCTATTGGACCTTGATGAGCCACAAGACTGGCTACCGCCCAAACAGTGAGTGGCAAGGCTTTCGATGCGCATGCAAATACTTACCGCTTTAGATGTTGTGGCTATGCGAGCCGACAAACTGGAGGGTCCTTGGTCACAGCCCTTCTTCGTCTCTCCCGCCTACACTCGAACTTTCAGCACTCAATCCGGTTTCTCTTGGAGGATCAAGGGCACGAAGAAGACGACCTACCTTTACATGGCCGACCAGGTACATCTCAACTTCTTTGTCTTGTTACGATATGTAAACTGACTTGGTATAGTGGGATTTGCTCTCTCTTTGGGAGAGCCGCAATGTTTGGCTCCCCATTGAAATCGACGAGGACAACCGCAGCCTCGAGGTTGTTTGGCACGATATTTACGATCTCAACGTGTATGTAACCAGAAGGACACAAAGATGCGTATGCTAACCGTTTTGCAGTAAAACCGGTGAATGGAAGCCTGTCAAGGGAAAGACGTACATCTCGAAGCAAGCAAAGCTGGCTGGAGGTGCCCATCTCCAAGAAGCTGTAGGTTACACTATGTTGCAACAAACATGGAAGACGCTAATAATTTGATTCATAGACCTTTGGAAGCGAGCATGTCATCGCAACAGGCATCTATGGCAACGATAGCACTGTTACCTTTACCGTGAATGGAGAGGGCCAAGACCAATGGGTCTCCTTCTATCATCAGAGTTAGTAGCACCTTAAAATGCGTCTTAAAGCTGCCTCTCTAATAACACTCTTTTAGATATTGACGACATGGGTTTCGGTGACCAGCCCATGGGCGCACCCGATCGCATCAACGGCACTTGGCAGATCCGTCGCATCAGCAGCGTCGTCGTCAACGGCGAGACTGACAAGGTCCACACGCTCTATCAGAAGGATACCCACAAGGGCATCATCTTGTCCACTCCTCTTCTCCTTCCTCTCAAGAAGGGCAAGAACACCATCACTGTTGGAGGTCTGCACAACGGCTTCGATTACAAGGGCGCGGATCTTGATCGCATTGTTGTTTATCCTCCCGAGAAAAAGAAGGGAAAGCGTAGCCACGCTCGGTGGTTCTAGATATAGACTGCGTTGAAGCCAAAAATACAGCAAACCTAGTTGCGGCCAACTTGGTCATCTATTAGTCGCAAAATCTCGTCCGCAGCCGTAGCTCTTCCACCTCCGTTCCGTCCACAAATCTTTGCTAGTGACCTTGACTTGGCTGTGTACTCGGCATTGTTGTCAAGAGCCACATCGACGAGTGCCTCTGTCAACTCTGACTCGATCCATCGCGGACATCCCTTCTTGCTTCCCCATCGTCCAATGCCCAAGAGCTCAGCCTTGGAAGCAAAGTCATAGCAGTCGAACCAACAAGGAAGAACAACCTGAGGAACACCAGAACTAACCAAGTCAGTATATACACTCACTCGTGAGAATGGAGACTTACCAAACAGCTTCGTTGTAAGAATTAGCACCGCCGTGGCTGACCGCACACACCACGTTTCCAGTCTCAAGAATCGAACTCGGCTCAGAAGCAACCCAGTTCACAATCCGGATCCGGTCTTTGTCTATTTCGTTGCTCAGCACTGTGTGAACAGCCGATCCAGGCCCAACATCAAAGTCCCCGCTGCGCTCCAAGTCCTTCTTGAGTTTCCATAAAACTTGGAGCCCAGGAAGTTTCTGCTTCGAGGATGCTGTGTCGATGAGATTCTTAAGCGAACGCGCCATTTCCACAGCCTCGGGTTCGGATGTCAGACAGTGAGTGCCGAGGTTGATATAAATGACAGGACCACGATTCAACCAAGCTGCCAGATCATCATCAATATTCTCCAGCGGTCGAAGGATAGGTCCACATCCAAAAATCTTTTCCATGTACGCCTTTGGAGGGCCCGTCAGGTTCAGACAGGGAAAGTCGATCTCAGGACGGCCGCTAATGAGAACTCGATCAATGCCGTCAAGGCCGGTATGAAGCATCGACAAATTCTCAACAAGCTCGAGTTCAGGAACATTAGTAAGCTCTCTAACCTTGGCTGTCATCGCGGGTTTGTGATTGTCTCCCGCCATGATTACGATCAAGCGAAAGAGAAGATAGATGTTGAGAGGGACATAGTACCACGGGACAGGCATTGGAATTCCAGATCCCACAACCGCCCATTTCCAGAACGGGGCACCACGAGGCTCAAGGTGGTGAACGTAGTCCTTCATGGAGTTGGGAGAGAAGATGGTGAAGGTAAACGCCTTCGAGATGCGACTCTTCATGTGCTTCCCTGCTGTGATACCCGGTGAGAAGATGGGGTCAACCAGAACAATATCGGGCTCCAAGGTGTCAATGAGAGTACAGATTTTGTTGAATATGGCCGTAAACTCCTCAGGCGTCCAGCACAGAAAAGCCCATGTCGTGATGAACCGTATGGCTTGGGATGCACTCCATAAGCCTGGCTTCAATAGAGAGACCGAAAACATGTGGTAGGAAGGGTCTTGACTGCTGTTTAGACACTCGAACATGGTGCGGCCAGGGAATGAGTGGAAGCTGATGGCGTTTTTTCGTCCATCTTTCGCCAACGCCAGGTTCAATGTCTTTTCGAGCTGCGGGAATGACGCAATGTGAATCTCAATATTTGGATCTCTCTCCAGCAAAGCGTGAGATGTGGCAATAAAAATATTTGCCTGCCCAAGCTCACAATTTGTGAGCATAAGCACCTTGCGTCGAGCCATGATAACGACGCTGTTGGGAGTCGAATTGCAACAATTGGGTACCGTGAAGGTCAGAAAGAGCGGAGATCAAAAGACGTGCGAGATAGGAATCGCGCTCTATTAATTTCTCACCTTTTCAATACCTACGCCGCCTTGTCTCTGGGCCGGTGAGTTTCGCGTCTCGGGCCTTCAGCCACCGTCTAGAGTCTAACTTGGAGCGTACTAAGTCGCATCGTCTGGGCGGCAAGCAAGCGTTGATCCATACTGATTGGATCCACAGCAATGATTAATTTGCTCAGTTGATACGTGGATTGCCAGGAGTGAGACGAGCTATGCAAGGTAGTAAGCACTAGTCAAGCCAGGAGTGTCAGACGGTGAGGTTGGAAAAAGCCTGTGATCTCACGGTTCTCACCTCATCTACTCAGACTGCTTGATTTATTACTTTAGGATCGTTGGTGCGCCCTGGGTACTTTGTAGCATCAGGGGTTAACCAGATATTTAGACTTGCTTCCTTTAGATTCATTCCCAACACGTAGCATGGCTATGTATGCCGTAGATTGGTGATCTCTTTAGGATATCTCATTTTGCTTTTTCGTTCAAACTCACCCCTATTCGATATTACCCGATGTGATGCACATCTGTACATATCTGAGTGCCAAATAGTGGTGAGAGGGATATCGAGTGATAGTTAAGACTATACATCTACACGAGAGCAACGCTTAAGCCCTTCCATACAGGCTTGATGCTAGCCCAGCCTGAGGAAATTCCGAGCAAAATATGAGATATGATTACTATTGCCAATCTTATCGTTAAGATTTTGTAAATAAATCTGCCACGCGCGTGAAGAAGGGCCTATGCTCCTTTGCAAACACAAAGACCATTATTAGATTGCAACTCAAAGACTGAAACCCACCCACCTAGAAATATTCAGCTTGCGGCCTCCAGAAATATTGAATTGACCCAAGCGATGCTCTTTCCGCATCTTACAGGCGTGTGCAAACGAAATCCGATTTCTTTCTTCTAAACCGTTATTATATTTCCCTCCATTTCTATTCGTAACAGTTATCTTATAGCCTACAGCCCCCTCCCTTGATTGTTAAACGACGTGTTGAATTGACCCCACCTCACAATCTACACACTACAGCAACTCCTGTGTGTTTGATGGAATAAAATCCAGCGACAGTTGCTCGGAACAAAGGGCAAGGGATGTGCAGCGTAGAGCCATATAATAGGTCGGAATGAACAATTCAACCAGAGATGCACAACAAGCGCCCAATAGCAGTCGAGGGAAGATACCCCTTTGTTCTGGCCTTTTTCTCTACACCAACACTCATTTGGCCAACCAACGAGCTCGAACATCTCAAGGATAGACATGTCCATGCGATCAGTTGATAACTTCAGAAGACAAGTGTCGGACAACAGTACACAGGCATAACTTAGATCCTTGTACCGACTTATATAAAATCTGTGTCTCAGGTTTCCTCTAACGTTTCCACATCATCTCCAAATGAGCCCATTTAACAGACTATTTGGAAAACTCAACACTCGCCTAAATCCATCACAATGGCTCCGCCTCCGCCTCCAGCCAAGAAGAGAAGCTTCCTTTCCCGCTGCTTTCCATCTACCCTCTTGCTTGTTCTATTAGCACCCTCACTGACTTGCACCTGGTTGTTCATCAACGACCTTTGGGCCAAGATCTTCTTCACTCTCTTCACCCTTCGGTACGCCCGTCTTGTTGGCCACATCCTTGGCTCATGGATCTACAGACCTTCAGAGGTAGTGCCTGACCCAGCCTTCAAACGGGAGGACGTCACTGTTATTCTCCCAACTGTTGACCCTCAAGGCCCAGACTTTCGAGAATGTGTCCTTAGTATCATGGCTAACCAGCCCGCCTCGATTCTTGTGGTCACAGTTGGAGCTCAGCTCCGTCAACAGTGTAGAGCGGTAGTCGAGAGTCTAAGCAACGAAGTCAATTACAAGGGAGCTTACCTCGCAGCACTCCCCGAAGCCAGTAAGCGCCGCCAGGTCGCCCATGCCGTGCCAAAAATCAGGACCGCCGTCACGGTTCTGGCTGATGACCATGTGTTCTGGTCAGAAGATTTCCTTCCGTCAGTTCTTGCACCCTTGAATGATGGCTCGGTGGGTATGGTGGCCACCAAGAAGCGTGTTCGCCGAACTGCACCGGGAAATTGGGGTTGGTCTTCCCTCGTCAACTTCATCGCCTGTAACTATCTCCAACGGCACAACTGGGAGCTACGAGCTTCCAGCGGCATTGATGGCGGATTGTTTGTCATCTCGGGGAGAACAGCTGTATACAGGACCGAGTTTCTCCAAGATACCAACCCCAATCTAATGGAGCAGTTGTGTAGTGAAAAATTCTTCTTTGGGCTTCTAGGAGGAACAGGACTTGGGCCTGATGACGACAACTTCCTGACCAGAGCAGCCATGAAGAAGGGTTGGCGAATCTTCTTCCAAGATACTGCAGACGCGACTATCGAAACAACCCTCGGTGAGTGGCCCAAGTTTGGAGACCAACTCTTGCGATGGGCAAGAACCACATTCCGAAGCAATCCAGTGATGCTTAGGAGCCCTTCCTTTCTTGTTTCATATACGTGGAGCGCATTCATGGTATACTGGGCAGCCTTGGTCAACTTTGCTCTCCTCTGGGATGCGGCACTGATCTTCACAGTGATCCAGATCGAGAATGTGCAGCATTATCAAATTGCCCTGCTTTCTGTCTGGATTGCATGGACAAAGGTGATCAAGATCCTCCCGCATTTCTACAGACACCCATCTGATATCCCATTGGTCATCTTCCAGATTCTGTTTGGCTATATTCACAGCTTCTACAAGCTGTGGGCATTGATTACCTTCTGGGACTGTGGCTGGTCTGGGAGAAATCTTGACGACGTCAATGCTAACCAGGCCGACACCTTGGACACAAAATTCGAGTTTCTGTAAAACTAGGGCGTATCAACTAATCAAAACGGATCTAGAGAGCGGCTGGCGACAGGTAGGATACGCTTTGCATCCTGATCAGTGTTGAAGAGCTCAATACCATGGGTATGAGAGCCTTGTTTTTTGGGCAACCGTGATGAGCATTCCTGACTACCTTGTTTTTAATTCATCTTTTTACCATATTTAACGTTTTACTTACATCCCACGTTTTTACCAAGTACAATGTCTTCCCAATAACCAGTGACTGTCGTTAGGTGGAGAGCGGCTATCCAGCAATGCATAAGTTTCCACCCGCCCTCAAGCCCCCTGCGTTTTACTTGCCCTTACGACGAATTTCTACTACTGTTCTATCAATAAAGGTCAGAGTAAGAAGATGCTGTAGCGAATAAGGCTTGAGTAGATGAGCCTGCTTTCCAGATACCAGTAAGCCTTGTTTGATCAGTAACAGAAGAACCATTACTTAACCCTCATATAGAAACCACGTGCCTCGTATCACCTGTACTCCCTACTGAGCCCTCTTTGATAAGCAAGCCTTTGATACTTGGGTGACCCAGACTGACAAGTATCTGTAAGTCCGGGGGCCTGGATTGGACATACAGACCAGTACTGGAAGCGCGTGCATCCTTAAGCTCGCTTTCTTCCCAAGCCTGGTAATAGAAAATCTTGGAAAAGAGGTTTTGTCATTTGTATTTTACTGATTCCCCATTTCGACTACAATAATCCGTCAGAAGCTCAATTTTGGTGGTATCCCCATTTGGCGCCAGGAACAGGTCGTCCTCACCGGACATAAACGACAATCTAGTTCTTAAAGTCACCATTCGACAGTTCATCCTCCAAATCATAGTACACTTGGAACTCGCAGTAACAAATCTCGGGGTCGCTCTCAACGTCAAAGTTGAAGTTGGCTTCCTCATCCGTAATGAGAACCTTGGGGACACCATTCGCAGCAGCCGCCTCGGCGAGAAGCTGCACACGGCATGTATTTTCCATCGAGGTATACAGCCAAGCAGCCTCATCCACAGTCTGCCCGACAGTGAGGATGCCATGGTTTCGCAAGATGCAGCCTTTTCCTCGTGGGCCCAGCGCCGCAGCGATGCGATCACCCTCTTCACTTCCCAGAACCACTCCTCCGTAGCTGTTGTAGACGCTGTGGGCATCTCCTCGGAACTTGCAGGCGTCTTGTGTCAGCATCTCGAGCCGACGACCGAAGACGGACCACGCCTTTCCATGGATGCTGTGAGAATGGCAGATGGCGTGTGTGTCAGGCCGAGCCTTGTGAACTGATGCATGGATGAGGAAACCAGCTGTGTTTGGGGGCCGAGAACGGTTTCCGCCAATGACTTCGCCGTCAAGATTGACGAGAATCATATCGCTGACCTTGAGAAGTCCAAAATGACGACCCAAAGGGTTCGTCCAGAAAGCGTTGGGAAACTCGGGGTCACGAACAGAAATGTGACCACTCATGCCTTCGACATAGCCCTCTCGGTGCCAATGACGAAAGGCGGCAGCCATATGCTCTAGCTGCCATTTCCGGTGCGATGCAAAGTCTGGGTGTGTGGGAATTCCTTTCAAGACAACATCGCCATGCGACATTGCTTGAAGTGGTGTCTTGTCCTTGAGTTCATTGCCGTGAGCTGTGTGTGAAGCTTCTTGGGGCTTAATGCTGATGGTGCCGCTGGGGGCAACTTTGGTGGTTGTCAGTGTTGTGGAAGACATTGTGATGTGTGTTGATGATGGATAGTCAGATCCATTCTTCTGTTGCAGTCAACACGCTTATATACTGCCCGGCCAAGTTTACCCCGCTTGTCAATTCTGAGAAATGCGCCCTCCAAGTATAACAGGACATTGTCAATGTGGAGAACCGAGCGAGCTGGAGGAGAGGCTACTGGTATTAGTGGCTGCTTATCAGTCTGTTAAGCGGGGAGACAGCGTTGTGATCCTATCAAGACACAGCTCTTTGCTTCCTTGGCTTGGCAGTCATCAATTGCTTATCAGACATTCGGCAAGAGACCTCGCCTCGCCGTTCTGGCAATGAGGCTCCTACTGTAATGCGCGGGGCCTCCAAATCGCCCATCCCCGTCACATAAGGACCAACTGACGGGGACGGCCGATCTTGAGACCCCACCAAATACCAGCTGGGTACGTCAAATTTCCTTAGCACTTGGGTGTCCCGTCAAGATCTCAACCCTATTTCGGTTATCATCTGTCTTCGACTGCCAAAGAATCGAGCCTTGACAAATTGTGCTCAAGGCAGGGAAACTAGATCTGGCGAGAAACAACAAATGTTCACCAGACTCAGAGCCCATATGGGTGTGAAATATTGGCCTTTTGTACGACTATATACGGTTCTTGAACCCAATTATTAAACTATACTGACAAGAATGCATCCGGAGATGCGGGGGGAATCATAGGTTGCCCTCAAAGAGGTGACATATTGTCCGTCTAGTACTTGGCACGGAGGGCCCTCTTCATACGCCTGGTAGCAGAGCTAACGCACTGCGAGTAGTAGTCGTTGTGGGCGACGCATGAGGTTCCAGCCGCGCACTTGGTAGGGCCAGTGAAGTGGAGTCCGCCACACTGTCCCCATTGCGCAACCTCACTGCCAGAGTCGGAGCCGGAGTTGTCAGAGCCAGTCTCAGCGGGGGTGCTCTCGACAGGGGCGGCTTCAGCAGGCTCAGTCTCAGCAGGTGCAGCGGCTTCAGAGGTGGCGGCAGCGGCGGGGGCGTCCTCAGTCTTCTCTGCCTCCTCCACGGCGGGGCTGCTCTCAGCAGTCGATGGCTCGGTCGCGTCGGACTCAGTCTTGTCAGTGGTAGAGGCGGCTCCGAGGTTAGCAGGGCCAGCTCCACCCTTGACAAGGCTAGAAACCTCGGAAGCAGCAACAGGCTCGACAAGGTACTCCTTCAGGTTGGACCAGGTAGACAAGGCGCCAGAGCCAGTCAGAGATGGCCAGTCACCGCTGCTCGAGTCGACACTGTTGATAACACAAGCTCTGCCGAGGGATGACTCGCAGGAGCTGGCAGCCGACTCGTCAGGGACGTTGAAGAAGGTCGAAACGGAGGCAGCGCTCTCGGTGATGGGGGTGTTGACGGACTCGAATGCGTTGCCCTCGAGGAGGGCAGTGGCACCGTTGTAACCGTCAAAGGCGTGTCCCTTCATGTTGCTGAACAAGTTGTTGGTAGCCTGGAACGTGCAGGTAACGCCATCGGCGCCAAGCTTAGGAGCGCGTCCGGAGACATCGTGGAAGTAGTTCTTGTCAAAGGTAACCTGGTCTCCCTCACCAATGAACATCATGGTCCAGTAGTGGTTACCGTTGCAAGTAGCAGACGTAGTAGTAACACCATCAAATTCGTTGTTGGAGAGAGTGAGGCGGGATCCATCGTAGTGGGAGACGACAAACATGCGGCCGACGAGAGAGAACTTGCAGTGGTCGACCCAAACACCATCGTTTCCACCCTGAAGGTCGAGGGCATCGCCACCCCAGACAATTCCGGGGTTGATGTCGGTGAACTCAATGCCCTGGATGATGACGTTGCTGGCGCCCTTCTGGAGCGACAGACCCTTGCCCTTGAGAACACCCTTGCCGTTGCTACCGATGATACTCTTGTTGCTTCCGACGGGCAGAGCGCTGGTACCGGCGGTATCGTAGCTGATGGAGCTGACAGCAGTGTTATCCGATCCACCACACGAGAGGTCTCCCAGGTAAAGCTGGCCACCGTTGGAGGAGCTGCAGCTGATGCGATCACATCCCGCGTCAGTTGCGGTAGTTCCAGTGAAATCGTACTCCTTGTCAATAACAATCACTCTCTCGGTATCGTCAGAGAGCCATTCAGCGAGCTGCTCGGCAGAGGAAGGGGTAGCGGCGGCTGCAGCACCACCACCAGTGACACCGCTTGCAAATCCATAGGCAGTTCCAACGACAGACTGAGCAGTTGCCACAGAGGCAGCAGCGAGAAGAACAGAAGCGACTTGGGCGAGCATTTTGAAAGGATAGAAATGGTCAAGAATAAAGCCAAAGGGTATTAACAAATGCACTGAGGCCGGCCCAAGTGCTGAATTATCGAGGATACTGAACAAAGAAACAAACGAATGTGGACTAAAGAGCGAAACACAATGAATGAAGATGCTTTGACCTATCCAAGGCTGGCATGACTGGAAGTCTTATAATATCTTCGGTTTTATGGTGATGGCAGGTATTGGAGGAAAATTGACTTTGCCAAGTAAATAGGCTTCTTAGTCTTCCCCACAGTTTCCCCTTAAAATCTCGTCCCGTTATCATGTTTCATGTGGCAGAGGAACATGAAACACGGACCAAATGCCTTGTTTGAAAGGCCAAGCCTTTTTCCGGTGAGAGTGCGCGTACCTTATCCTCCTGTGTCACCACATCTAGGCTGCCCAGTGTTTCTGCCAAGATCAGTCGGCAAGGCCAATTCCGATTCTCTCAAGACTGGTCAGACGTCTGTACTCCATTTAGCTTGGCCCCTGATCAAGGGTACCGCCACCATTGCCATGGGTCACCGCGTTCACCAGGGATGTAGCATTAAGGTTGGGGATGGTTATTCGAACATTTCTCGAATGATCTAATTCATCAATAGGCTGTATGAGATCAAGCTTCACCCAAGCTTCTCTCACAGCGGATAGATAAAGTTCTCATTCTCCAAGTCAGTCAAGTCCAGCATTGCAACCTCTACCTTGACCTTGACCGTCTGCCCATTCTCATCCAGCTGCTCGACATAGCCACTGCCATCCTGGTCGCTGAGCTCGGCTAGCCTTTCTTTCCTGACCTTGTTTCTGCGGGCCAGGATGAAGTGGATGACCCACAGAATGACAGGCGTCCCAAACCAACTGACGACAATCATGGAGGCCCAAGCTCCGTAGTACCTGGGCCTGGCTGAAGGGACCCAGATCTGGGGGGACACGAGATTTCCAGCGCTATATCCGATCATGAACATGACGTTCCTCGTCAGTTTCTTTGTATATCCGGCAGCAGAGGAGTTTGTCCATCCCAAGGCGATGATGTACGCAACACCGTATGTGTGAGCCGCCAGGAACATGCAAGCGAGCAAGGAAATGGTTCGATCCCAAGGTACAGTAACCATTCCAATACCACCAGCAATAGCTGGCAAGCACCAAAGAGTGCAGTGCAGTGCAAAGTTGCCAGGGAAGCGTCTCAGGGCAAACGCGGCGACCACACAGTTGATGATTCCAAAGCCGCCGCCAGCAACCGCAACCAGGGTAGACTCGAGAGGGGTAACTCCAAGGGACGTGACAAGTAGGTTCTTCTGGCCGTAGGTGAGGTTGTTGCAGTACATCAAGGTGAATGCCTGGAGCGCAAACAACCAAGATACCGGATCCTTCATGGTTTCGATAAACTGTGAGCGTTTGAACTGCTTCTGTTCGATCGAACTTTGCTGAGACTCGTGGACGCGTCTGACCACGTGCACCTTTTCTTCGAGTGTCAAGAACCTAGCTTCAGCTGGGTTATTGGGATAGTCAAACCAGACCCAGATGGAAAGCAAAAGAGTGATAGCACCGGTAACCACATGGAGCAGCTTCCAAGGGAGAACAGGTCCACTACTCCAAAGGAGGCCATATGCGACGAAACCAGCCACAATTGGGGCGCCTTGGCATGTGATCCAGAGAACAGGCTGCAAGAAGGATTGTTCTTGGCGATTGAAGAACATGCCGATGGTTATCTCAATAGCAGGGACAACCACTCCTTCGGCAGCTCCCAAGGCCAGACGGAGCACGATGAGTCCTGCATAGCGAGTTGCGACACAGTGAAGGAAGATGACGACGGCCCATGAAAAGATGATGCCAGCCACGAACTTGCCAAAGGGGAGTCGCTGCATGAGGTAATGGCCTGGCCACAGGAAGGCGAGGTACCCTAATGACGTTAGACACTATCCTTGGCGATAGAGTACCCAACCTACCAACGTAGAACATGGTGTTCAGGTTGTTATACTGAGCCTGGGAAATGCCCGTCTCTTCGAAAAGACCAAGGATAGCTGCATAACCCAGGGTGGACTTGTCAATCTGCATCATTTGTCAGTGGCCATGTCGGTCATCTGTGGGGTATGAAACGAACAAACAACATAATGTTGATCATCGAAAGCAAGCCCATCAGTCGCAAGTAGAGCTTCCTCTTGACTTTGGCGGCATGTTCAGGAGTAAGAGGAGCAACATGGTCTCCGTGCTCCTCGATCAAGCGCAGGGTCACGTCGGCATACTTTTCAGTCACCGTCTTGCCGTTCAGCACCCGCTCGACTTTGGTCTGTGTCTGCGTTTCGTTACCCATGATGGCGATGGAACATGAGACAAGAGTAGAGATACAGACAAGGCGATGAAACCCCATTCTTATAGGATTTCATGCCAAGAACCGTGGTCTGATGGATACGACACTGCTCTCACTCATGACAGCTACATAGCGAGCCAGATACATGGGAACCGCTGCACCTTTCGACCAACAGAGCAAGGCAAAAATGACGACATGAACGCTATCTAGGCTTAATGAAACGCTTGAAAATAAGCTTGATTGAGATTTCGCCAGATTGGGAAGATTACGTCGGGAACAACGGGCGGAAGGATGGGCCCATGTCGCGATAACGCCATCGAGAATCCATTTTGCGCCATGAGGAATGGATCCTTTCTGCACGCGAGGACCCAGTCCGCTGGATCCGACAAGAAGATTATTGCCTTGACTGGTCTATGCGTAATTCTTGGCACTCTAGTTTCCCTTTCCAAGGACCTTCTGGTCCAGGAATCAACGGCATCTGACCGAGCTAGGTTCGTATTTTGTGGCGTGGGCGGCGGATCCCATCCGTAGCGCGATCGATAGAGTTATGGTTATCTTAAAAGAGCCTCATGATGGCATGAACACGTGGATGAATGGTACGAGGCCCCTGGCTAGGTTGACGTTAGCCTCTATAATCCGCTCATGCTGTGACTGGGCCCGGCATTGCACGTAAAATTGCTCAGCTATGGTTCATGGTAGACCCTTGACGCGAGACTATTGGAGGGCGACTCCGGAATGCGGAGGAACTGTTTGATGTGTTCCAACAAGGTGACTTGCCACCATGTTGACAGCACCGCGTTCTGTGTTGAAACGTCAGGGCCAAGCTGGAACTGAATTCCCCAGAGATGATAGAAGCCAAGAATAATTCAATGGTTTCATGATACAAGTTATTTCAATTGCGTCCATGGGCCTGTTCACTTCCAAGGATAGCCGACTAGTAGCATCTCAAGACAAGAAGCGAATCATGAAGAGCACACAAAGCAACAGAATGGCACGACAACAAGATCGTGCTACATCATAATATAAAGTTTGCAACGAATCAAACAGAACAGATTCCCTTGCTTCAGCCGGTTATTCCGACTTTTCACTGGTATCAAGTTGTTTGCAACTTTGGGTATGTGAGTGTCGACCTCACACAACAATGCAACCAGATGCACAATCTTGAGCATTTCAGAACCGCCAAAGCCAAGCAAATAACGAAACACACCAGAAACAAAAACTTTTAGCCTAACGGTGGAGCACGTGGGACCAAGACGGACCCATCGAGTCAGTCTCTAATCAGCAACTTGGACAGAAAATTTTCATGATAGCTTCAATTTAGGGCAACGGGCTTAGACCTATTTAAGGTAGCGCGCCCGCATTTCGCCCACTTTCTACACCTACACAAAATTTCTCAACCTTTTCCTGCCCCGAATCACCATCTCGGATCCAATACAAAGACATCTCTAAAGTTAATCGACAAGATGAGCTCTTCTAGCGCCCTGCAGCCGCCTTCGAGCAGCTTGCCACCCCTGTTCACCTTGACTAAGCTCTCCGAGACAGATGTCTTTGACGCTCTGCATCAGTTGGCTGCCATCTACTGTCCTTTGTCATTTCCCTTTTCTCAGGAACTCAGCTCACAGGCAAAGCACGACATCGCTCAGCTCGACGTGGATTCCGGTTACACGTCTGGCAACGAAGACGAAGATATAAATGACTCGAAGCAGACTATCACCACTCTCCGTGCTGATGCATTTGAGAGATCATTCGTGGAACGCTGGTTGACGGGATTCATCTCGCGTGCCGAGACCCTTTCCATCTTCACCTCTGAAGAATCAAGCCAACGGGCTGTCGACCAGGCCGCGTACATCTTTGAGTCTCTGTTCACGCCAGCCGTGGGCGAAGACGAACAGGACACATCATTCATGAGAAATTTCTCTTTCGATACACATATCCACGGAAAAGCCACGGGGAAAATCAAAGTGCAGCTCAATGACGAATTGGCGGGAACGAATGATACGGACTTCCAAGACGTTGGACTGCAAAGTTGGGGAGCGTCTATAGTTTTCTCCGAGATCATGTGCGCCTCACCAGCCCAGTTCGGACTTGACGATATTCCTTCGACAGCAGATACACGCATTATTGAGCTTGGAGCTGGTACAGGGCTTGTGAGCCTTGTTCTAGGAAAGCTGCTCCCCTCCCTGGGGGTGAGAGGCTCGAAGATAATCGCCACCGACTATCACCCTGCCGTTCTCGATAACCTGCAATCAAATATTGCACTCAACTATCCCAAAGATGAGCCATCCTCGATCAGCGCCTTCCCTCTCGACTGGGCCAGTCCTTCACATGAGCATCCATTCGATGTACCCGCCACGATGCTCTTAGCAACCGACGTAGTTTATGCACCCGAGCACGCACGCCTGCTGTGTCAATGCGCAACCCAAATTCTTTCAGATGACGGAACTTTCTGGATGCTCATCACGATCCGCTCCGAGGGCAAGTTTGCCGGCATCTTAAATACGGTCGAGGCCGCCTTTGGGGCATCAGATCGACCTCGAGGCAAGTCAGGGCGTAGACTTGAGATTCTGGGGCGCGAGAGGTTGGATAAACGTAGCGGCGTAGGGCGTGGGGATGAAAGCGGATATGAACTGTTTAGAATTGGGTGGTCATAGATTGGGAGGTTAGCAGGAATACCCAGATAGACTATAGACTATAGACCATGTATAGATCCGGCACAATTGTATAGGACTCAAATCTGCATATCTTGTTATATGGCCAGCTGTGCCATTGGGCATGATGGCTTGATTGTGTTAAAAACTGTATTTCTCTTGCTGGGTTGCCTTGATCTACCTGCGGGTATGCTATGAGGTTTAACAATTATTCAATGGCCAGCTGTGCATCATGTGTAAGGGACGTTTTCCAATGTTATCTCTGTTAAATGGCTTCCTTAGCTCCCCAATCGCTCCAGATCTCCCTTGAAACCAGGTAAATACAAAAGTCAACAACATTAAAATGTGACGAAGATGAATTGAATTAGAGTCATACGCCGCTGGGGATAATTCTAGTCGCTGAATGATAAATATGGACAACAAACCGCATCGTTTTACACACGTTCTACCTCCTACAAGTTGGCAACAATGTAGCCACTCAACGCCAGACCCAAGAGACCCCAGGTCCCAGTAAGCTTAGAGGCACCCGAACAGCCGTCATCATTGTTCTTGCTCTTGCTCTTGCTGCTCTGGCTGGTGGTGGTATCGTCATCGTCGTTGCTGGTGCTGGAACCACTGCCCGTCTTGGTGCTGTCGCTTGCATCCGAGTCGCTGCCTCCAGAGCTGCCAGAACTGCCGCTAGAGCTACCGCTGCTTCCGCTAGAGCCTCCCGAGCTCGAATCTCCCCCAGAGCTTCCGTGGACCTTGCGCTTGCAGTGCTTAGAGCTAGATCCCGCTGTCGGCGCAGCAGTAGCGGTCGACTTCTTCTTCTTGATCGTCTTCTTCTTCTGGACTTCGAGAACGGTAATAGGCGTCATCCAAGCGGAGCTCTCGCTGGGAGCCAAGGTGGTGGTCGCTGCGTCACCCGACGATTGCGTCTTTGTCGCACAGACAGCCGCAGATCCCAATTCACAGTCGTAAGTGGTCGTGTTGAATGAGACGTCCACCATGGACTTTTCGTATGTGACAGTGATGCCCGTAAATTCGCCTCCGCATGTGTATGGTGAATTGAAGTTGGTTTGGCAGGCCAGGAGGTACTCGGTCTTGGATGCCTCCTCAGTGATGATGGACGCGTAGATGTTTTTAACGGTACCAGTCTGACGGGGAGGCAGAAACACAGTCTTGACGGCTGTTTTTGTCGTCGAGCGACCAAGGGCGTCAGCCAGGAGAGGCGACGAGGCAAGGAGGCCCCAGAGTAGTGTTGATTGCATGGCTGCGGATGGTGTTGATGAAGTTGTCGAGCCTAGAGAGAAGCTAAAGGCTGGGAGCAGCTGAGTATTTGTAAAATTTCCTCAACAAAGCCCAGGCAGATTGCTTTGTCCCTGCAGGGCTGGACCAGCGACGGAGTCAGCCTTACAGGGGTGTCTGGTGGACGGCGAATCACCCAGCCCCTGAGACATTGGCAGAATTATGCTTGTTTGTCTCTTACACGATGGCACCGTGCTTACCGCAGATCGCGTGGCACCACGTCAGAATTTAGCTGGGCCTACGGTTACTGTTCATGGATATTCGGTGCGCCAAGTCCAATGACACTTGACGGTAAATTCGCCCACGTCCCGCTCCGTGACAGGGGCCACGCCCAAGTCCCGTTAGTGTGAAGGGATCTTTGTCCCCGGCCTGAAAGCTGAACCGTGTAACCCAGCCAATAATTGAGATGGACAAGCTGATCATGGCAACAAAGGCCCGTCGTGACGCACAAACGTCACTCCATGCTTACACTTGACGAAATCGAGCATGTCAGATCCGCGCACCCTGATGCCAGCCTTGGAGGTATGACATCTTCTGACGTCGGCCAAACCGGTATAGCCACAATGGTTCGGTCCGTATGCTTGGCCAGGAGCCAAGTTTTGCCAAGCCTTTCCATCTCTGTAACAAGCTTAATGCGCGTAACTGTAAAATGCCCAGGGTTCAGATGCCAAAGCTTGTCTCTCGGGGACCTAGAAACACAGACCTCGTTCCACCAAGGTGCTGGCAGCGACATTTACCGGTGGTGGGACCCCACGGACAGCAAAGAAATGAGCAAAATATGCCCAAAACCAGCAGGTGAAGGTCAAGCGAGATTTGCACAGCCACCTTGCACAACCGTGCCACGTCTTTGTTGATCAGATCTTGGCCCATAATTCTTAGAAAGAAGAAAACTCTACTAACTAGAAGTGGCATTGTGGCTGAGCCCGGCTCCCTCCGAACAAATGCCTCTTCCCTAGGTCCTGGCGTCCTGGTCAAAGACGGGGAATTCCTCGCCAAGACCAGCTTGAAACAATTAAACGCCGATTCCCAACTTCCCTTGATATCGCTTAACGTATCCACTCTTACTGCTTTGAGGCATATTCTTTGTCTTCTAAGAAACTTTGTCAGGATGCTATGTGAATAGTTGCATGTCGTTACCGCCAACAATTACCCCGGCATTAATCTACGCATGAAATCTAGAGTATCTTGGAGTGTGGTCCGATTTCCCCAAATTGTAGTGCTACCAGACCTGTTACATCGTTGTGAGGCTTTGCAGCATTGTCGATGGGCGGCCTCTACCCTGGACTGAAATGTGTAACCATCAAGAGCAACACCAAGGTCGACAAAATACCCTCTTACGCGGCAGTTGATTTAATGAATTTGAATTTTAAAATGGAAATCGTTTATCAACTACTATGACCAACACTCTGTGTGTCTCTAAGGAAGTCTGCCTTGGCTGGAAAAGAAACAGATTATTTCCTTGCATGCCAATGACCATCAGCGAAAGAAGTACTCGCCATGGTCAACGAGGGATAGTTGACGAGGCATAGTTGATGTGACAGGCGTCTAGTGGAGAGAAATGCATCGGGCTCCATTCTGTCCAAACTGCCCGCAATAGCAGGAGAGGGGCTTGAATGATGCCCGTGATTTGCTCGGATATATCGTTCATCGGGCTTCATCTCTTTCAACAGGGGTCCAACCAACGGCAGTTCAACAGCTTCTTGCTATTTGCTCTCTCCTCATGCCTTACACCTACCCATACACCGGCCCCCTTTTCTGAATTACTTCGCCTATCGGCCAACTCCTTTGTCTCTGCTGTGACATCTAACTCCTGTCCGTTGTTTCCTCCTCGCGTTCCCTCTTCCGTCGCATCAGCCGTTCCAATTTTGATGCTGCATTAAATACACCCATGGTTGCGACTCCACAGCTCCTGCAGGTCGGATCCTTTCTATATATCTGAAGCGCACAAGCTTCGCAAAAGTAGTGGCCACATTGGATTACGATAGGGCGCTTGAAAGGTCCCTCGCAGATGGGACAGGAAAGGGGAATGTTGTCTAGTGTCGTATCGTCGTCTGCATTCCCGTTATCCTCACCCTTATTGGTGTTGCTAGGGAGCTTCTTCTTTTTGTTGTGCACCTCCCACTCCCTGTCAAGCTGCCAGTTTTGTTGCGTGTCGCTTCGATCATGAAGGAACACGCAAGAATCTCCACAGCCGCCCAGCCCGTTTTTGCGTAGTCTTTACACACATCGCGAGCAAAGTCGGTGGTTGTGGTGATGCGCACGTTGGATGCGGCACGAGTTGGACCTTTTGTTGTGGGCTGTTCATACCAGGCTTTTCGCTTCGTTGTATCGTTTGTGTCTGATAGTGAAATGTCACGGTTTGCCGTAGGGCCGTGATCTTCACTCGGGGTGGTCTTGACATTCGTTGAGGTCAAGACGATGCCCTTCTTACCGCGCTTGATCCGGGGCCCTTCTAATGTGTCATTTTCGTCGCTTGGAGACGAAGAATCATCTGGATTGCCACGCGCTGGCTCTATCGATGAGCTCGCTGGCCGTTTCCTGACGCTCTCCTTTGCTCGTCGCCCTCTCTGTTTGAAGGTGATGGGTGCGGTTACTGCGGTTTCGGCCGGACTTGGGCTGACCGATGCAGATATTTTCGTTTCTGTAAAGAAAATTTAGTTAGAGAGATGATCTTTTGCCAAAGACCAGTAAGACTTTCGGCGTGCAGTGACACCTGGGAGGCTGTGATTGAGTTGAGTTGTGATGGGTTAAGGACCCCCAAGCTGTACCTCGCCCCAGTGTTATTCCGCTAACAATTAGTCGGTGATGCAGGAGGCCTAGCTGCTACGCCCTTATAATCCTAATCCTGAGATTGGTTGCACCAATCACGTGATGGACACATCCTCTTATCTTTTCGATAAGCCTGCTGAGTCAGCTAATTTTTGTCACAACACCGAGATGATTTTCCGGCCCGCCTCCAACTCCGCCTCCGTGCAGTCCCGGTCCCGGCCCCGGCTTTTAGTTTCCCGCCGTAACTTTCACCGTCTGGAACAATGGCACCCAAAGTTGAGTCGAGGCATGTTGCCGAAACTCTTCTCGCTCCGCTCGGTCTTGAAGTCACTTCGTGTCGTGAAATCCAGACCCTGTGGGCTGGCTACGGCCACATCTGTGCCATCACGGTCAAGGCCGCAAACGAGACCGTTGCCGCTTCCGTGCGCCGCCTTTATAACGATTCAACCAATGGCAACACTTTCAGTCTGATCCTGAAACTCATATCTCCTCCTCCCGGTAAAAAGGACGAGGGTCATCTCCGAAAAGTCCTGAGCTATGACGTTGAACAGTACTTCTACGAGGAAATTACGCCACGTCTTGAGGATGATATTGCAGTAGCGCACTGCTTGACCTCAAGCAGACGTCCTAATGCCGATGGAAGCAAACTCCAAGGACTCACTGCGACTGTTCTAACCGACCTGCGCATCAAATTTCCTGTTGCAGGCGAAAAGAGATCCGTTCTCAGTCCGCGCCAAGTTCAATCTGCGTTGGAATGGCTGGCAAAGTTCCACAGCAGCTCCTGGAAATCCTTACCTGCGAAACTGGACGATTTTCTCCTCCCGCCACTTGAAGAGTCGAAGCGAAGAGAATCGAAAAAGGGTGGCAAAAAGTTGTGGTTGAATGGAGGTTACACCTATCTGGCAACCCGGCGAAGCGAGTATACCTCTCTAGCTGAGGATACCTATTCGGAATGGACTGAAGCTTTCTGCGCTCCTTTTGAAGGCTCTGCTCTATCTACTGCTGAGGCGGTGGCTGAATTCCTCACTCCGCGTGGTCGGCCTTTTGAGACGTTCATCCATGGCGACGTCAAGTCTGAAAACCTCTTCACCACCGAATCAGGTGACGACGTATGTTTCTTCGACTTTCAATACGCGGGGCTTGGTCTAGGCGTCTGCGATCTGGCCAAACTATTCACATGCTCTGTTCCTCTCAACATGCTCACTGAACACGATGCGATTCCAGATGAGCTGCCTATGGATCAAGGGGAGGAAGCCCTGCTACAATTGTACCGCAAAACCTTGCTCAGTCGGCGATCTCCGGAAAAGGAACCCTTCAACTACGATTGGGAGGTCTTTGTCAAACACTGGGAGGCAGCTCTTGTTGATTGGTGTCGGTTCCAGGCGTCATGGGGATTCTGGGGTAACACGGAATGGCTCGAGGCAAGAGTGAGAAGTATTCTCAAGGATGAATCCTGGAGGAACTGGTTACGGCGCGAAGTTTCTGATCGCAATGGAGCCTGGTAGAGTTTCTAGACGCAGCGAAAGATAGACATAAATGTGGATTGCTAGACGACAAGCACGCGAATTCAGATTATCTATGGACCCTGATAAAACAAGGCTAGGTGAACGGTAAAGGAAATGAAGATCAAAGTTTCTATATAGTACATAATTAGCAGTCGTGTGATTTGCCTTGTCCGTTCTATGATTGCCCGTCTAATGTCTAATAACACAATTCTATCCCAGCCAAACAACGCCCTGTTAACTCAAGTTGTTGAAAATATCCATCACATCTATGCCCAGTAAAAGATCACTTCCTCCCATCCATGAATCTTGAGGGGTAAAATACAGAGCCGAGCTCATGGAGGCAATGTCCTGACTTGTCTCCAGAGTCGTGGGGGGCTAATCGACGATTAGCATGATAGTGAGCAAAGGAAGACTGGTAACTTACTAAAATTACATCGGTACCTTTATCAAGCTTGTTCATAGAACGGTCTGCTGATCCCGGTACCTCTGGAAGGTCCAGCGAAGACATGCCATCGCCGTGTGATCGCTGGGGATGAAGCGAACCCCCGAGGTCAAGACTTTGTGAGGTTGACTCATTGACGTATTCCCTTGCGATGTAGGCAAACTCGGCAATAAGAGACCCAGGAAGAGACCCTTCGCTGGCAAATTCGATTCGGCTAAAGTGACCCCCTGCAATGTCGAGAAGCGCAAGATTGCTTCTTGTATCGGGATGCATCGGATCGTTGATGACTTGGTCAAAGAGGACGAAAAGAGCGCAGATCGGAATCCCGGCCAGAATCCTATCTCTAATTAGCAGAGTTTTTAAACAGCCGGATGATTACAGACCATAATGGAGTGGAAGGTTCCACATCGACGTAGGTGATGATCTCTAGAATGGATCTAGACACAGCAATGAGATGCTCCCTTGAGAGATTCTTGTTGGATTCGCTTTGATCGCGTTCCCCATTAACCTGAAGGTAGCATCGTAATAGGATCACCTTGAAACTGTAATAGAGGTAGTTAATCCAAATTGCAGATGGGCCTGTGACCGGTCGACGGAACAGGTGAGGTTGACAAGAAGGACCTGGACGAAGTCCTTCAGGGATGGAGAGTCGCCACTGCTCGAGATCTTCGAAGAGTTGACTGATGGTAGTTGTATAGTAGTCCAGTCCTTTTTGACAAATTCCTGCGCAGAAAAGAGTGGTCATGGCCCGCGAAAGCAGCCGAGAATGTCGAGCAAATGTGAGGAGCCAGTTGAATGACCCAAACATGGATTCCGGGACATGCGGCATGGGCGTGATTATCTCGGCATCGACCAAGGTCTGCAATGTTATTAATGCAATATTCAAGCTGGCGGATAACTTACTGAGCTGCGGCCAAAGTGGAAGCTGGACATCTTTTCGATGCAATACAAAACCCAGAATATTCGATGAAAGGCTTTGGCAGAAGGGCCTTTGGCAATGGCTGGCCCAAGATCTTGAGCCATTCGACCAGCCTGGGTCATAATTCTCTGCTCAATAGAGAGGCAGGAGATGCCCAGGGCATAAACGGCTGCGGTAGTGATGGCCTGAAGGGCCACTAGCGGGTCATTGGACTTTTCCAAGTCAGGGATAAGAGGAAGAGCAACTGAGAAAAGCTTCCAAGCCTTTCCCTTTCCAGGCTCAAAGCTACCACCACCACTGTGCAAGCAACCTAGTGCAAGAACCAAGTGGTAGAGCGCTGAGAAAGCGGGTTCTTCAGCGAGGATGGTGGGCAGATTCGGAGAAGAGATCTTTGACTCGAAGGACGCGCGATCCAGATGCGGAAAGAGAGGATGAACTCGTTCGTAATACGCTGAAACGATGAGAAATGCGCATCAAAATGGCATGAAACTTACCTGCAATGTGCCTGGCCGCTGATGCATTGTCTACCTGGCCACTCTCCGGCGGGCTCGACATGGCGGACTCTGTATCGGGCGATCTCACTCGATTCTTTAGGATGGTTGAAATCCTCCGGACAAGATCGTTGACCTTGTTGTTTCGCAGCTTTGTCGAGAGAGACTCGAGCCTGCTGTCGGAGAAGAAGGTGAGTCTGTACGTGCCACCTATGGGCTTCTTGTCAAAAACGGCCCATGTCGAGTGATTCCTTAACCTACTAAAGAGGCCGTTGCCCTGGTGGTTTTAGCACAGGCCTAGTGTTGAGCATTGCAGAGAAGGGTGTGATATGAAATGGTAAGACAGCTCGCAGTTACAGTGAGTTTCTTACCTTGAGAGTAAAGCATTGCTCTTGACTTAGGTTGTTACTTGGAGGAGCTCCGAAGAGTACGCGGTCGATGAAAAGGTCTCCCTGCGCAACTTGCAGGGCGACTTTCTTTTCTGGAACGTGAAGGGACTGATGTGTTTCCTGACCATTAGTATCAGCGTGGTCAGGTGTGCAGAGCTGCTCACCTCGATTGCCGTCGACGAGTTTTCGAGTTTGGCCAAGACCCCATCACTTGGAATCACTGGGTTGCTCAACAAAGCCTTGTTGACTAGAATAATGTCAATAACATGTCATAAGAACGATTCTTCAACTCACCATTCTTTCTCAATGGAACCTTTCTTCTGCCAAAGTGACAGGTGGCCCCTCGTTCCTATGCGTGTCAGCGCGGTCTACAGCCAGCGCAAGACGATCACTACTCACCATGCAACTTCCGCAAGGAGGAGGATATCCTTGAAAAGATCTTAGTAACCGCCATCAGATCTCACAAGGTACGTACCGGAGCAGCGGATCTTCCTCATCTTGCATTGGTCGCAGGCCTTGGACCTCTTGGGCCCGCGCAATCTCGTCTCGGATCCGGGCGGAGTCTCGGGCATCATGTAGCTTCCGCGGAATCTGCGCGTGAATTCAGCTTCGTCTGCGTCAAAGACGGGAGGGAAGTGAGCGGTGTCCGGAGTAGGAGCGGCGTTCTTTAAGGCCAGGCAAAGGTTTGCCTCCTCGAGAACGGCGTTTGGCGTCGGCGCCGACATTCCTAGATGGGTTTAGTCCACGGAGAAGCGGATCCAATATCTCGCAATTCCGCGCCACTAGCCAGGATCCCTTGACGGTAGATCCCGTTTGTGAGCAGCCCACGGAGGTTGGAGGCATATGTCACGACGCCGTTGATGACGTCCCAGCTCAGGAGAAGAAGTAATTGTCTCGGGATTCTGTAAGTAGAAGCGCAGCAGTGAGATTTGAGCCGCATGTGTCATGGATATCCTGTTTATATGCTCCGAATCGTACCGAAGCTTCCGAAGGCCTCCCACCGATGTCTGGTCAGGATAGGTAGATAAAAGCGTTCCCCCCAGGAGGTTTCTCTGGTATTCTGAGAATATCCAATCGGGGACTCTACAATTTAGACAATTGTAATTCCTTTTCTTTTTGCGGCCTCTGCCGCCTCTTGTCTTGTATTCCACTCTTTTACCCCTGTCCCATTCTCCCTCCACCATGTCTCCCACATCGAGTACCCCGATCGAGGATTTCACTGGCATGCACCAGGCCAGTGAAACCGAAACCGAGAATGGCAATAACATTGAGCCAATGGCTCAACTCGCTCGATCCTTCTCCCTCACGAGAACATACTCAACTCTATCTGCCGGCGTCAGCCCCTTTCTACTCCAAGATTCCCGCCTCGATCCCAAGTCGCCTAATTTTCTCCCCGAATTCTGGGTCAAGGCCATGCTCCATGCCTTTTCCCAAGACCCCGAAAAGTTCCCACGTCATACCGCCGGGGTGTCTTGGCGAAACCTCAACGTCCACGGGTTTGGCGATCCAACCGATTATCAAAAGGACGTTTTGAACGTTCTCTGGCGTAGTCCTCTTAGTGCACTCAACTGGCTCGCGAATCGGAAGCGAAAGATTCAGATCATCAATGAGTTTGATGGTCTCGTCGAAAGTGGAGAGCTATTGCTTGTGCTTGGACGTCCTGGAAGGTACAGTATGAAGTCATCCCCACCTATGCTCTCTCTTACCCCTGTATAGTGGTGTCTCGACCCTGCTCAAGACTATTGCCGGCCATACCCATGGCCTCCACATGGAAGACTCGTCCGAGTTTAACTATCAAGGTAAGCATCGACTCCAGTCCACCTTGACATGATACTAACCCCTAAGGTGTCCCATGGGACCTGATGCACAGCAACTTCCGTGGAGAGGTGGTATACCAAGCAGAAACCGACATCCACTTCCCGCATCTCACCGTCGGAGAAACCCTCCTCTTCGCAGCCCTTGCACGTACGCCACAGAACCGTATCTCTGGCACGTCTCGCAGAGTCTACGCCGAACACCTTCGCGATGCTGTCATGGCCATGTTTGGAATCAGCAACACCATCGATACAAAGGTTGGCAACGATTTTGTCAGAGGTGTCAGTGGAGGTGAGAGGAAGCGAGTTAGTATCGCCGAGGCTACTCTCAACCAGAGCGCTATTCAATGCTGGGACAACAGTACTCGAGGTTTGGATAGTGAGACTGCACTTGGTTTTGTCAAGACACTTCGTCTGGGCACCCAACTGGGGGGCACCAGCGCTATTGTTGCCCTCTACCAAGCCAGTCAGGCAGCCTACGATGTATGTGACAGACAAGCACTCCTTCACAACTCATGCTAACCGCCGTGTAGGAATTTGACAAGGTCTTGTTGCTGTACGAAGGTCATCAGATCTACTTTGGTCCCCGAGAAGAGGCAAAGAAGTACTTTGTTGACATGGGCTACGACTGTCCTCCCCGTCAGACCACGGCAGACTTCCTCACCTCCCTGACAAACCCCGATGAGCGCACTGTACGACCTGGCTTTGAAGGAAAGGTACCCCGTACATCTGACGAGTTTGCCGACGCTTGGAGGATGAGCGCCCACAAAGCCAATCTCCTTCGAGACATTGCAGCATTTCAGAATCGATATCCTGTGGGCGGTGAAGAGGTCGAGAAGCTTACAAACATCAAGAAGGCCCAGAAGGCACGATTCATGTATGTAACCCCCTCCTCACCGTGCATCACTCATGCTAATCCTCCAAAGGTCCAAGAAGAGTCCATTCACGATTTCGGTACCCATGCAGATCCGTCTGTGCATGACCAGGGGAGTCCAGAGGCTCCTTGGCGACAAGACATTCTTCATCGTTACCGTGGGGGGAAACTTTTTCATGTCATTGGTCCTCGGCAGTGTCTACTTTGACCTCGCTGAAGCTGCCGAAACCATGAACAGCAGATGTTCAGTTCTTTTCTTTGCCATCCTGTTCAATGGTCTGAGCAGTGCTCTAGAGGTATGTGTTCCAACCTTGTTATGACCCAAACTTATACTCTTAGATCCTGTCATTGTACGCCCAACGACCAATCGTGGAGAAGCACTCGAGATATGCCTTGTATCGCCCCCTCTCAGAAGCAATCTCATCCATCATCTGCGATCTCCCTTCCAAGATTCTCTCAACCCTTGCCTTTAACGTTCCGCTTTACTTCATGGCCAACCTGCGTCGCGAGGCTTCTTACTTCTTCATCTTTCTCCTCTTCGGTTTCACAACTACATTGACCATGTCGATGATTCTACGAACTATCGGCCAGGCTTCGAAGACAGTTCATCAAGCCTTGGTTCCTGCTGCCATATTCATCATCGGTCTTGTCATTTACGCTGGCTTTGTTCTGCCCACTCAGTACATGAAAGGATGGCTCAGGTGGCTCAACTACATCAACCCAATCGCCTACGCCTACGAATCCCTGGTTGCCAACGAATTCTCGGGCAGAACATTCCCTTGTCAAACCATGATCCCTGCTGGCCCTCCCTACGAAAATGCTGGACCCCGAGAACAAACTTGCTCGGTAGCTGGTGCCGCTCCTGGAGAGAATTTTGTGGCTGGTGACTTTTATATCGGCGCTGTCTACGAGTACTACTATTCTCACTTGTGGAGGTGAGTCTTTGGCACATCACATCCCGCTGAACCAGTATACTAACCGGGTAGAAACTTTGGAATCCTCATCGCATTCATCTGCTTCTTCTCTTTCACGTATCTCATCGCGGCAGAGTTCTTCTCCATGAGCCCATCCAAGGGTGAAGTCTTGATCTTTCGCAAGGCCCACCCCCTGAGCAAGTCCAAGGTGGATGAAGAGACAGGCAACGAAGCTGTTGCTTCTTTTCGCGAAAAGAGTCCGGATACAGACACTCTGAAATCTCCTGCGCACTCTCAGACTGCTACATTTGCCTGGAAGAACCTCTGCTACGACATTGTCATCAAGGGACAGACCCGGCGCATTCTTGACTCGGTAGACGGATGGGTTCAGCCCGGGAAGATCACTGCACTGATGGTAAGTTACGCACAAACATTACAGAGCTTTGCTGACTTCAAAAGGGAGCGTCAGGTGCCGGAAAGACTACTCTGCTTGACGTACTCGCAGATCGAGTCACAATGGGTGTTGTCACGGGGGATGTGTCGGTCAATGGGTTCCCACGTGGAAAGTCATTCCAGCGAACAACTGGATACGTTCAACAGCAGGACATTCATCTTGAAACGTCAACTGTGAGGGAAGCTCTCCGGTTCAGTGCTGTGCTCAGACAACCAGAATCGACCACCACTGAAGAGAAGTACAAGTATGTGGAAGAGGTGATTGGCTTGCTGGAGATGGAGCTCTATGCTGATGCAGTCATTGGAGTTCAAGGAGAAGGTTCGTGACATATGCTTTCGTATCGATTCAATCTGCTAACAAGCTAGGTCTCAACGTGGAACAACGAAAGCGACTGTCGATTGGCGTTGAACTCGCAGCCAAACCCGAAGTCCTCTTGTTCCTGGACGAGCCAACATCTGGTCTCGACAGTCAAACCGCCTGGGCTGTTGCCACTCTTGTCAGAAAGCTAGCTGATCACGGACAAGCCATTCTGTGCACTATCCACCAACCTTCTGCTGTTCTCTTTCAGCAGTTCGACCGTCTTCTGCTCCTCAAGCGAGGCGGCCAGACAGTGTACTTTGGTGACATTGGTGAGAACTCGAGCACCATGACGTCGTATTTTGAGAGAAACGGAGCTACCCCGTGCACGGAGGAGGAAAATCCAGCCGAATGGATGCTCCGTGCAATCGGCGCTGCTCCTGGCGCTCATACAGACATTGACTGGGCCGAGACGTGGAAGAACAGCGCCGAGTTTGGCGTGCTTCAGGACGAACTGAAGGTCATGATGAAGCCGTCAGCCGCTCAATCGGAAGCGCAATCAGTGCAAACGAGCTACGCTGCTTCTTTCTCACAACAATTCTTGTCCTGTACCATGAGGACTGCTGAGCAGTACTGGAGAACGCCCACTTACATCTACGCCAAGATGATTCTTTGCCTCGGAACGGTATGTTGACTCCCTCAAGTGCTGGTATATATCTAACTTTAAGCAGAGTCTCTTTATCGGTCTTTCCTTCCAGAACTCGCCTCTGTCACTACAAGGCCTCCAGAACCAGATGTTCTCGACCTTCATGCTCGTTGTCACTTTCGCCTTTCTCGTATACCAGACAATGCCCGGGTTTGTCTCTCAACGATCTCTCTACGAGGGTAGAGAAAGATCGTCAAAGACATACGCTTGGTACAACTTCATCCTCGCAAACGTCGTCGTCGAGATGGTATGGAACTCAGTTGCAGCTCTCGCTGTCTACCTCCCATTTTACTTCCTCGTTGGCATGTACAAGAATGGAGACATCACCGACACACAGAACGAGCGGGGTGCTTTAATGTTCTTGTTGGTTTGGGCTTTCATGGTTTATGAAGGAACCTTTGCACACATGTCTGTTGCGGGATCTCCGACTGCCGAGGTTGGAGCCACCTTTGCACTGCTCCTGTTTATGATGACTCTCGTTTTTGCCGGGTAAGTTTACAATCTACGGCAATGTATGAAGAACAACGACTGACCTACTACAGTGTCCTTGTCCCATACTCGGCCCTTCCTGGGTTCTGGACGTTCATGTACCGCGTCTCCCCCATGACATACCTCATTGGAGCCATGCTGTCCACCGGCGTGGGCCTACAGAATGTCAAATGCTCAAACGTTGAGCTCCTAATGTTCAACCCTCCGACCAACATGACATGTGAGACATACGCTGGACCCTTTGTGCAGATGGCTGGAGGCACTCTACAGAATCCTCAGGCCAACGACACCTGTTTGTTCTGCCCCGTTGCGTCAACCGACACCTACCTCGCCACGGTGGATATTCACTACAGTGAGCGGTGGAGGAACTTTGGATTGATCTGGATCTACGTGATCTTCAATGTCTTTGCGGCGTTGGGGGCTTACTGGTTGTTGAGGGTGCCAAAGAAGCGGTTTGGTCGCTCGTGACCAAGATGGTTTCCTTACTATTGTTTCTTCTTGACTCCTTAGAATATAGATCTCCCTACCATTCCATAAGCTTAGCTGGTCGAGCATTCATTTCCTTTCATATCCTCCCGTTTATTGTGGTCAATCGAGAGTTGGGCGAGCTCACTCAATACCTTCTAACCCCTTATTTATTATCAACCTGGTTATAGACACTGATGTCACCACTCACCTCCATCATTTGCCGCCAGTGATGCTCAGCGCTTCCCCATAAACATCGCAGGGTTGAGAATTCCCCTTATCTTGCCTATCACATCATACTCGTAGCCATCTCATGCACGTCGTTATCTCGTCGCCTTGGCACTTGCTGGGTTTTGGGCCTCGGCTCTTCCACTTTTCCATGTATAACCGCTGGAAATTCGAGATATTATTGCTGTATTTTTTATTTCAAGTACCTCAATTCCCGAGAAACGGCGTTGAGAAACTCCCTCATAGACACAGTGCAGTCCGTATAAGGTTGTTCATGGAGTCGGCAAGGTTTTTCCAACAATTAGCATTGTCTGTAGAGTTGAACTCTGAGCTGAGAGGATCTCCAGGTGTGAGGTAGAGGATTCCCACTCTTGTACAGGCTGAGACAGTCCTGCCACGGGGTCGTAAAAAAATTGTGAGACACCGAGCCCACGTCAGCTAGTCTAAACACGAGCAAAATAAGAGATAAAACAAGGAAAATAATAATACGATTACTTTTAATACTTATGATATTCTCCTTAAAGGTCTTAGGCTTAGACTTGGTCTATTTTGTCCTAATAGCTGTAGAGGTCGCGCGTCATGCTCTAACAGAACTTGGCATTTTCGCAAATAAAGTCAGGATAGAAATGCAATGTATTCCTTAAAATATAGCAAATGAAGAAAAAGATGAGGATAAAATAGCTCCAGGTTGAATGTTAAAGCGAAGTGAGCTTCACGCCCAACCCGCCTACAGCTTAGATCTTGTTCATGCGAGATCCTTCTGAGCTTCACTATAGCTATTCTTTCGTTGACCTTGAAATGTCCAGTGGGGCGTTGTAAAACTGCGACATCACAGCCCACAGGCCTTTGTTTCCTGGCAAGCCCATGGCGAAGATGTGAGCGATGATGAGAAAGCGTACCCAGTAATCAAGCATATCGTCGACTAAGTAGAGATAGTGCATGACGAGTTTGCATCTCACCACTTCCAGGTCCAGACTGGTCATCACTGCTTGCCTCACAGGATTGAACAGGTTCAGAACTGTTGCTGCGAGGAAAGTGACAGTGGACTGTGGAGGCGTCAAAATGGATGACCGAAACGGCAGAGGGGAGACTGAATGGAAAAAGAGAGTCTCTTTAGAAAAGGGGTTGGACTTACGTCGAGAACTTCAGAATTGCCTTTCGCCTTGTGCCAAATAAAGCATGCATACAAGAACAACAGAAACGATGCAGCCCACCATAACGTTAGGAGAGGCGTGTCCCACTCCTCCGAGCCTTCGAGATCTGCTCGAAGCTTAAACTCGCCGTATTCGTCTGTCGAGAGAGACTTGGACCAGATCGAGTAGCTTTGGACATGGGTGGCAATGGTGAGGTAGAGAACAACCGCACATGGAAGGAGGAGCGTGTACCGGACGACAAGGGGGAAGTTCGAACTTTTCCCAGTCACACACTCAAGGAAGCCGTTTCCAAGTTCGAAAAGGGCCAGTATCAGAAGTATATCCGTAACATCAAGGAGCGTCGAGGATAGGGCGTCGAATCGGTCGCTCATGTAAGCTATGCGGTGTGGTTTTGCTTGAAGAATCTCATACGGGCCACGGGACATGAGTAACCATCGCATCGCAATTTCGAGCATAAGATGTGTGAAATGAAACGCCAGAGCTCTAATTAGTTAGAAAGTTTGTCAAAGATGCTCGAAGCTGGTTCAACACACAGGAAAGCGACCGGGTAGACGATCTTCATGTATGTGAAGGCCAAAGGTGCTGGGTTGTCATCGTGGCGAGGAATGGAAATGCTCGAAGCCCACAAGGCTAGGAGAGGGAGAATCAGAAAACCCAGAGAGATGGCTGATATCAGGCTCGAAGATGTGTCGTCTCGGATTCCTTCTTCAGAGTCCATATCGAGTCTATTTGCGGAGCTGGTTTGAGGAAAAGTTGCGATTTCTCGTGACATCTAGGTATGCCAAGCTGAGTTGATAAGAAATGAAATCAGCTCCGCAACCTCTAGGCCAGGTTTTTCTGCTTTATTATCCCCGAGGACCCCTCATTGTTGACATGCAGGCTGTGATGGATGGACTGAATACGAGGTTTCAGGTTTCAGCCATGGCGTTGAAGAAGAGTGCATAATACGATCCCGGGCAGCAATTCATCGGCATGCATACGTGTCTTGTACTACAACCGTTTCTGTGTCACCTTACGCTTTCTGGCGAGGGCTTCATTCTTCTCCTTCTAGGGTTTGAGGTTTCCAAACCACTGTATCCACCTATTGTCAGATTCAGGCTTGGCTTGCGCTGGATAGCTTCATCATACTTTTTGACTGGATATTCGAAAAATAACTCGTCAAGCCCGGTAATTCTCCGTCTTATTTCATCTTCCGATTATTTACGGAGGCTTGCTGCGTCCTCAATAAGGGACGGGAAAGTCAGGGGTAATGTCACCGATGGCGCGTCACCAATGCCACCAATCGCAACAACACGATTTTGCCATAGTCTGCAGCTCTCTCCGCTATTTTACGGTAGTTGATTAACTATAGAGTAACATCTGCCGAGATCTAGATTGAAGGGAGCATGCGGCTGAGGCACTGCCACCACTAATTTGATGTTGGCGTTCGAGCTAGCCTATCATCACTGGAGACGGACCGGCTTTGTCACTGCCTAAGCAAACTGGCGTTTCACTTTCCTCCAACCTCGTCTTTCCTCCCGCTCTCCGTCCTTCATCTTCTTAATCCATCATCAACTGGGTATCGCATTCCGGCCAGAAATATCGTGATCGCCTCCCCTCTTTCTATCCAGTCTGAAGACGCCTAATAACCCCATGTGGAGTCTCATCACCAAGAAAGATGAAGGTATCAAGAGAAACCCTTTCAGCCGCTGCTACAGTAGCTATCTACCCCGCTCGACTGGTCCAGCTGGGAAGCCTGGTCATCACGGGCTACGCAGTGTGCTACCTCGTTTGGATGCATCACTTCCACTACTGTGCCTTCTATGGCTGCGGAACAAGGGTCCCTGATAGCGTCTCCGTACCGATCGGTGAGGTTCTTTTGATCACTGCTGTAAGAAATAATGACTTGGCTTCCTCTTCATAACCCCGAAATCTCTCCACTAGGACTTACCATGATGAAGGAGACTGATCCGAACTTCACAGTCCGTCCTCGTCACGCTTGAGTGGATGCTCTTTGGAACTATCCTGGCCTTCAAAGCACATACAGGAAAGCCGGATCTAGTCGATACGTCGGCACAGTTTGCCTGCTCATGTTTCTCGCTGTTCGTCTACTCAATTGGCCTCGTTGCCTTCACATCTATCCCGACCGTCCGAGCAACATGGCCATATTGCTACAACATGTGGAGTAGAAGCATTTATGACCCTCCGGAGAAGTACTTCTGCATTGTGACGCAGAATGCTGTAACATGTGGACTGATCGCATGGTGAGTGTTTGTAGCATTTGCTGCCTTGCTTCAATACCTTTTCAGGGAGTTGGTTCACAGTTCTGAGCGGCTTGCTGATAATAGACAGGATCACCACCATGCTTGTTGCTTTGCTCAACTTGATTCAGTTCAGGAAAGATCGTGCTGTCGGGGCCATTCGACTTGGTGATGGTACGCGGTCGTCCACTGATGCTGACGCCGTGTCAATTCCAGATGTGACCGTCGATGATTCGGCGTAGAACCATCAAACGCATCATCGCTAACTTGGCCGAGTGGTTAAGGCGCTGTGTTTAGGTTCTTATCAGAAACCAAACCCGCAGTGGGAAACCGCGGAGGTTCGAACCCTCCAGTTAGCATTCAGCGATTCATTTCTTTTTTGCTCTGTTTTTTTGTCATAGCTGAAGTCCAGCCCTTGTTGGGGTAATTGAGCTAATAGGCAGTAAACTTGCTAGGGTAGCTTGTCGGGAGGAATTCGTTATAGTGGCCGAGGGGTGCCGGTTGGGGGAGCTGGCCGAGTGATGCAAACCTTTCCCATATTCTGCTCCGTATTTTGAGCAGTTAATTATATCAGTTTCTTCTCTTTTGATGCAATTGCTGGCATTCCAGGTTGCCTATCCGCCCTTGTTGCACCCCTCACCCTACGTAGTTCATCAATACGTACCCTCGCTATCAGTACGTGACGCAAGCATCAGGTCATTACAATGCAAGATTTTACCGCAGATGGCTTAGGAAGCAAAACGTAAGCACAAACCTCTTCATGCTAATGCGGGTGTAGAAAGAAGAAGACAATCAGCCCACACTCTCTAGAGACTGTTGGCTTGGAATACGATATGAGAAGACATGTACATGATTTCATGAGAGTATATGGATACATGACTTTTCTTTCTCATTTTTAGGTATTGCTACGCTCAGAGCTAAGCTAAAGGTTGACTACTGTATTCCTTCCAATTGTGAAGAGGTGTAAGTACATGTGCACTGGGACGATACTGTAGACTGTTCCCCGCTCGACAACCTTCATCTTAATTGGCTTTAAACGCTCACAACCTTGCGCAAACATGACCGTAGACAACTATGGGTGCATTTCAGGTGGTGTGCCTGGTATGCCACCTTCGATGCGAGGCGTTTGCCTTCTCATTTCTGCTTATGCCAAGTGTCTGTAGAAAGCCACAGTTTCGAATGGCCGTCATCAAATGTTAAGCATGAGGTGCCCCTTCACTTATAAATAAGCGTTAACATCGCGCATCAACAATCTCTCATCTATTCGGTCTTCTGGCTTAACCCATCAAGGGGCAGGCTTCAACTATAACAAAGAACAGATTGCTCTCATCTATTCTTCCCGTTATCCCACTGTTTGTTCATCACACCGTCTCACCATGTCTTCACCTAGAGTTTGGCACATTAGTGGCGCTAATACAGGCCTAGGCCTGGAACTCGCCCTAAAGGCCATTGCTGAGGGCGACCGTGTCATTGCCGCCGTGCGATCACCCCACAAAGTACCCGATACGCTGAAGCGGGAAGAGGTCAAGGTGCTCCAATTCGACCTGGGCTGGTCCCAGGATCAGATGGACGCCTATGCCAAGGAGGCATTCGAAGCATTCGGAAAGATTGATGTCCTCGTCAACAACGCGGGCTACGCGTACATGGGTGCTATTGAAGAGTCCGAGTATGTCACTTGTTCAACAATGTCAACATCTGCTAAGAGAACATTAGGGACTCGGCCGTCAAGGCACAGTTTGACACCAACGTATTCGCCATGCTGAGGATCATCCGTGCCTCACTTCCCCACTTCAGAAAGCAGAGGAGCGGCCTGATCATGAACCTCTCCTCTATTGGCGGTATGCGCGGCTATCCTTCTAACGGCATATACTGTGCCACCAAGTTCGCTGTTGAGGGACTCACCGGGGCTTTGGCCGCCGAGGTAGCTCCATTTGGCATCGACTGTGTCATTGTTCAACCTGGCTACTTCCGCACAGCCTTTCTATCAAATCCATCATCAGGGGCCAACCTCGCACCCGCTCTTGAGGCTTATAAAGGTACTCCAGCTGATGATGCTCGTCAAGCGTTTGAAAAGTATAATGGAAGGCAACCTGGTGACCCAAAGAAGGGAGCGGCGCGTATGTGGGAGTATGGTGCCGGGGCTGGAATGTTTGCGGACAAGAAGAAGCTTTTGCGGTTACCGCTTGGGAGTGATTCAGGAGCTATCATGAAGGAGCTGAGTGGAACGCTTGCCGAAACAGCTTCTAACTATGAAGATGTTTGGAAGAGTACAGACTTTCCAGTTTGAAGCTAGGAGGAGTAACGTCAAAAGCTCTGACAGTCCTGGGTATGCTATGAAATTTGTTTACGGGTATGTGGCAAGTAAATACAAGCAAAGTCCAGTGCAACATGGAAAACAGCAGGTTCAACAGCCACATCCACAACTCTCGCAGTCACCAATCGAGCACCGCGCCCCCCGTTCCGTATTCCTAAAGCAATCGAGATCCGTCTTGCAATTCGACCAAGCCCCAGTCCCATACTCAAAGGCCTCCCAGCACCACTCGCCCTTTTTCACCTTGCCACAATTCATCCAGCAGTATCCAGTCTTTTGATCACATCCCCACTTTTGTTTCTTCTTGGGGGTGATGCATCGTCGTTCTTGCAAGGTGTTGTCCCTCTCCTTGAGGCTGGTCAGGGTAGCTGGATGCTCCTTGCATGTTCCAAGGTTGGTTCGGTTCACGGAGTCTGGGATTTCCACGTTGGTCCAGTCCATGACGCCGAGCTCTCCGCACTCTGCTTGTGCGTTTGATGCGGGCAGAGACAGGACGTATATCGCGTGGTATGCGAGGAGGCAGAAGGTAGTGAGCTTCATCGCAGAGAGGTATGCACGGGGAGTCGTAGAAGCAGTGGATAAAACAGTTAGAGTAGGAGTAATACAGAGGGTTGTTGTGTTGGCCTTGAAAGAAGAATCAAGTTCGTTCGAGCTTTTCAGGCTTTTATACCTCGCGACCAAAGTGATGGATGAATCCCTCGAGGCTGTTCGCTTCGCATCACGCAACGATGAAACAATCCTATCCACAGCGTTGGTTGGTATCTACTTGGCACGAGCCAAAAATAATTGGACATTCCTTGCACCGTTGAACCCGTCCAATAGCAACATGACAGCGATGTTTCAGAGGATTTATATGTACGTTGAGGTCATAGCATCTGAAATCATTTATGCAAGCTTTCATCCACTCATATAAGAGGTTGTGCTAGTTACCTTGTCCCTGTCATTCAACACAGCCTCTGATCCTCTGCACAACTCTGCACAACCAACACCAAAAAAGCAGTAAAATAAACTCGTGACCAACACTGCCAGTTGAAGCTCATCCCTTAGAGGCATTGCTGATGTCAGGGGTATCAAGGAATATCTGGGACTTTGCTCGTTGGGAGATGTGGGTTGTCCGCTGACGTTGCTGCTGACAACCTCATGCGAAAGTCAAAGCTGATTTGGTATTGCCAAGAAGGATTGGAGGACTGAAGAATGGAAATTTCTGTCTGCAATTTCCCGGCACCATAAGCTTCAAGGTTCTTGAAAGACCCGAGTGCAACGGTCAATAAGCACATATCTAATCATAAAGGCAGCCCTCTCAAAAGTGGACAGCCCCTCGGCAAAGGAACTAATCTAAACAGCCAAACCGCGCTACGAGAACGCAGGGGTTTCCTACTCGAACTATAGCATCCCCTGCATTCTGCTGAGTGGAGAAATCAAGGCGAGGGGGATCACACCTTATTCGATCGGCTTGTCACTGCCGTGCTTGGCCTTCCACTCTTCATTGATTTCCCGGTAATCCCCAGGTAGATACGGATCCCAAATCTCGGACCAGAAGCCGCCTTTGCGGTGAGTCTCCAGCCCAAGGTCACGCTGCAGCAGGTCAAGATATGGAACTGCGTCAAAAATGAAACTAGGGTGTCTGTTGGAGTCGATAGGATAGCGCCATTTGCCGAAGCGGTTGTGTAGCAGCGTCTCGTATCGCAGCTTCGACATCGACACCTCATCACCGACGGCGGCAGCAGGATCCTTTGTGAGTCGGCCCGAGAAGTAGGCGCTGATCCAGAGGCCCTGGATGTGGGCGGTGATCATGTTGCTGAAGTTACTGACCATGCCGATGAAAGCGATGTCGCGAGTCCGAAGAAGGCGCTCAGACGGCGGCACTATGAAATGATAGAGCATGTATGGAGTGAGAGGCTTGTATGGTGTCACGTCGTCGCTGCTGCTAATGCCTTTCTGGTCGGTCAGGGGAACGTAGTTCTTGTTCCAGACAGGCTGATGCTTGAGACGTGGGAAGCGCTGTAGGATCTCGTCGTCGACCTCCTTAATGAGCGTATGCTGATTCGCGAGGTCCTCTTCTGGCGCTCCCTCCGCTGGTGCATGTGGCAGACCAAGCTCCTTCTCGATTCCTTCTGGTAGAAACTTCATAGGCGGTACGTGTTTCCAGCCGGTGTGGGCAAGAAGAGCGTCCGATTCAAACTCGGTGCCGTCTGATAGGTGGACCTTTCCTGGGCTAAGGTGGTCAATCTCGCCAATGTGGACGTTGACCAAGTCACTCTTGACGAGCTCGAAGAAGTCGGTATCATAGTTGAGGATGCTGTAGCTGGGACCAAAGAACATGGCTTCAATCCAAGGCTTCAGCTTGGCCGTGTTCGGGTGCGAGTCGTACTTGTTTACGGCGATGACATCGGCGCCGAGGACACTCCAGAAGGCGTTGACAATTGCTCGGCCCACGGCAGTGCTGTGCAAGAAGCTGCGGATACCTCTGTAACCGTCAACCTCGCCCCATATACAGGGGCTGAACCAAGTTAGGAACCGAATGTCTGCTCAGTCTGGTCAGAAGCTAGAGCGGGGAGGGGAGTCTGAGCAACACATACTCGCCAGCGCCTCAATCCATCTCTTTAATGGCGTCACATACGACGGTGACATCCAACAGGGACCATGTCCAGATGCTAGTCTCTCGCATCAGTTTCGACAAGTAATCAAGCGCAACGCCAGGACATAAACATACACCGGATTACCCAGTTAACCTTGACACCAGCCGTGACATACGCATAGACTGCATCCCAGGCGAACTTTGACCCGCCAAACACTGTCACGGACTTGCCCGCTTGTATCGTGTCCTTGTTCTGCAAAAAATGCTTGCCGTGGAATATCTTGCCGCCAAATACCTCTTGGCCATCAAAGTGCGGGAGAAAAGCCTCGGAAGTCAGGCCGGTCGCGATGATGAGCCGGCGCGCGTAGACCTTGGTTTCCTCTTTCTGAGACTCGGCGACCGTCAAGACCCATCCACCCTCGGCCGTGTCCTGATGCTCAGCCACAAGCACCTTTGTCTTGAGGCGAATCAAGTCGTTGATCCCAAATTTGGCTGCGTAGGCCTTGAGATAGGCGTTGACGACCCCGCCGGGGATGTGCTCGCCCGGCTTGATGTTGAACGTGGCACTGTCCATGGGGAAGTCGGGGTATTCAAAGCCTCCCAGGAGGTTGTTGCTCTTGAGACCTGGGTACAGGCGATGGTCTGCCCATGTGCCACCGAGCGTGGCCTCTGATTCGAAGACGACCAGAGAGTCCTCTGGGCAAGTGCAGTGATACTGCTTTGCGGCGGCCAAGCCGTACCAACCTGACAGAGGTCCAAATTAGCATCCAGAGCCACTCAATTCGCCCTATCCAGCTACCTAGACGTGAAGGATGCTAGGCCAGTGGTATGAGGATAAGGATTGGCGTTACTCACCCGCGCCAATGACGACGCAGTCGAACTTGTCCATTGTATGTCACTTTTTGTCGTCAAGATGCGTACATGGGTCCAATTCTTGGGGATGACTTGATGCGAGAGCTGTGATGACGGCGTTCAAATGCCAGGACTTTATGTCAGTTACAGGGGGGAAGGTTGGCACACAGACGCTAATAATTCAAGGTTAAAGTAAGTTTTTTCTCTTTATATATTAATTTGGTATCGTATAGTGCTAATAACACTATATTACACTATGAGACACTTTGACCCTGCATAATTGCCCAAAGGGTAGCCATGCTGCGCTTGGTGCAGGATGGACGGCGCAGCGTGTTCCTCGCCGATATGATGCTGGCTTTCATTGGTTTCTTCCCTAAGTAGGCTAATGAGATAGCTTATGTACCTACTGTATTGAGTTTGGGGGGGGAAAGGTGCTAATCTTTTTCAGGCCATTAGGCAATCTCCTGTACGTAGGAAAGGGTCAGAGGTAATAGCCTCTTTACCATAACAATCACCTTCGTCACGGTCAATGAGAGGGGAGTAGCCTTTGGACTCTTTCTCCGGCCAAATCTTCATTGCTATCAATTGATAATCTATTCTGATTCTTTTATATTGCATTTGCCTCACGAAGAAGTAGCTTAGCAAGCGGATGAAGGGAAAACCCCGACGCTAGTAAAGCGTTAGATTTTAGTATATCCTTCCCAAAAAGCAAATAAGGGTAGGCAAGAAGAACAATAGATAAATAAAGAAACAAAGAACCCAAGTATTGCTGTAATCTATAATATTTTGCAGCAATTAGACCTCCTTTCTTAACCTATGACATTGGGTCTTATCAACAAAGATAATGACATCGAAGGGCGCACAACTACAGGTGGGTCTACCCCGCCTTGAAGCAAACACAATTGAAAAGGGCGCATGGCTACAAGTAACTCCACGCTGAAGACAATTAGGCACATGATGAAGAAGCAAATGAGAAGCTGTACCTTGTTGCTACGTAACACTGCGATCACCGACGAGCAGAGCAGAGCATAGGCTAGCTTGTGGGCTGCGTGGTGATATTTATAGTCGGCCTTGTGCCTCTTCCCTTTGTAGAAATCAAGGCTCTTTATTATCCTACTTCATATCCTCGAGACGCTGCAAAATAGCTGCTAGTCCCATTTGTTCTCTTGCAATCTTTATGAGAAGTGAACCGTTCTCTCATTCTCTCTTAGAGCCACAACATGTCGTCAGGCTCGCCTTCGATCCGCTACGCTCGTGTTCAAGGTATCCTTACCAACGCTAAAGATGAGTCTCAATGTACTGAATTTGTGTTATAGATGTCCCCCTCATCCTGCGCTTCATAAAAGAGGCGGCAGAGGAGCAAGCTCCCGGCGCCATCGTTGCTGCCACAGAAAAGAGACTTGCCAAGACGTTGCACTTTGAGCCACCCTCAGAAGACAAGCCTGTATCTCCAACACGATTTGCGTGGGCTCTACTCATCTATTCGCCGGAGGGTGAAGCTGCAGGACTCTTGGTCTACCTGCACAACTATTCCACATGGACAGCAGCTCCAGGCGTCTGCTTGGAAGAGTTGTATGTTGTGCCCAAGTATCGGCGGCACGGGTATGGATACATGCTGATTGAAGCCATGGCGTCTGCCGCTCGAGAGGCTGGTTGTGCCAAGATGGATTGGGTTTGTCTTCAAGACAACCAGCGAGCTCTGAACTTCTATCGGAAGCTAGGCGCCAAGAACATGCAAGATTGGGCGGTGTTGAAAGTTGACAAAGAGGGTATTGAGCAGTTAGCCAGCGGGAAATAGACCAGGCGTGACCTCGTTTAAACAAGGAACTTGGTATGCTGAGATAGTTGAAACCTTTTTCTACTCACTGCATTCGAGTTACAAAGCTTCTTGGAACGGCAGGGAAATCAAGGTGTGTTGAGGAAGAAACGGCACATTGGCAACCTAAGACCAGACACTGAACTCCCCAACACTCTTGTCACAGCCATCAGACCCATAACGGCTAGGATAGATGGAGACTACCAACGAAAAAAAGTTAACAATAATAGGGGCTGAGGATGGCGGAGTATGTGTGTTTCTGTAAGAGCCCACATTTCGTTATACGACGCGCCTTGTGGACCTCGGCACCGTCCAAAGAACTGACTCGACGGGGTCGTGTTGCGCTAGTTCGCGCCTTGCCATGTCATCTTCTAGGCCACATGCACCTTACAATGAAGCGCAGGGCGTGGTCTGCAAGCTGCCCTAGTCACATAGGGCGCACCCTGAATGACAAGTCCCAAACCCTCGAGCTAGAAGCTCTTGCAACATCAACATGGTTTTATCCGTTGTGAGTGTTCAACATGTCTCGGAATGTGAGTTCAATTCCCATCACAAAAGCCATCCCTGATTTTTCCCAGCTTGTCAGTGCTACCAGCCAAACTGAAGACGTCGAGATGCGTGCACACTCGAACAATGATACCGGCTCCATCAGGCCGAATACGGTCAATTCCGACCTGGAGCAGTTGCTCATGGACCTCGAAAACGGCATCGTCGGCTGGGAAAGCGACCAAGACCCCGAGTACCCTCCAAATTTCACCCCCACTCGCAAGTGGTTCATTACCGGCCTCCTCTCTACCCAGGCCTTCATGACTCCCTTTGCTTCGTCCATCATAGCCCCCGCCATCAGTTACATCGCAAAAGACTTTGGAATACCGGATATTACAAAGAGTGCCATGCCCGTGAGTATTTTCCTCCTTGGGTATGCTGTCGGGCCTCTGTTTCTATCGCCTCTTTCCGAAATCTACGGCCGCAGGATCATCATGATGGTCTCGACCCTCGCATTTTGCCTTTTCCTCGTCGGTTGCGCACTATCTCCTTCGATCGAACTACTCATATTCTTCCGCTTCATGTGTGGAGTAGGAGGGTCAGCCTCGCAAACGGTCGGAGGGGCGGTCATCGCCGACTTGTTCCCCGTTGCGGAACGCGGTAACGCCATGACCGTCTGGATTCTGGGCCCGATTCTTGGGCCTTCGCTGGCGCCGCTCACAGGAGGTTTCATTGCCGAGACGATAGGTTGGCGTTGGGCCAACTGGATAACTCTTATCCCCACCTCGGCGCTGCTTGTGGTTATGGTGTTTGTTTATCCTGAAACTCGCCATGAGGTGCTCATCCAACGCAAGACTTCTAAGCTGGCCAAGACCCTTGATCGGCCAGACCTATGCAGTTGTTACGCAGTGGGGGAAAAGGCTTCTAAAAGAAGCAGTATCATCCTGTCAGGCCTCATACGACCACTCAAGCTACTCTTCAGCTCGACAATCATCTTGGGGATGTCCCTCTATGTGTCATTTGTCTACGGATGTTTATATCTGCTGTTCAATACTATTCCCATGGTCTTTCGAGGTAGCTATAATTGGTCAGCCGGCATCTCGGGCATTGTCTACCTAGCTCTCCTATTCGGATACCTTGTCGGCCTGTGGGCATTTTCGTTTCTTTCCGACAAGACAGTTCGGCACATGACCGAAGCAAATGGGGGCGTTTATGAGGCCGAAATGCGGCTTCCATTTTGCATCTATTTCGCGGCACTCCTTCCTATCTCTTTCTTCTGGTACGGCTGGAGCAGTGATCAGGCCGTACACTGGGCTGTCCCAATCTTGGGCCTCGTTCTCTTTGGTATAGGATTCGAGGGAATTTGGCTGCCTACCCAGATCTATATAGTGGATGCATACTCTAGATATGCCGCCAGTGCGCTTGCTGCCTCCTCTGTGATGAGGAGCATAGTCGCTGCCTTCCTCCCTTTGGCCGGGCCCGCGATGTACGAGCGTTTAGGGATTGGCTGGGGGAACTCGGTTCTCGGGTTTATTTCTCTGGCTATGGTTCCTATTCCGGCCTTGATATACAAATTTGGAGGAAGGATAAGAAAGAATGAGAGTATCAGACTTTGAGATACTCGCTGCGTTGCTTGGAGTCGCACATCAGAACAGTTTCTGGATTGGTACATCACAACCTAGCAGAAAAACAATCAGAATCTCAATTCAACATGACATGTGCCAAGACTAAGAGCTTCACAATCATCCATGCGTTTCCCTTTTCCCCTGTATTGGCAAGGTACTCGGTCCGGAATTATTGCCCGTCCACTCATTCTCGACAGAGATGCTCAGCAGGATTTTGTTATCAGTACCGTTCCTTGCCTTCACAACTACAACAAGGTCCTTCATGAGTTCGAATTTCTGAGGCCCTAGTAGCAAATCCGGTGATGATGGCTTTGGCGACGCTACAGGATTCTGGGGCAGCGCACCTTTCCCAAACAACACTGCGAGCTCGAAACCATCATCACCATGGGTGTGCCAGAATTCGAGCTGGAAAGGCGGCAGTGAGTCCGTGCCACACATAGTCCTAAACCCAAGTGAGAGATATACACCTTCACCTCCGGGCCCAATGGCCTCTATCCAAGGATGTGGTGTTGTTCCAAGCGAACCTCGACGGCTTTTATTATTGTACCAGTCTACCATTGAATCACATAACCCAATAGGCAGTAAAACAGGTGTCGTCACGTACAATCCGTACTCGGCTGGGAGGTGTCGAAGATGGAGTGTTGTCGGCTCTTCATTAAATGTAGGGTCATTTATGAGTGAGCGAATGTAAAATGTTCTTTCCCTGAGGTCAGAATGACTCCTAGAATTAAGTCCTTTGGGGAGCAGAAATTGTGATGGACGGTGATATCGATAAAAGCCGCTGTCTTTCAGTTGCAAGGCGATGCCTATGGTTCTGTCCTCCTCCGAACAGTCCGCTAGAAGAACCACCCAGAGATTGGACATCACATGTATCCTCTGAGTAAACATCTGCTGATAGGCAGAAGTCAACCAAGGGGGGGATTGCTTACGTTCTTCCGATCCTGGCGTAAACGATCTGTCATATGGTATCGACAGAGCTTTGAGTTTAATCAAGGGACCGACTACTTGCTGGGCGAAGTCGGGAATTCCAGAAGCATCGGAGATTTCAATGTCCCGTGGTGAATGTCGAATTTTATGGCATCCCTCAAAGTCCCCCAGTGATGTAGCCAGGATACTAGAATAGATCCGCAGCCCTTTCTCGGGGTTATGCTTCCATGCGAAGATGCTCTGGTCATCGGAGGACTGCAAAATCTCCATCTGAAGGCGAAAGAAGGCCTTGTCCCCTTCACCATAGAGTAACGGCATATTAACGTTAAAAAGCCCCATCAAACTATAGGCTCGGTCTTCGATCCTGGTCGTCTCCCTCGTCGCTGCCCATGATAATTTCTGTGCAGCGCAGCACTCGTCTAGCAAGTCGGGGAGAACAAGCAGTCTCTGGTCGATATTCGTGATCTGCCAGATTTGGCTGGCAAGACTGCGCCTGGTCCCAAACTCCCTCCACTCGGCTGAGAGGAACACCACCTCGGCCGGTGCGATGAGTTCCTGGAGGGTCCATCCTCGCGTGAACCACTTGCTCTTTTGGAGCTCGGTGCTCCCAGGTTGGCGAACAGCATCGTAGCCGCAGTCGTTCAAGTAGGCGAAACACGTGTCTGCGTGTTGATACCAGCGGTACATGGAATTGATGGCCTCGGAAAGTTCAGTACTTGACGACTTGTCAATACAGCACGTATCGATCCAAACGTAGCGGAACCCTTCTTTCTCAGCGATACGGCAGAAGTTCTCCACCTTTTGCCAGCCCTTTTTCAAGGGCGCCGTTCCCTGCTTGATATCCTGGAATAGGACCTCATCGTCTTCCCACCGATGCGAGAGGATAGCATAGGACACGCGAGTTTCGTCAGTAAACTCCTCCAGCGTCTTTGACTCAATATCGAGTAGCCGCATGGTTGTGCTTAAAGGAGTTTCCATCCAATAGAGGTTTTGTGATTGCCACTTAACGAAGCTATTACGAGGGATATTCTGGCTTCAATCCCGACGCTTCCGTGGTGGTTCTCGCCTAACTTGGACTTAACAATTGCTGCATGAAAGCGCCCGGAATATTATTAGATCCGATTCAACCAGACAAGGCTCCCACGGGGTCATATGAACACTTAAGACGCCAGAGCCCGAGTTAGCTGAGATAGGATAATTATTCTTAGTATAAATATAAGTAAAATAAGAACTAAAATAAATAAATTAATAATATAATTATTTTTAATACTTATAATATTTCCCTTGAAGGTCTTAGGCTTAGACTTGGTCTATTTGCCCTAATAGCTATAAAGGGCCGGTTTAATGTCTTATGTTTTTTAACGACCGTGTGGCTCCCAAAGAACAGTAAAAACTCGAAGTCGAGGCCAAATGGCCACTGAAGTTTATGGGGTCCTCATCGCTCCCATCCTTTTGCTAAGTTAATCTTCAGTAATACAGCTCTTAGCTTCAACTCTCCTATGGATTGCAACACAAAGAGACTGATCTCAACCCTGAAGAAAAATGGAGTTGAAGGAAGCACCAAGAGCGCCGAGGTCGTTCTTGGTGACCGGCAATGATGGTGGTGGTGTGGAAAAGCGTGAACTCTGCCATTTCACACCGAGCCTGCTTACCACCCGTTGTGTGCCGGGTGACCAAGAGCTTCGCCTCACAATCCAACTCTCTGTCATTGAAAGATTGCTCAATGTTTGCTCTGAAATCGAAATGTTTACGTCAGTGGGCAGTGACACGGACCGGGTGGTGGCCTCTATACCCAACTTTGCAGATCAGGCTCTTTCGCCCGCCTTGTATGGCAGCTTGGCACCCAGGTCAAGGAAAAAACAAGATACCGGCACAACCATATTAGAATATCCTTCTCTAGGCATACTCAATAAAAGAGATAAAAAGAAATAAGAGAGCTCTAAAGTGTGGTTATTATTATGATATATTTCATATAATGTCTTTGTAAATCTTAGATGACTTAGTTGATACTTTCTGTCGTTCCGTTGTCTCGTTTATTTCTTCACCAGCGTGCTTGGCTCGAATGAGGGGAAATACAAGGTCCTGCATGCCGCTAGTAGCCACGACGGTACCTCGAATGTAGGTGGGTGACCTGCAGGTGGGCAGAAGCAAAGGTCTGCTGTGCATAGCCGAGCTGAAAGCGTGGATGCAGCCAGTGGACACACCCCAGAGACTTCTCGTATCTCGGGTCAGAGAAGAGCAAGAGTGTCAGATTGGGTGGGTTGCACAGGAGCGGGGTTCTGCGCTTGCAGCTCGCTCTTCTCCCCCTCATACGGGCCAAACCGGGCAGCCAGGATGTGACTGTCGGTCGCCAGTTTGAATGGGACATGCTACGAGGCAAGAAGAGCCGGTTACTGTGTCTCTTGTCTCAACTTCATTCCTCAGCTACCCATCCCGAGCAGCAACATGGAGAAACAGCAACTATCAAGCACAAGGCAAGACCCAATATGCTCCGAAAGATCAGACGAGACAAGCATCGTTTCGTCGATGTATTATCTCGACCGAACACCGTTATACGAGGTTGAAAAGCCATATAGCATGCGATATCTGCCCGAGGAAAACATTCCCCAGACCAACTACAAGAAGGTCAAGTGCCCATTAACAGCAAGGAGCATGCGGCGCCCTGATGTTGGGCCCTTTCGTTTGAACGAATGTGGGTTTCAGCTCGTGAACCTCGATTCGAAGCTATCGTATGACGAGTTTTGGGACAACAAGAGAGTTCAAGAGGTATACATCGAAGAGGTGAAAGAGACATTGAAAAAGGAGCTAGGCGCCAGACACGTCTTTGTCCTAGACTATGCGGTAGGCATTGACAATCTTGCCCGGCGCAACACGCTGCTCATCCTCAGATCAAGGTTAGAAAAAGACATGAGTCGTTCCCAGTTTCCACCGGCGAAGAGTACGAGTACGATCAACCGACAGCGCTAGCACACATAGGTGAGTAATGAGAGTGATAATGAGGAAGAAGCGCTCAAATGGGGTAGACTTTACCCGCGAAGAAGGCGAGCGCATCATCAAAATTCTCTTTGGGGACCAGGCAGACAAAGTGCTCCAAGGACGTTGGCAAGCCATCAAGTCAGTTTGCGTGTTTTTTTTAGGCACAGAGAAAGGGCTAACTGTTGACCCTGTAGCATCTGGAAGCCCATCAAGGGACCCTTGAACGACTGGCCATTGGGCCTTTGCGACACCCGATCGGTCGATTTCGAGAAGGATACAATAGCCGGAGACATCGTTTTTGACGATTTCTACACCGAGAACCTACAAATACTACACAATCCAGGTTTCCAGTGGTACTATCTACCGGACCAAAATACCTGGGAGGTTCTCATGTTCAAAAGCGCCGACAGCGACCAGAACAGCCCGACACCCGGTAGGTCCCATTCTCAGCCCGGGGGAGCAACCCCACTAACTATCTTCTCAACCCAAGGCTGTGCCCATTCCGGATTCTATAACCCGCACGTCAAAGAGGGAGATTTGAGGGAGAGCATGGACTGCCGCTGCTTTGTGTTTTTCGCAGATTTGGACGAGTACCCGCCTGTCGTGGGCAACGTATTCCAGGCCAAGGCTCACCTTTAACATGACCCGGCTTAGCTTACTTATAAGTAGTATCAAGGGTCTTAGGGAATCACCAGTAGAGGAGTAAGAGAGCCGCAACTAAGTCATAGGTAGGTTATAATAATATATCGCATTAATACTTATTCTTTCTCTAAGAGGGTCTAGCTAATAGTCTTATACCTAATACCCTAGCTATTATTATATATAATACTAAAGCTCTTAATAAGCCTATTAAACCCATAATTAAATAAATTACTTAATTAATTATATCTAATTAAATCTTACCCCTCTTTTAGGCTAATACTTTATACTATTCCTATTTAAGAATTACTTATATTATATAATATTACCTTTATTAGTTTTAAGGTATATTTTAATAAAATATATTATAAAATACTATATATATACTTATATATATATAATAGCTTTAATTTAATATACCCCCCTAAAGTAAAAACCTTTAATACTCTAAATAATACCTCTTATTTTTTATAATATATTTTATATTTTTAAAGTTATTTTCTTTATATAATTCTATTTATAGAGTATTTATAGCTATTATATTATAAGTAATTATTATAATTATAAATAAAATAAGAAATATTATTTAATTAAATAAGAGGTTAATTTTTTTATTTAGTAATTATAAATTATAAATAATAAGTAATTTATTTAATTACTCTTTATAATTTACCTTTAAGGCTTATAAATAAATAATACCTCTTATTATAAGCTTTTTTTCTTTTTTTTTTTTTTTTTTAATATTATTATATCTTTTAATATATAGCTTTTTAAATTACCTTAGGCTTTATTTTATAAGCTTATTTTAAGGCTTTTAAATTATTTTTATTAATTATTATATATAATTATATTTCTCTTAACTTTTTATTTTCCTTATTACTACTATAATATTATAAGTTACCTTATATTTTATTATTTTTTATATTTAGAGTTTAATTAGCTAATATTAATAATAATAAATTTACTTTAAGTTATTTTTTTATTTCTCTCTTTTTTACCTTAGAGCCTAAGGATTAATTAATTATTTTAAGTCTTAAATACTAAAAATATAATATTAATTTATATTTAATAACCCTAATATAATTCTAAGTATATAATAAAATAATCTCCCTCGCGTAACTTATATTACTACTTAGCGCGCTATATATATATAATAAATTATTAATATTATTATAGCCACTATTATTATATAAGTTATACCTTATTTTTATATTTTATAACTTATATTAATCTTTTATATAGCTAAAATTAGAGATATAACCCCCTATGCCTAATATATTTTAATAGCGCTTTAGTTAGCTAGAGTATTAATAAATATTAGGCCTAGCTAGGTATATACTACTGCGAGTAATATAATCCTAGTAGCTTATACCGCTTAATATAAATATACTCCCTTTTAACTTTTATAATTTATTTTATTAATTTAAACCTTATAGTCTTATTATTACCCTTTTTATAGCTTTATTTTTCTTAGATTATATCTAATAAGATCTTTCCCGGATTAATAAAAATATAAATATAATTTATAATTTATTTTAATTATTTAAATCTTATTATTAACCTTTATTTTATAAGAAAAAAATAAGCGCTATATTATAATAAAAGTAATATTAAAAAATATTATAAAGAGAGACTTTCTTTTAGCTAATAATACTTATTTAATTTAAATAAGGGTTATTTTCTTTATTTAAGTCTTATTTAGGTATTATAATTTATATTAATATAATTACCTTTAGGTAATAAAAGAAATATTTACCTCTATTTTTTATTTCTTTACCTTAATATAACTTTATAACTCTTAAGCTTTAATATATTAATTTAAACTTTATTCCTTATAATTATAACTTATTTATAATCTCCTTAATTAATCTCTTTTTAAAAACCTTATTTTAGTAATTCGCAATATATTCTTAAATATTAATAAGCCTATATTATTTATAATTCTCTTTTTACTTATTACCTTATAGGGCCTTTATTAAATTATTAGTAATTAACTTTAAGCTTTCTTTATAGCTAAGGGAGATCTTTTTATTTTAGATATATTCTTATAGCTAATAGTTATAAATATCTATATACCTTAATTTTATCTTTACCCTTTTTAAGAGATTCTTTAATAGCTAGATTATATTTTTATTATCTAAAAAGAGGTATAAATTAGTATTTTGCCCCTCGAGTTATTATAAGCTAAATCGGGAATAATGGGAATTATCCTAATTAGGCTATTTCTAAGCTATAATCTAGCTAGGCATAGAAACTAATAGCGAAAGAGGGGAAAGCTTACTAAGAACTTTAGTATTATATATAATAATAATTAAGGTATTAAGTATAAGATTATTAATTAAACCCTCTTAGAGAAAAGATAAATATTAATATAATATATTATTATAACCTACCTATAATTTAATTATAACTCTCTTATTCTTTTATTAATAATTCCTTAAGACCCTTAATATATTAATACTTTTTACCCCCTTATAAAAAAAAAAACTATAAGAGCTTATAAAATAATATAATAATATTATAACCCTATAGAGAATTTATAATAATTTAATAATATAATATCTATTTTAATATAAAATTTAGAGATATATATATATAAAGAAGAAAAAACTAATTACTATAAAGTATCTCTAAATAACCTTATAGAGATAAAACTTAATACTCTTATTAAGGCTAAAGTAAAGATATAGCGATTATATTATAAGAGAATATAAATTAAAGAAAGCTATAAGGGAAAATAATTAATAAGAGACCCTTTTTAATATAATTAAATATCTTTATTTTATACCTCTAAATTATAATTAGCCTTAAAGTAAGCTTATAATAATAGCTAAATAAAGCTAAAGCTAAGGAACTTTTATTTTAAAGAAAATAATTATAATAAGATATAATAATATCTTTATAATATAAAAAATAAAATATAATTATAATTTTAAGCTTTTAAGATTAATTAATATTAAGTAATATTTATTATTAATTACCTTGCTAAAAATCTAAGGTAATATTAAAAAGAATTTTTTAATAAGAAATATTAAAATAATAAAGGTCTTATTTTATTTACTAAGTATAAAGCTTAGCTTTTAATAATAATTAATAATAAACCTATTTAAGCCCTTAAAATAACCTTAAAGCTAAATAGCGCTTATTAATAGCCTAATTAATTTTTTAAGAGCTTTATTAATTATATTAAAACCCTTAAGATAAAATTACCTAATTATTTATTAAATAATTATTATATTAATAATATTATTAATTACCTTATAGCTTTTATAAAAATATAAATAATTTACTTTAATTTACCTATAACTTAATAAGGATTTATTAATTATAAAATATAAACTAAGATTATAGCTAAGATATTAATTTTAAAAATCTCCTTAATAACCCCTTAATTACCTTATTATATTAAAAGGAATAATATATAAGGCTATAATTATATAATCTTAATAAAACTTATTAAAGAATTAATAATAAAATTATAAGTAACCCCTTATAAAAAAAGTATTATTTATTATTATTACTAAGAGGTAAAATATATCTCTTAAAATTATATTAACCCTTAACCTATAGTATTAGCTATAAATACTTTATAGTAACTAAGTAATATTACCCTTATAACTTATCTAAATAATATAAAAATAACTAAATATATATACTTATTACCCTAAAATAACCTTAGGGCTCTAAAAATAAACCCTTATATTTATATAAAGACTATAATATACCTAGGGTCTTATTAAAAAAGTTATAATACTTTATTTAATATAAAGGCTTTATAGAGCTTTTTATACCCTTATTACTTAGATATTATAGACTAGATATAAATTATATATAAGGATATTTATTTTAAGGCTATAAATTATATAGAAATTATATATTATAAAATAATTAAGTAATTTATAAAAATTATAAATAATCTAAGTATTATAAAAATAAAATAAATTCTTTTTTATATTATAAATATTAATAATAATAATATTATTTTAGGGATACCTTAAATTAAAAAAAATAAACCTTAAATTCTTAATTAAAAAGAAAAAAAATAAATATATCTCTTATAAGAAAATACCTTTAAACTTATTATAAATAAAAAATAAATATAAAAGGTAAATAAAAAAGCTATATAAATTTTAGTTATAAAGTTATATAAGGTTAAATTAAGGCTAATTAATATATTATTACTTAATAATAAGGGCAATAAGCCTAAATACTTATATTATTACCTAAAATTTATAAATATATTTAACTTAGATATTATTAATAAACTTATATTACTAATAGGCTAAGTATATATAATTAAGATTAAAAAAAAAAAAGTATTATTATAAGGACTTATTTATAGTCTTATAAAAAAAAAGCTAAAGATTTTTTATTAATATATTAAAAAAGTATTAAAAAATAAGTAAATTTAAAGGTTTTTAAGCTTAGCTAATATACCTATATTTTTTATATTAAAGAAAAATATTAATAAATTATACTTATATATAAATTATTAAGGTCTAAATAATATTATAAAAAAAAATAAGGTCTTATTATTATTAATTTTAAAAAGCCTTAAGAGACTTTATTATATATAAGTTTATATTAAGCTTAACTTAAAAGATATATATTATTAATTATATATCTATAAGGGTAATAAATAAAAAATAATATTTTATTATTATTATAATTACTTTAAGTATTAAGTTATACCCTTTAGGCTTATTAATATCTTAGCTATATTTTAAAAATATATTAATAATATATTATAAGATTTATTAAATATTATTTATATTATCTATCTTAATAATATCTTAATATATAATAATAACCTAACTAAGTATAAATAATATATTTACTAAGTATTATAATAATTAAGAGAGGTAAGGTTATATATAAATCTAAATAAGTATTCTTTTTTAATAAAAAAAATAAAATATCTAAGTTTTATTATTATATTAATAAGAATTTATATAAATCTAACTCGCGTTATAGTTATTATAAAGTAATTATTACCTTATAATATTAAAGACCTTTAATAATTCCTAAGATTTATTAATTTTTATTAAAGGTTTATTAAAAATTATAATAAGATTATTTTATTAATAATAAATTATCTCTAAGGTAATCCTAAGGAGAGCTTAATACTAAGTAATAGCGCTTAAGAAGTATTCTAAGATCTTAAGTATATTTTTATAATTATATTTATCTTAATTTATTTTAATTTAAATACTTTATTAAAAATAAAGACTAATACCTCTATCTTTATATTAAATATAATATTAATATAATTATAAAGAAATTACTAATATTTTATTATATATTATTTATAAAAACTTAATATAATAAAATAAAAATATATAATATTAGATATAAAGTTATTAGTTATTTTTAAAGTTTTTACTAAGTAAAAGTATTATTTAATATATATATAATAAAAAATTTAAATCCTTATTAATTATCTTAATTATAGCTACTTATTATTAAAGTTAAAGCTAAATAGTAAATAAATATATAAATTAGATAATTTATTTCTTTTTAACTTTAAGATTATTTATAGACCTAGGGTTTATAACCTTATTAATAAATTATCTTATTAGCTAAATTATAAGAGAAAAGAAATAAAAAAGAATAAAGCCTCCCTTATATAATACTTTATATATAATAAATTTATAAAAAAGAAAAATAAAAGTTATAATAAAATAATAAAAAATATTAAGTTTATAAGTCTAACCCGTAATAAGAGGTTAAAAGAAATTAAATTAATAAGGGAGGATAAAGAGGTAAGTATAAGCCCTTAGAGATAAAATAATAACTTAATAAGGAAATTAATAATACTTTAATAAAGAGAAATAAGTCTTAAGATAAAAATACTTAAGGAGATATTACTATAGGCATAGATAATAAATATATAAATAAAAAAGAAAAATACCTTAATATAAATAAGTAATAACTTAATAAAAAGGCTAATATAAACTTATAGAAATTATAATAATTAATAACTAGGATTATAAAATATAAATAAATAAGGCAAATTATAATATAATAATTATATATATATACCTCTTAGTATATAAAAAGAGATCTTATTATTACTTTATAATAACCTTATAATAGGCTATTAAAGAATTATAAAGACCTATAAATAAGTTTAATACTAATATTATTAGCTTAATATAAAAAAAAATATTAAGAGATATATTAAAAAGTATTAATTATATTTAAAAATAAAGGTAAGGTAATATATACCTTATAGTAACCTTAAAGAGCTTTTATAGCTAATTTAATTATTTAAGGAGATATCTATAAACTTTATTATAAGACTTTTATTAATAAAATATAAAAAAAATTAATAATATAATAATATTTTAATTATTATAAATTATTTAATAAAATATACTTTTTATATTTTTACCTTATAATAACTTATTAATAATAACTTAATAATTTTATTTCTTTAATATATCTTTATAAATTATAAATTACCTTAAAGAATTATTATTAATTAAGGATTTTTCTTTATTAATAAATACTAAATAACTTTTTATTATTTCCTTATAATTAAGTAATAACTTAATATTACCTTTTACCCTTAAATTAATAAATAAATAAAATACCTTAATTAAAGTATTAAATAATACTTATAAACCTTTTATAGCTAAGAATAAATAAACTAAATTAACTTCTTTTTATTAGCTTAATTTACTTATAATATTAGTTTTTACTTAATTATTAATATAATATTAATAAATATATTATAAGGTTATTACCTTAGAGTACCTAAAGATAAAAATATATCCTAGGGTTAAATTAATATAAAGGTATATAAAAAGGGATAAAAGCTTTATAGTAAATATAAAGTAGCTTAATAATTACTTATTAAGGCCTAGAAGTTATATACTAAATATTATAATAAGCATAGATTAATAAAAAGCTTTAAAGTAAGTAAATAAATATAAGAGAACCCAGGTAAAGGCTAGTTATTGGCGACGGATTAGCAATACTTTAGCTAGTCACGTGGCTCTTAGGCCACATAAAACTCTTCTCGCCGAAGTATCACAGAGGCTTCGGTAAGTTAAAGTTAAGTAGTAATATTGACCTTACCTTCTATCTCTGATATCATCCTAATCGTGTTATTAAGACCCACCTTCTTATAATAAATATTATTATTTATAAAGAACTTATATATAAAGTAGCCTAATAAAAAACTTATAGAGAAGTAAATAAGACTTTATTATATTATTAATAAAGTAAAGGAGTATAAATTAATATATTAACTTAAATTTCCCCCCTAGTTATATATTTATAATATCTTTTTAATTATAAATTTAGAGCTATAAATTAATAATAAAAGAGCTAAGACCTTATAGGGAAATTACCTTTTTAAAGGGGATAAGATATATAATATAAAAAGAATTATTAATTACTTAGGTAATAAAAGTAATAAGTAATATTTAATTAAGTAAGAAGGCTATAATAAAATAGAGAACTTATAGGTATCTTATAGAGACTTTAAATTTAATATAATCCCTAAGGTATATAAAATATAATTATAAAAAGATAAAATAATAAAAAGAGAGAAAAAGAGTAAAGAGGTAATATAGGATAAGCTATAAGTATTAATTAATTAGCCTAACGCAGAGTAAGCTAAAAAAGGGCAAGGTATATAAATAAAATAATATAGCTACTTTATAATTAATTCTTATTATTATCTTTATTCTCTTTTTATAGATATTCCTTTAAAATTAAAATAAAACTAAGATAATTAGCTAGGTAAGGAGGGAAAATAATAAGGTTAATAATAGCTAACCTATAGGTACCTTATTATAAAATAATAAGAGTATTTTTAATAATTTAGCATAAAGAATTAGAGATATTAATTAATATTAATAAAATATTAGCCTAAATAGCTAATTTATACTTAGCTTACTCGCGGGCGATATATTACTTAGTAGTAATAACCTTAGTAATAAAGTAAATAGCCTTAATTTAATTAGTAATAACCTTATAAGAGTATAAGGCCTTATTAGCCTTAAAGTAAAAAGAAATAATCTCTTATAAATAAATTAATTATAAAGTTATAATAAAAAAATAAAAAATTAATAAAATTTGCCTTATAAGTAATATAACTAAATTAATTAGCGGTATTAATAGTAGCTATAAAGAATAAAAAGAGGTAATAAATATAATAAGAGCCCTAAGTATATTAATAATAATATCTTTATAGAGAAATAAAAAATATATATAGATATAAGACTTATTATTCTTTTAATAATATATATACTTAATAAAACCTTTTATATATAAGTTAATAAGAGGTTTATAGCGGTATTATAGTAAACTTATAGAGGGGAGAGGTAATATAGATAAGAGGCATAAGAAATTTATTACCCTTTTAGTCTTAGCGACCTAGGTATTAATTATATATAGTAAATAAATACTTTATATAATTAAACTTAGGAGAAGGCCTAAGTAATTTAATAATAAACTTATAATAAAATAAGGAGAAAAATAAAAAACTTATATAATAGAAGAAGTAATAGTAATAAAGAGAAATTAAGAAATAATTATATACTAAGTAATAAATTAATAATAAAATTAAAGAAAAATTACTAAGATATAATAGCAAAGGGAATATTAGGGGTACCTATAAAGAAGTTAATAATAATAAAGGAAAAAAGAAAGAGAAATTATTATATATTAAAAAGAAAAGGGATTTTATATATATAAAGGGCTTATTTAAAGGTATTAAATAAAAGAAGTAATTTATAGCTATTATTTTTATTCTTAATTTACCTTAAATAAAGCGTATTTATATATACTTCTTAATTAGGCCGCAATAGGTTTATATTAATAGCGCTAAGGCTAATAAGCTCGAGGATAAGCTAAGTAAAGATAGGTAGCCTATTATAGGCTAAATCGGGAATAATAGGAATTATCTTAATTAGGCTATTTTTAAGCCGCAATCTAGCTAGGTATAGAAGCTAGTAGCAAAGGAGGGAAGGGCTTGCTAGGAGCTTTAGTATTATATATAATAATAGCTAAGGCATTAAGTATAAGACTATTAGCTAGACCCTCTTAGAAAAAGGGCAAGTATTAATATAATATATTATTATAACCTACCTATGACTTAGTTATAGCTCTTTTACTCCTCTATTAGTAATTCCCTAAGACCCTTAATATGAGTCCTAGGCTTTAAAGTAGCCTTTGTTAGAATAGCCCCTTCTTTGCTGCTTAGGAAAGTCTAAGTAACTTTGCCTTTATTATTAAGGTTATGATAGTATTTTACTTATTAGCTCGCTATCTAATTAGGCTTCTAAAGAGTATTATTATAAATCCTTATAAGCTCTTCTAGTTAATAATATTATCTATAAATAATGCGTCGCTATAAACTATAAATCTTTCTCTAGGTTTAAATTATAAAGCATAGAAATATATTATATATAAGTAATATAAGACTTAGTTAATTATTTTAATATATTTCTCTCTTAGATTATTTATAAATTAGGCTAATTAAGAGATAATAAATATAATATTTAGTTTATTAATAATACTTATATAAAGTATTAAGCTAATTACTTTTTTATATTAATTAATTATCTATCTTATTACTTTTCTTTTATTTAAAATAAGCTTTTTTTTAATTATTAAAGAGCTATTTAGGGTATTTATAGCTTATAGCTTATATATCTTCTTTAGATATATAATTTATATAACCTAAATCTATTTTAAGGTATAATCCCTAATTATTTTTATTTTAAGGAATTATTAAAGCTTATTTCTTTTAATTAATTTATATTTCTTCTTTAGGGACTTAATAATCCGGGATATAATATCCCTATTTCTTTTCTTAAATATAATAATTATATTATTTATATAAAAAAATATAAAGACTTTATCCTTTTAATAATAATATAACTTATTTAATATATCTTTATAGCCTAAGTTTTAAAAAATATTTCTAAGCTCTATTTATTATAAAAGTAATATAACTTATAGTCTATATAATACTTTATATAAAAGTAATACTCGCTTTCCCTTTTAGTTTCCCTTAAAGCCTAGAGGTAATTTTATAAATATATTACTTTATAGCTTTATATTAATAAATATATTTATAGTATTATATTATAATAATTTAAGATTAAATTTCGCTATAATAACTAATATTATTTAAAATAACTTTTTAATAAGAGTTATAGTATAAATATCCTTAGCGCTTAACTTTTATTATTAATTTCCTTAAATAATAAGTCTTACTTTATATTTCTATAAATACTTATACTTATTAAACTTATAGGTAAATACCTATATATAATTTAGTATTTATAAGTTATAGATCTATAAATTATACCTTATAATTTCTATCTAAAATAATATTTATTAATAGCTCTCTAAGTAATCTCTTTATACTTATTTAAATTCTATTTTAAACCTATATCTAATTAAATTATTATAAGAACTTAGAGCTAAAAGTAGATTTTTCTTATAATATACTTATTTATTAGTTTTAAGGTATATTTAAGTTATTTATATTTTATACTTAAGCTTAAGCTTATTATAGATATATTTACTTCTTATTACTTTTAAAATTAATATATTTTTTTTTTTATTATAAGTATTATTATAATTCTTATATAAAATACTTAATTTAAGGGAAATAAATCTTTTTTTAATCTTATTACTTTATTTTAACTTTAGCTTATATATAACCCTATTTATATAAAAAAGCTTAAAAATAGGCTTTTTAATAATATTAAGAAGATCTTAAATCTTACTTAAGTATACTTTAAGTTATTAACTTATATATCCTCTATTAACTCTATATTAGTAATTAATAAGTCTTTAATAAGTCTTTAATAAGGCTTTTAAGGCTTAATTTTAATATTTCTTATTTATTAGGGCTTTATATAAAGTCTATAACCTAATTAACTTATTAGGTACTTAGAAGAGATTATAAATACTATTAAATCTCTTCTAAGATTTATTTCTTAAGGCTTTTTCTTATTTATATTTTATTAATATTAAAGAACTCTTATTTATTAAATATAATATCTTTAATAATATAAATCTTATTAATAATTAGATTTTATACTTAAAAGATATTCTAAGAATTATATTTAACTAAGAATCTTATTTAAGCCTTTAGATTTATCCTTAATAAGAGCCTCTTATCTTTTTATTAAATTAAATCTATAAGAGTAAAGGCTTTAGAGCTAATTATTTTTATATATTTAATCTAAGGCTAGTTTTACTTTTATATACTTAGAATACCTAAAAAGAAGCTTTTATATAGTATTTTCTAATATAAGCCTTATTTTAGAGTTTAATTAAGTAAATATATAGCTATTTTTATTATTTCTAGCTAAAGCTCTAAGGGGAGGTTATTATTAATAATTAATAACCTTACTTTTTTTTTTATTATCCCCTTAAAATATTCTCTAGAGTTATTTTATTATTAAATATATAATATACTTTTATTTACTTTAATCCCCTTTTTAATAAGCTATTCGTAGATTATATTAGCCTTTTATAACTTATTATTTATCTTAATAATTTAGAGTTTAATATTATATATTATATTAAGTATTTATATAAAATATTTAAGTATTATAAATAAGCTCTCTTCTTAATAATTAATAAAATAATAATCTTAGTATAGATTTAATTCTTAGTCTATAATAATTTTATAAGATATATAATTATTTATCCCTTTTAAATAATTATAAAAGTCTAATAAGATTTTTTCCTTAGGTTTTAAGGCTTATTCTCTTAATTTATAATACTCTTAGTATTTTATTTTTATTAATTTATATATATTATATTTTATAATAATTAGTCCTTTAATTTTAACTCTAAATATATAATTTATTAAGTATTCTAGGCTTCTTAATCTTAGATATCCTAGGTAGCGATATTAAATTATTACTTAAGCTTAATTAAGCTTTCTTATAGTCTAGGAATTATAATAAAAATACTTTATAAAAAATATAATATATTTTATTATTTTAGGGATATATTTTAATATATATTAATTATATTTTTATTATAATTTATATAAAGCCTAATTATTAAGGTATCTAATAATATCTTTATTATTTTATTAATCTTATTAATATCTAAATTAATATAATTAATAAAGGAATATAAGGTTTATTTTTATCTCTAGATAATATATAATATATTATAAATTAATAATTTATAATTTATTTTAAAGATTTTATACTTAAATATTTATATTTTTATATCTATAAATAAGAAGTTACCTTAAGCTAATAAAAATACCTTTTTTATATTATATACTCTTTAATAAAATAAATTTCTTAGCCTTATTAAAGATATAAATAATAATCCCTAAGTCTAAGATAAATAAATTATATAATAAGTATTTAATACTTAAAGCTAAAAAAATAATTATTTTTTTTAAGATAAAATATCTTAAGTTAAATAATTAATTTAATTTCTTTAATAAATCCTTACTCTTATTATATAACCTCTTATAAAATTCTTAAACCTTTTTATTTTACTTAAGATATTATTTTAAAAGGTCTAATTATCTTTAAGATATAAGGTATTTCTTTAGGGCTTTTTCTAGGAATACTACTTAGTATAAAGAGGAGTTTAGCTATTTATATCCCTTTTTATAGAGTATATATTTTTCTAGTATTTTTAGAGATTAATAAGGGTACTTTATAAAGTCTTTTCTTAAGTCTTAGGTAAAAAATTAATTTTACTTTATATCTTAGGTAAATAAGGCTTAAAATATTAATCTAAAACTCCCTTTTATTACTTATTTTATTATTATTTTATTATTTTTTTTTTTTTTATTTTAAATTTCTTATTAAAATTATATAAAAAAGGTTAATAATAAATAAATTTTATTTTTAATTTTCTCTTTATTTTAACCTTACTTAATCTAAAAAAAGATTTTAAAATAATATTTTAGAGCTTTTTTTAGATTATTAAATTAGGTATTAAAATATTATATTTTAGCTATTTATCTAAGCTTTATAATATATATAGCCTTTTCTTAACTTATAATCTATTTTTCTTAGTTTATTTTATTATTTAAGGTTATTTTTAATACCTTAAAGTATTATTTTTAAGCTTATTTTCTTTTTTAGCTATTATTAATATTATATATTACTTTTAAGCTAAAAAAAAAGCTTAAAATATTATTATACTTAATTAACTTATTTATAGCTAATAAATATATCTTAATATAATATAAATTAACCTTCTTAATTAATTAATTAAGTATATTTTAAATATTATTTACTTATTTATTATATTATTTAAGATTAATTTAATAAAATATTAGCTTTATCTTATATACCTCTTAGTCTTCTAGAAGTATTTTAATATATAATATTATAAAGTATTTACCTTAAGTAAGCCTCGAATTATATATTCTTATCTTAGTTTTTTCCCTCGCTTAGTAATCTCTTATCTTAGGTCTCCTTAGTTTTTTTTTATAAAAAATAATAAATTAGCTTAAGTCTTTAAATTAACTTAGCTTATATATTTATTCCGCTATTATCTTTATAATATAGGATTATTTAAAGGAATCTTAGTTATTTAATCTATTTAAGAGGTAAGTCTTTATATTTATAATAGAAAATATTTTATCGCGGTTTAGATATTAATATTAAGGTTAATTTAATTAATTTAATATTTATTTTTAATAATTATAGCTACTTTAAAGAAAAATAGCTCTAAGACTCTTAATTATTAAACTTATAATTAAGTAAATTACTTAATTAATTATATCTAATTAAATTTTACCCCTTTTTTAGGTTAATATTTTATATTATTTCTATTTAAGAGTTATTTATATTATATAATATTACCTTTATTAGTTTTAAGGTATATTTTAATAAAATATATTACGAAATGCTATATATATACTTATATATATATAATAGCTTTAGTTTAATAAAGCCCTCCCCTTCTTTACTATTAGCTTCTATGCCTAGCCGGATTATAGCTTAAAAATAGCCTAATTAAGATAATTCTTATTATTTCTAATTTAGCCTATAATAAGCTACCTATCTTTACTTAGCTTATCCTTAAGCTTATTAGCCTTAGCGCTATTAATATAAACTTATTATAGCTTAATTAAGAAGTATATATAAATATACTTTATTTAAGGTAAATTAAAAATAAAAATAATAGCTATAAATTACTTTTTTTATTTAATACCTTTAAATAAGCCTCTTATATATATAAAATCCCTTTTTTTTTTAATATATAATAATTTTTTTTTTTTTTTCTTTTATTATTATTAATTTCTTTATAGGTACCTTTAATATTTTCTTTACTATTATATCTTAATAATCTTTTTTTAATTTTATTATTAATTTATTACTTAATATATAATTATTTTTTAATTTCTCTTTATTATTATTACCTCTTTTATTATATAAGTTTTTTATTTTCTTTTTTATTTTATTATAAGTTTATTATTAAATCGCTTAGGCTTTTCCTTAAGTTTAATTATATAAAGTATTTATCTATTATATATAATTAATACCTAGGTCGCTAAGACTAAAAAGGTAATAAACTTTTTATGCCCTTTATTTATATTACTTTTCCTCTTTATAAATTTATTATAATACTACTATAAACCCCTTATTAACTTATATATAAAAGGTTTTATTAAATATATATATTACTAAAAGAGTAATAAGTCTTATATCTATATATATCTTTTACTCCTCTATAAAGATATTATTATTAATATACTTAGGGCTCTTATTATATTCGCTACCTTTTTTTACTTTTTATAGTTATTATTAATATTATTAATCGCTTTAATTATATTACTTATAAAGTAAATTTTATTAGTTTTTTATTTTTTTATTATAATTTTATAATTAATTTATTTATAAAAGATTATTTTTTTTTACTTTAAGGCTAATAAGGCCTTATACTCTTATAAGGTTATTATTAATTAAACTAAGGCTATTTATTTTATTACTAAGGTTATTATTACTAAGTAATATATCGCCCGCGAGCGAGTTAAGTATAAATTAGCTATTTAGGCTAATACTTTATTAGTATTAATTAATATTTTTAATTCTTTACGCTAAATTATTAAGAATATTTTTATTATTTTATAGTAAGGTACTTATAGGTTAGCTATTATTAACCTTATTATTTCCCTTCTTTACTTAGCTAATTATTTTAGTTTTATTTTAGTTCTAGAGAAATATCTATAAGAGGAAAATAAAAATAATAATAAGAATTAATTATAAGGTAGCTATATTATTTTATTTATATACCTTACTTTTTCTTAGCCTACCTTATATTAGGCTAATTAATTAATACTTATAGCTTATTTTATATTATCTCTTTATTTTTTTTTTTTTTTTTATTATCTTATTTTTTTATAATTATATTTTATATACCTTAGGGATTATATTAAATTTAAAGTCTCTATAAGATACTTATAAGTTCTTTATTTTATTATAATTTTTTTACTTAATTAAATATTACTTATTACTTTTATTACTTAAGTAATTAATAATTCTCTTTATATTATATATTTTATCCCTTTTAAAAAGGTAATCTCTCTATAAGGTCTTAGCTCTTTTATTATTAATTTATAGCTTTAAATTTATAATTAAAAAAATATTATAAATATATAACTAAGAGGGAAATTTAAATTAATATATTAATTTATATTCTCTTACTTTATTAATAATATAATAAAATCTTACTTATTTCTCTATAAGTTTCTTATTAGGCTATTTTATATATAAGTTCTTTATAAATAATAATACTTATTTATTTACTTTAAAGCTTTTTATTAATTTATACTTATTATAATATTTAATATATAGCTTTTAGGCCTTAATAAATAATTATTAAGTTACTTTATATTTACTATAAAGCTTTTATCCTCTTTTATATACCTTTATATTAATTTAACCCTAAGATATATTTTTATCTCTAGGTATTTTAAGGTAATAACCTTATAATATATTTATTAATATTATATTAATAATTAAATAAAAACTAATATTATAAGTAAATTAAGCTAATAAGAAAAAATTAATTTAATTTATTTATTCTTAGCTATAAAAAGTCTATAGGTATTATTTAATACTTTAATTAAGGCGCTTTATTTATTTATTAATTTAAAAATAAAAAGTAATATTAAGTTATTATTTAATTATAAAAAGGTAATAAAAAGTTATTTAATACCTATTAATAAAAAAAAATCTTTAATTAATAATAATTTCTTAAAGTAATTTATAATTTATAAAGATATATTAAAAAAATAAAGTTATTAGGCTATTATTAATAAATTATTATAAAGTAAAAATATAAAAAATATATTTTATTAAATAATTTATAATAACTAAGATATTATTATATTATTAACCTTTTTTATACTTTATTAATAAAAGTCTTATAATAAAATTTATAAATATCTCCTTAAATAATTAAATTAGCTATAAAAGCTCTCTAAGGTCGCTATAAGGTATATATTACCTTATTTTTATCTTTAAATATAATTAATACTTCTTAATATATCTCTTAATATCTTTTTTTATATTAAGCTAATAATATTAATATTAAATTTATTTATAAGTCTTTATAATTTCTTAATAACTTATTATAAGGTTATTATAAAGTAATAATAAGATTTCTTTTTATATACTAAGAGGTATATATATATAATTATTATATTATAATTTACCTTACTTATTTATACTTTATAATCTTAGTTATTAATTATTATAGTTTTTATAAGTTTATATTAGCCTTTTTACTAAGTTATTACTTATTTATATTAAGGTATTTTTCTTTTTTATTTATATATTTATTATTTATACTTATAATAATATCTCCCTAAGTATTTCTATCTTAGGACTTATTTTCTTTTATTAAAGTATTATTAGTCTTTTTATTAAATTACTACCTTATCTCTAAGGGCTTATATTTATTTCTTTATTTTCCCTTATTAATTTAATTTTTTTTAACCTCTTATTATAAGTTAAACTTATAAATTTAATATTTTTTATTACCTTATTATAATTTTTATTTTTTTTCTCTATAAATTTATTATATATAAAGTATTATATAAAAGAGGCTTTATCTTTTTTTATTTTTTTCCCCTTATAATTTAATTAGCGAGATAATCTATTAATAGGGTTATAAACCCTAGGTTTATAAATAATCTTAAAATTAAAAAGAAATAAATTATTTAATTTATATATTTATTTATTACTTAGCTTTAACTTTAATAATAAATAATTATAATTAAAATAATTAATAAAGACTTAAACTTTTTATTATATATATATTAAATAATACCTCTACTTAATAAAAGCTTTAAAAATAACTAATAATTCTATATTTAATATTATATATTTCTATTTTATTATATTAAGTTTTTATAAATAATATATAATAAAGTATTAATAATCTTCTTATAATTATATTAATATTATACTTAATATAAAAGTAAAGATATTAATTTTTACTCTTAGTAAAATATCTAAATTAAAATAAATTAAAATAAATATAATTATAAAAATATACTTAAGATCTTAGAATACTCCTTAGGTATTATTACTTAGTATTAAGTTCCCCTTAAGATTACCTTAAAGATAATTTATTATTAATAAAATAATCTTATTATAATTTTTAATAAACCTTTAATAAAAATTAATAAATCCTAAGAATTATTAAAAGTCTTTAATATTATAAAGTAATAATTACTTTATAATAGCTATAATATAAGCTAAATTTATATAAATTCTTATTAATATAATAATAAAACCTAAATATTTTATTTTTTTTATTAAAAAAAAATACTTATTTAGATTTATATATAACCTTATCTCTCTTAATTATTATAATACTTAGTAAATATATTATTTATACTTAGCTAAGTTACTATTATATATTAAGATATTATTAAGATAAATAATATAAGTAATATTTAATAAATCTTATAATATATTATTAATATATTCTTAAAATATAACTAAGGTATTAATAAGCCTAAAAGGTATAACTTAATACTTAAAGTAATTATAATAATAATAAAATATTATTTTTTATTTATTACCTTTATAAATATATAATTAATAATATATATCTTTTAAGTTAAGCTTAATATAAACTTATATATAATAAAATCTCTTAAGGCTTTTTAAGATTAATAATAATAAGGCCTTATTTTTCCTTATAATATTATTTAGACCCTAATAATCTATATATAAGTATAATTTATTAATATTTTTTTTTAATATAAAAAGTATAAATATATTAACTAGGCTTAAAAACCTTTAAATTTATTTATTTTTTAATATTTCTTTAATATATTAATAAAAAATTTCTAGCTTTTTCTTTATAAAGCTATAAATAAGTCCTTATAATAATACTTTTTTTTCTTTAATTTTAATTATATATACTTAGCCTATTAATAATATAAATTTATTAATAATATCTAAGTTAAATATATCTATAAATTCTAAGTAATAATATAAGTATTTAGGCTTATTACCCTCGCTACTAAGTAATAATATATTAGCTAGCCTTAATTTAACCTTATATAATTTTATAATTAAAATTTATATAGCTTTTTTATTTATTTTTTATATTTATTTTTTACTTATAATAAATTTAAAGGTATTTTCTTATAAAGGGTATATTTATTTTTTTTTTCCTTAATTAAGAATTTAAGGTTTATTTTCCTTAATTTAAGATATCTCTAAAATAATATTATTATTATTAATATTTATAATATAAAAAAGAATTTATTTTACTTTTATAATACCTAGATTATTTATAATTTTTATAAATTACTTAATTATTTTATAATATATAACTTTTATATAATTTATAGCCTTAAAATAAATATCCTTATATATAATTTATATCTAATTTATAATATCTAAGTAATAAAAATATAAAAAGCTCTATAAAGCCCTTATATTAAATAAAATATTATAATTCTTTTAATAAGACTTTAAGTATATTATAATCTTTATATAAATATAAGGGTTTACTTTTAAAGCCCCGGGGTTATCTTAGGGTAATAAATATATATATTTAGCTATTTTTATATTATTTAAATAAGTTATAAAAGTAATATTATTTAGTTACTATAAAATACTTATAGCTAATATTATAGGTTAAGGATTAATATAATTTTAAGAAATATATTTTATCTCTTAGTAATAATAATAAATAATACCTCTTTTATAGGGGGTTATTTATAATTTTATTATTAATTTTTTAATAGGTTTTATTAAGATTATATAATTATAGCCTTATATATTATTTCTTTTAATATAATAAGGTAATTAAGAGGTTATTAAAGAGACTTTTAGAGTTAATATCTTAGCTATAATTTTAGCTTATACTCTATAATTAATAAGTCCTTATTAAGTTATAAGTAAATTAAAATAAATTATTTATATTTTTATAAAAGCTATAAGGTAATTAATAATATTATTAATATAATAATTATCTAATAAATAATTAAGTAATTTTACCTTAAGGGTCTTAATATAATTAATAAAGCTCTTAAAAGACTAATTAGGCTATTAATAAATATTATTTAATTTTAAGGTTATTTTAAGGGCTTAAATAAGTTTATTATTAATTATTATTAAAAGCTAAGCTTTATACTTAATAAATAAAATAAAACCCTTATTATTTTAATACTTTTTATTAAGGAATTTTTTTTAATATTACCTTAGATTTTTAATAAGATAATTAATAATAAATATTACTTAGTATTAATTAGTTTTAAAAGCTTAAAGTTATAATTATATTTTATTTTTTATATTATAAAAATATTATTATATTTTATTATAATTACTTTCTTTAAAGTAAGGGTTTCTTAGCTTTAGCTTTACTTAGTTATTATTATAAATTTACTTTAAGGCTAATTATAACTTAAGGGTATAAAATAAAGATATTTAATTATATTAAAAAAAGTCTTTAATTAATTATTTTTTTTTATAGCTTTTTTTAATTTATACTTTCTTATAATATAATTATTATATTTTTACTTTAGCCTTAATAAAAGTATTAAGCTTTATCTCTATAAGGTTATCTAAAAATACTTTATAATAATTAGTTTTTTCCTCCTTATATATATATATCTCTAAATTTTATATTAAGGTAAATATTATATTACTAGATTATTATAAATTCTCTATAGGGTTATAATATTATTATATTATTTTATAAGCTTTTATAATTTTTTTCCTTATAAAATAGTAAAAAAAATTAATATATTAAGAGTCTTAGGGAATTATTAATAAAAAAATAAAAAAGCTATAATTAAGTTATAAGTAGGTTATAATAATATATCGTATTAATATTTACCTTTTCTCTAAGAGGGTTTAATTAATAGTCTTATACCTAATGCCTTAGTTATTATTATATATAATATTAAAGCTCCTAGCGAGCCCTCCCCTCTTTTGCTATTAGCTTCTATACCTAGCTAGACTATGGCCTAGAAATAGCCTAATTAGGATAATTCCTATTATTCCCAATTTAGCCTATAATAAGTAAGTAGCCTATTATTAAACTAAAGCTATTATATATATATAAGCATACGCATAGTATTTCGCAATATATTTTACTAAAATATACCTTAGAACTAATAGAGGTAATATTATATAATATAAGTAACTCTTAAATAAAAATAATATAAAATATTAGCTTAAAAGAAAAGTAAGATTTAATTAGATATAATTAATTAAGTAATTTATTTAATTATAGGTTTAATAATTAAGAGTCTTAGAGCTATTTTTTTTTAAGGTAATTATAATTATTAATATAAATATTAAATTAATTAAATTAACCTTAATATTAATATCTAAACCATAATAAAATATCCTCTATTATAAATATAAAGACTTATTTCTTAAATAAATTAAATAACTAAAATTCCTTTAAATAGTCTTATATTATAAAGATAATAATAAAATAAGTATATAAGCTAAGATAACTTAAAGACTTAAGCTAATTTATTATTCTTTACGAGAAAGAACTAAGGAGACCTAAGATAAGAGATTACTAAGCGAGGGAAAGAATTAAGACTAGGATATATAATTTAAGGCTCGCCCGAGGTAAATAACTAGCAATATTATATACCGAAATACTTCTAGAAAACTAAGAGGTATATAAGGTAAAGCTAGTATTTTATTAAATTAATCTTAAATAATATAATAAATAAGTAAATAATATTTAAAATATACTTAATTAATTAATTAAGAAAGTTAATTTATATTATATTAAGATATACTTATTAGCTATAAATAAGTTAATTAAGTATAATAATATTTTAAGTTTCTTTCTTAGCCTAAAAGTAGTATATAATATTAATAATAGCTAAAGAAAAAAATAAGCTTAGAAATAGTATTTTAAGGTATTAAAAGTAGCCTTAAATAATAAAATAAACTAAAAAGAATAAATTATAAGTTAAAAAAAGGCTATATAGATTATAAAGCTTAGATAAGTAGCTAAAATATAATACCTTAATACCTAATTTAATAATCTAAAAGAAGCTCTAAAATATTACTTTAAAATTTTCTTTTAGATTAAATAAGATTAAAATAAAAAGAAAATTAAAAATAAAACTTATTTATTATTAACCTTTTTTATATAATTTTAATAAGAAATTTAAGATAAAAAAAAAAAAAATAATAAAATAATAATAAAGTAAGTAATAAAAAAGAGCTTTAGACTAATATTTTAAGCCTTACCTTCCTAGGATATAAAGTAAAGTTAATCTTTTACCTAGGACTTAAAAAAAGACTTTATAAAGCGCCTTTATTAATCTCTAGAAGTATTAAAGAAATATATACTTTATAAAAAAGGATATAGGTAGCTAAATTCCTCTTTATGCTAGGTAGTATTCCTAGAGAAGGCCCTAAAGAAATACCTTATATCTTAAAGATAATTAGATCTCTTAGAATAATATCTTAAGTAAAATAAGGAGGTTTAAGAACTTTATGAGAGGTTATATAATAAAAATAAGGACTTATTAGAGAAGTTAAATTAATTATTTAGCTTAAGATATTTTATCTTAAAGGAAATAGCTATTTTTCTAGCTTTAAGTATTAAATACTTATTATATAACTTATTTATTTTAGACTTAGGGATTATTATTTATATCTTTAATAAGGCTAAGAGATTTACTTTATTAAAGAGTATATAATATAGAAAAGGTATTTTTATTAGCTCGAGGTAGCTTTTTATTTATAGATATAAAAATATAGATATTTAAGTATAAAATCTATAAAATAAACCGCGAATTATTAATTTATAATATATTATATATTATCTAGAGATAAAAATAAACCTTATATTTTTTTATTAATTATATTAACTTAGATATTAGTAAGATTAATAAAATAATAAAAATATTATTAGATATCTTAATAATTAGGCCTTATATAAATTATAATAAAAATATAATTAATATATATTAAAATATATCCCTAAAATAATAAAATATATTATATTTCTTATAAGGTATTTTTATTATAATTCCTAGACTATAAGGAAGCTTAACTAAGCTTAAGTAATAATTTAGTATTACCGCCTAAGATATCTAGGACTAAGAAGCCTAGAATACCTAATAAATTATATATTTAGAGTTAAAATTAAGGGATTAATTACTATAGAATATAATATATATAGATTAGTAAAGATAAAATACTAAGAGTACCGCGAATTAAGAGAATAAGCTTTAAAACCTAGAGAGAGAGTCTTATTAGACTTTTATAATTATCTAAAAGGGATAAATAATTATATATCTTATAAAATTATTATAAACTAAGAATTTAGTTTATATTAGGATTATTACTTTATTGATTATTAAGAAGAGAGCTTATTTGCGATATTTAAATATTTTATATAAATACTTAATATAATATATAATATTAAACTCTAAATTATTAAGATAAATAATAAGCTTTAAAAGGCTAATATAATCTATAGATAGCTTATTAAAAAGGGGATTAAGGTAAATAAAAGTATATTATATATTTAGTAGTAAAATAGCTTTAAAGAGTATTTTAAGGGGGTAATAAAAGAGAAAGTAAGGTTATTAATTATTAATAATAACCTCCCCTTAGAGCTTTAGCTAGAAATAATAAAAATAGCTATATATTTATTTAATTAAACTCTAAAATAATACTTATATTAGAAAATGCTATATAAGAGCTTCTTTTTAGGTATTTTAAGTATATAAAAATAAAACTAGCCTTAGATTAGGTATATAAGAATAATTAGCTTTAAAGCCTTTATTTTTATAGATTTAGCTTAATAAAAAAATAAAAGGCTTTTATTAAGGATAAATCTAAAAGCTTAGATAAGATTCCTAGTTAGATATAATTCTTAGAATATCTTTTAAATATAAAATCTAATTACTAATAAGATTTATATTACTAGAGATATTATATTTAATAAATAAGAGTTTTTTAATACTAATAAAATATAAATAAGAAAAAGCCTCGGGGAATAAACCTTAAAAGAGATCTAATAGTATTTATAATCTCTTTTAAGTACTTAGTAAATTAATTAGGTTATAGACCCTATATAAAGCCCTAATAAGTAAGAAATATTAAAATTAAGCCTTAAAAGCCTTATTAAAGACTTATTAATTACTAATATAAAGTTAATAGAGGATATATAAATTAATAATTTAAAATATACTTAGGTAAGATTTAAGATCTTCTTAATATTATTAAAAAGCTTATTTTTAAGCTTTTTTATATAGATAGGGTTATATATAAGCTAAAGTTAAGATAAAGTAATAAGATTAAAGGAAAATTTATTTCTCTTAAATTAAGTATTTTATATAAGAATTATAATAATATTTATAATAAGAAAAAAGAAAGTATTAATTTTAAAGGTAATAAAAAGTAAATATATCTATAATAAGCTTAAGCCTAAATATAAGATATAAATAACTTAAATATACCTTAAAACTAATAAATAAATATACTATAAGAAAAATCTACCTCTAGCTCTAAGTTCTTATAATAATTTAATTAAATATAGGTTTAAAATAGAATTTAAATAAGCATAAAGAGATTACTTAGAGAGCTATTAATAGATATTATCTTAGATAGAGATTATAAGGTATAATTTATAGATTTATAACTCGTAAATACTAGACTATATATAGGTATTTACCTATAAGTTTAATAAATATAGGTACTTATAGCAGTATAAAGTAAGACTTATTATTTAGGGAGACTAATAATAAAAGTTAAGCGCTAAGGATATTTATACTATAACTCTTATTAAAAAGTTATTCTAGATAATATTAGCTATTATAGTAAAATTTAATCTTAAATTACTATAATATAATACTATAAATATATTTATTAATATAAAGCTATAAAGTAATATCTTTATAAAATTACCTCTAGGCTTTAAGGGAAACTAAAAAGGAGAGTAAGTATTACTTTTATATAAAGTATTATATAGACTATAAGCCATATTACTTTTATAGTAAATAAAACTTAGAGATATTCTTTAAAGCTTAAGGTATAAAGCTATATTAAATAAGTTATATTATTATTAAAAGGATAAAATCTTTATATTTTTTTATATAGATAATATAGTTATTATATTTAAAAAAGGAGATAGGGATATTATATCTTAAATTATTAAGTCCTTAAAGAAAAAATATAAGTTAACTAGAGGAAATAAGCTTTAATAGTTCCTTAGAATAGAGATAATTAGGGATTATACCTTAAAATAGATTTAGGTTATATAAATTATATATCTAGAGAAGATATATAAGCTATAAGCTATAAATGCCCTAAATAGCTCTCTAATAACTAAAGAGGAGCTTATTTTAAATAAAAGAGAAGTAATAAAATATATAGTTAATTAATATAAAAGAGTAATTAGCTTAATATTTTATATAAGTATTATTAATAGATTAGATATTATATTTATTATCTCCTAATTAGCCCGATTTATAAATAATCTAGGGGAGAAATATATTAAAGTAGCTAATTAAGTCTTATATTACTTATATATAATGCGTTTTTATATTTTATAATTTAGACCTAGAGAAAGCTTTATAGTTTATAGTAATATATTATTTATAGATAATACTATTAATTAAAAGAGCTTATAAGGATTTATAATAATATTTTTTAAAAGCCTAATTAAATAGCGAGCTAATAAATAAAATATTATTATAACCTTAATAATAGAGGTAGAGTTACTTAGATTTTCCTAAGTAATAAAAGAGGGGCTATTTTAATAAAGGCTACTTTAAAGCCTAAGACTTAAAGGGTAAAATATTAATTTATACCTCGTTTTAGATAATAAAAATATAATCTAATTATTAAAGAATCCCTTAAATAAGGTAAAAATAAAATTAAGGTATATAGATATTTATAACTATTAGCTATAAGAATATATTTAAAATAAAAAAATCTCCCTTAATTATAAAAAAAGCTTAAAGCTAATTACTAATAGTTTAATAAAGGCTTTATAAGGTAATAAGTAAAAAGAGAGTTATAAATAATATAGGCTTATTAATATCTAAGAATATATTATGAAATACTAAAATAAGGTTCTTAAAGAGAGATTAATTAAAGAGATTATAAATAAGTTATAGTTATAAGGAATAAAGCTTAGATTAATATATTAAAGCTCGAGAGTTATAAAGTTATATTAAGGTAAAGAAATAAAAAATAGAGGTAAATATTTCTTTTATTACCTAAAGGTAATTATATTAATATAAACTATAATACCTAAATAAGACTTAAATAAAAAAAATAACCCTTATTTAAGCTAAATAAGTATTATTAGCTAAAAAAAAATCTCCCCTTATAATACCCTTTAATATTACTTTTACTATAATATAGTACTTATTTTTTTCCTATAAAGCAAAGGTTAATAATAAGATCTAAATAATTAAAATAAATTACGGGCTATATTTATGCTTTTATTAATCTAGGAAGGATCTTATTAAATATAATTTAAGAAAAATAGAGTTATAAGAAGGGTAATAATAAGACTATAAGGTTTAAATTAATAAAATAAATTATAAAAGTTAAAAGGGAGTATATTTATATTAAATAATATAAGCTACTAGGATTATATTACTTATAATAATATATACCTAGCTAGGCCTAATACTCGCTAGTATTTTAGCTAGCTAAAGCGCTATTAAGATATATTAAGTATAGGGGGTTATATCTCTAATTTTAGCTATATAAAAGATTAATATAAGTTATAAAATATAAAAATAAGATATAACTTATATAATAATAGCGGCAATAATAATATTAGTAATTTACTATATATATATAGCGCGCTAAGTAGTAATATAAGTTATATAAGGGGGATTATTTTATTATATATTTAGAATTATATTAAGGTTATTAAATATAAATTAATATTATATTTTTAGTATTTAAGACTTAAAATAACTTATTAATCCTTAGGCTTTAAGGTAAGAAAGGGAAAAATAAAAAAATAATTTAAAGTAAATTTATTATTATTAATATTAGCTAATTAAACTCTAAATATAAAAGATTATAAGATATAAGGTAATTTATAATATTATAATAATAGTAAGGAAAATAAAAAATTAAAAGAAATATAATTATATATAATAATTAATAAAAGTAATTTAAAAGCCTTAAAATAAGCTCGCGAAGTAAAGCCTAAGGTAATTTAAAAAGCTATATATTAAAAGATATAATAATATTAAAAAAAAAAAAAAAAAAAAAAAAGCTTATAATAAGAGGTATTATTTATTTATAAGCCTTAAAGGTAAATTATAAAAAGTAATTAAATAAATTATTTATTATTTATAATTTATAATTACTAAATAAGGAAATTAACCTCTTATTTATTTAAATAATATTTCTTATTTTATTTATAATTATAATAATTACTTATAATATAATAGCTATAAATACTTTATAAATAAAATTATATAAAAAAAATAACTTTAAAGATATAAAATATATTATAAAAGATAAAAGGTATTATTTAGAATATTAAAGGTTTTTATTTTAGGGGGGTATATTAAATTAAAGCTATTATATATATATAAGTATATATATAGTATTTTATAATATATTTTATTAAAATATACCTTAGAATTAATAGAGGTAATATTATATAATATAGGTAACTCTTAAATAGGAATAATATAAAGTATTAGCCTAAAAGAGGGGTAAGATTTAGTTAAATATAATTAATTAAGTAATTTACTTAATCACGGGTTTAATACCTATCTTACTATATTTATCCCTTTAATCTTTCCACTTGTCCGAGTCCGACCTTTTCTTCAACCTCGATCACCATGTGCATATACCCTGACATCAAGAGCTCGCTCAACTTCCTTGCCTGAGAGCCGCTATATGACACCGTCAAGCCCTACAGCCTCCGATTCGACCCCCCTGACTCGACCCCGCGTCACAACCTGGTACTGGAGCAGAAGGAAATCACCATCCATAATGCCCGGCTGTTAAACCCGACCATTGAGCAACATGGGTTTGCATTGACGTCTTTCCCGACCAAGATGGACCGCAGTGATTTTGAAGTCCATGCCAAGATTGAAGACATTTACGCTGTTGAACTCGAGGCGCATCTTAGAGATCTTTTTCAAGCCCAGCATGTCCGTGTTATTGACTATGCGGTGCGAGCCTGTCATTTCAATTGCGTCGATTGAACCGGATTTGACAAGACCAGGTCCGCAAACGTGATCCCGAGTTTCCCATTTCAACGGGAGCCGAGTACAAGACCGAGCAACCTGCCGCACTCGTTCATATTGGTACAACTATATCTATATTAGGGGGACATACGCTGATCAGCAATGATGCCGCGTAGACTTCTCCCATGATGAAGGCATTAGCATGCTGAAGACATTATATGGCGATCGCGCGGACGAGGTTCTTGGTGTTCGCTGGCAGATAATCAAGTACTGTCTCTATTCACGACTGATATCTGCATACTGACCAATGCAGCGCCTGGCGACCCCTTCATGGACCCCTCTTTGACTGGCCGCTCGCAGTTTGCGACGCCAGTTCCTTTGACCCCGGTCGAGATTCCCAGGAAACAGATGCCGTCTATCCAGAGTGGGCGTATGAGAATGTGCTAGTGCACTATCATCCTGACCAGATATGGTACTATTTCCCCGAGATGGAAGACACAGAGACAATGCTATTCAAGTGCACCGATTCCGACACTGCAGCCAGTGGCCGTAAGTACCCGTCCATCAAACGCAGTCACTACTGACTTTCCAAGCGTGCCCACATGGGGCTTTTCCAAACACGCATTCTCCAGGCCCGAGTCGGCTAAGGGAGAGCATTGAGTCACGGGTATTTGTTGTATGGTCTCCTGCTGACAAGCTACCCCCGGAGGTTGGAACGATTTATGGGAAGAAAACCTGAGGGAGGGATGTATCATGAGAAATCAATAAAAAGGCAGAAGATATACCAAGCAGAATTGTCATTCCGCCAATATCTAACTTGAAGCTACCAGTTCAAGAACACAGCTCGTTCGACAACTTGCCAAGCCATTCATAAACAATGTTCGGCCTTCATTGTGACAAGTCCAACTCATTTTTCCTACGAAGTCTTTGGCTTCTCGGGGTCGTCCTTTGGAGGAAGCTTGATTGCAACGCCGCTGGTGAAACCGCCAACCACAACGTTTTCGCCCTTCTCTGCGCCATGGCTGAGCCCACGGGCCTCAGGCTTTTGGGCGCCGGAGGCGTTGCGGGCAACCCAGCCAGCCTTCCAAGGCTGAATCTTCTCCTCTGGCTTGGTATCCATTTTGGTTGTCTCCTATTAGGTTGTCAGCTTGGGCCGTGGGTACCTGAGGGGGAATTACCTGACTGAGTTCTTTCAAGCTTGTTGGTTTGTGATCTCTCAAAGTGACGAGGCTGTCCAAGAATCCAACCAAATGGTCCTCGTGGACAGAGTTCTAGTTATGAAGCGCCCGTCGATATGGATTATGGAGCTTGCTTCGCCACGGTTGGAGTTCCCCGTCACCAACGTCAGGCCGCAGAGCCTCGAAATGGTCACGATCAACTTCTGTAGAACCTGCTTTTCCCGACTGATGTGTTGGCAACTCGGAATACGTATTGGAATGGCCAATCGCGGAACTGCCGACTCCTCCCTTTCGCACTGTCGCAGCACCATGCACACTCCAACTACAAGCCCGGTGGTCGACCTCTTATGCATGCCCGGTGTGTCTTATGAGAGACACTTAGCACTGAGGCCCGTATGGCTGCAGCAACCCTCCAGGACAGACAGTATGCAGGTTGAAAATTAGACCATTCATAAGAGCGGAGAGCTGATCAGGCTCGGCCCTCTTCGGCCACATAACCCATGCTTGCCCCGCTGCTTTTGGGTGGCGCTTCGTGGTAAGAATGGTGTGGTCGAGGCAGGCTCGGACACATCCGAGTCACATTTCAGCGAGAGTGGGTTAAATGCGGTTGCCCAGAGCTCAGAGCTCGCAGGTTCTGCCAGGGCATCCCTGATAGCAAGCTGGTTTCCTAGTAACTCAACTCCAACCATGTTGCCAGTTACCAGTTGGGACATTGATTCAATACTCTAACGTATCTAGACTGGATGAAACAGAACAAACTCGTTTGCGAACTCATCCGGTGCGGCTGGTGTGCTCAAAACTGCATCCGTGTCTTAGCGAGCTTGTCAGCAGCCAAGACATGCTTCCGAAGATGGCTTCCAGGCCAAGCAAGCCCGGCGCCCGACACAACTGAAAGTCTCTTAAGTATTGTCACACCAACATCTCAACCGTCCTATCAATAGTTGACATTCTCGTGAGCCAACCTGCAAGCCATAAGAAGTGCAATGACGCGGTCTCGACCGGTGTGAGGCACCCCTCGTCACACCTCACTTGGCTGGCCACGTCAATTTAACCGCTAGGACTGTGCCATAATACACTGCTGGAGCTGTCTCCGATGCCCCGATTCACAGGACCAAGCATACTCTGTCTTCTCCTGACTTGGGCTTGAGACAGCCCGACTCAAGGCGCTTAACTGTTACACGACAGGGCATCTACGTGCGCAATGGTCACTTGCTTGTGCCCTCTTTTCGCGCCTCAGAGGGCCTCAAGGCATCGCTGAAGTGGTAGTTCCGTCTCAGATGTTTTATAGTGTCCCGAACCTAGGCGGCATAGATATTCTTAGACAGTCTTCTGTCGATAACCTAGAAGCAGCGAGTCTGTGTAAGGGCTGAGATGAAATTCGAGAATGTTCAACTCCAAGGATTTTTTCCGCGATCAAAATGAAAATGGGGCAAAAGTCACCAGTGCTTACCAGGGCCAAAAGGATGCTTAATCTTAATTTTACGGCTGAGTGATGAAGTCTGCCTAACTAATGGCATGGCTTGCCCCCCAGTTGCCTTACTTTTCAGCCCTAAATAATAAATAGAACCCAAGCACTTGGGCTACGTGTGCTTTATCTGGCGTCTTGACGTCTCTTTCATACCGTTTCATTACGTCTATTGTGATGGCAAGCCCGCCTAGCATCTCAACCGATCCAAACGCTTCTCGACAGAACTCTAATGGTGAGCATATCGTGTGACTACGAGATAACATTGTTCCAATAGACTCTCCTCCCAGTGATATGTGCTGACTGTGCCATAATCGGCAGCCGATTGGTCTTACGAGGGATCACTCAAGGCTTGCGCTAGCTTACCTACCGCCTCGGCTTTCTACTCGTTTCAACACTACTCTGCTCTAGCAGACTTTCTTAGTGAATCAGTAGAGGACCTTGGACCGTACGAGCCACGAAAGAGCTCAACCCTTGCAGAGCCGAGCGATGAGGACCCTCCAGCCACCTTTCACACCTACCTCTCAGATGGCTCGTTACAAAAGAAATGTGCTCGTAATGAGACAGAGTTATTGAGCATTCTGAAGAGTCCCCAGCAGCAGGGCAACACAGGCATGACTGTGTTCCTCCGTGGAAACCAGACAAAGGAGTGGATCACAGCTATTGGAGACAGGTACAGGATCGACCACGAGTTCTGGCGAAGGCATCTTGATTCAGGCCACAGTACAGGCGAGGCCAATATTTACACAGACTCCTTCCTCCCATCCAGCAACACCAACATGCTCCAGATGCGAATGACCACCCTTGGCGAGAAGCGGGAGGCCAATGGGATGAAGGGTAAGAGCATGCATGAGGCTCTGGCGTTGCGTAGACAACAAGCGGATATCTCCATGACTCGCTACACGGAGGGACTAAATAGGAGGAGAGCACCAATGAGGCATGGGGAGTCGGTCGTGAGGTACTTTTCCCTCCATGACCTTTATCTCTTCTCAATTGAGCAGAATATTTCGCTATGGATGGGATCAGACCCACAAGGCACAGGTTGGGTAGGTGAGTCAATCCGAATCAGGATCACAAGTGTATACCGCGGTTACTAAAACAAGCAACAGTCCTAATATGGCTCGACTTTGGGCGCAGCTTGTGTCAAGTTGGCTCAGGCGAGTCTGCCCCATGGCAATCAGACTCGACAAGCACTACAGCTCCCGTCCACTGCAAGCCCACGATTCAATACCGACCTGGCATTGTGTTGAATCGCCAGGTGCACAGGAGCAACCGCCGCCAAAAGACTGGAGGCGGTGACCGCGGGGATGATGACAAGGGCTCCATTGCTCAGACAGCCTGTCTCCTCCATGAAGAATGTGGCAATCTCCTAGATAAGAGTGTGGCTTGCCACGACCCTTACTACGCCTGCAGCGATGTCTTTCGTTTCGTGGCGGCGGCAGAGGCCCAGTATCTGGAGATGGCGCAAGTCATGCTGACAAGAGAAATGGCGGCCAGTCGTGATGGCTCTGCACAAGCTGAAAAGCCGCTCATAATGTGGAGTTTGCAGTACAATCGGCAAGCCCTCATCCGTCATCTTGAAAACATCCAAACCATTCTTGAGTTCGTTGAAGGGCGAGAACAGCTCGACTACTCTCACCAGGGCAGTCTTGGTGAAAAGTCCAAGGTCACTGGGGATATGGCCAAGCTTCTGGTAAAAGACTACCAGTACCTACTACGCCGCGCTGAGACGCTCGCTCGCGAGTACCAGACCGGGATGACCACATTGATGAATGCGGCAACCATCGATGAATCTCAGAGAGCGATTGTGCAAGCCGAAGGCATCATCAAGCTAACTGGGCTTGCCTTCTTCTTTGTTCCCTTGACATTCACTACCTCCATCTTTGGCATGAACTTCAAAGAGATCACTGAAGGCAGTCAATTGAGCATCTGGGTGTGGGGCATCATGGTCTTTATCAGCCTTTTGTTCTCCGCGGCTTTTCAGCGGTGGTTCAGCTGGAGGCAGAAAGAACATAGGATTAAGAAGACCAAGGTATCGGAATTCATGGGGAAACGGGGAAGGCTAAGCATGGATCACAAAGGAGTAGTATGATGTAACCAAGACTTTTGTATGAACACGCTATTAACAAGCCTGCGCCCTTTCCACCGCATTGTAGAGACTATTGGCCGGAGAGTGTGGGGATAGTTCCTATGACGGATCCGTGGGAATGGCCCGAGCTGTCCAGGTATACTGCTAGTGTTTGGTCGTCTCCAAGCCGGCGGGACACTGTATACATGGTGAGTGGGATAAGAATAAGTAGGAGGTTAACCAGGGCAATTATCGTATTCCCCCAACCGTGGCCTATGCTATCGTAAAGCGGAAAGGTTGACAGAGGGATCAAAGCACCACCAATCGACGATGCCACAGTAAAGGCTGCCAGAGCAGAGGCAGTATATGTTTGGACAACCTCAACAAGGAAAAGCTGCGCCGATAACTGGGATGTGGTCAGGTAGTCAGCAAAGAAGGGTTAATGCATCAGAAGAAGTCTCAGGTAGGGCGCCATACCCTTGTAGACATGTATCCAAAGCCAAAGAAGAAGAGACCAAGAATTGGCACGATCCAGGGAGCTCCATCCTGCACGGCCCAACCATACCAAAGTAGGCCGATGGAGGTAACTGGAGTAATCACTGTCATGAACAAAAGGGCACCTTCAGGCCCGCGTGCTATGCCTCTGTTAGTGGCGGCCCTAACGAGCTTTCTTTTCAACAACTTGGTCACTGAAAGCGCTACCAGACCACCGAGACCAATGCCGAGATACGACAGCCCGGCTGTTGTAGGGCGGAAGTGATACTCGCTCTGATAAATAGATCCAAGGGAAGACAATATCATGTTTACCAATCCATTGAACACTGCTATCAGAACAAGATCCCAAAACACCGGTTGGTGGCCAGCAATCCGCGTTGGTAGGGAGACGGCACGTGTTATGGTACGAGCCATAGACCTCATATCCAGATTAAGGCGCCTTCGGGGAGTAAACATGGTCCTGGATTCCTGAATACGCTCCAAGGTTGGCAAATGTGTCTCTGGAAGAATAAAAAAGAGTCCCAAGGCGGCCACTCCGGCCTATCCAAGGTCAGCAGATGGAGGAAGACGGCCTCGCAAAGCAGCTGAGATATGGGCTGGACCTTACAAGAATGGACGCGACCCAGAACACCCATCTCCATCCATGAAGGCCAGTGATGACGCCTCCAAGGACGGGACCTATGGTGGGACCCATCATTGTGCCCACCGAGTACATGGCCATCGGTCCATCTCTCTTCCCAGGTTCGTACATGTCTGCAATAACAGCGCCTCCGATGGCCATTGGGGCACCACCAAAGCAACCTGCGAAGAACCGAAAGGCTATGAGGGCTTCCAGACTCGGTGATAGGGCGCATCCGACCGTAAGGAGGAGGAAGCAGACGCTCGAGACACGATATATAACGATACGGCCGTGGAGATCCGTCAAAGGACCAAGGAGGAGAGGCGCAACGCAGAACCCTAGAATATAGACGGTCACTGAAAAGGATCCTAGGGACTTTGAGCCTCCATCGGGGCGGAACTCGGACAGTACTTGGGGTACGCTAGGAGCGAGCATCATGGAGACGAGGAAACTAGACCCAAGAAGCCAATTAGTTACTGGCTGAGGATGAGGTATGATGGCACCGACGTCAAGCATTCACAATAACCAACCAAGACGATATACATCCACTTTCTCCATGTTGGCCAACTCCGCGGCTCGACGAGGGGCGGGAAAGAGTCGCTAGCCTCTGTCGTATCGTCAGTCCCTTGCCGCCCGCGGGGCTTTGTGGGACGAGACTCTGGATCGTGGAAGCACATGGGGCGCTGCAAATCTGCGTAGACCGGTAACTTGGGGGACTTCTTTTGTTCAGCTGCCAGATTCCTCCCAGCAGCAGCGGCTCTTGAAACGATATTTGAGCATCGAGTGCGTTGGCGAGAGGGGGAATGCCACCCCCTCGGACGGAAATCAGGCTATGATGCGCCCTGTTTGTATAGGCCGCACTGCCCTGTACCACCACACTGGCTGCATTAAGCATACCAGTCACAACGCCCTCTGAGCGGCCATGGCAGTGGGCCATAATTGGCCGAAGATACGTCCCGTGTGATGGGACGCGTCGGCTTCCACACCTCCCTCCGGTAGAATGGATACCTTGGAGTTTCCGCCATTCGGCCCAAACCTGCCGTCTCACTAACTTTTGCCTACCAGATTCTAGCAATGCTAATACAGCATCGGTCCTCGCCTTTCTGCTCTCCAGCACGCAACTATTCTGCCGGGACCCGTCATGCCTCTGACTCGTATTCCTGATATCCTTGAGACACTTGATAGCCCTGCCGACGTACGGTACGTTTTAGTGTCACTCAAATGATCTTCCTTGCAGTGTCTGTGTCTAACCGCCCGCGTCCTCTAGGATTGTTCTCATTCCCGGGCTCGGCCCCGCAGGACCACCGGTTCTTGAATGGGGCATTTGCCGAGATCAATGGCAACGGCTTCTCAAGACTTTCGGTTCCAGCTCGGTCGTCTGCACCATCAATCATGGCGTCACCGTCGATAGCCGCTTCGACTTTATCCAGCTAATCGAAGCTGGGGAACGCCTTCAAGACCGCCTGGTCGAGATTTGTGGATCCCAGAGAGTATGTTGGATGGATGGGTCTCTCCCTCCCTTGCGTTGCACTGCCCGTGCTAACTAACTGTCGTAGGAGAAGAAGAACCGACCGCTTCTCCTGATTGCACATAGCCTCGGTGGCACTATCCTTAAACAAGTACGCCTATCTAGACCTCTCTGCTTTCCTTTCTAATTGCCTGGTGGTCTAGGCCCTCTACTACCTCAAGGTCCGAGCCAGTTCACACTTGCGATATGCCCACGTTCTCAATCTCGTCTCCGGGGTCATCTTTATTGGTGGCCCCCACGGCCTCGATAATTACGAACGGTTGAACAAGCACGTTCTTTTTCTCATCAGTAACTCTGCTTCGGGAGCGCTTGGTCAGAATGGCCTTGCCAAGATCGGTACCAACTTCGACATCTTGTATGAGATCCACGAGCGATTCACCAAAGCAAGTTTCCGCGATGCTATCCCTCTTTGAGTCCCACCCATACATCAAGAAAGGCTTGATGCGCACCAGGAAACAGCTTCAGGTACATCGCTCCCCTACAACTACCTAGTTAATAAGAGTCATGCAGCTAATGGGACCTTGCAGATTGTCGACGAAAAGATGGCCCGAATCGACGATGAGCCCACGGTGGAGATCCCTGGAGACCACTTCACATCCTGCCATCTCTCTAGTCCAAATGGTGCACCCAGCTCAGTCGTCGCCGAGAGACTTCAATCCATGGTTGAGTCTGCTTGCGATATCGTCGACAAACGTACTCATAGTTGTAAGTCGATGAGAATGCTCGTTATTTTCTATCAAACTAACACATTGGCAGATGAGATCCGCTTAGCTCGGAGTAAGACGCCCAGCCTTCGCACGCAGGCCTCTTTCGAGGCCATGAGAAAGGGTCAGTAATGTTACACCCAGACGCTTCAACCCCTAATCGTTCGTCAGCGTTTGCCGAAGACGCCACCGAAGCTGTCTCAACCAGCATTGCCACCCGTCGGGGATCGCCAGTGTTTGCTGGAGACATGGACGCCATGTTTGAAAGGTTCAGTCCCAATCTCGTCCAGATCAAACTCCCTTGCTTCATGATGGACCCCAGCTTTACAAACAACCGAGACTTCTTCGGCAGGGCAGACATCCTACGTCAACTTGACAACGTACTTTTACCAGACCCTACCGGCGTGTCTCCTTCAACCGACCCAACAAGCCTGTCCATTGCCGCCCTATATGGGATGGCAGGGCTCGGCAAGACAGAGATCGCAATGCACTTTGTATTTACTCGAAGGGACCAGTTCGATGCTGTTTTCTGGATATGCGCCGACAACGACACCAAACTAGAAGCCGACTTTTGCCGGATCGCCTCTGAGCTGGGGCTCCAGGATGAGGCTGAGCAGCCTAACCCAACCATCACCAAGAACAAGGTCAAGGACTGGCTTTCTCGACCAAAGAAGGTTCTCGACAGCTCAGATGACACTTCCAACATTGAAGAGGCGACATGGTTACTTGTCTTTGACAATGCTGATACCCCTACTCTCCTGGCTGATTACCAAGATATCTACGGCAAGGGCTCTATCCTGATGACATCCAGGGACCCATCCATCAAAGACTATCACCCAGACACTGTGTCCATTGACCTCAGACCTTTTGAGAATCAAGAAGCCTCCGATTTCCTTGACACATTAACCAACAAGAGCACTAGCAGCGACGAAGGCCGACAAATCGCTTACCATCTTGGGGGCCTCCCTCTTGCCATCGCCCAGATGGCCGGCATCATACGGAACCAATTCCTCAGCTATTCTGACCTACTCGAAAGCCTAGATAACCCCGAGGAACAGGCCGAATATTACAAAATGGAAGATGGTGTGCTAAACAAGACGGCACGCGGGAACATGTCGTCAATCTGGATGATCAACCAACTCTCTCCTGAAGCCCGGCTTCTCCTTGAGATCATTTCGTGCCTTTTCCCTGACCGTATTGCAGACGATCTGCTCAAACAGCGCCGCAATGGGTTGAGGGGGAAGTTGATCGTTCCAATGACACCCCCAGTCTTCTACAAAGCCAGGGCCATACTGCTTCATTGGTCCCTCCTCCGCCACAACGAGGAGAAGAAGGAAATCTGGATGCACAGGGTTCCTCGCCAGGAGGTCAAGTCAACTATGAGCGACGAAAGCAAGTCGGTTGCCTTTTCTTCCGCCATTGACCTTGTTACAAACTCCTGGCCCGAGGTTGCTTTTGAGAAGCGTCACAACAAAGCGACAATCCCTGCTCGTGAGAAGCTTCTACCGCATGTTGCGTCTCTCATTGAGTTTTATGAACGAGACTGGGGGCATGAGCATGAAGACGATGAAGACGCCGCGGTCATTTTCAGGCTCGCCACCTTGGTCCAGGAAACGGCTTGGTATAAGACCATAATCTATTTCTCCAAGTTATGCTCTAACTCGAACATAGGTACTTATACGAGCGAGGCAACCTCACAAGGGCGCGACCTCGGGCAAAATTGGCTCATGCAATGCTCGACAGGGATTCTCTGAAGGACTACCCGGGTCGCCAGGACCTACTATCGCGCATTTACGATACCCTAGGCTGCATCGCCAACGGGACAAACAAACCGCATGAGTCGATGAAGTTCAACGGAGAATTCCTCAGCCTGAGGAAGAGCATCTCACTCAAAAACGGCGTTGAAGATTTTCCTTTGGCATACGCCCACAATCAGATGGGTTGTGCCCAGATGATGGCCAAGGAGTACGAGAAAGGTCGAGAACTCTTTAGTCGAGCACTAGAGATCTGGCACAACAACCCCCAATACAAAAAGGGGCTGGCATCAATGGAGTTTGCCAACTTGGGGTTGAGTCACTGGCTCATTGGTGACCTAGAAGAGGCTTCCCGGGTCCTGGAGGAGGGTCTCAAAGAGAGAGAAGAAGGATTTGGACGTGACAACCCCGAATCATTCAGGTAGGATGACTCCTAATGGGGATCCCCTAAGGCCAGCGCTAACGATGCTTCACAGGCCAGGGAGAATCCTCCACGCATTAGGCAATGTGAGAGCAACTCAAGGACGATACGAAGAAAGTGAAGAATTTCACAAGAGGGCGATGGATCTTTACCTCGCGGCAGTTGGGCCAAAATATCACCGAGTCGCAGACATGTGCCACAAACTTGCACAGCATTGCATCCGTCATCGAGGCAAAGAGTCATTAGAAAAGTCTGTGTAAGTTCAACACCTTACTTCTACGCCCCTTGAGAATTCTACTAACTGCAACCATAGCAAACTCATCGACCAAGCGTTGTCTATCTGGTGTGCGGATAGAAACACCTACAAACCCGAGGTTGCAAGGACGACGTTTCTCAAATCCAAGACACTGTATTATCTGTCGCTCACTGAAACTGACAAAGCAGAAGCCGGCGAAGGCCTGAGGCTATTTGACGAAGCAGTCATCTTGTACGGCGAGTTAAGGCCCAAGAGTACGAAACAAGCCCAAAACTTGACAGAGGCGGATTTTGACGACCTTGTTATGTTCTGGTCGCGGTAGTTGAGATGCAAAAGTAATAAGATAGACATGATATTAGTTGAAGAGTTTCAGTGGGGGCTCGTGTTTACGTTGTATTTTATTGATGTATTAGTTCTATGGGACCGAGCCTTGGAGTATGTTCAGGCTAAGTGGAGATTGGGTCTCATAAGATATTACGAATGGAAACGTAATCAGACATTTAGAGCCTTTTCTGAGGCGGCAAATGGCTAAGTTTCCATTGTCCTCTCTATTGTTGATACGATCTCCTTGCTTGCACGGGGACTGCCATTAGGTATAGAGCAACGATCTATGCCAATTATGATGAGTCTCTTCCTACACTCACCAAAATTATGATGAGAGATTAACCTATTCTTATATTATCTTTAAAGAGTCTTAGATAGTGCTCTGATTATAGTATCCGATTCTACAAGATGCGCGGCGAAACAGAATTCTTCTCAACTTGTCTCGACAAGCCCAGACTACCTTGCTTTCGGGCACGGCCAGAAATCTTGCCCGGGTTGGTTCTTTGCATCAAACGAGATCAAGATTTCACTGATCCAAATCATTCTTAAATATGACTTTGAACTGAAGGAGGGGGCATCGCCCCAGATCTACAAGCATGGCTTTACCCTAAACAGTGATCCGTTCTTAGAATTGAGGATTAGACAGCGTGCGGAGAAAGTGCCACTCTAGGTAGCATCCATAATGTAGGTATGGAATATGCATTCTCCCTTCACTGGGATCACGGGCTGTCGAGTGGAATGAGATCAACTGTGTGGTTGCTTGCCAACATCTCCCCAGTCTCTCACTCCTCACCTGCTGTCATTATCGCCCATATCTGTGCGTCGCAAAATGGTGGTCGCGGTGCTTCCATCTATGCCCACCTAGCCAAAGGTAGCCAGCTCAACATTGTAGCAGACAAGGACGGGTGTGACGGTGCGAAAGATGAGCATAACATGCGACAAGAGTTTTCAAAGACGAGCCTAAAATTCCAAGGTATTAGTCGGTTGTTTACTAATTATATGACATATTTATCTCATTCTTAGGCTTATTATGATCACATTTTTGGTAGGTATTCGGCGAGCTTCCTACGTAAAACCAGTTCTGTCAATGCCGCCGGGTGGAAGTCCAGCCTCTTTCGCTACTCAAAAAATCTCCTTGCAGAAGTGGCAAGTATTCCTCTCGTACTTGGCCGCAGAAACACGAGTGTTCTTGTTGGAGGCCGCCTCCTCCTCAAAGAACTCCCACAAGGACACTTCTTCCTCCTCTGTGCCAGGAAGAGAGAAGATGGAGACACGCTCCAGCTCACCGCTGCTATTGGTAGCAGTGGCCCCGGGCAGCTTGTCCGTCATGGTGTAATAAGAATAATAGGGTTAAGGTTGATGAGGATGTGATTATGGTTTGATGGTTGTTTGATGGAGATGAAAGAGCAACAACGAAGTCCTTCTATCCAGTATGGCACCCCACCCATTTTGACGCGTCCTTGAGGATCAGGACAGTCGATAAACAAGTAGCATGTCCAAGTGAACGCCATAGAGATGCTCTCTCAACACTTCTGCTTCTTCATTGGTGGTTCATCCTCATCAAAACGGGCGAACAGAATCTCTCTCCTCGCAAGGACTGACTGTTTCATTGTCAGTTATAATTCGTGGGGGGAATCAGTGAGAACTTACTCAGCAGGAGAGAGACGACGAGGACTACAAGACACTTCGTGTTCCCGCCAGCGAGTACAAGCGAAACACTTGCCGGTTTTGCAACAAGAAGTTCGAGGAGCGCAAGCGGCTCGACCTCCACCTGCTGTATGGAAAATCGAAATGCAGCGCGGAATTGCTCCTTGGCAGCCCGGATCTCGTGAGTTGGGTGTCAGTCGAGACTAGGTAAGATTGTGAGCACTGGTGCGCCCGAGCAAGAGCTGGTGATGGTGCGGCTCGCATGGCCGGCGATTGGGAGGGGTTCAAATGAGGGTTGGGTGGAAGGCTTGAGTCTAGCTTTGTCGCCCGAAGAGAGGCATGACGATTCAGAAGGCGAGAGGTCTCTGGTTCGAAATAATACGTTGCACAGACAGAGCGCAAGAAGGTGGAGGATAGGTACTATGAGAGAAGAGATGTCGAAGTCCATGGGAACCGGAACTAACTTCGCTGGGCAAGAACAACCCCCACCCACCGTGGCGCATGGTTCTGGGACGCCACTCTATACTGTGGCGCCACGATGCTGTTGTGGCGCACCCAGAGAGCAGAACGTGGCGCATTATCGATAAACCCCAAACCTACCTTACCTAGTCAGCAGTCTTCCACTTCAACATTGACTTGCTCCCTGGAGTCCTCGATCAAGCGATCAAGTCAGTTGAGACCAGGAAGAAACTAGAATTCCTTCCATACTGTTTACATGTGTTCATCTCGAAAGGCGCAGGCGGCATCATCATCCTTGTGTGAAGTGTTGACGCTGGTTGCCATCTCAATGCTCTAGCCAGGCCGTGAATCAACGCAAGTTTATGAACCTTCAGAAGCTTCCAGCAAGAACTCACACCCGCAACGTGGAGGGCCCAAGAGAGCTGAAGTATGTTCCCGATGACAATCAGAGCATCATGTTTCTTCAAAATTCCCACAATCGCGGCGTCGTGTCATGTATTGATAGGTATTTGCGAGCCGCGGATGGCAGTCTGGATGCTGTAGGGTAGGCTTCAATCTCGCGAAATCGCGAGCATCTGACTTGACCAGTGACACAATTGACGCTATGCTGATCTTGGACAGTCACGTCAAAACAGGGACACGACCTGAGCTAGTGCGAGATCTATCTAGATGGCATCTCGGGCGCAACGTGTGATGGCTCGCGGGCCATCATCCAATTCCAGACGACTCGGCCGTGAGCTTACATCGGAGGTTTAAGTGAAGTGATAGCCTAGAAAGGCAAATGCTCTTGTGACTTTGATGCTCTAATGCCTTGGCCTCTTGTCGCCAAGGTGCTGGCCAAAGACAAGCACTCTGGGCGATGACGCGGCGCAGCGCGATCCCTCCAATTTGCGACTCTTCCCCCATTTGGACGGCGATCACCCGCTCTGCCAAGGACGAAATCAACTACATGAAAATTCGTTTCGGCAGTTGTGTATGCGAAAACTGGACGTCGACGCGATCTTCTTCTTGCGAGATTTGCTGAGATTGAGGCATCAAGAGTCGGAGATACCGATCAAACTCTTTACCTTGCGCGCCAATGACGACACGCACAGAGACCCACAAAACACGTTCTGATTGGTGTTTCACCTGGATTCACCTGGCCACCTTGATCTCACCGTCCCTGATCAATCACCATCTTGAAGAATCCTCTTACCGCCCCACGCCGTCATAAAAGAACTCTGTCAAAGAACTTTTCAGAAGAACCTTATCGGCTGTGGCGAGACCCTCACTTTCATCACTCTGCCAAGTCCAAAGCCTGGCATCCGTCGGTCCATGACCGAACCACAAAATGTCGACCCTCAGTCCATCTCGTGAGGATAACAAAATGACGTTGTGCTACCCCATGGTTGACCCTCATGGCCCGCAACCGCCTGCTACCGTTACAACCGGCTCGTTTGCTATGCTTAATGGAAACAACCATGCCACACCGCATTCGTGTATTCGTCCGACGCACTCACCCCCATTGCGGAGAAGATCCCCTCCCCCCATTTCACGCGTTGGGGGTTTGTTGGTCCAAGGTTTAAGCGCTCTTCGCTCCCCGCGGTTTCATTGCATTGCATGGGCAAAAGTTCTCTGTCAGCCACCTTTTGTCTACCTGTCTACCTGGGGTCAGAAATCTGCGGAGCTTTCCCCCACGAGTGAGATTACCTGCGCTGTGATCGCCCGACCGTGCGCCTCAAGATCAAGCCATATTCTTCACGTGTGAACCTTGCCAGTGTTGGTCGAGATACTGCAATACCACCCGACCGCGGCATGCTATCAGGACACATTAGAGAGACATGGCAAGGTCTGCGCTGTCAGTCTTGACCAACATGATCCGTTTATTAAGCTTGTGTTGAGCCAATGACGCCTTTGCCGTCTGCGAACAGAGTGCAACCATGCAGGGTGATGAGGGACCCTCATGTTTCACCCCGTCCTCCACAGGCCAAACTCCAACTTCTGGAGTCGATAACAATAATCTCGCGCCTTTGCCGCTTGCCTTCAGTCAAAACTCTTATCCTCGGACCTCAGCTTGACGTCATTCCCTCAGTAACACCGAGCGAAGCCGTCTAGTCGTCTCCTCTGTGGGGCCGACCATGTGGACCGGGTCCGGGCTTGGCAGATCCCGGAGGGCCACAATCAATAACATTGCTCGGGTGCCGGCACGGAATGACGACACGGGGGGGCACCCTGTAAGGCCAGTCCCGCAGTCCGACTGGGGGAACCGCACGACTCAGAACGGGGTCCTTTTTTCGCTTCGGCTCAAGGGTTGCTCTGCTTGCGGAGCTGTTCCTTCGTCACATCTTTTCACGTGTGTGTAATAACATCTCCGTCGTGCGAGGATGATCATCCTGAGACGTGGATACAGTTGTTTCTTGTGGACCGTCGTGGAGTTCAGGGTTCAGAGTTTTTTTTCGTTCAGAGATTTTTCGGGTCCCTGCCATGTCCATGTAGCAGATATAAAGTGACAGATGCCTCGGCCGGTTGATCTGCAAACCATAACCGTAACAAATACGCCTGTTTTTATTGCTCCTGGGTGAGCCTTGTTGATTTTGTTACAAGCAGCTGGTTTTGCTTTCGCTCATTTGGCATCGTTCAATATGGCGCCTCCAACATTTGCCGGCCTTTCTGGCAAGAAGTTGTCGCTGGCCATCTCTACCGTGGCCACGACTGGTTTCCTCCTGTTTGGGTTCGTATTGGCTTTTCTTTACTATACCTATCCTAAGTCTCATCATAATCCTCGAGAAATGCTTCTTTAAGTTTGAACATGGCTGGTGGTTGCACATCGGCGCAACGCCACATGGACAAACACCAAGGGCAACCCCCAACACTCAATTCTCACAACCCCAATGCTCAAGATCTTTATTGACAAACCGAACATATTTGACCAAGGTGTAATGTCGGGCATAATTGACGCCGACCCGTTTCACGCTTATTTCCCCGAAACCAAGAATGAGACCATCCAGGGGTTGGTCACTGCCATCTACGAGATTGGCTGCTTGATGGGAGCCATGTTTATCCTCTGGGTGGGCGATCTTCTCGGTCGACGACGCGCTATGATCATGGGAGGTGTTATCATGATCATCGGTGTCATCATTCAGGTCTCTGCTGTCAAGGGTTACGCCCAGCTTGCTCAGTTCATCGTCGGTCGTGTCGTCACTGGAGTCGGCAACGGAATCAACACTTCGACTATCCCTACCTACCAGGCTGAGTGCAGTAAGACCAGCAACCGTGGTCTGCTTATCTGCATCGAGGGTGGTGTCATTGCTTTCGGTACTCTCATCGCCTATTGGGTCGACTATGGTGCTTCTTACGGACCTCAGGACCTCACCTGGCGATTCCCCATTGCCTTCCAGGTCATCTTTGGCTTCGTTCTTTGCATTGCCATGATCTGGCTCCCCGAGAGCCCTCGATGGCTCCTCACCCACGAGAGATACGAGGACGCCGAGCGTGTCATTGCCGCTATTCGTGGCTACGAGATTGACAGCGACGATACCCGCAAGGAGCGAGACTCTGTCCTTGACTCCATCCGCGCCTCTGGTTTCGTTGGCCAAAAGACCACTCCTATCAAGGCCCTTTTCACTGGTGGAAAGACTCAGCACTTCCGACGTATGTTGCTTGGCTCTGGTTCTCAGTTTATGCAGCAGGTTGGTGGCTGCAACGCCGTCATCTACTACTTCCCCATTCTCTGCACCAAGATCTTTGGAGACAAGAACCTTGCCATGCTTCTTGGCGGTGTCAACATGATCGTCTACAGCATCTTCGCTACCTCGTCTTGGTTCATCATTGAGCGCGTCGGTCGCCGAAAGCTTCTCCTTTACGGAACTGCTGGTCAGATGTTTTCCATGATCCTCACCTTCGCCTGCCTTATCCCTGGTGGCAAGCACCCTGAGTCTACCGCTTCGTCTAAGGGAGCCCTTGTTGGTCTTTTCACCTATATTGCCTCTTTCGGAGCTACCTGGCTGCCTCTCCCCTGGCTCTACCCCGCTGAGGTCAACCCCCTCAAGACTCGAGGCAAGGCCAACGCTGTCTCCACTTGCACCAACTGGCTGTTCAACTTCCTCATTGTGTAAGTCTAGTCACCCGCAGAAGAAGATGACATCCACTAACATTTTCCAGCATGGTCGTTCCCGACATGATCAAGAGCCTTAGCTGGGGTACCTACCTCTTCTTTGGTGTTGCCAACGCCTGCTTCTTCCCCATCCTCTACTTCTTCTACCCCGAGGTAAGTTCCCGTCGTCTATCCGCAAGAATCCCTCCTAACATATCCAGACCGCAAACCGCTCTCTCGAGGAAATCGACATCATCTTCGCCAAGGGTTACGTCGAGAAGATCTCCTACGTCAAGGCCGCCAAGGAGCTTCCTTTCCTCACTCAGGCCGAGGTCGAGCAGGAGGCTATCCGCCTCGGACTTGTCCAGTCCGCAAGCCGTGGCGCTATGCCCGAGAAGCCTGATTCGGAGGACGTCCGCAACGACTCTGGCTTCAACTCTGACAACTCTGACAAGTCGTAAACTGTGGGACGACAGGAACCACAAGATTACAACAACCACAAGAACCATAGAATCACACATATTATTGTGATGAAGGACGAATTGGATTGGAATTGTGTTTTGGAACGTTTTGGATACCCATAGACAGACCTGGCTGTTAGAATAGACCAGCGATACTGTCTGTGCTCATAGAGCATTGACAAAAATTATAGATCTCTCGTTGAGAATCATCTCGTCTCGTATGTGGGGAACCCTCCCATGGGTCGATTACTTGTCTCTCTGCACCATATTGCGTCTCTCACCCTTGCGCGCTCGTACCGCGGCATTTAATTATTTCTAGACAGTTCTTATCACCCACCTATGAAATGCACACCTTGAGGGACCATGGTTACATAAAACGTGGGTCCTATTATCTATCATGACACGGGGTTCCTGTCGATCATCCTTGTTCTGTTAGGCAACCGTATATTTAAACTGGAGAATCAACAACTGCGGAGCCGCTCTTCCGACAGGATTTCTAGTTTATGAACTGTGTGGACCCAGCACACACACGTTCATCTCGTTGACATATTACAGGCCAAGAGGTTGTCTCAGTTATCCATCTTTTCACAACCAACAGGTCAGCGAGCCCACTGTTTAGTGGGTTGTCGGTTTAGTTGGCTCAAGATATAGTCTTTGATGGAGCGCCTTTAGTCATGTGTTCTCCCCCCTCCTGCCTCTCAAAGTAATGGGAAGCGCACTCTGCTGATCTATCTGTAACTCCACTACCAGTAACTCCGGGGTTCGTTATTTCACTCCACCAACTCGCTACAATTGTGGGCTGGGAACCTGACGTCATGTTTTAATCTGTTGATACCTAGCACTTCGCTTAACGAAGAAGAGGAGCTCGGCTGCAATGATATCTCTTCACCGTAGATAAAGGATGCAGTGACACCTCACAAACTCTTCAACACCGATAGGCTAGCGCCAGGCTCTGCCTTTTAGCAAACTAGGTCTATCACCCCTCAACGTATCAGCAGCAAAACATAGTCACGCTGATTAGATACTCGCTGGGAAACAACCACCTCACCGTGATTGCCCTCCTATTCTGTTCGAGGTTGTTGGTGCGACATCCTTAGGTAAGCGAAGGTGAAAATAACCTCATCTACGTCACTACGTACCGACTCCAGAGGTTCCATTAAGGTTAACTCACAACAGGACCACATTCTTAGCCCTAAATCTTCAACGGCGGACCCTAAGGAGAAAGTCCACAAATCCCCGCAATGAGCTTTATTTTCCCATGGGGTATGAGAAGAATTTTTAAAGAGAGATGCATGGTAGTGCTTGGTGCCCTGAGATGCTACTTCAGAGACATCAGCATAATTGGAGTTTTGACCATTCAAGAAGATCGGTTGAAAGAGTTAGAAGTTTGGGGCGGAAGAGAGTGTTCCCTTAAGGAGCAAGTATCCATTGGGGTGTCTTAGAATCATGGAAGTTACTAAACAGGTCATCAGGACCTGTTGATCAACTCTAGGCTGTCCGAGGGCCTGAGTGAAACTCCTTGCCACTACTGTAGCCTTCTCCAAGCATGGGGTTATTCAATTTTATGCTAGACGGGGGATAGAAGCCTCATGATCTTGGACCGAAAGCGAGCTCTGGATGACAAGATCAAGCTCAGAGTAAATCGCCATAGCATATCCGAAGGACCATGCTTTGATATTGTAAAACGTACGTTTGAAACTGTCCCTTACAACGTGTAAGCTTGAGGAAGTCCTTGAGTTCTCATTTTAAGCGCCGTGACCTTCTTTCTGCTCTTTGGGAGCATCATTAAACGATAATTCGAGGTTGGCCGGCGTCGATGGCGAGCAAATGGACCGGAGCTGGAGATCTTGGGATTCGGTGATCAGGCAGTTTGTAAAAGACGTTCTCGACCTTGAAGTTTTGCCAACGATAAGCAGCTAAACGCGTACCGTCTGCGAGTAATTCGCTGTCGAGGTATTTGTCGGCTCTTGCCACCCTCATCACGAACACTTAACCTCCAGGTTGACCCTTGCATCAGCCATGTTGATATGTTGGTTACCTGGCCCCGATGCTCTTTAAGATGAATGAAATATGCCTTGATGAACTAATGATGCACTGTAGGTAGTATTGATTACCTGTTACTCCTGCGACGCCGCGAGGCACGTTGGCATTTGTGGCAGACATGCACAGTAATCGATGGCTCAGGGCGGCACAGGTGCATTTTTCTTGGTAATTTCAATTCAGACATTAGGGAACTCGCCCTTAGAAGCAAGCGGCACGGAATGACAAATTAAGAGAGTATGCAGTGACCCATATCTGCCCTAAACCGCGCGCACATCAACCATAAACCCAGAGAGTGAGTCCAGCAGAGAACAGGCTGCAAAATCGAGGAGACGAGAGTCAATACATGCCCCGTAGCTGATACCATCTATCAAGATCTCGCTCATGTACCTGACCAAGTCCCATCCCATCTCTGTTGCCTGGCACTCTAAACATTCCAGCAACCACCGACCAGCTCCACCAGCTCCTTCAAGTCGATATCAGCCTCAGGATTGCCTGGTAAATCGGGCCACATAATGGTGGCAACCGTCTGTCCAGGGCTGAAGGTGAATCTCCCCCGGATTGGATCCATTGTCATGTCGCTGCTGCTACCATCAAGGTATCCCCGGGCACAGTAAACCTCTGCATTACCAGTCCGCTTAACAAGCTCTGCAAGCTGACCGCCAAGCTCCGGGTGAGTGAACTTGCCCACCCAGATGCCGTGGGGTCCCTCGATGCGGGCGCAGAAGTTTGTTTTGACAGTCTTGCCGAAGCTGATATCCAGGACTGACAGCCTAGGTTCAGTGGAGAAGGGGGCGGGTGAATAAAGGACTGTAGCCCTCTCAACGACGACTAAGTTGAGTAGGTCCGAGACAGGGAATCGTTGGATCTGGGTTGATTGCTGGCGGTTTTCGCTAGTGTCGCCAAGGTTCTCATCGTGGGGTGTGGTCGCTCCGGCCCGTCCAGCGAAGAAGGGGTTCGCGGAAGGGCCACACTGGGCGGAAGGGGTTGACTGAGGTCGAAGAAGATAATCTCCCGTCACGGGGCGGTCGTTTCTTTTGTCATGATGATCTTGCCTATAGGATGAACGGCGTCGATGGAATGGCGCAGAGCGGCGTGAGCGTCTCTCCCGAGATCGTTCTAGAGTCATGCCTGGAATTAATGGTTAGGTAAAGGCGGTTTTGGGGCAAGGTGCAAATCTTACTGCGTGAATGACTGTGATTGCTTGCAGATGGCATGAGGCTGTGAGAGTGAAGAGAGGAGAGAGTGTTTGTGGTCGTGGGAGTTGGTAAACAAAGGCGTTTTCGCGTCGCCAGCTGTTGACACTGGCAAGCCGGCATAGCATTGCAAGCCTGGCTTACTAGCAAATGGGCTCGGAAGAAACCGAGACAGTGAAGATTTCCAATTTGACCATTACCATCGCTTGCAATAATTCTCCAAAAAAGGTGATCATTTCATTGGAATTGGTCGCCAGTGTGAATGCAACAGCTGAACACCACGACGGTGAGACGGTGAAAACTTCATGAATTTGCAGAACTCCACGTACAGCCATCAACGATTTATCAGCCGCGATGTACCTCGCAGTAGTTTCTTCGTATTCGGGAGTCTCGATCGGAGAAAAACATCAATGTGATCTTAGGCGTCAGCGCAAGGCATCGTCTTGTCGAAAGCTTGCCATGTCCAACGACCGAAGGAGTCTGATCATATCAGCACAACTTCCGAAATTCGAGAAGTGGAGAGATGTACTCTGGGTGTAACCAGAGTGCCGGCAAAGAGCTCCCACCTCGAGCAATGGCAACCGATGGATGATGTTGGGTATGGTCGTTGTTAGTATCTGCATTTCTACTCTCAGTCCAAGACAGTGCTGGCCATAAGAGCAAGGGAAAAACGATACTCAATCACTGACTGCATTAGAACCCAATGCCCCTCACTACCAAAGCCTAGATGATGTTGGTCATCGATGGAACTCGTCGAAAGTCCACATTCTCCTTTCGTTTGATGGGCCACTTTAACAGTTGGCAACCGAGGCCTTCACATTTCTGTAACCTTATACAGGGGGTGACAAATCGAAGCCATGCAATCTTGTGCAACATGTCTTCGGTGTAGTTTCCCCGAAGGTGTCGTCTTTGATCGCCGTTTCATGTCGAAAAAGGGCACGTTCCGGCGAAACAATCGAGACCGGAGGATCTCTCGGAATTATGCCGTGAGCCAAGATAGCTAGCGCCGCAGCCTCGCAGGGCCCCTGACCACAGGAATGCAGGCGGAGGTACAAGCGATTGGTGATGCTCACATCGGCATCGACTGGCGCGCCGGAAGAAGGCAATGACGCGGGAATAATGACGCCGCAGTCAGCTTGTTATTGTGAGCTTGCCTAGCATCCTTCTAATGACACTATCGTAGCCACGTCTCAACACATCGAGTTTAGAGCACCGAGAGACGAAGTTTGCTTCTCCATCGGTCCTCGCGGGAATGGAGCCCGAGTTCGCTGATTCGAGTGAAACTGGAATGTGCATATCCGCAGGAGACAATCTTTGCCCCACAGTGCCAAGGATGTTCTCTCCATCCGTCTTTCTGTCTCAATGAATGAGAATGCGATGTGAAGGTCTCGGAGCAAGATATTAGGTGGTCTATATCTTTCTACAGTCTGAAGTCCACAGAATAAAAAGAGCATTGGTTCTTGAAAGGCCATTTTTAAGGTTAAAAGAGAGCCTCAATGCTGAAGATGACAAGCAGTCGGGGTTCAAGACATTTCCGTGCCTGCATACTTATCCGTCGGAAAAGCAAGAGAACCGGAACAAGCCGAAAACGAGGACCAATCATCAGAAACTTGCATGAACGGACGACCAGGGTATCTGATCGGACCTGGTGACCGACCTGTGGGTTTCGGTCAAGTCTCACTCACGCCAAGACCATACATGACAAGGAGTTTGGGCTTCCTTGAGCCTGTAACGAGTCAGCAATTGTCTCCATAAGGAACCCACTGAGAAAAACTCTGGTCTTGGCATCCCGTTGAGATAGATGGAAATATCAAGGCCGTTTCGATGCCCCGTTTCTTGATGCACAGTCGGCCGCTCAGCTGGTAACATGGGGGTCCAGACACCAAGACGCTATGTTCAACCCAGAAGCTGTTGAAGTCCTGCCTCTTTTCTGATGATGAGTTAGGTAAATAGAAGAACGAGCAGATGCCCTGATAATGCGGAGTGCTTTAATTCTTTGGTCTATTGTTGTGAAACTTTATTAATATAGTCACAGCTTACTCTTGGGAAGGATATGCTGATATGCTCATCGTCAAAGAGGTGAGAGAGAACAAAGCTGACCTTCACTTATAAGTCTCATGTGTGAGCGGCCTTTCAATCCTCCGCTAGGGTGACTCCTTTCCTCTTGCCCAGCGTACATGCCCAGATTGGCAATTATTGGCTCGGGCATCATTGCTCAACGAGGAATACGAATTATTAATGGCAATAGAGGGCCTTTTGTCGTGCTCGCTGGAAGGATTCAACCCAACAGTCGCGCTCCACGCCGGACCCAGACCGGTGATAACGACATCTCCACTTTGGTGACATGTCGCCTATTAAACGACCTAGAGAATGTGACGAGAGAGGGAACGCGCCTTGGCTCAGCAACATGATCCACTTTGGCTCGATGGCTGATGCTCGTGATAGATCTATTTGAAAGCTATTCTCTGCCAAGAAGCTGGGCAGAGTTGTTATCTGTAGCTGATGAGCAGCTGATCTCATTTAAGACAACGTTTGATGCTGGCATCTGACAACAATTATTGTTATGGGCATCAAGGGAACACGAACATACAAACAAGGATACCCTAGGAACGTAGCATCCAACATGACCCTCTTGAACTTAAAAGAATTGTTACAGTTTGTTGGTTCGGCCACCGAGATTAAAAGCCGCACACGAGGCCAGCTTATCAATCTACGATCCACAACGCAGGGTCCCGTCAGCAACTAAGAGCGGACTATGTGTACTTAAAGATTAAGCATCATTTTTAAGCGATCTTGGCACCCATCTCGGTACGAACCGCTCCAATCGAGCCCTGCCTTACGAGCCGCTGACCGTGCCTCAAGAGCCGCTTTCCTTTCCTCACGAGGCGATGATCCCCCACGCAGGCCAAGCAATGCCCACGCCTTACGGGGTCGGATTCTTTTCGATAGCACCCAACGGGACGGAGTCGGCTCCGATTGTGATGCAGTAGTGGCTCTGCGCGAAACACGGACTCCGAGGAGGCTCTTGTGGGATGAGATTCGGGTGGGATGAGGCTCGGGGTAGAGATCTCCCGAAACGTTGATAAAACCAAGACGTTGGACGAGAATGAAACCGATCGATCAGCAGCTAATTCTTCACCATCTTTGCAAACTTTACAATGGCGACAGAAAAGTCAGAGCCTCACCAGAAGGCCCTCTACGATGAGAAAGATGCCGCGGTCCAAGTCTCCGGAACTCCGAGCGATCAGGACAGCAACTCACCAGCCGAGGACGAGCCAGTGGACAAGCCAATCCCATGGACGTACAAATGGATTGCCCTAGCTTGTGTCATCGCCTTCCCCATTGGCCAGAACTGGACGAACGCAAGTCTGGGTCCGTTGAAGAACACTCTTCGTGAGGAACTCAACATCACGAACGCCCAGTTTGGTGTCATTGCCAGCGCCGACTCGTTTGTCAACTCCATCTTTCCTATCCTGGGAGGAATGATTCTGGACTGGTGGGGTCCTAACCCCGTAACGATCTGTTGCACCGTCATCATCTTTATCGGGTCCGTGATTGCCGCTGCTGCTATTCACGTTACTGCTTGGCGAATGCTGGTTGCTGGTCACATTGTCATGGGCTTTGGCATCGCTGTTCTTGACCAAGCCCAACAGAAGGTACCAAACCTGACCCTAGCTTATGTTCAACACTAATACTGATATTTCTTGTGACTTAGTTCATATACCATTGGTTTGGTGCCGGTGGTCTCGCCTTTGCCTTCGGCCTCGAAAACGCCCTCTCTAGTACGGTCGGCCTCGTCGCAGGCATGGTTGCTATCCCGATCCGAGACAAGACTGGCTGGTACGGCTGGACCTTCTGGGTCCCTGCCTTCTTCTGCTGCGCCAGTATGGTCATCAACATCTTTTATGTCATCTTCGAGAGGACATGGATCCCCAAGTCGTATCGCCTCACTTCGGCAAGGGCTAAGGCTGTTGCTAAGAGTCATGGACTTAATGTTAAGAAGACATGGTCTTGGGACTCGCTGTTGCATCTCCCTTGGCAGTACCTTATGCTCCCCGGTACTCAGATCTTACAGAGTGGTGGAGCTAACGGATTTGGTGTTTCGGCTGCCGACATGATTCGCATGAAGGGATACAAGGAAGAGACAGCAGGCTTCATGACCACGGGCCAAAAGGTTATTCGGATCGTTGGGGCTCCGATTATTGGATGGCTTATTGACAGATACGGCCACCGCTTCCACTTGGTTGCTTTGGCTCCTCTGGTTTATATCCTTGCCAACTCATTGATCGGATTCACCAACGCCCACCCACTAGTGGCTCTGGTGTTCCAGTCCATTGCTGGACTCATCAACGGAATGCCTCTCAATGTCAGCATCCCTCTGCTCGTAGCGGATCAGGACAAGCTTGGCACTGCTTTTGGAGTTTGGCGTGCTTTTAATAACTCAGGCGCCACTATTGTGAGTAACCATCGCCTCGTCGCCAGTTCATCACTAACCTGTTCTAGATGGAAGTTGTTTACGGTGTGGTGCAAGACGGCACTGAAAAGATGGGCTACGGCCGAGTGTTAATCGTGTCGTCCTGCATCAAGGCAGTGGGTTTCTTTATCGGCCTGTCCTACATCTTCGTGGACTACAAGAAGCTCGGTCGGGGAATCACCATGACCAGAAAGGAGCGAGAGAGGCGTGAAGGAGACATCACTGATCGGGACAGTGATCCACTCACCAAGAGAAGAGTGTATAAGCCATGGACCATCTACACTCTGTCGGCATTGGTTGCTATGATTGTGACGGGTTGGACACTGTTCATCAAGTATCTTAGCTAGTTTGGCCATAGCGTCAGTTGCTCTTGTTGGGTAACCTGCCGTCACCATGGACAAAATGGACCCGCTCGATGAGAAACACTGTTACTATTCTAGATGAATCGAATGTGTGATACAATGCCACTGGCCATGAATGGAATGGGGATTTGTGAAATGGTGATCAAGTCCATGAAGTATGTCAGTGATCAGGGGATTTGTTAGGTATGGCTGGATGAAAGACTGTTCTCTACAGTAAATTAGACACGTCATTCCAGGTGGTGTAGCAAAACATGACAGTTATTAACGTAAGTTAAGTATCGACCCTGCTGAATCAAAATCAGAGCTGGCTCAGTCATCGAACGTGACTTATGAACATGTTGTTTAAAGCCCGCGATCCGTAAATCGTGCAGAAGTATATATACTCGGCCATATGCTCTCGGCCGTTTACCATTTTGCAGGTCAACACAAACCAATTCAGCAAAGAACATAACCCAAACCACTACCGCCTACACAATCCCATTCGAACACTCGTTTAAAACAGTCCAAATGCCACTCACGAAAGAAGTCCGAGACGACCACAAGAAATGGCGTTGCATGCAAATGTTCCGAACCGAAGTCCAATGCTATCATTACAACAGTATGGACAAGAAGCAGTGTGCGAATTGCAAGAGTAAACGCGACGCCAATGACGAAGCTATTAATTCGTCATTGGACAAGATTGGAATACTTAGCAGGGTTGACAAGGATGGAACGGAATGGTGGCAATATGACTAATAGTCATAAGAGAACAGTTTCGTGATTTAGTCGTTTGAAGTAGAATTTCCGAGCGTCAAACAGATTCTTCATAACTGTGTCTTTTGCTGCTGTGGCTATGACTTCTTGTGATCATTGCACACAACAATGGATTCTTCATCTAACTATTTTCGACACCAACAGACCCTGCTTGCTTTGTAGGATGAGGAGAGGACGCCTCAAGGACGAATCCATCTCCGTGCCAGGTTCAGCATTGAAATCATCATGTTGAGCAAGACAATTAAACTTCTTTTGCCTACACTCTGGCCATCAGAGTATCCCATCTCATATCCGGCTGGCTCTCATCCTGGTACTCTCGACTCTCGCCTTCCCACTCCGCCCAACTCGTTTCGTTGTTGACACCCTCAAACTCTGTCCATCGACCTAGCCTCGCCTCGCAAGTGACATTTAGTTTCTTGAGGCGGTTCATGAAACGTCCGCCGGGGGTTGACTTTGAAGGTTGCAGGGCAAAGTCTTGGCCGACGGCGAAGCCATAGAGGTAAACTCGTCTCAGAGACGGAAAAGCGCCGTCTTGGAACAATGTTTCCTCAAGCATTTCCACCAGAGCTCTGTTACCAGTTCCCAGACTATTGTTCAAAATGAAACAAACTTCACCATCGATGTCTCTCTCAAGTTCTTCGGCCCCGGGTCTCTGTTCCAACACGAGTGTCTCTAGAGTCTTGCTCGAAGTCAATAGCAAGCGTCTCCAGTCGGCGAGGGCTGCTGCTTCGGCACGAAATGACCATCTGTATACTTGGTCTGCCGTAGAAGGGTCATTTTGACATGGCTGACAGAGGTAAAGATGTGTTAGATTAAGTAGGGAGATCTCGAGTTGGGTGAGGACACATCCAAGCGGTCGCGGGATCACCCATTCTCCATCCAGACTCCCATAGTCTACGAAATCTCCATGCTGGCCTACTATTTCCTCAGCCAAAGGCCGATGAGCTGGATGTTCTGCTTGGGTATTGGACACGGGCCGGTCAAGCAGGCCCAGCTCCAAACGCTCCAAACAGTTGGTAGATGAGAGTATCCACTTGACAGCTGTGGATGGAATATATGCAAAGAGCTTAACGAAGCGGAGGTGTTCAAGCGATGGGCCTCGTATCTCAATATCGAAGGGATAATATTGACCATGTAGTTCGAGGACCTCCAGGTTGGTGAAGAATGGTAGAAGGTGCCAAATGTAACGGTCGTTCCAACCCACGACAACGCATAAGCTTTTGACTTGCGAGGCAATCTCGCCGAACCGTTTTTTGTCGCAAGTGTTCATATCATGAAGAAGTTGGAAGAACATGGTTGAATGTCGGTTTTCGTATCGATCAGTCAACCCCGGGCCTAGGTATGGTCGTTTCGAGGGAGGGATAAAGGGCGGAGGGTCATCGAGCTCTGAGGACGACTCATGGTAGCCAGAATTGTGTAGTTCAATGTTTTTCCATATGTATGGCTCAGTGACTTCGTTGATGCGCTTACACGTTCTGCTAAGCCGTGTGAGGTCATGGGGGGAAAGGTATGTGATGATCTCGATGATGACATCGGCGGGGGATGCGGCGAGAGACATGGTCAAGAGCCGACGGAGACGTCATTGAAAAATAAGAAGAGTGGAGAGCCAAGTATTGAGGCATAAGCATCAACAAGGAGGAATGATTGTTTGCTGAGACCCTACGTGTTCACATGTATATCTCGTGACGTGGCTGTGATACACTAACCGAATCCTTACTGTTGCCTAACTTGTGTAACGACGGTTGAAAAGCCAGTTTTACTTTCAATCTTCCCCCGCCTGTGCTGGCTTCTTTGACTTGAATCAAATTGCGTCAGCTTCCTACGACCATTGATTTTTAACCTCTCTGCAGTATCAGGGCAAGGTAATAGTAAAGTGCTGATGTCAGAAGTGGCTATGGCTGTACCGTCACCCTGTCAGGTAAGCTCGCTTGCATTGGCGCGTGGTATGACCTATTTTCGAGAGTTTATGGTCAGGGATTTTCAATCATTAATATCACATGGCTTTGGAAGAGCGCAAGGCTTACTTCATCTGGAAAAACTTGATCCAACGCGACAGGGGTCGAAGGATAACAGAAGCTAAGCTGCACTGTATTAAAGGCGCCACGCTTCCTCACATTTGGAGTTGTCTGGTATCCAAAGCAGTAATTGACTGTTGCTTTCCGCCTACTGACTCGTTTGCCTGCCATGCCTCGACCCTCATTGCTCATCGTCCCCGGAGCTTCCGGTCTCCCCGAGTTTTATGACCCATTCGTCGAAGCCGTGACGCAAAAAGGCTATGATATCAAAGCCCTGCATATCCCAAGCGTTGGCCTCGCAACTGGTGCTAGGGAGGGGCCACTGCCAACCATGTACGACGATGCGGAATTCATTGCAAAGCACGTCCGCGAGCTCGCCGATCGTGGGAACGACGTGATTCTCATCACCCACTCCTACGGCGGCACGCCGGCTACAGAGAGTGTCAAGGGACTATCCAAGAAAGAGAGACAGAGGCAGGGCCTTAAGGGTGGAATCATTGGGGTCGCCTACATGACATCTCTGGTGCCCAACGTTGGAGGGTCAGCCGGAACGGTCAAGGCTGCCTTTCCATCCGAGGAAAAGGTTCCTATGGCAGTAGATGTTTGTCCACAAGCCCGATAGTAGCTGAGCTCACATAACTGACAATGAAAAGGAAACTGGCTGGTTCTACTACCCCGATATCCCAAAGCTCGCAGAGCTATCGTTCTCGAATATGCCCAAGGATGAAGGCGAATTCTGGGCCGCCAAGCTAGCAAAACACTCCTCTACCAGCTTTGCAAACCCGTTGACATATGCTGGTTTCAAGGACGTGCCAGTGTCTTATCTCCTTTGTGAGAACGACAGGACAATCTCGCCCAAAGTTCAGAGAGCTGGTATTGAGATGATTGAGAAGGAGAGCGGTAGCAAGGTTGATGTGACAAGCATCCAGGGAGATCATGTTGCGCCTTTGAGCTCCAAGACCGAGGTTGTCGACTGGATTGTTGGTGTGGCTGAACGTATCAGCAGCTTGTCTTGAAGCTATGTCCATTCAGCAGTCAAGGCGGGTGTCTGGTCTTTGAGGACTCGCACGTTTTCGATGTTCTTAACGATGAGCACCATACAATAAATCTTCTGTGAACATGATCTGGGCGGCTTTGTTTGAACGGTGCGGAACCTCTTAATTGGAATTAGAACGCGACAAAGGCATAACACATACAAACAGCTCTTTGTTCCTTTGGCACAACGATTTCAATGCCGGGGCCCCGTTCGTTATTGTTAAACGCCCTTTCATGCTGAAAGGCGACCCTATTTACGAACAGGCTCTGAACAACCAAAGAAAGCGTCGCATTATAATACTGATGCGGCAACTCTGCCCATTCCTTCCCATCAGCTCTCTCAACTTCAGTATCAACATCATACTACAGCAATCATGTCGTCCCCGAAAGATACGATCGAAACTCATGATTTTAAAATCCCACGGCTGTTTAAAGAACGGCCGAAAACAAACAGACGGCAGTTCCGATACTGCGACGAGACTCATGGCGCCATCTTGAACACTCTGCTGGACAGAGCCGACGAGGCCAATGACCTTGATGCGGTTTTGAGTCAGGGTTTCGACGAATTCCAAATCCTAATGGAGAAGTGCAACCTGGGCCCTAGAGGTCGAGGGTATAGGAAGACGACTCTTCCTGCCATTCGGCGTTGCGTCGACTGGGTTCGAGCTCAAGCGCTCCTACACGGCGCCTTGATCTCAACACCAAACGGACTGGCTCGAGTACCTGGACACTCGTTCGAAACTGACGCCGAGGCAACTGTATGGCTTGAAGCTAAAATTACGGCAAGAGCTCGACCTCCCGTGTCAAAGATATCACGAAACTTGCCGTGCCAGCACCAACCTACTTCACCAGTCCAGCCACTCCCAGTCCTGGAGGCTCTGTCCTTGTCTGATGATGGACCTGATGTAAGTTTATATACCTAGCCTGCCTACTTTGGAGACCTCTGCTAACCATATTGTTTAAAGGGATTTGTTGGTCCAAACAATGCACCGAGACGAGTGAGCTTCTCTCAGCCATCCCTTAGTCGTCCAAGATCCTCTTCACAAACGCGTCGCTTTGTACGTCGTCGAACTGACCAGTTGAGAGGTGAGGGAAAACTTCTCAGGTTTAGGGAAATGCTCAGGCAATCAGCTCTAGAAGATTAGCGTAGTCTCATTTCTTAGCTACATAAGTACAAAGTATGAGATAGACAACTAGCCATATGGCAGTGGGTGCTCTATGGCTGAAGACACGTGTTCATTGACATCATAGGTAATAGAAATTATAAAGGAATGTATTACAAGGGCAGAAACCTCTCTTCGTTACCTCCACTCAACATGACCTCCATGCATCTTACTCATATGGGCATAGACAAGCTCCCCGGACCGAAACGTCATCATGCATACCCAGCACATATGAGCCTTGCATCCCACACAAGTGATATGGTTGCATCCTGAGATCTTCTCGAGCGGTGTCTTGCACTTGGGGCAGTCTTTGATTCCAGCCTCCTTCTTTAACTTCTCAAAAGCAGCGTAGCCCCCTGACTTGATGTCTTTGTACTCGGCGCATGTCATCTCGACATGGGGTTCATGGCATGAGGAGCAAGTCCGCTGCAGACAATTCGAACAGGTGTGCGTCTCGGCAGATTCAGTCGTGCGATAGATGTACCCGCAGTCGGGAGTAGGGCAGAAGCGTAGCTTGTGTGGAGTACGTTGCACAGTGGACTTGAAGGATCTCTCCAGGAGATCTTCAAAGGAAACTGATGATAAATGTGCATGCAAGTCCTCCAGGCTGATGGCTTGTTCGCACCTTCCCTCGTCCCCGTGACAGAGAAACAGGGAGTCAGCACCTGAGGTTGAAAGTGCTGCACAGCTGTTCTCGAAGCAATCTTGGCAATACACATGGCCGCACTTGACTCGGACGGGGGAGTCTGCTTCGGTCCAGCAAACAGAGCACTCTTCGGAGTCGGCACCTCCAGTGTCTCTCTGTGTTGTCTTTTGCCTGCCAATGCCACCGCCATTCGCAAGTGTCAGTGCTAGATCGTAGTCTTCCAAGGATCCTGAGATGACAATCTTTGACGAAACAATGTCCAAGAACGCCCTTTCGGCACCAAGCTTGTCTAGGATTGTTTGGAATCCACCTTTCAAAGCCCAAAGGCGCTTCTCAGGGTCTAATTGAATGGCATGGTCCGAGGAAATCTCCTTGCGGAGCAGACTGGCCAGTTGTTCTTGGGCCTTGCTGCACGCCTTCTCAGCCCCAAAGAGCCGGAGAACACTCTTGGTCTTATCTCGGACAACAATCACCCCAAGGTCTTTTTGCTGCTGTTTGATCAAACGCCAGAGATGTCCGTTGCCATTGAGGGTGGAATCCCAGAGGTTTGATTGACCATCTTTGGCCACGACACCACCGAGGAGGTCTTGGAGGACTGACTTGACACTCGCCACTTCTGTGTCCGACTCTCCCTCAAGCTTGAAGGTCGAAGAAGCAGGATATGCACGGAAATACACGTACTTTCCCCTCCAAGCACTCGCATGGCTGTTGACCCGTGGCAAGATGGCGGCATAAATGTCGCTCCGGACCTTGAACTTGACCGAGTAGACCATCTGGACAGTCAACTTGCCTGGTTTATGGAATGGTAGCGCCGTTCCATTGAGCTGAGAAGTAGCATCCCTAGCACCCTTCTCATCGAGGAAGCGTGCCGTAGCCTTGACACGCTTGGCTGATGTTTCCATCGTCACCTCCCAATACTCAATGGGGCCTATTGTTGTCAAAAGAGACCGAACCATGACTGAAGCTTGCTCATCATCGACCGAGTAACCTGGAGCGTGTAGCACTATCTCGCGTGGCTTGTCGACGGGTAGTGGGATGGCCTGAGATATCTCTAGCTTGTCAGCAGATCCAGGGACATCTGTCAGTCTTATGACCCAAGAGACAGGACTATGCGAGCGGAACATGGAGGCTGGATTCTTGTACGGCGCTTGCGCTTTGACCTTGCAGTCCAGTATCTTGTAGGCTCCAGTCGTAAACTTGCGGTGTACTCGCATAGCAATGTCTTGTTGGCCAAACTTCAACAGAACCTCCCGGACCGGCTTGTGCCAGGAGATGTGGACTTTCTTGCAGTCAAGGCGTCCAATTATTTTCCTGGACGGCATACGAGCTGCCACCGGTGTTGCTTGGATTCTAGATGCTCCCCAAGCGAACCCTCCGGTCATGAGAGCGCAGAGCTTCTTGGAAAAGGCTGGATCCTCGGCTCGGATGTTGGCACCCAACACTCCATCCTGGCTCATAACCCAGATATTCTTCTCGGGGACGTCAAAGTCGAGTTCGTCGAGCAGGCGTTTGATCGTTTGTGAAGAAGTGCCTTTAGGTAGGCCACTGAGGTGAACGGCCGAGAAGTCGCTGGGGAGAGAAATGCTGGATACGCGACCGCCGTCTTCGAAGCGAACAAAGGCGCCGGCGATGGTGCGGCAAAAATCATCGACTTCGTCGCGATCTTGGTCTGCCTGTGTAGTACTTAGCCAAGCGTTTTGAGTGGCATTTTAATCTCAAGGCTTACATCTCGGGACGTTGAAGGGATTGAGGGGGTTTGAAAGGTTGGTTTCTTGTCGTGGCTAAACGGACAAGCAGCTCCTTTGAGGCATCTGCCGCTCAGAAAGAATCTGCAAGGTACAGCAGAGCGGCTGTCGGTGGTAGATTTCGAGCCTGGATAGGGACGGAGGGGGACATTCTCGACTCTCCAGGCACTCATGGCGACCTGTACGCTGCGTGGCAGGAATGAGATGAAATGTGAAACCTCTGAAATGAAGCACCAGTGTCAGGACTAAACATGGAATTTATTCGAGTATTTCAACAAGGAAAAGTGTAAAAAATATAGCGTTATTGCTGCCCTTGGGCAGCAGTGGACGGCCTCCTGCATAGGCCCCTCTCCCCCCTCAATTACCAACACGCCGACTCGACCTCTCTGATTAGCCAGCGGACTCGAGTTCGTCATGTCAGATGATCTATTTTCGGTGTTGCCTGGAGTGACAATGTCCATCTGGGTATCCTAGAGTAGCCCTGCGCCGGTTGTCAGCATCAGAGATGTCTTCAGCGTAGTAAAAGACAGGCCATGTTGAATACGAAGGATCTCAAATCTAATGCGATTAACTTGCTGAGAAAGAGGCTGGTTATGCTTTTGGGAAAGTCATCCTTTTGGGATAGTCCTAGGCCTTTTTAATAGTGCAATAGGAATGCAAAGGAACTTATGTCCCTCCTCAACCATACCAAGTGGGGATATAGGTACTTTGACCTCGTCAGACGCCGAAGCACATGCGATGACGACGAGGATCGCCGCCCTTAGGAATGATCTCAAGATGCAGAGACCTCGGATCTAACGATCCGATATTCCCCCAATGGCTTGGCGACGACTTGGTGAGAGCTCGATAGATGGTGTCCCCGCCCACTAGCACACGAGTGGATGTCCCTTTCACCATGCGACGGCAGACGCTAGGAACCCATGCGATCGATCGACAGATTGTTTGAATGTTTCGAGGTCTGGCTATCAACGACTCTCTCCAGCACCTGGACTTGATGGCGGCCTCAGTTTGCTACGTAGGTAGACATCATCAACCTTTGAGCACATGCATCCCCCCTTCGACAAACACCTTTTGCTCTAGCTATAGCCTACAGTATGCTTCGAAGAGAATATAGAGAGTGACAACAATCATGGAAAATGTCGTGAGGTTTCAAGTAGTGTTATTTCTGTTCGGCGGGTATTCAAGCTCGGGGTCGACACTTGGTGGTGGTTCGAGCGCTGACGCAGTGAGCAGCTGGTTGAGCCCTTGCCGAGACATCACTATGAATTATTATGTGCTGGAGCGACAATCTTGCCGCATAAAGAAGGAATTGACTCGCTAGTCCTAGCACTATCGAAGATAGTTCGTGGTGGTAAATTTTGCCAGCCATACTTCTACATATAGCCACCAAACAGGGAGTCAATTAAAAAATCAAGCTATCTGGAAGTCCCGGGGAAAAGAAACGGGAGTCCAGTGTCAACCTTGCCCGGCTTCAAAGAAGGGCTTCGGGGTGTGGGAAAGGAAGGGGGTTGCAATGGATGCGGGGAGAATCCAGGGGTCCTAGACAACGAGCATTGGCGATTGGGGCTTCTGGTTGGTGACTTGCTGGTTGTGAAAAATCGTGATGAACTAAAAAAAGCACTGTTGGTCGTGTTGGTTGAGAACTCACATCCTGACTGTTTCATTCTCATCGGGGACCCGCATGCCAGCCGGAGACAAGGGCGCAAGCTTGAGGGCCGTTACTGGTTCCCGGCGGTATCTTTTCCGCTCTCCACGTCTTATTCCCCTTCCGTGACTGTACCCGGCAAACCTTATCTATCCTGGACATGGTATTGCTCGGCGTGACAGCAGCGGAGAGAACATCTACCCAACCTGTGGAGACATGCAGGCTGGTCGTATCAAGCACTCTGCAAGCAAGGATACGGCAGGCATCTTGAGACACTTGACTGTTCAACTCAAGAACGGCCTCGGCATTTCAATTCGGTGTTAATTAAAAACTGGGTTCCCGCCGCATCCTGTTCGTTCTCCTTCTTGACCCAAGAGCTTGTCCAAACTTTCCAAACATGGCTATCGGTGAGACCCAGGTCCCTTCTTAAGTTCCATCTCTCTTGTAGATCCTTGCAAGGCTAATTAATGGTACACACAGCTATCAACTCGATCTCCCTGCAGGATGAACACCCCCCTCCCGCCAGTCTGCGCCAGATGATGGACCAGCAGCCCGTTCCTGTACTTGACCAAGAGACGGTGGGCCTGATCTCCTTGCCAGGCAAGAGTGCTTCCGAGCAGGCCCTCACCGTGCTCGACGCTTTTAAAGCTGCTGTGGCGGCTGAAGATGCCGGTGCCCTGCAGCGTCTCTTCTTTGCCGAGCAGGCATACTGGAAGGACATCTTGGCTCTGACCTATCATTTGCGTACCTTTTTCAACCCCGAGATTATTGTCGCCAACTTTCTTCACACAAAGAAGCTCCGGGGTGTCACTACCGAGTGGAAGCTCGAGGGAGCTACTTTTATCCCTGCTACCCCAGCCTTGGTAAGGGCACTTGAGCCAGCTGTTTTCGTTTACATAGCTGACTAAGGTTTACAGCAATTCATTGATGTTTCGCTTTCTTTCACAACCACCTGGCCAGCCACGAAATGCAGCGGAAGATTTCTACTCATACCCGTCAAAAATGAAAAGGACTCACTAGACTGGAAGATTTGGATCTTCAATACCAAGCTTGAGGACTTTGAACTATATCCAGAAAATGAGTCGCTGCTCCGGTCTCCTGGCAGGAAGATAGATGGTCTTGAGGATATCAACACGGATGTGTTAGTAATCGGCGGCGGGAACGCGTAAGTGGCAGTCAAGTAAGAGACCCAACACTGAACCCTTTAGCTGATCAACATATCCCTCTGCAGTGCCGTGGCTCTCGCTGGTCGCCTCAAGACTCTTGGCGTTGACAGCGTCATGGCTGAGCGGAACCCTCGGGTGGGTGACAACTGGGCTCTTCGCTATGAATGCATGAAGTTTCACATTCCAACGTCGTTCGCCGAGTTGCCTTTTTTAAGTAAGTCAGACAGAGTACTGAGTATCATGAAGGAGACTAACCCGAGACGCTCAGCTTATGACAGGGAACTCCAAGCCCCTCACTTGCTTACCAAGGATGAACTGGCCGAGCAGGTCCGACGATTTGTGTCGGCTTTTAATCTCAATGTCATAACTTCGGCCCATATTAAATCAACAATATACAATCAGTCAACTCAGCGATGGACCGTCAAGTCTCAGACCCCAGTTGGCCTGCGCACGGTTGTCTCTAAGCATCTAGTACAGGCAACCGGAATTGCATCTCAGAAGCCCTATATACCATCCGTGGCAGACGAGCACCTGTACAGAGGCATCAATATCCACTCGAACGCTTACAGGAGTGCCAGGGATTTGAGGGAGCAGGGTGCCAAGGTAATGTGTGCACTCATCCAGGTCGAAGCAGTATCTAACTACTTCTAGTCCGTTATCATCATCGGATCTGCCAACACAGCCTTTGACGTGCTCCAAGACTGCCACAATGCTGGCCTCCAAGCGACAATGAACGTCCGATCCCCAACATACGTCGTCCCCTTAGACTATGTCTGTGACTCCAGCAGTCTCGGGGCTTACAATTTTGGAGTGGAAGCCGCTGATAGGATGTTTCTGACGCTGCCTGCTGCCGTTGATGGCCAGCTTGCACGCAACCTCTTTGCCATGTGGGCATCCAAGGAAACCGAACGCTACGCCACCCTCGCCGCTGCTGGCTTCCCGGTCCTTGATAGCGCCGACCCCAGTCAGGCCCTGTACTCCAACTTGGTCGAGAAGGCCGGTGGACACTATGTCGACATCGGAACTACCAACCTAATTGCCGAGGGCAAGGTCGGTATCAAGGCAGGAGTAGAACCGCTTGCGTTCACTGAGACGGGTCTGCGCTTCTCGGACGATAGCACCGTCGACGCTGATGTTATCGTGTGGTGCACTGGATTCGCCGACATGAACGCGCGTAACATCACTGCCGAGATTCTTGGCGGGGACGTTGAGGTGGCTGACAAGGATCTTTTGGGTCCTCGGGACATCGCGGAGCGCCTCGAGTCTACCTGGGGCGTCGACGCTGAGGGTGAGATCCGTGGCATGTGGAAGCGTCATCCGCGATTGGAGAATTACTGGATCACGGGTGGTTATACGCAGCAGCATAGATGGCACTCCAAGACTCTGGCGCTACAGATAAAGGCTGCCCTAGAGGGGATCCTGCCGCCGGCTTATCGGGATACTCTCCCTGCTGGGACAGTGTGAGCGGGCTCGGGCCTATGTAGAGACCTGATGTATATCGGCATAAGTTGGAGGACTTCTGGCTCAGACTGCATGAATATATAGTCGCATCTTAACTATTTAGGCCCCATTAATCCATTAGTCTACCCTGCTAGAGCAACACTTCTTCCCGACATCAATCATTCCTTGATTAATATCTAACTTATCTTAAAGCCCGTTAGACGCTTCCATTATAGCTCACTGTAGTTAGTAGCATCCTCTTGATTTGATTCCTGAGCCTCCACAATGTCCTTCGCCAGAGTCGTCCAAAAGTTACATCTGTCTCTCCCGTTTTGATCATCTGAAGCTAACACGAATGCCTCCTGACCGCTAGGAACCTGTACTGTGAGCACGTTTGCGAGTTCATCGCCAGAACCATCCGCAATTGGCCACTTGGGGGGTTTCTGATCGGCAACCAGTGGTAGACTTAGACCGTTGGGGTCACCAGAAGCTACGAAAGACGCGAAATAGGTCTGATATGCCGCAGCGAGATTGGTGTTGATGAGTGGCCGAGCGTAGAGATCCGCCAGCCAGCCGGCTAAACTCTTGCTCAACAGGTCCACCGCTTCATCGAACGAATTTGAAAACAGAGGGATGAGATCACTGGCGTGATAGGCGTAGCGGGGAAGGGGATAGCCGTATCGCATCATGTGTGACACTCTGGGATACGCTGAGTACAAATCTCGGGTATTGCAGGTAAATGATGCATCGCGGATCACGGTTGCGATGCATAAGGTATAATCACCACTGAAGAGCTCGGTACAGTTGTATTGCTGAGCGATCTGTTTTCGTTGGCTCTCGAGTTTGGCTCCAGGTAAGAAAATGGCGAGAAAATTGTTGAAGGCAGTTTCCGATGTGATTCCCTTTGGCGTGAAAGACGCAGATTCGTTCAAGGTGTGGGAGATAATGGTAGAGTCTATTCCTTTCCAGAACTGGTCTGTTGAACCTGTTAGTTTGATGTATCCAAAGCGCCAAGAAGAACAAGATCACATACCGTTTGCAAAGGAGAGAGTGGGTATTGTCTTGACCCAAACATCATCTACCGCTGGGCCAACAGGGAACAGTCCCGTCTGTCTCACGCTGTTGAACAGAGCTTGGTTGGCATCTGAGAGGTTTTTGGACGACCTGAGGCAGTCAATGTCAAAGTTCTGACCGCAACCGGCAAGATCTGAAAAGTTCTTGTAGATCTTGTCCAGCCTGCCGTTTGGCGAGTTGTCCCAGGACCACTCGAAGGCTGGGCTCTGAACAGCGAACCTAGAAAAGGCGGGATCGACTGTGCCGCCCTCTCGGATCAAATGGTGTAAGATTGAGCTTGCGCCAGCTGACTCTCCAAAAGCAGAGACTTGATCCTTGTCTCCATTGACCTGATGGATATATGCCTGCACCCAGTCGAAGAGCAAAGCCTGGTCGTATAAGCCAGCATTTGTTTGGCCGACAGTTTGCATGTAGTCGCCAGCCAACCATCCATAAGCACCTAGGCGATAATTGCCAGCGACAAAGATGGTCTGGTACTTGCTTGCATTCAGGATTGACTGTCCTGTGTAGAGCGGGCCTAGCTGGTTCTTGCTTCCAAAGGCAAAGGCACCTCCATATATCCATACCACCACTGGGGCTGGAGTGCCATTGTCGATTACTGACTTGGGCACGTACAGATCAAGGAACAGGCAATCTTCGCTGGTATCCGGGTCGGAGTCAGCCGGGTCGTTGATTGGATTCTCTCCACCAGGAGGCCTGTCGAGTTGAGATGGGTCGATCTGGATGCAGCTGCGTCCATCGAAAGGAGACTGAACAGAGGAATCGGTCCACGGTGGAAACTCTGGTGCCCTAAAGAGTTCAGGCTTGGCACCGAATCTCACGTTTGAGAAGAGGTAGATCTGTGGTTGGTTAGTTTGGTTTCCCTGCATTCAATTTCCCTTGACTCACATTTTCGTCATCCTGGAATGGGTACCCCTCATAAGTTCCCCAGGGAAGCTTCAAGGTAGGAAATTCTGCAGTTGCTTGTGTTGCAGAGTCGATGCCTCTGACGAGAGCATTGGTTTGGGTGAGAAGGGTAATTAGTGAAAACACAAATGTGTGCATTGTGAAGAAGCAGAGGATTGCGGATATGGGGCTTGAGCCTGTAGATGGAGAGAATAGAAGATGTTGACTTTTATACGTAGATCGTGGCCGTCATATGGGGTCCACGTCGTGTTACCTCTGGCTTTCAGGGGTGGGCTATCCGCCATAATGACATGCTCATGCCCAAGGAAGTGTGATTGACGCGTAAATTAGTAGATTTACGTCGTGTATCGAGCTGAAAGTCAGACATGACCTAGGTCTTGGCCTATTCACCGTCTCAACTTGAATACCGATCAACATATGCCGATAGCCCATGGTGGCTGCCCGAGACGGATCATACAGTACAGGGGCAAGACGTAACGGTCACATTGATCACACCGGCTCGGACGAGATCAATATTCCACCATTTTTCGTGCCGAGCCGAAGCAACCCCCGCATTCAGTTTAGGGTCGAGTGCATAGTTGCACAATTTACAGAGTATCACCAAAGTAACTACGCGCTCACGGCAGATACATGTCTGCCTGATAACACGCCACTTCAAGGCAAAACAAAGTAAATTACTCGCACTTTGTACCCATGTGGTCAATATGGCGCAATCGAGCTTGTCCAAGGAATGAGCGTGTACTCTCCGAGACACGCCCGAGGAAAGTGCCACAGTTGGTCAACCAAAAGCAATACACCGTGCTCGTCGGGAGTTGGTATCATGTTCATAGGTCTATAATCAGGTGTACTGAGTTATCCCGCCGGAGAAAAAGAAAAGCCAGTACACTGGGATAAGATGTGTCTAGCACCGAGGCAGACCTACCTTGATAGTCCGTCTCGTCAGCCGCAAACATGAGCCCTTTTACAACCGCATTGTACAACTGCGTTTCAGCCCATGAATCTGTTCAAGGCAAACCTGTCCTCTCGCTGCTGCTGTACGAACACGAATGTTGATCGAGTTGCCCACATCTAGGAGCTTCGACCCTAGCGTCGAGTGAGAAGCGACAAGTTGGGTATCTGTCTGTTCTCAAGGGCTCGGCCTAACAGCTACCAGAAGACTACAAAGGCCCCGTCTGCCCGAGAGCAGAAAGAGACGGCATACCAAATCACCTCAACGACATATCGAAGCAATTGCAACCAAGACTGTCATAGCAGTTTCAACCCTGTATGACCACTGCCAAAATGTCCAGCCCTGCCGAACATAACGTTGGTAAGTCAGACATCTCCGAAATGGCGAGAGCAACATGATATTGACATAATGCCAGGTGCTGTCATCAACCTCACTGCCCCTGAAGAGGGCGACAACGTGTGGAAGGCCGAGCAGGTCGACGTTGCGCGAAGCCTTCCCCCTGGAGACATCGCAGGCCGTGTCCCAATTGACTGGAGCTATGGCCCCATCACGGTAAGCAAAGTCTGATAACATCGATCTTAGTAAGACTAACATTTTCAAGGTCACCGGCTACATTGACACCAACACGTTTGAGATTGGAATCTCTATCAGCGTCGTTGGCATTAACGTTGGCAACATCTTTGGAAACATCAAAGATGGCATTGGCCTTGACATCAACCTCTATGTTGCCAAGGGATCCATTCGGTTCTACTTGAAGGACGGAAACGAGCTCTGGGTTCACCTCGACGTTAGCGTCACCTTTGACGGAAACTTTGATGGAGACTACAAGATCATCTCTTTCTAGATCTTTGTGTAAGCTTGGGTGTGAACCGAGTTGGTAGTATGTGCAAGATAGTCACTCTTTGAGCAGGTTTTAGGTCTATCACACGGACTAACCTGAACATTGGGGTTGTGAAACGGAAATCAGGGAACTTTCTTTAATTAACTACGTGTCCAGGACGTGATAGTGCTTAATTGACTTCGATCTCCACACCCTGACGTATGAGCTTCCGAATTTAAAGCGCAGTTACGCATCGTGAAACTCTCTAGGTAGTGGGAGTTGCTGCAAGACATGTCGTCGAATGTAAACCAAACTCTCAAATCTTGCGCTCGGCGAATACCTACTCTAACAGACTTGAGTTATTAAAGCTTTTTAAACATGAAACTGCCTGTTCTACCATTAATAAACCTACAATCGTGCTCGCTCCTTCAACATGATATTGGTCTTCTGGCTTAACCCATCAAGGGGCAGGCTCTAACTATGATAAAGAATCGATGATTAGAATATTATAGTATTATAGCCTAATACTAATATAGTGCCTTTTTTAATTTCTATAGCCCGCAGAAGAAGAGTTATACCTTGTTATATTTTTATAAAAGGTTAAGCCTTTTATAGGTTATTTAATTACTCTAACCTCTCCGTATGAGAGAATATTCTATCTTCTAAAAACTATAGTCTCTTAACATAATATTAAGAATAATAATCGATCGGTCGTATGACCCTGGGGAGGGGATTAAAGCTTACAAGTTATTAAGTCACAGGGGTGACTTAAGAGGAAGGAAGGTTTCGGTCCTAAAGATACAAAGGTTTAGGCTATGGCTACTAGAATGAGTTAACCTATCCGGAGGAGTACGGGATAAAATGTGTTAGTTAGAGCTTAAATGTAATATCTCGGTGAATTGCCAAATGGCTGGTACACGTCATCTTTGAACACAATGGGCCACATTGGCAACCGGGGTTTCTAAACTGAAGACGAAACATAACTAATAAGAACCACAAATTATGTCACTCTTAAGAAATTCTATTTAGTGGGTTTAGTCAAGAACGATTCAGTGCTTGAGTTGAGTAGAATAATACACGACTAGATCGAGAGTAACTCATTGTCAAAATAAACCATCACCAACCCCTCATGCACGCTCTTGGCAAATTTCTTGAGCTCAACGTGGCATGGGCACTCGTTGTCGTAGTACGCCATGTCGTCCGAGTTATCAAAGCGGGAAACAGCCGCCACAGTGAATCCTTGGGCACGTTGATCGGGTTTCGGTCTGCCGACAGTTACAAGTCGAACATAGGGCTTTCCGTCCTGAATCTTTGTTCAGCTACATTCATTGCAAGAGGGATGACATGCAGTACAGACCTTGATGGCTTTCGGGGGCATACTGTTGTATATGTCCAGCACTTTTTGCTGATCCTCCTTACGAGGGATCTTGAACAAAGTAACGCGAAAAATCGGTTGGCTCATATTAGCTTGGAGGGCTGATTGAGTTGTACAAATGATCTAAGACGATGAATGGGGAGGCAATGCCGTACTTATCTATGTACGGGCTTGCGGGTTAAGAAGCGCTGCGGAAAGCAATCACGATATCGGAATTGATCCGCGACGGAGCCGAACATGGCGGTAACTTTCCGAAAGACCAATCAGGCTGCGTAGACGCGACAAGAGGGAAATACTAGCTATGAGAAGTTATCCCTTTGATCAAGGTGAAACTCGGGTACTTGTTTCTTTCATCCTGTACCCTTTCTCCTATGTCAGACGTTTAGCCTAAGATTTCATAATGCTAAGAGTGATAATTATTCAATCAGTCTCGCACGACTCTACCGGCAGGCGACATTTACATCAATTTAAGGATCGTCATCCTATAACCTATAAAAAGGGAACATATTATATAGCTCTTCCAATTAAACACTTTCTCATAAAGTAAGTATAATGTTAAATAACAAGAGTAATCAATCAATTCATAGTAAAAGAGCTATAGCCTTCAAAGGAGTCTAGAAGCTGCCCCTTCTTAAAGCCCGTGAAAGTAAGGATAAGGCTGAGGCTCTATGGCCTTAGCCCCCTTTTCTACGTACAAGAAATTCCTCTGCAGCCCGAAATAGCCTACCACGCTTTTTCCCCAACTCAGTCCCCATTACGGCCATTCCTTCTTACAATAGGTTGAAAGCCCGTGAGGATATGAAGACCATATGACGTGGCCACGAAGGTCGTGATAAAATCATTCCGACGTATGCTTGTAGAAATCCTTAGTACCCTCCCACCCGGGCTAGGCAAGGTCCCATTTCCGTACCCATTGAGCTGTGCATGTAGGTTCCTTGGTGATCTCCCCAACCGAACTTGAGCGTACCAGGATAAAAGTATTTGGTGGGCTGAGAGCTGGGACCGTTTGGATTCTCCTGACCATCATAGAATTTCCACGACGTAGTATTGGCCGGGTTGATCCAGACCATGCCTGAAGGGTCTCGCTAGTTAAGCCACTTCCAAGGAGCTGCCGGGACCCAGTCAGCACCGCTAGTGAGCCCGGTATATTTCCCCTGAAAAACGGCGTCGTACGCGTCCGTGAAGGCGGGGTTGCCAACCAGAGGCGGCCCATGTGTGATCACCTCTTGGATCACCGGGCCAAACTCAGGATGAATGGCTAGTGAACCGAGGAGAGCCATGGCTGCTCCTTGACTGTGACCTGTCATAATGATCTTGTCGCTCGGCTACTTTTCCACGGTTTCGGAAAGCCCTTGTTTGACCGCGTCCCATCTGGTCGCCCACGCCGTTGAAGCTCCTAGATGTGGGCAACTCGGGTAAACAAGCTGACACTGGGGTAATAGGAATGGAGGTTCGCCAACTTCAGGCCAGTAAGCGCTCAGCATAGATCGTACCGATAACAAAGACCAGCTCCAGTTACGACACGCCCACTTGCCCCTCCGGTAGGTGCAGACTGAGGCTATGAGGTACCACCAGGGAGGAAAATGCAATCGACGAAGAGCTGGAGACAGATTCTAGCAAACTTGTCGATGTATTCGTTCTATCGCAGAAGGAAGGGTGAGGGGGGACTGTTCATCTAGAGACTGAGTAGGCTGGCTTGGGACAGGGGCCAATACACATACATGCCAGCTGAAGCAGGGGCATCAGGTAGCATTGGTCTGCCAGTTGCGCCAGAAGGATATCCTGTCGGATCCGGACCCCCACATATCGCTTTTGACTTCGTCCTAGGTTCAAGGACCAGAAGCTATCGTCGCTCATTGGCAGTGTATTGCCTGAAATCCCTATGGTCATCGACACTTGGCTGTATCTTCTCGGTGAGCGAACAGGTGTTTGTTGTCGTGGAGACTGTAGTTAAGAATACCGAAGTCATTCTGCCGACAAGGTTATAGACGTCTTCGGTTGAACCTCGTTCGTACAGAGTCGGTGAACCATGTGTTATCGCGTCCTTGGTATGGGTGGCATGACTGCGCGGATGATGTCCTGACACAGCCTGACACGGTACTTGGCTGCGTATCGCTAAGGGCCGGCAGGGCAACAAAAACAGTCGAAAATGTTTCGATTCAGCGCAAATGATGCCTCGTACTGTCTATTTCGAAGATAATCTTGCTGAGGGCAGATTGAATTCAGTCCGTCTGGAAGTGGTGAGAAAGGTAAGATAATCGACATGCCGCAGGCGGACGTTTTTGGCCGGTTCATAGTCTTGAGTTTTGCTCTCCAGGAAAGTATTATTGAAATTTCTTAAACCTGTGGAAAGAGGGCCATGTGATGCCGTGTCCCATGAGGTGTCTGTTGGGGCTGAGGTGGTTTAGGGGAGGAGCCGTACCGCTCCTTGGGATATCGATAGATTGATAGTCTCTCGGAATTTCTCATAAACTCCATCGTAGGTGATTCCGTCTTGTCAAACGGGCTTCTTGGACACGTTCTCAAGTGAAGATTAGAGTGTCTCGTCAATGTACCGGGCCTGATGCCACAGAATCGGGTGTCACTGAGTCCTATCTATCGTTTTGGGATGGTCAGGCAGTTCTTTTGCCCGGGGATCTTCTTTCTCGTGTGATTGATATCTCATCCAGCCTGGTCAGCCTATGGCGGTGATCCTGGAGATGACGGTTTGTCGAGTCCTTTCGCGATGGTCTCTGGAAGCAGTGCATGTACGACTGCGTCTTGAGTCACATGGTCCTAGTGGTGCTGTTTGCAGCGGCATCTATGATCTCAGCGTCGGTTCAGGCCATTTTCCCCACCTCGGTTGGGCCTGGGCCACACGGTCTGGAAGGGCGGACAGGCCAGCTGCGGCTAGTTCGCGTGCTTGGGGGGGATTTCCAGCTCAAGGATGAGGCAATCCATTTTGTTGATGATGGGCGACAGGGATACATCTTTGAGAACGGCGTGCTTGATAATCTGCTCCGTGTTGATGGACGGACACCTTCCACGACATCCACCACTAAACAGACGCCATCGGCCAGCTGGAATGATGCCGCGACCTCGTCGGCAAACTTGACGTGCCCGGTGGAATCAATAATCAGGAGCTTGCGATGGGCTAGACCGGAGAAAGACCAGCCTAAATGGGGATTCCTGAGCATTCTCACTTCAAGTTCAAGCACGTTGTCGAGGCATCCCCAGCCAGCATACTGTCAATGCATCCTGGAGGACGGCGTTCGTTCGAGGCCTAAGCTCCCGAAAAGACATCTGAAGATCATGTGGGGCTGGTCTCACAATGTCAAAGACGTGCCCAAGGCCGTTGGCATGGGACTCTCGAAGCTCCCTAAGTCAAAGAGACGGAGTGATTCGATGTAGTTCTGAATATTGAGTGGAAGACTATTCAAGTCGTTCGTTCTGAAGGTTCTCGGTTTGCAATCAAATGCGATGTCCTTGTTGACAAAGGTTTTATGCAGTTAACAGCGCTACTATGGGGGTCAAATGGGGGTAGGGGAGAAATTCCTTCCAGCTCAAGGTGGCGTGTTGAAGTTGTGCCTAACGCATCGAGTTGTTCATTTCCCTTAGACTTGTCGATTTTCCGGCGATGAACTGGGGACCTGGCCCAGGGGCGGTTTGGGACGAAATGAATCTCTAGCACCATCTTATCTCGGTTTCTTTAATAGCAGTACCAAAGTCGAGGTGGGCCATGGACAGCAGCAGCTTGAACTGTCGCGTGGGTGTCGGGCGTTCAATGGGGTGGAAGATAATGGGACCCCCATTGCCAGATACCGAGGGACTCAAGTGCAGGTTCGTTGAAACTTGTGCCGGGCTTGCCAAGATCAACAACAAGCAAACAGCCAACTGAACGAGAATTTCGTTGTCAGAAATCCTTCAGAAGAGCCAACTGCGCCCTCAGCCGTAGGCCAGTGGATCTGATGGGGTGCGCCATCAAGGGAGCGTCGCAGATGAAGGCGGCAAGGCCATGGTGGAAGCGAAAATAGGGCAAGAGTGTCAAATCTCTTTTCTGTTGCTGAAAAATGAGGAGGTCATGAGATGCTTCACACCAGGTTGGGTGCCAGTTGATGGCTGCTGGCAGCAGTAGCCGAAGTGTGGCAGCTGAGTCGTCGATCAGAACAGTTGTAGCGGATCTAACAAACGTGTAACAAAGGGTTGGAGACTATTTGTCCTTGGCGGATATTGATGTGCCAGCATTTGGTGGTAGTAGGCTGCCAGCTACTGGCTCACGGTTGACAGCAGATGGTTAACGCTTGGGGACCATGATAGATGATATCATCAGGCAATTGCTAGCTGACGGTTGGTAGTGGACGGTTGATTGCTCGGAGGTGGCTACGTGAAATTGTTTATCGCAATTGGGGTGGCTAGATCGAACGTCGCTCGTGTCGCCGGCGTGCGCGGTCGGTATGTGATGCCCTCCATAAGGAGGTCGTTGATGCCGAGAACACAGGATTGGTGCACTTCCGACTTGATAGTGGATAGCAGATGGCGGATGGCTGATAGTTGATGGATAATGACTGAGTGTCATCAGTGGATAGCCAGTAACTGGTAGCTCATGGCTAGTGATTGACAGCTGAGGGCTGGTAACAGGTAGCTGGTGGCTGGTACCTGCGAGCTGGTGGCTGAGCGTGAATGGCGGATGACTAGTGGCGAATACCGTGCAGCTGATGGTTGATGGATACTAGCTGATACCTAGTAACTGATAGCTAGTAGCCGGCGGTTGATGGCTGATGGCAAGTTGTTGATAGATGGCAGCTGGTATCCGGTAACTATGAGTTGGAAGCTGATGGCCGAGTGTGAATAGCAGGTAGCCAATGGCCGAGAACTGATATCGGGATGGAAGTTGGCTGAGGTTTGGTAGCTGGGAGCCAGAAGCTGGGAGCTGATAGTCCATGTGGAAGGCGGATTCATGATAGCAGAGAGCTGGTAGCCGATAGCGTATCGCTGAGGGCGCATGGCTGACAGTTGATGGATGATTGCTGGGAGCCGGGGCCGGGAGCCGAGAGATGATGGCCCAGTGTGCATAGCAGATGTATAATGGCTGAGAGCTGGTAACTGGGAGCTGGTAGCCAAGTGTGGATGGCGGATGGATGGCGGATGGCTGGGCTTCAGTACTAGCTGAATTCAGGAGGGCAACCAATGCTTATAGCGTGTGGTAGAGTTCGTCTTAGCCTCATTGCTGATGTTAAATCGCAAAGAGTTGATCGTCGACACTGCGTAGAAGTGCGAACTCGTCGTCGACGTACTCGACTTGGTCATTGCCATCGAGTCCAGGTGTAGAAGGGAGTCGTCAACCGTCAGACCTCAAGACCTTCACGCCTGGACTTTGACCATGTCGAGGGTTATGTACGTTTTCCGTCGCAGTAGGTATACGAGTGATCTTTTCCTCGGGTTCTTAGCGTTTTCCTTCGCCTCTTGACTTGATCATCATAAGATCGGGTTCTTGAGAAGGGAGCCGTCCACCGTCGGGCCTCGAGACCTTCGAAGAATGCCGAATCATACTTAGATCGCGTCAAGGGTTCCTTGCGTTTTCCTTCGCTCACTCAACTGAATCGTAACATCGATGAACCTTATCAAGGAGGGAGCCGTCCACCGGCAGGCCTCAAGACCTCCAAGCAGATTATCGGTCGATTGCGTCGAGGGTTATGTACGTTTTCCATCGCAGTAGGTATACGAGTGATCTTTTCCTCGGGTTCTTAGCGTTTTCCTTCGCCTCCTGACTTGATCGTCGTAAGATCGGGTTCTTGAGAAGGGAGCCGTCCACCGTCGGGCCTCGAGACCTTCGAAGAATGCCGAATCATGCTCAGATCGCATCATGGGTTCCTAGCGTTTTCCTTCGCATAAAGAATGTAAAAAGAACACCCACTTGTGTCCTAGTGGGCGGGGGCACCATCCATCGAGCTATCACCAAATCGTCGCCAAGCCGTTCGGGGGAAGAGGGGGGAGTATCGGATCGTTAGACCCGAGGCCTCTGCATCCGGAGACCGTTACTCAAGGCAACGAGTCTCGCCGCCATCGCCTCTGCTTCGGCTTCCCGAAGCATCATGGCCAACTTGGGCCACTCCATGGCGGCTTTGCGCGCCCGGGCAGCGTGGCCCTCGTGTCTTCGGCGACTGGCGAGGGTGAAGTACCCATATCCCCATATGTTGTGGCTGAGGAGGGACACAAGCTTCTCTGCATTCCTACTACACTGTTAACATGCTCCGAGACTATCTTCAAAGGGCAACTTACTTAAGAGCAAGGCGAGCCGCCTGCTCAGCAAGGTCAGCCAGGTCGCTTGCCTCATGCTCGGGAATCAGGTGATTCCGCAGCCGAGCTTCCAGCCAAGACGGATGGGCACCCTATGCCTGGGGCACCTGCTGGGCGGCGTACTTGTGCAGCGACCGAAAATAGTCCCGGGAGACGTCGTTCTGCAAGTACTGCGCCACTTTGTGTCGGCGCCGCTGACCTCGAAAGGCCAAATCCACATCGATCGTCCCATATCCTAGGGTCGTCCGTGTGGCAGCGTACTGCTGGTTGGTCACCGCCAGCCTCGGAATTTGTAGGGCTTGCGCCCGGTCCGCGATCGTCAAGGGCTCGGGCTCGGGGGTCGGGATCTGGGGGTCCGGGAACCCCATGGCGGCGAGATGGGCGCTATCGTTGGACATGATGGCGGCAAGAAATTGTACTATAAAAATTGGTAAAAAAAAACTGTTGGCCAAGAAAACACTACCAAAATGTATGGAGATGGATGGGTTGAGTTTTCTGAGTTCTGTCATGTTGGGTCTTGGGATACACTTCTTCCTGTCTTGTTCCTGCCTCACATCTTGCGTTGGCGTCATGCTCCATGTATAAGGCAGGAGTAGCCAGAGTACTAAGCCACAATCGTTACACGTCAGGATCTTTGAACGCCTCGAACCAGAGATCTACCATGGCTGGGATATCCTCTGGAGTCGCCAATTCCAGTCTCAGCACCCTCTCACCCAGGAAGCGGGCCATAACTTTGACACGCTTGGCCGATAATTTCATCGCAAGCATGCATTCTCCAAGGGGCGGCACTATGTGAGCGGAACATGGCGGTTGGATTCTTGTGTGATGCTTGCGCTTTGACCTTGTAGCCAGTCTCTTTTAGGCTCCAGTCGTAGACTTGTGGTGTACTCGAGTAGCAATGTTTTGTTGACCAAACTTCAACATGACGACCACTGTGTTAGCATTGGGTCATGATGCTATGATTTGTTGACAATGCGTTCTTTGTTATATTTGCAGCCCGGCCCTTGATGGGTTAACTGAGCCGGAAGATCGCTAAGCTTTTGCTGGTTGGCACACATCAACTTTGAACACAACGGGAAGTCCAGAGTATGTGTAAAACGTCCAAATGCACAGCCTTTGCCGTTTCTCAACAATTTCCCCCGGCTTCTGACTCATAGCAAACCTTGAGTTCATACTTTTTTCCCCCAAGTGAGTATAAAGAGCCGGTCACTGGACCTCTTTGTCCAAATCACTAAGACTTCCAAAACCAAGTTCTTGATCTAACATCATCCCGTCAATCTTTTGTATCCAGCCCAGAAGCTGAATTTTTTTGTTCCCACACACGAATGCGACGAAGGACCCATCAGGATGGATCCTCTTAACAAGCTGCCGCCAGAAATTCGCCTGCATATCTTGCTCCTTCTTCGTTGCAAACGGTCTATGCTGCGGTTCGCTCAAGCGTCGCCAGTTATCTTACAACAGTACCTCACATCGAAACCATACATTACGCGCAAGATGATTACCCTGGACTTTGATGAAGAGATGATACAAGACGCTATGGGAATTCTCATGCTTCCTTCCTCGGATACCTCTGGCGACTACTCGGCAATACTCCATCAGCATTATCGCACCTGGTCAGCCCAGCAGTTGCCTAATCCTCTTAGGGCGGGTGACGATAGCCTCATCTACCAACTCCACGAGTTACAAAACAGACTACTGCTGTTCATTAAGGACTACCTTACAAAGGCCACGGCTAGCTTTCCGCCTCGAGAGTACCTGTGTCTTCCCGATTTATCGCCAAACCGCACCCGCTTGATGTTCAAGGGCCAGGAAGTCAGCGAAGGATTTGACGTTACCGAGCTTACCGATGAAGAGAGGAAGCGACTACTCAGAGCATTCCTACGGTATGAACTCATATGCTCGATGAGGGACTGCAGGGCTTCATATGACATAGAGTGGGATGAAGAGCGTTTGTATGAGTACAGCGGCCACAAGTTTTGTCCTTCGGAGAGAGAGGCCATCCTCTGCGTCCAAAAGTACCTTACGTCTCTTTACGCAGCCATGTTTGCCCAGTGCAGCGACTCGTGGTTTCCAGACACACCTGTGGGTTCCCTTTCTTCTCACGCTACTGGCTTGCTATATCCGGATGCTCTCTACGTCGACGCACAAGCCTATGCCTCGGATATGGGCTTGCAAGGCGAGGAGATTTCCTTTTCAGCCTCAATGGCGGCGTTCGGCTTTGACCTTGTTACAAGTCTCGTCAGATCTGCCACAGCTGGAACGCACGGGCGGGATCGCCTCAAGTGCTGGCTTAGGGATCTTTTCAGAAATGGGCAGCAGGCCTTTCCGGAACGCATCCCACCCAATCATTACTTGTACCTGGGTCGTGAGAACCAAGAGAGGAGTGATCTACGCTGCAATAAAGGTTGCGGAGTGTACCAGTCACTTCATACTCAAGTTTCAGGTGGCTCTTCTCTACACGCAAACATTTACCGACAACGGGCGTGGGCCTTCTTTGATGATGTCCGGTTCTACCCCTCGTCTCGTGGTGCAGGACCACACTTCCCGACTTTGGACGAACTGGCGGAACCGCTGAGCGAGACGGGAGAATATCAAGAATGGTTCTCTAATCCAAAGTGTGCCAGAGCTCTGCATCGATCACAAAAATGGCACGACGATAGGGTTGGGAAGGCTTATGGTGACAGAAGGCTCCAAGAGCCCCAGAATACAAAGATGGAGATGTCACCCCAACCCCCCCTGCCTATCACGACGGAAGAAAACTGGGTTAGAAAACTGCCTCGGTTCTGGTGTTGAGAGTCTGTGGATCAAGTACTTGAGCCGGGATATGATGCATTCATTGAGCATACTTGATAATAGAAAGTGTAAAGTGGTGAGCTCGACTCTGTAGAGGAATCCTCGAGTGGCAATCAGATTTGGTATCGAGTTCGCAAGTGAGGCTCCCATCTTTGCTTGTCTGAAAGGTTTCGAAACGTTGTCTTACGCCAACTAGTAAGAGCATGAAAGAAGATTGTTGAAGGTATTGGAACGGCCTGCTAATGTGTTGCTACTAACCCTAGGGTGTTGAAACACTAATTAGAGTCTGATGTTTAATTTGACTTACTTATTACCCTTAGCTTCTGTAATACACATTCTAGGCCCCCAGAACTTTCCATATAGCCCGTCTCATCCTAGATATCACCACTCGTACATATCTCGGTTCAATCCAGGCCTCTTGGACTATACCACCTTCCTAGACTCACGCGTCTCTCGAATCATGACAGGCTCCTCCTTCTTTCCACCATCAAACGGCATCTTCCCAACCTCTACAAACCCCATCTTCTCATACAGGCCCTTACCTGCATCACTGGCCTCAAGCACCGCAGCAACGCCCTCCTCCTCACTGCGGTCGATGCCCCATTGGACAAGCTTCCGACCAATGCCTCTCCGTTGGTGATTTGGAGAAACACTGATAAAGGCAAGACGCCATCGCTCATCCGGGTAGAACCGCTCAGCGTTACGTGTCTCGGTCATGATTTCTTTGGCATGGCTGGCCGAGACTGCCTCGGGTGACCCGCCAAGACCAAAGTTGTACATCCACTGGAACAATAGTCCAAGCCTGATGAGTTCTGAAAGCGTGATCTTCAGTCAGCTGTTTCTTTCCTTATCTTAGGAGTCAAGGAGAACTGACTTTTGTTCAGAGTATCGCCTTGCCAACTGCGAGCCGTGTCGCTGGAACCGTGACGGTGCCAGACAGCAAACCCAATAGCGTCGGCAATATTGCCACTCGAGCCGTCGCAAGCAACCATTACAACGGCACCAGGTGATGAATATTCGCTTCGAAGAAGAAGTTGCCAAACTTGTCGATACTGGTCAGGTCGCTCTCGACGGCCAGGGACGACGCATGAAAAGATGGGATCGTCGATCCATATCTCGCATGCGAGATCGATGAGTTGATCAAGCTCCTCGATAGAATTGACCCTGATGAGTTTGAGGGAGTTCATTATGAAGAATTTTGAGACGGGATTGAATTCAAAGTTTGTCTTATTGTCTGAGTGACTATTCCTCACATCTAGATGTCGTTGTTATATATATATGTTCATCATGGGTGTCTATACTGAGTCTCAGTGAACACGCGCTGAACTTCCCGAATGCGAACGACAATCAAGAGATTACGGAGAGCAGTTCATCCGCCTGGCGGTCTTTGATTGGTAGAGACTGATATCCTCGTTGAATGTGGAGTCATTCTCCGGGCTCCGCGGATTCTTGGCGGACAAGGAGCCATAACCGTATTTGGCCAAAAGTCGGCATCCTCGGATCCCGCCTTACTCGTCCTCAGCTGTCCGGTGACGTACTTGTAGGAAGAGAGCCGCTTAGACTAGGGTGTGACTGAGACATGTCGCCGTCCTCAGGGAGCGTTGCTGATTGCCCTTACAATACGCCACTACGGGAATTTGTCGACGTAATCAAGAAGGGAAAAAAATCCAAGCACTCTCATTACTCGGCAAAGGAACGCTCTGACGCAGATTCGGCGCCACTATCTAAACCAAACCCAGTGTACGCCTCCACCAACCTACTAAGTCGCTGCTTCTCCGGGTCTTCAGCAATGCTGATGATATTCACTGGGTAGACAGACTGGACCTGTCTCGCAACGAGCTGCTTCCTGTCATCCTCATCTTCGATATGCGCAAAGTCCTTCAGCAGGTGTGCGGCACTTGGATCCATGCTGTCGCGTAGCACCATGAAGATAGCCTCGGCGATGTAATAGCAGCGGCTCTGATCACGAAGTCCTTTGGCACATAGCACCACAGTGGACAAGACATCGTCGCGATTCTGGGGGTCGGCCGTGGCGAGCATCTTGAGAGCGTTGAAGCCAACAAAGTGGAGGTACGTGACCGTGATAGTGTCAAAGTGATCAAAGCTATGGCGTGTGTAATACAGACGCACGATGGACTCCATGCACGCCCTTGAGGAAGTAACAATCTCCTCGGGAGATGGTGACAGTATGTTATTCCAAGAGGATTTACAGCCCGCCAAAGGCTCAAACAAATTCATCATGAGATTGTAGATGTGCATGCTGGAGAAAAGGATTAGCTTCGAAGCATGTGTTGAGTGTGTGAGCGTACTGAAGCTTCAACGGCGCAGGGAGGACGATTTGCCTAGGCGATAGAGAGGAAGGCAGGGACTGCATCCATTCTAAAATCCTGGCGCGATATCCCATGGCTTCATCAAGGCTCAGGGGGCCTCTAGCCTTTTCAAAGCCAAAAGTACGGTTCCCAATCTCGTTCATGATCGTGCGGAATCCTACCACGGCGCGGAAAACGGAGCTATGCTGGATAGGCCACGGTGATCCGGTCTGCGGGTATAGGACGAATACCTCTCCCAGGTCGACCGGGAGCTGAATGATGGGAGGTTCTGAGAGCAATGGGTCCTGGTAAAAGTGAAACCGCTGCATCCTGCAAAGTTCAAGAGTCAGACAGTCCGAGAAATGAGTCAGCTTATACACCTACGCCTGCCAGGCGAAAAGACTCCAGGCCGTCATTGCATATACTGTACGTTGCCTCAAACTCCGAGATGCAAACGTCTGTGAGAATAGACCCATGTCTACACCCATAACAATCGACTGTGCCAAGTAGGACGCCCCGACCTTGTCAATTCCGTCTATGTTGCAGGCGACGCATATGATGGCTCCCGCTTGCAGTGTAGTGATGCGCTTCCTAGAGTCTCTCTGGAGCTCCCAGAGGCGCTTGGCCTCAGCTAGAAACTGGTAGCCGAGAGTGTGCGGCTTCCAAAAGGCCGAGCGGTCGGGCAGTCCCTGTTGGCCGTGCTGTAAAAACGCATTAAGTATACAGCGTGAAATATTCAGGTGTTGACTCTTACACAAGCCATCGCGAGGATAGCATTGACTAGGAGAGAAGAGCAGTACCTCTCCCGACCCGACGCTAGATCGTCGAGAAAACTGTCGATATGAAAGAAGCAGTTGTACGGGAATTCGCATTTGAAGTATGTCCGCAGCAAACTCCGTACGAGGTCGTCAGAAGAGGTTACATTCGTCCACCTGGAAGCTGAAACCCGGTCGATACGAGGCTCTACAAGAGTTGCAGCATGGTACGGAACATCATACACGCTCAAAGGGCCATCACCTGGCTGGGCCGGGCTTGGCGAGCTGGCCATGGTCCGGTGGTGAAGGAGCGAGTCGAGATAGGGATTGTCAGACCCGTAGAGGTACTGCGGCATGTCCCGCACAAACGGAAAGGCATATCTAAAGAATCCTTGAGGGTTCAGCGAGCACTGAAGAAGCAAATCGCCGTCGTGCACAAGTCTGACCAAAGAACCCACATCCTGTCCGGTTCTGAGCCGCTGTAGGACGGAACTGACGGTAGCTTCGTCTCTTGTGCGCAGAATTTGAACGAGTTCCTCATGGAGGCCCAACGAGTTGAGCCTGCGTTTGTTCGCCTCGGTACGCGTTTCTCCGATGTTTGTCGCATTGTACTCACACTCGGCGTTGAGACGTTGGCATCGGTGACACTGAGGACGATGTCCGCTGCACTATGGAAGAGATGATGACAGTGAATACGAAGCTACTTGGTGAATCAGTGTGGAGATAACACACCTTGGCTTTCACCTTTCGACATAGCTTGCACGCTTCGGCGACAACAGAGCGTCTCTTGGGCAATCCCTTCGGCTTCTTCCCACCTGGACCACCATTTCCTTCATCCCCATCTGGCCACGGCCTCAAAAGGCGTAAGGGAGGCCAAGGCTGTGATGCCTGCATACCGAGTCAGGGTCGGAAAGAGCAGTTAATGTCAAGAGAGAGTGCGGAGAATTGAGGGTGAAAGATGGCGATTGGGTGGAGACTTGTCCGCCGACAATTCTGTGGTTTTATTGGATAAACGTGAATTGATTCAAATCTGCTTTTACACAGTGACACAGTAGCCACAGATGTCTTTGGGGTAGCTTAGGTGTCTTACAGGCACAGGGAGTACTTTGTTTCTAACACATCCACAGTAACTAGTTTCAAGACACGACAGAACAATTATTTTGCATATACCCGAACTCATTCGTTTAACGTTTAATTCGTTTCTTAGTATCTTTTTATACGAACGTTTTGTAAGCTTATTAGGTTACTTCTCTAAAGTATATAGGGTAAGGGTCTAATATAGATATATACTCTAAGGATAACTAAGATATTTAATTTCTGCGTAAATAAATGCTAAGATATATTTAGCTTAAATTACTAGCTATAGCCACTATATATATAAGCGTTATTTATTTAAATTATATATATAGAGAAAATAAATATTACTATATATATTATGCTAGGCTAAGGCCCTAGAGCTTACCTTTTTTATTATATAAAGTAATTATAATATTATTTTATTATTATCCTTAGTATATTAAAGAAAACTACTAATTATAATTTAATAGAAAATAATTACTTATTAATATAAAGCTATTTATAGATATATATTAACTAAAATAAATAAACCTAGCTTTTATAAATAATTAAATAATACCTTTTTATTATTTAATAATATTAAGGATATTAATTTTATAGAGAAAAGTATAAAAAGATATAAAAGGAAAAAAAGATATAGATATATTATTAAAGATTGCCTAGATAATACTAAGTATATAAAAAAAGAGTTTTTTATAAAGCTTTTAATTAAGGATAATATTAATATAAATTTAGAGAGATTAATTAAGATATTTATTTTTCTTAATAAGTAAAATAAAAAGGTATTTTACTTAAGAGATTATAGTAATCTTATTATATAGGGTATATACTTAATTATTAACTTATAGCTTATAAGAGCTTACTTAAGGTAAGTAATAAAAGCGCTAGAGCTAGTCTTTAGTAACTTATTTTATATATTAAAGGTAATATTTATTAACCTCTATATATAATTATAAAATAATATTATTATTAGTAATAATTAAGAGATATATTTAAAATAAAAAGTATTAATTATTTTATAGATTTTCTTTTTTAGCGCTATATAAAAAAATATAATATTTATCTTCGCGGTTAATTAAAATATAATCTTAAGGGTATTTTATAAGATTATTAATTTACTATTAAAGTTATATAATCGCTTTATAATATAGCTAATAGTAAGAGAGTTTTTTTTTAATATAAAATTAAATAGCGATTTTATATAATTTAATAATATTATAAGGGTAATAAATAGGACTTATATATATACTTTTATTACCTTTAAGTATTAAGGAAAGTAATAATTAAGGAAGAGCTAAGTCTCTTAGAATATACTTGCTATAATTAACCTTAAGGGCCGGTTTATATATATACTTATAGGTATTAAAAGATTTATTTATAACTCTATATTACTCTAAATCGCGCTTATATAATTAAGACTAGGGAAGTTTTTATTACTAAGGGGATATTTTTATTTTATTAATATAAGATTTCCCTTAAGATATAATATCTTAATATTATTTATAAGATATATATATTACCTTAAAGACTTCTAAGACTAAGGAATATTATTAAACTATAAGGAAAAAGTATTTAACTTAGGCTATATAAGGTTATAGTAAATAATTAAGAGAGCTTTTAGTATATAAAAAAAGAAATTTATAGTCTTTTATAGGTGCCCTTTAGAGTATAATTTTAATAATTAATAGCTTATTATATATATTATAGCAGGTATATATAATTTTATTTTAAACTAAGGGAAAGAATTTATTAAGAAGAAGAAATTATTAAAGGAGATATTTATAGAAGAAAAAAGTAATATTATAAAGGTAATTAGAGCTTAAGCTAATTTTATTATCTCTTATTAGATTAATAAGTATATAAGAGAGTATATTATTATATAGATATAAACTTAATATAGGCTTAAGGAATATATTAAAAGGTAGTAAGAATATAAAGGTATTAGTAATATTAATAATAAAGGTAAAGAAATTAAATAATAAGAAAGAAGGAATTATAATTAGAAATATAAAGGTAATAAAAGTAATAATAATAGAAAAAAAGTAAGGCCTAAAATTATAAGCTAAAATAAAAATATTAAGGTTAATAAAGTAATATTAAAAATAGCTATAATTTATATATAAAAAGTAGCTTTTAGGCTAATTTAATTATATAGCTTAATATTAGAAATCTAAACTATTATAAGGCTATTTTTATAGCTTAGCTATAGGCCTAATCTTCCTTATAATCTATACCTCCTTTACTATAACTAAACCTAATATATTTTATATTATAGTATTTCTTAGGTCTTCTTAAAACTAATAGATTACCTTAATTATTAGTAAGAGCTCTAAATCCTTTATAACCTCCTTATAATTAGTAATAGCCTTCTTAATATCTTATAAGCTAATAGGGTAGGTATAGGAGACTATATTATAAGTTCTCTAAGTCTTTTAATATATTAAAACCTCTTTTATTTCTCCCTAGGGTATATTATTATAATCCTTATAATTTTTTAGTTTTTTTTTTTTTAATAATTAATAAAAGGGTTATTAAGAGTAATATTACTTATAGGGCGAGAGCTAAAGTAGTCTTAAGTATATTAATAAGGCTAAGGAGATAATAAGACTACTAAGTAGCGACTAAGTAAGTTTCTTACTTTATAAGAGTAATCCCGCGATATTAAAAGCGACTATTAATTATCTTATAATAATTTAAATAATATAGACTTATTTCTTAGCGCCGCTTATATATTAGCTTTAATTTTATTTATTGCTTTTTTTTTATTATATCTTAAGCTATTATTATTTCTTTTATTATTTTTATTTATAAGATAATAGGCCTTAATAGCTAGATTAAGGTAAAATTATAGATAAAAGGTAAGTCTCTTATTATATATAAGACTTTAACTTACCGAGCCTTCCCCTATGGCTTAGCTATAGAGATTTTAGGAGTCTTTAATATATATAATATATAGCTAGATTTTTCCTAATTAATCGGCGGCATTAATAGCCGCCCTATATCCTTATAATTACCTCCCCTCTAATAATCTTAGCCCCTAAGATCTTTAAGTAAATAAAATAGCTTTAAAAAATATTTCTTATATTCTTTAACCTATAAATAATACTTTAATAAAAGCTTTTTAATATATTGCCTTTTATAACTAAGTTATATTTTAATTTCCCTTTATTATAATATAAATAATTAAAAAATACTTTATTAATTCCTAATATTATTTAGTATTAATAAATAACTATCTTTATTTTAGCTAAGTAATACTTACTAATATAAAATATTTTTATTTTTTAATATATTTTATTTTATTTTTTTCTTTATTATAATAATATCTCTTTTTCTTTTAGAGATCTCTTTAATTTCTTTTATTTTAATATAATTTTAGCTTTTATTTTATAATATTTACCCTTAATATTATTACTTATATCCTTAGGCCTTATTATATTTTTAATCTTATTATTAACTTTAAGGAAATATAACTAAGGGATTACCCTTACTTCGCCTATATTACTAAGGTTTATTCTAATAGGTATCTAACTTATATAGCTAGTATTAACTTAGTAATTTATTATCTTTATTAATACTATACCTAGCGATATAGTATTATAAATATTTAAAGTTAAGCTATTAGCTTTATATTACTAACCTTATACCTAGATCCCCGATAAGCTACTAAGTACTACCTAGTAGTATTAAAACTTTATTATCTCTCTTTAGCGCTAATGCCTTACTAATAATATTAATCCGGCAAGGGCTAATTAATTTACCTCTTATATTAAGCTCTAATATATTATTATTACCCTTAATAATTATAATACTATATAGAATAATATTAAGGATTAATATATTAACCTAGCTAAGTATACTAATAATAAGACTATAACTAGCTATTAGCTCGCTAAGTTAGCTTTTATATAAGAGTTATAATCTATTTATATCCTTATTTTTATAAGTCCTCTCTTTCTTATTATATAATTGCCGCTAATTTAGCTTATAGGCCTAGGTCTATATTAACCTTATTAAGATTTATGCCTTAGTAAATATTACTTAGCTTATATATGCCCATAATAATATTAAGCCTTATACCTTCCTTTGCGCTCTTATTTACCTTATATCCGCTAAGGATATACCTATTAAGAATAAAAAGTTATCTTATACTTTTTATTATAACCTTTTAGAGCTATTAGTTAACCTTATAGATATTAATATTAAGGCTAATACCCCTACTCTAGCTTATTTTATAGCCTATATTAATACTCCTTTTATTCCCTGCTCTAATAAGCATAATACTAGTAATAATAATAATAAGTTATTATTAGCTCCCCTTCTTAAGAAGAAAGCTAAGGTTACCTAGAAGTTTATAGCTAATAAGGGTAAGGGTAAAGTAAAAGCTAAGCCTAGTATTACTAAATTATTTAGTATTAATAATATATAAGTAGTTATTTTTATAGTTTTTTATAGTCCTTAGTTATAGTATTTAGCTTATACTAGCTAGTAACTTAGTAGAATTATCCTTTATAGCTTTATTATTTTTATTATTATTTTTTTTATTTTTTTTATCTAAGTTTCCTTTATAGTTAATCTCTATTACTTATACTAATAATTAGCTATTATATTAGCTATATATTATCTTATTTTTTATAACTTTTCTTTATAATCTTATAATATTTTTTTATTATTACTTTTATATTTTTTAAGTATTAACTAAGCTCCTAAGTATTATATTTTATTAGCTAGCCTTTTTATTTAACTAAGTAAAATAATATATTATTAATAGGCTTATAGTCTATTACTTCTTTTACCTCTTATTTATTAGGCTTAGCTTTAAGCTCTAATAATAATTTTAATATTTAGGCGCTATTTCGCCTATTATTTTATAATTTAAAGAGTAATATATAAAATATATTATATATATATTTATAGATTTTAGGGAGTTTTATAGTATAGGCTTATTTATTATATTTCTCGAGGATTTTAACTTTAATAAATCTTAGAGCTAATTTAAGGTATTTAAACTTTTAATTCTTTATAGATATTTTAATAAATTATCCCTATTAGTATACTTATAGCTTATACCTTATATTATAATATTTTAACTAAGACTTTAAAGTATAGTACTAATAGTCTTTTATTTACTTATATACTTAGCTAAGTATCTTTAATCGCTTAGCTATACCTTAGATATTAGTCTTAGTCTCTATTAATATATATTCTATATATCTTAGGTAGTAATTATATAATACCTTATAAGGTAAGACTTTAATATTAGAGTATTAGCTATTATTATAAGCAAAGGCGGCCTCTAATAGTTATACCGCTTAATAATTAAGCTTATCCTTAGTATATACCCTTAGATACTTCTCGAGTATTTAATATATTTATTTTATTTATTTATTTATCTATAGGTAATAAGCGATTAATAATTAGTAATATATTACCCTCTCTTTTATTAAGTCTACCTAGAATTTACTAATAATTAACTTATCTCTATTACTTATAATATCCTTAAATATACTAAAATAGCTTTTTATATACTTATAAAGTAATATTATTAGCCTTATAGCCCTAAGCTTCTTTATAGTTAAAATAAATATTATATACTTTATTATATAGTATATAATAACTAAAATTATATTATAAGTCTCGCTGAGGCTATAAGTATTCTCTAGTAACTTAGTAATAAAATTAAGATTAATCTCTTAGAATAAATATAATAATAGCGGTAATAATTAAAGCTTATTATATAACTTATACCTAGGTACTTTAATACCTTAATATATTAAGTAGCTCTTAATATACTTATAGATATTATCTATTATACCTAGCTAATAGAATTTCTTTTTTATTAGGTCTAATATCTTTTATAAGCCTATATATCTTACCTTTAGGTTATTATAATAATAATAAAGTATTTCTAACCTTAAGGCCTTTTACTTTAAGATAATTAATTAGTTTTTATATTATAATAAACTAAGTTTATTAATAATATAACTCTTATATTCGCCGGCGATTCTTAATACTTTTTCCTTTAGCTCTTTATATTATTAATCTTAGCTTTATAATTTTTTAATTAATACTTTAAGCTTCTTAAAAGGCATTAAGAGAAATATTATTTTACCCTCTATAAGTTATCTTATAATAAGGCATAAGATATATTACTCTAAAATAATAACCTTAGCTATAAATAATTCCCTAGAGGCTTAGCTTAAGCTCTTTACCTCCTAAGTAATTCGCGGTATAATAATCTCTTTTTATTTAGCCCTTTAGCGCCTAATAGTAACTATAGATATAATATAATAAGTATTACTCTTTGATATATACTTACTAAAGGGGATAAGGCCCCTTAATATAGCTCTAATAAATTAGATATAAGCTAATATTACTAGGGTCTTACCTTTTAGCCTAATAATTATCTTTTAAAGCTTTAATAAAAGCTTATATATAATAGCTAGCTTTTTTATTAAGGTAAAAAATATATCCCTATATAATATCTTTCTTATTATATAATTTAATTACCTTAATAGGCTATTAGCTAGGTTTTTACTTCTAGGCTAATATTAAATATTAAAATTAAAAGCAAAGAGTTTATATACCTATCTTACTAATTAGCCTCTTAGTTCTTTTAGTAATATTTCTATAATACCTATAAGGGCCTAATAGTTAATAAGGATTAAGAACTTATCTAAGAGGTCTTAGAGGTAATAGCTTTAGTGCTCTAGGCTCTTAATAATAGCTAGAAGCTCTTATTATCTTATAGCCTATTATTATTTTATATCTTAGAGCTTTTATAACTAATAAGTAATAAGTCGCTATTAAGAGTTAATTAATTAGGTTAAAATGCTTAATATAGCCTTAATAGAGGCATTTATTTTAACCCTTATTAGCCTTAATAGGTTCTAATATTAGAGAATTATCGCTAAATAAAAGGCTTATTTTAGGCTTTTAAAGGCTTAATTTACTTTTATTATCTAGGATAATTACCTTATTTTTTTCTTATTAATATTACCCTTTAGTTATTTTATTAAAGGGCTTATTATTACTAAGTAATAAATAATAAATTTTTAATAGAAGTTATAAAAACCTAGGAAAACCTATATATCTCTAAAGGAAATAAGCCTTAGTTATTTCTTAATAGACTTAATATATAAGGGTTTTATTTATATACCTTTTTATATAATAATATAACCGAGGAATTTAATACTTTATTAATAAAAGTTATACTTAGAGAGCTTCTTATAGAGTTATACCTTAGCGAGGCGCTAGAGAACTTCTTATAAGTACTTAGTATACTCTTCTCTTATCTAAGAGTATACTAAGATATTATTTATATATAAGATATAATATATATTAAGTAAATTAGCGAGCGAGTAATAAATATATACTTAGAAGGTAGCTAAAGTATTAATAAGCCTAAAAGGTATAATTATATACTTAAAGTAGCTATACCTTATATAAAAAGTAATCTTTTAATAATCTTTTTTATTAACCTTAATTTAATAATAAATATTATAGATATTAATCTTAGAGATATATTTAGCTCCGTGAAGCTTATTTAGTAAGTCGCCGATAAATAAAAAAGCATAATAGTTTTTAATTATTACCTTATTTAAGCCTTTATAATTTATATAAAGCCTTAATTCCTTATTTTTCTTAGAGATAAAAAAGATTAATACTCTTACCTTACTTATAAAGTATTATATCTACTTATTTTCTAGGTTTTTTATAATATATTCCTAGAGGGCCTAATATTAGGCCTTATTTATAGGGTATAATAGGCTATAAGGGGGCTTTTTCTTTTTAATTAGGTTAATCTTATAGGTTACCTTAGCGAGGATTAATATTTCCTTTATTGCCTATTTATTAAAGAACCCTTTAAGCCCCTTAAGTTCTAAGGGTAATTCCTTTAATACTTCCTTAGTTAAGTTTATAATTTTATTAATAGCTTATTATATTACCTCGCCTAATATAAAGAAGGCTATAATATATAATATATATATTTTCTCTCTATTCTTAATAATCTCTTATATAAAAGATATTAGATTAGCTTTAATAACTATAATATAATATTATTAATTTATAATATAATTTATTATAATACCCTCTTATCTTATAAAGAGTTATAATAATATAATATTATATAAGCTATCTCTATATTTTAACTTAGCTAATATTCTTTATATTTTCTATAGTCTTTTATATAAGTTAATAAAAAAGAAAATTAATTAATAAGTATTTCCTAGGTTTAATTTCTTTCCCCTAAAGGATTTAAGCCCGGGGGCTATATAGTCTTTTATAGGCTTAAGGCTAAGCTTATATATAAGCTTTATATCTATAATATTAACCTCTATACCTATATCTATAAGGACCTTAATTTCTTTTTTAGTAAGCCTATAGAGAATTAATATAAAGGCTATAATTACCTTTTCTATTAAAACCTATTTTCTTTTAAGTAGGGATAAATATTTAGGTTTAACCTTTATTTTCTTTAATTTTCTAAAGAGTTAAGTTCTTAGGCTTTAATCTTATAGACCTTCCCTATAGGTTTACCCTTACCCCCGAGGAAAATCTAATTAGAATTAGTAAGGTCCTAATTATTTTTATATATTCTTATATAATACGCTTAGGTCTTATAACCTAAGTATTTATACCTTTTATATTTTAATAATATTAATTAGTTTTTATTTTATCCCTAATATAATATTAATAAAGATATACTTTACTTATTAATATTATAATATCCCTACTCTAAGGGTATATATATGCTATACCTATTAAAAAAGGCTTCTCTAGGGGCTCCCTTAAAACTTCCCTTATAACTTCTACCTCTAGGGGCATAAGGCTTCTTAGCTAGCTATTTACTATTATCTAAGAGATATTTCTTCTTAGCTTAGTTATTTTCTTTTAAGAGCTAAAATAAGAAATATTTTATTTCTTAAATAATATAATAAGCCTTTTCTATTAAGTATTTTTAATATTTAAGCTCTTTTTTTAACTTAGCTTATAGGTTATAAAAAAAGTAATAGGCTATAGCCTTATTATCTTCCTAGTCTTTTAATAATACCTCGCAGAGAGTATACTAATATATAAAATATTATATTAAGGCTTTATCTTACTTCTAGGCTATAATTATAAGTTAGTCTTTAGCTTATCTTTCTTAAAGCTCTAAGTTAATATATTACCTATATATAAATACCTTAAATTCTTCTTATATAGGTTTATTCGCTAAGTTAGTAATATAATAATATTAATTAATCTATAATAAATAAGCTAATTTATTTATTACTTATTTAATTTATTATTTTAATATAGTTTTTATATAAAAGCGGTTTTTTATATTAATTACTATAAGCTAATTATTAATATTAATAGCTATAGCTTCTCTAATTAGTAACTTATAGTTATATCTAAGTAGCCTTTTATAGTCCCTCGCCTAGGTATTAGCTAAATAGTCTATAAGGCGATCTAAGATCTTTAAAAGAAATATTTCTTATTTTTTTTTCTCGGCTTATTTCTATTATTTTTATTTCTTCTATTTATAGCTTTTCTTTAACCCTTCTAATAAAATTAAAGATAAGAATAAAAATAAGGAAGTTAAATTTAAATATTATTTAGGCCGCGGCGAAATACCTACCTAGGGAGGTATATTTATCGGTAGTATTATCTCTAGTATCTATATATTATATAACCCGAGAAGATCTATAAGGTTCCCCTTAGCTATTAGGGATAATTTACTATATAATAGGCTTATAAACGGTGGTATATTATAGTATCCTTTAGTCTCTTAAATTAATTCTTTAAGATCTTCTAAGATATAATAAATAGATAGAGTTTAGCCTAGGTTATTACTAATAATTAACCGCGGTATTATTAATATATCTTCTAAGTAATAAAGTTCTTTAAATTTATTTATCTCGATTTTACGCTAATTATTTATAAGGAAGAAATTAAAGAATTATAAGATAATAGGCCTTAATAGCTAAATTAGGGTAAAATCATAGATAAAAGGTAGGTCTCTTATTATATATAAGACTTTAATTTACTGAGCTTTCCCTTATGACTCGGCTATAGAGATTTTAGGAGTCCCTAATATACGTGATATATAGCTAGACTTTTCCTAATTAGTTAGCGGTATTAATAGCCGCCTTATATCCTTATACTATTTACCTTAACTTACCTTTAGCTTTTCACTAATAAGTATAATTACTAAGTAAGTAAACCTATTAGCCTATAAGCTTATTATCTAAAAAGATCTTATTATATTCCTCGAAGTTAATAATATTAAAGATAAATAGTCTTTTTATAATAATTTTATCCCTTAAATAAGAATATCTATTATAATAAAGACTTTTATTTAATTTATTTATCTTAAATAAATTAGTCTTATAAATATAAAATATTTTAAAATAATATTTAATATCTTTAAAAGTATATTAATAAGTCTTAATTTAATTTAATTTTATTAATATTATCTTTTATAATTAATATATTTTTAGCTATAATATTTAAAAGCTAAGAATAACCTCGTTAAGTATTATCTTATAAGAAGATCCCTTTTTTACCCTTAGTATCCCTTAGCGATAAGCTTCTAATAATCTCTCTAAGAGATATAATTCTTAATCCTTAGATTAATATTAGCTTATTAGGTTATTAATTATATCTTTAGGTTAATAATCCCCTTATCTTTTAGATTTCTTACTTATAGTAGATATTAACCTTAATAGCTAGCTAGATAGTATTATAGCTACTTTAGCTAGTAATTTTATATATATTACTAAATTTTATAGTAAAAGCTAAAAATATAAAAGTATCTTAGTAATACTTATATCTCTTAGACCTTATTTTAAGTATTAAAAAGTAATAATATTATAGCTTAAGGATTAGTATTATAATAACTTTAATAGCTATAAGGGAAAATAATAAGAGAAAAGAAGTAATATTAAACTTAATAGGGTTTTAATATAAGATAATAGGCCCGCTAATTTTATATATTATAATATCTCGAGCTAAAATTCTAGTTATCTAAATTATATATCTATATTATACCCTAAGTATATTGCAGAAAGCTAAGGCTATTAAATTTTTAGTATGTATTTAATATGAGATGCGAACATAATAGGTTGTTTTATTTATAGTCGCGATATATACATTGCTTAGGTAGTTATATATATTAAAGTTGTTTTGTTGCCCTGCTCTTAGCTTGTATCCTGTGGTTCCTGTCAAGCTTGCATAGACCATGAAGCTGTTTGATTGTTTGTATTTGGTAAGAGATATACTATTGCGTCATCACCGCCAAAAGAGCGTCAATACCCTGTATCATGACAATCTAGAAGATCGCCAACAAGTGCATCTCAACTATACACCAAGTGCGTGAGTGCCTCGACTGCTTATCCATCCAAAATCATGTCACTCTGATAACAACGTGATAGACCGCCATGATATCAGTCGGTGAAAATTCACCTAGGTCACGTCCCGACCCGGATGGAATGACGGAGAACCAAATCCGTCATCCCGTGCCTGGATCATCGTGTCACGCCAAACCGATCAAGGTTAGATAGTCCGGGTTGCATCATCCCACAAGCGGGTCTCTGTGGATTTGTCAACGAATGCGACGACGGGCCGATATCGATATCTAGCCATGCCGAGGCAAGTGGCTCGTATAAGAGAAGTGTTGGCCCCGAGTTGAACTCAGGTGGATAATTCAACTCGAAAAAATTATAGTTCTGTACTGTCACCATGTCTCTACCAACTACTTTCAAGGCTGCCACTGTGGCTGGCAAGGGAGAGAACCACATCACATCAGAACGATCCCTCTCACCGCTCAAGTCGGGCGAGGTCGCCATCAAGATCACAGCGACCGCAATTAACCCTGTCGATTGGAAGATCCGCGACTATGGAGTCTTTATCCAAGAATGGCCCACTGTTCTAGGCTCTGATGCCGCTGGAGAGGTTGTCGCCCTTGGCCCAGACACATCCCGCGTGTCGGTCGGCGATCGCGTGTTTTTCCAGGGAATTATTGGCAACATTGATTCTTCGACCTTTCAGCAGTACTGCAAGATGCCAGAGGCTTTGCTGGCCAAGACTCCAAGCAGCATTTCGGATGAGCAGGCGGCTGGTATTCAGTTGACCACGATTGCTGCTGTCACCGCTTTTTACGACAAAACTGGCCGAGGACTACCAGCGCCATGGGACGAGGGCGGTGATTCCGTCGGCAAGGGTAAGGCCATTGTTATTCTCGGTGGCAGCTCTTCAGTTGGACAATATGCTGTTCAACTCGCCCGTCTATCAGGCTTTGAGCGTATCGTTACAAACGCCAGTCCCGCACACCATGAATACCTTACCACACTCGGCGCGCATGCAGTTCTGGACCGCACAAACACCTCCCTGGAAGACTATGTCAGCACCATCGGAGACTATCCTCTGGAGTGCGTCTTCGATACAATCGGCGCCCGTGTGACGCAGAAGCTAGGAGTCAAGATTCTCCAGTCCCTAAAGGTCGAGGGCAGCAGAGTCGCCACTGTTAGCCAGGCAGACAGCGAGGCGAAGGAACTGGGCGAGACTAAGGAGCCCAAGGTTGTCGTGCAGGGTGTCGTGGGCTTTGGAAGTGCTCCGCATCTGAGATATCTGAGTGAGCCTCTTTCCAAGCACCTTGGAGGTGAAGAGGGATGGATTGCAAAGGGTTTGTTTACTCCGAACCGGGTGACGGTTGTTCCTGGTGGTTTGGATAATATTGAGGAGGCCCTAGCAAAGAACAAGCGGGGTGTTTCTGGCGAAAAAGTCGTTATTCGGCCATGGGACAAATCTGAATAGATTAAAAGTGATAGATATAGAACCCCAATATCACTTGTTGAACAAGAGCCTAAGAGCTGTCCACGTCATGTCAAATTCGTCCCGACTTCTCCATTCGAAGAGAGCGATTGGTGCAAGATCGAGTCCCCGTCTGTTCAACTATCGGATACGACTGAATGTGTTTGCTGCATTCTAGCTTGTGTTGAATATCCCGCGGCTTGCCCAGCAGAAATCCCGATTCCTAAGTTGCTCATCGGTCTTCTTGTTTATCTTACATTCATAGGAACCCAATATAAATCGCGATTTCCTCAAGCCTAAACCATAACTTGACTTGTCAACAGTTTCCTCTTACCCCGCCTTGAAGGAAGGCATCACGAACCTCCACCCGAAGAGGCGTTCCTTGGCGAACTGACAAGTCTCGTTTGTGGAACGAGAGGCATCCCTAGCGCTTCGGTTCGAGCTAGTGGTGTCACGGCCGGGCTCTAAAAGCCTCCCGAGCCCGAGTGTGTAAACCAATGGAAAGCCATTATCCCCGCGCAACCCGCGGCGAGACAACAAAAGACATGATCTGATGGTTGGCTTCGTCGCCACATGCATGGGTTATGGAGGTTATTTAATACCTGAATGGTCTCTGAGGCCCCAGAGTGGAATCCTTTGAGTGGAGTTGATTGTCGACACAAGAAAGTTGTGAAACCGAAAGCTCAATATGCCTTTTTCTCGAAATGGCTTGCTTGTTATCGGCGCTGGAGGCATGGGGCTCGCCATCGCTCGTCGCCTAGGTGCTGGACGTCGTGTCTTTCTCGCCGACTACTCCAAGGACATATTGGAGTCTGCTGCAAACAGCCTTCGAGATACTGGTCATGATGTCGAAACCCAAATCGTCGATGTGTCCAGCTACGACTCAGTTGCAAAATTGGCCAAGCATGCGACTTCAACCAGCACTCTCAACACTGTCGTCAACACAGCCGGTATCTCTCCCTCAATGGGAACTGCTCGACAGATCTATCAAGTCGATCTCCTTGGAACCGCCAACGTCATCGACGCTTTCCTTGAAGTGATGCCTTCTGGCTCCTCACTGACGACCGTCGCAAGCATTGCCGGCGCCATGTCCTCCAGCGCGATCACCCCAGAATTAGAACAGCATCTTGCCACGGCCCCAAAGGACAAGCTCCTCCAACACGCCAACATTGACCTTGAAGGAAATACAGCCGTCGCGTACGGAATCTCAAAGAGGGGCAACATTGTTCGAGTCCAAGCCGCCGTCAAAGCAGCCGGAACAAAGGGAATCAGAATCAACAGCATCAGCCCAGGCGTCATCACCACAGCTATGATACGTTCAGAGCTGGAATCTGTGGCTGGAGAGAATATTCGACAGATGGTAAAGGCGACACCAATTCCGAGGGCAGGATCTGCGGATGAGATTGCAAGCATTGTCGCCTTTGTGTCTGGCCCAGAGGCTTCCTTTGTTAATGGTGCGGACTTTGTGATTGATGGTGGTTTTGTTGCTTCGACTCGGTTCAACCGCCCGGCTGATGCATCGGAGACTAATTAGGTATATTTTCTTTGGTTCGAAATGGTCAGATTGTGCGTCGTCATGGCTATGGAATGAGTGCCAATAATAGTAAGCAAGCATTCTGCATTGAAGTGGTTCTTTGTCTTGGTTGACCCGTGATGTGATGGTGAAAAGGGGAGCCCTTTGTTTCCTGAATAATACTCACCGAGGATTGCCCAAAAGTGAACAAATGGTTGTTTGCTATCACTGAACATCGGCTCAACCTTTGTCTGAGCTTCACAGAAGCCAAAGAATAACCAGTGGGTATGAGGCTACCAAATTCTTCAAAGCATAGTCACGAGTGTCATGTCACAAAGACAAAGGGAAAACTTGCGCCTATCGCAAAGAACCAGAGATCCAATGTGTATATAAGCGTTTACTTGTCCATCTACCCTGTGAACAATCTACAATTAAGTATCCCACAATTTGACTTGAAACAACATTACATTTTCACAATCACAAACATCAATACAAACAAAATGGCCACCAAGAACAACAAGAAGAACAAGGACCCCAAGGACGACACTCAGCAACCTCGTTCTAGTGCGGGTATTCCCGACCTCCCCGCCGACTATGACTCTGAAGGGTACGCCGATGATGGAAAGGTTGAAATCGTCACCGTCACAATTGGACGCTTTGTACAGGCTGAGAAGAACAAGGACAGTATGAAGCATGTCGTTCCCAAGGATTCCAAGTAGAGTGTTAGTGCATTCTACCTACCGAGATGGCGTGATGCTGTCGAGTCTATGCTCAGATAATGGATTGAAAGTGGTTTGGCTACTATTGTTATCTAAATAACGGGGACTTGACGGACATCATCTAGATAAATAGAAACACAACTTTATACTAAACCATCAAACGTGTTTGCGGTTCATCGCCAATGCTATGATTGGGTTTATTAGGACCAATATGCTATAAATTAGCCTCATGTACTAAACAAGCACCAGACTTTCTTCCTCAACGCCATCAAACATATCATGACGTGTGTCGGCCACCCCAATCCGCCGATACATATTAGTTTCTCCCGGCTCTCGTCGTAAAACCAGGCAACGAATATCGCCCAAGGGTCTCTCCTCGTTAGAAAGACTAACTCTCAGGGCTACGAGCCAAGACTCTGCCAGCTCCTTGTCTGAGTATTCCAAAGGCTGCGTGTCTCCCCGAAGAGAACCAGCGCGATTAGAACCGTCCCCTTGGACGGCAAGCCATAGAGCACCATCCCACCCACTTCTGAATACCTCAACTGGCACCATCGCCCCAACAATTGTGATTGCTGCGTATTCGCATTCCCCGTACGGATCATCGCCAGCCAGCCTGTATTGTATGTCCGTGACTCTTAACCAAGTGTTTGCCGGGTCCTCTCTGATCACGACCCTGCCCTCTATCGAGAGCCATGACCAAGACGGTATGCGCCTGTCGGTTGACCGCATGTGCGTCGGGATATAGCTTCCTCCACGGGGAAGCCGAGAAAAGTAGTCTTTGTGTTCAGAATGCCATAGCAAGTGAAGCGGCAGCGACTTCTCCCACATCCCGCAGACATATCGTCCCAGCCGCACTCCTTCGCCGCTGTCAATCTGCTTTGCGATGGAAGACAACGCAGGCAATCTGTCGGTATGATATGTAATGGCTCTTGCGCTGTATTGAGAAACGATGTAGCGCCACAACTGGATTCTGTCGCTTTCACTGCCCTGGTTGACGGAGTATCGGTACTCCGTCTTGACACTTTCTCCTGGTTCAAACTCGGCCCAAGGAGTCTTTGGGTCTTGTAACGCTCCACACTCGCATTCAAGGCATGTTCCACATTCCCAAACAAGCTCGTGTGCCGTAAAGTAGATGGTGCGCTTGGCTAGTAGTCTCTCTTGAAAGACCCAGGCTCGAGAGAGGAGTGGGAGGTCATCGGCTTCCCAAAAGCTCTCGGCTTTTCTCCATATCCCATGCTCCACCCGCGTTTTGGAAACGTCTTTAACGAGAGCTCTGATGAATTGCCCTTCCGGTGTCTTGAATTCCACGCGATGCGCTGTTTGTCGCGGGGCGTAGAGTCCTCCATTGCCGTCTTTTGCATACGCCGCACCTATGACAAGATAGGCTTCCCCGTACACACTGGCCATCTTTCTGCATTCTCTATCCCAATCTTCTTTGTCTCCTTGGATTATACACAGTGAGTCAATCCAGATGTACTTGAGACCCAGCTTATTGGTCACATCAACCACGTCTTGAAATGTTTTGGTGAGTTTGGAGAGACTTAAGACGCTTGATAGTCGCTCCTTGAGATTGTCCTTGTTCAGAACTGGTATCTTTCGTGCCTCCTCTCGCGTGCCCCAGCAATGACTCAGTGCGGTGTACTTTTGCTCGAGGTTTGTTGCGTCTCTGAGGATAAGGCCTAAGCTGCCATTCGTATTGACGACCTCAAGTAATCGACTAGGCTTCTTATTCCCTTCTTTTAGTCCGTCCATGGACCGGTGAAGTCCCGAGTTATTGCAAATGCCGTGGTTATTGCAAGTATCGAGACGAGATGTGATGAACTCGATGCACTCTTGACTCCTTGGATTTGCTGGAAGATGCCGTCTGATCCCGAATTCCGGGAAAGGGATATCCCCATCTTTCTGTGAAGAACTATTAGTGATGTTCTCAGTTCCCTCAATGTATCTCTTACCTCTCCCGAGACGTCAAGCCAGAGCGCCAAATATTTACCTCTCCTTACCGAGGGCCATTCCAGGCAAATCTGGAGAGCTTTACCACCGGAATAGGGTCGACTTAGGGTTATAATTGGATCGTCTTGATCGTCTAGAGTCCAATGCGTGGAGAAGAGTTCCGCGGATAGCGTCAATAGCTTGCAGCGCGCACAGCCACTCTCTCCAGAGGCTTTGAGCACATTGAGAGGACCTTTTACCTGGAAGGTGTCGACATTCAACCCACAAGCTAAACATTCCCCTTTTTCTGGAGATGTCGCCCAATCTTGGGCCATTTTGAATATGCGAGTGTTTGTCGACAAGCAAGCGTTGTCCTAAGCTGGAGGATGACCTTCACTGGAGACGTACAGCTGTGCGTTGGCAGCCACGGTTAGGGCTTTTGTTTCCACTTTTTGGGCAAGTCTGGCTGGCCAGAAAGGGCCAATTAAATAGTCTTCTGCTTCTGGGAGGTCAGCACGTGAGTAGCACTTCACCTGCAGGAGCTTGGTGACCTGGGTTGAAAGACACTGGTGCATGGGGATACTTATCCTCGTCCAGGTGCCTAAGTATAGTGATAAAGATGGACATAGAACATAGAAAGTATTACCAAAAATTTCATCTCCCTCAGAATGTTATTCAATCGTTCATCTGGTGTTTCAAACCATGTCGTCATTTATGGTCCAGCGCAGGTATGCCACAGCCTGATCTTGGCAAATGTAGTGAAATTTGGCAAGCCACATGCAAGCTTCGCCTCAATGCTGCCTAACCATTCTCGCCTCATCGACAGCGCAGAATGCCCTATCATGCCTAAGAAACCTTAAAGATCTCCTCAGGCCCTTCTCCTTGTGTCTCTACCTTAAGGGCCCAAGAACCCAGGGGCATCACAGCGCTAATCATGTCGGATCCGCTCTCGATCGCAAGCGGCTCAGCCGGGCTGGTATCCCTCGGACTCACTCTGTGCAAGGGCCTAACTGAATACATCTTGGCTGTCAGAAGCCATGGCGAAGATGTTAGAAACCTCGAAGCCAAACTCAATACCCTTCAGATGTGTCTAGCGGCTGTTGATGCAACCATGAAAGAACTGCCTCATCTGCAGGGACGTCGGCTGCCTGGAGATGTTGTCAACGTAGTAGAGGCTTCACTAGACCAATCCAAGGATGGGATGGTGAGACTGGCGGAATTCATGGAAGAATGCTCAGGGAGAAGTAAGTGCATACCAAAAGCAAGCAAACCTGGTGAGGTGAATCTTACTAACTTGGCTCGTTAAGCTTATTCAACAAGGTCTTCACATGCATGCCCATCAAACATCCAGAAGATGAGAAAGAAAGCAACATACTATTTTCGCAGGGCAGCCTTGAAGGAGCTTGAGCAAATGCTGCAGTCTGTGCAAGACCAGCTCAGCCTTTCTCTGACTCTCCTAAACACGTGCGTAACTAACTGGCATAAGAAATCCCTGTACTAATAAACACGATGTAGGCGTTTCTTGACCTCTCAATCTCAAGATTATCGCCAGATCACTGAGTACATGTCATCATCGACTACAAGACTCCTCGACCTCCAATCTTCTGTCACTAGCCTCGAGAACAAGCTTTCAAAAACTTCAGAGACCGTCACCGCTCTGTCTGAAAATCTTACCATAGCCCAAGACAGCTTGCGACTCACTGCTACGCAATTCCATGCCTTAGTAAGTTGCAAGTTAGCAGGGTTGTGAGAATTATGCTGACCACTGAAGGCAACATCATTGCAGGGTCTACTGCAGAGGATCATCTCACTTCTTGCGCTTATTGCAATGTAACGTACTAGTTCTTGGACACAGGCATTATGCTAACAAGCTATCACACAGCCCTCTCCTGAACGGAGCCCTGACCGTCTTGAAACGTTCCTACCGAGATGTACCACGGAGCATTCTTTCGCTTCCTACAGACAACATTATCTTTGAGGATGTGCTGGGTCGATCATTCAGTCTTCAATTCAGCTTGGTCTGTGAATGGCGAGTACGTTGTAGCGTAAAATATTCGACAAGCATCACACTAAACCTGTCCAGATTTTCGAGGCCTTCCTCACGACCCGTTTTGAAGATATCCCAGGCGAATCTTTTGTCAGATCAGGCCATTATCATCTTCTAGATGGACTACAAAGTCGGGTACTTTCGAAGTCGCGACGCGGGTGGGCCAACTCCATCTCCCCCGGTTCCAAGGTAGTCATGTCTCTACAAGCTGACAACCACTTCCCGGAGCACTGCCCAAGGTGCGGTGCTATACTGCACATTAAACCAGGAATCTGCGTGGTTAAATGGTTCGTAACGAGATGTAGATGCATGTCTAGAAAAGAAGGCTAACAGTCATAGCACCACTGTTGGATGCTGGACTGCTTTTCAGGAGACCGGGGACGCGATTAAAAATTTCCTAGAGGATGGCGTTGAACTACTGTCTCCGATCTGTTCCTCCAATCAAGTCACCAAGACTCGAGAGATGGACTTGAAACCATTCACGCGGATTCATTTCCGTAGCCTGTATCACAACCCTGAGACATCTTACTGTCCAAAATGCTTTCTAGGTTTACTCAAGCTTGCCTGTTCTCTGTCAAAGAAGGAGGGAGCTAAATCGCTTTTCGAAATTTGATGGCTTCTATAGACTAAGGAAGGTATTGGTAGTTACGAAGGAGCCTATAAAGAAATGCTTGTTTCTCTAGATCATTCCTCCATCTTCTGGCTCAGTTAACCAATCAAGGGCCGGCTTTAGCTATAATAAAGAACAGAATGCCAATTTATCATAGTATCATAGCGTTGTATCCAGATTCTAGCAAATACACACCAACAGAGGAACGCTTAGGGCTAGCTGATTGCTACTGCTCTAGTCTCGGTGATAAAAGTACCACACGCCCTCTTTGAAGAGCAACGAGATTTTCATCAACGGGGTATTAGATGAAGCCCTGTTGGTGACTAGCCTGATGAACGGCCGGTGGTAGCTGGAGGTACCGGACTCAGAATCAGGCGTGTGGGAAATGGGACCAAAGTCGACATCCGTTTTGAAGCGTACTAAGTTGTCATCCAGCTTGGCCAGCATCAGACGATCTCTAGCAACCATAAAATCGACACTAACGGGTTTCTGCTTTCTTGTCGTGCATCCCGCACTTCTCTCAACACCAGTCCCGTTAGTGAGGTTGCTGTTGACTGAGCCATGTCACTGGGCGAGTCACCTACTCCCATCTCCTCCCCAGCCATCGCAGTGCAGACCGCGCACAAGTTCGTAGCGCCGTGATCTTCAGTGACCATCGGTTTCCTACCAACTCTCCCAAAAACGTTCACGTGAATTCCGTGGTGGATCAAATCCTGCCATAGTCTCCCCCAGGCAGCTTGGAAGAAGACATAGCTCCTCTAGGATCATTTTGGTAACATACACAAAGTATTACCAAGGTGCTTCCACGGAAAAGCCCAAGGCGGATCTCGCACACTAGTATATGAACTTGAAAACTCTTGAGGCGACGTTCGACAGGCAGTCCACGTTCACATAGTAGTTAATTGATGGGGACTTCTGCCCTCTGGGCAACAAAAAGCGCCGTATTAGCACCAGCCAGGGGTTGGAGTATCTCTACACCGGGGCTCAGGCGTCATCTCGGCTTAATCAGTTACCCCTCCGGGCCTCTTCGGGGCAGTGCCACCGTCACCACATCACGTGCCTCAGCCTCGAGCCCGAGAGGTCAGACAATCTAGGCGAGACTCTGAATTATCAATCAATAAAGTAGAGCGAGATTCTACGGGGCAACGTCACATGTCGTTCAAGTCAAATATTAAACAGAACGACTGTCTTATTTGGCTCAAGTCTGTGTCGACGGTCGTGTCGAGATGCCTCAGCAATCCACTCGCGCGGCGAGCCACGACTCCGAGTCATCTACAGACTTAGATTCCTCACGTGTAGCCCTGAAGGGTTTGGATGTTCTAGGGTCTATACCCAGGAAACGCCGGCCGTCTTCATTGCGGGCACAGAAAGCTCCAAAAGCTCGCCCCGGCCAATCCAGTCGACGCATCTTGGATCCCGACCTTCGCGAGGACATGACACAACCTGCCACACCATCGTGAAACTAGTTGACAGCAGCGACTGGGATCGCCGTATCTTCTACCTCCCGTAAAAGAAGCGTTTGGTGTACCGTAGAGGGGAAAAGACTCATCGAAATCTTGCGCAAACAGATCCATGGGAATACATGCTAGTATCCCCAACATAGCTCTATTGTATCTTCTACTCAACCTCCTCTACACTAACAAGAGCCTTCTTCCTTGGAATAAGAACAGCTTTCCAGTGCCCTGATGCGAACTGCATAGTAATGTACTGCCTGAAGTCAATGTCTTGGCCTGACACCTCTACAACATCGAATCTCGAGAAGAGATTTACAGCAATCATCCTCATCTCAGCCCAAGCAAAGCTGTAAAAGTTTAGTTTAGTTTCTCTTCCTCTCTCAACCTTTAGTTGAAAGACTTACTTGATACCAATACAAGAGTGCTTCCCGGCTGAAAAGGGGTAATAAGCATCCATGCTATCCACGAGTATTTTAGTCAGCAATCCAACTCCTTAGTGGCATGGTTGTTAAGGGGTATTTCTTACTCGGCAGCTGGTACATCGCCTCTTTCAGACTCTGGCAAGAACCGTTCCGGCTTAAAACTCATAGCCTCTGGAAAGTACTTCTCATTGCGGTGCAGGTCGCGGTAGGACGCAGAGACAACCGTATGTGGCGGTAAGTTGTATCCCATGAGCTGTACCCACTGATCTCCGGTACGACGGCCCATCTCGGAGGCAATGGGATGCAAACGGAGAGCTTCCTTGATGCAAGCATTCAAGTACCCGTACTTGGGGTCGTTCCGAACCGCTTTGCCGCTAATGATTTCATCATGGATATCCAAAACAGGCAATGAATCAAGAAGCTTGGCCCGTTTGTCTGGATTGCGAGCCAGTTCTCGGAACAGGCAGGCAGTCGTCCCGGAGGTGGTCTCAGACCCTGCTAGAAGAATTTCAGACATCTGATCGACGATATCACGAGTGTTCATGGTTTTGAGAGTGTCGGGCTTTGTTCCCTCGTCAATGAGATGTTGTAGAAGATCCTTTCTGGTAGCATCGTCCGCTCCATGGCGTCTCTGGACAACTGCATCGATAGCCTGCATTGTCGAAGGACAGGTTGCGTCAGTAACTTCTCAACTCGAATGCAAGGCTTTGTCATGTGGGCTACTTACCGTAATCATCTCTTTGGGCCAGTCAAATTTGACATCAATACCCATGGCTCTGAAGAACCTTTTGAAATAGACATTCTAAACAAAGATATGAATTAGACATCCGGCTGGTGTTTGAGAAAGAGAATTCTGATGACTTACTTGATACCGTTTGCTGAGTCCATCAAAGATTGACCTGGGAATCGACTTCCAGACTTTCTCAGAGACTCCCTGTTCAATTTCCGCTGCCGGGTTAGTTTGCCCAAATCCTCGACCGAATGAACACTCTCCCATTCTAGACTAAATATCAGCATATGATCTGAGCTGGTGAGGTTTCCAGACTTACATGTCAAGCGCCACATTGTGGAGATCGTCCATGAGGTCGACCTCGATGGAGTTGCTTTCTTTGCTTTCATGGGAAAGGGAGACCTCATATTTGTTGAGCAGGTCTCGGATGGTGCCTGCAAAGAAGGTCTCAAGATTGTCGATGTACGCAACAGTGAAGGCAGGAGAAAGAAATCGCTTGAGTCTCTTGTGAGGCATTGGACGGCTAGCAATTACGTGGATTGTCAGCTATCTGTAGCGCGAGTCACTTCCGGCTTGAGAACTTACATTTCTCCAAACAGGCCGGGGCTGAACCTATCCCGAGAGATCTCGGCATACATTGCCACTTTTGGAAGGTCGATCTTGAGCAAGATCTGCTTCATGGCATCCTTGTCGGAGATCCATACTTGCCGAGGCCCAAGTCGGACAATGGGACCGTACCGCTTGTGACTTCGTTCCACTAACTTCCAAATGGTTCCTGTCGCAAAACCGTACTTCAAATGCATGGTGGTCAAGAATGCATACCAGGGTCCTGGGAGACGTGCCAGAGGAGACTTGTATGCTTTGAAGGCTCCAAACATGAATCCAGCTATGATCCATGATATGAGAAGCAGGGAGGCGAGCAAGATTTTGGTGGTGGTGGTCAAGGAAGTGAAATCAGACGAGGCCTTCATGGCAATGCCTGAAGAGCTGAGATTGGCAAGATAGCTTGGGAAAGATAACTTCTCCATGGTTGTGGAAAGTGGGAAGAAAGTAGAGTGGTGCTTGATAAAAATCGAACAGAGTGATTTGTGCTTGATGAAGAGCTTGGTGAGATTCCCAACCACGAGGAAATAATGGGGGCATTATATCACCACAAGGCATCACATGTTACCTACCCTTATCAACCCCCATAATGCAATCCGGAACTACGTCAAAGATCTGATTACAAATTAGCTGCCATGTATCAACATTCTTCTGCACCTTTCCGACCCGTTCCGTGAGGGGATACGACTTGCAGACATGTTTTGCTACGTCTCTTGCATATTATGGAGTCTTGACATGCCGAAACTATGATCTGATATCGAGGAGGCCGTATCGTACCTCATGAATGTAGAGCAATTCGGCGAACATTTTCAACTGCCGGCTTGAACCCCATGCTGGAATACGGCCTAGCCAGCGGATCCGATAACGTGCATTGAGTCGTATCAAACAGGCAACATCCCTTTCATTCGTCCGACAAGGTTCTGACATGCTCGGTGCATACGCCCCTGAGGTGGTTTTAATATTTCATGAGAACCACTTGCGATGGCATCATGCCTTCATTGTGGGTACGAGATAGGAATGTTGCCGGTAAGTTCGGCCTTTGGAAATCGTGAGAGAACCCTGCCACTTCCTCATGCCTCGCCTCGGGCAAACTTCAAGTTCCCCTTTCTTTCCGCTCCGCGCATAATATGCCCAGCGTCCTGATCAGATAAGAGATGACAGCTACCCATGTTGTAGTCAAGTTGATCAACTATACACAAGCTCTACAGACATCTTGTAGCACATTTTTTCCCCAATCTTTCCAAACATTTACCAAAATGACTTACGACGAAGACAAGAACGCCATCGAGCACCAGTATGATGTTGTAAGTCACCACTCTAGAGCCCCTCCTACCATAGCAAAACTGATGTTGACTCAGCCTACGTACCAGCAGCCACAAGAAAAGGGTGTTGATGGGCATAGTGTCCCTGACATCAAGACTCTCCGCAACGCCATACCAGCCCATTGCTTCGCATCATCCACCTCTAGATCTTTGGGCTACTTGCTACGCGATGTGGTCTTTGCTTGCACCCTTTACTGGCTGGCCATCCACTTTATCCCCATGCTTCCCATCCCTATTCTACGAGGAGTTGCTTGGATTGCATACGGGTTTATCCAAGGCCTTGTCGGCACCGGTCTATGGATCCTGGCTCATGAAGCAGGGCACGGAGCCTTTTCTTCGTCTGCCAAATTGAACGACCTGGTGGGCTGGGTCGTTCACTCTATACTACTCGTGCCCTACTTCTCCTGGAAGTTCTCTCATCAGCGCCACCACATGTTCACGGGCCACATGGAAAAGGACATGGTTTTCGTGCCCGAGACTCGTGTTGACCATTTTGACAGGATTCGGGCCGCGTTTATTGATCCTGATCAATTTGAAGATATTCCTGTGGTACAGTTGGTTCGTCTTCTGCTTCATCAACTACTCGCCTGGCCTATGTACCTACTCTTCAACATATCCGCGGGCAAGGCTAGTCTCCAGAAGTCGTCCACGAAGTGGTTTCGCCAGAGTCACTTTGATGCCTACAGCTCCATCTTTCGTAATAGCGAAGCCTGGTACATCATCCTATCAGACGTCGGTCTTGGCCTCACCATCGGAGCTCTTTACGTCTTCTTGGCTAAGCACAGCATGGTCAACTTCATGTTGGTTTACGGGCAGCCTTATCTCTGGGTTCATCATTGGTTGAGTATGTGACTTACCATGGCTTCATTCCATTTGACTCTGACCAGAACGATTAGTTGCCATTACCTACTTGCACCATACGCACGAAGATGTTCCTCATTATACGACAAATGGCTGGACATTTACCAAAGGAGCTTTGGCGACCATTGACAGAGACTTTGGCTTTATTGGACGAGTCTTTTTTCATGGTATCATTGACCGTCACGTCGTTCACCACTTGTTCCCGTAAGTCCAGCTTGTCTAATCCTTATCCTAGTTGAACAGTTCACGGACTATGTAGACGCATCCCATTCTACCATTGCGATGAAGCAACAGAGGCGATTAAGCCACTGCTTGGAGACCTGTATCGACGGGATGAGAGACCCTTCATTGGGCAGCTTTGGAATACATTCAGGCAGTGCAAGTATGTTGAGGAGGATCCAGATGATGCAGGGTCGATGAGATGGTCACGGTAGCTCAACTTATCGGATAATTACATAGAGGTGGTAGTAACAAGTCTCATCTCATAATATCAGACTGTTGGGGCCTGCGTCAGTATCCTACTTGAAGCATGATCCCTGCATCCTCCCATGCTCCCGTGCGGGAACACCCGTGGCCGAAAAGGAGGGCTGCTAACCATGCAATGTACACCCCCGCGCAGAAGCCACAAACGGGTAGATCTAGTCTTGAGCTGTCAGATCTGAGACACCCACACCCCCACGGCAGTGAAAAACTGCAAGATTATGCAACATGCCGGGGTCTTATGGATGCCAGGGAGCAAATGTTCATCCTGGTTGCAGAGTGAACACGCCTGCCGGCAAGTGGAAGCCGCGGGATCACCGCCACCATGAACTATTTAGGATGCTGCAATGTACATAAATCAAGGTCCATCCATTGGCCTGACTAGGATTAAGTTGAAATAAGGTTTTTCTATCACATCGGCATCAATCTGATCGAATCGGAAACGAGGGGCAGCCCCATTATGCACGTTGTCAAAGGTCGTTGCCTGATGCTACGCTGTGCTGTCACTCACAATATTTCTATCTTGCATAGGCACCTCTTTGGGCTATGTCTCAGAATCCAGGTGACGACGCATGAGTGAAATGACGAGGGGTTTGAGACATTTTTCCACCTACCATGAACCGGCCCACATTGACTTGTTTGTATCATCCCCGGGTACTGGTTATCCGGGCTTCTCAATGGGTCTGGTGATGTACCAGTAAACTATCATCATAACTCGCACCTCGGGCATTTCCCATTAACCCTGTCTTCCTTATCACGGATGACCGGAACAAAGTGGCATGATTTCCCCCAGCAGTGTCCAAAGACCATGATGCCGAAGAAGGGCTGGGCCGACGACCCCGTATTCATCGCACCACGGCGCGTACCAAAGACGGCCTAGTGATTCAAGCCAAGTAATTCTCCTTGACATAAATTGGTCTCCAAAGGCAAAAGCTCAGTGAACTGTGTCTTGTCCTGATAAAATTGTCAGATGTCTTCAGAAGAAACCGAAATGATTTACAACAGCAGCAATCGAGTACTATTTCCTCATTTGGATATCCTCTCTCTCTTATTCGGTACGTTCAAATTATCTTCAATCCTGGTTCCATGTCCTCATAGTCTACTAGACTCGGCGTACTGTCGTTCCAGCGAGGCTACAGTACTCCATGTGGAAGCCAAAGACCCAGAGCGAGGCATCACGAAGGCGCGAGCTCGTTACCTCACTCAGAAAATAGCCTTTTTCCTCAGGGAGAAATACGGAATCGGTGCCACAGGCCCTGGCAAGGATGTTGTCGTGGCCGTGTCAACTGGCCAGTCAGCACTTGCATGCCTTTTCTTCGGCGTTGTTGCAGCCGATGGCATATACTCGGCTGCGTCACCCGCCTGTACTCCGCAGGACTTGGCAAGGCAGATCCAGGATGGCCCCGGAAAGCTTATTGTTTGCAGCCAAAACATGACGCACGTGGCCTTGGCTGCAGCGGAAAGTGTCGGGATGCCTAAGAGGAACGTTCTAGTTCTTCAGAGTTATCCAGAGGTAAAGTTGGAGAGTGCCGATGGCAGCGTTGCATGCGACTTCGAGAAGGGTGGAATCCTCGGATGGAAGAAGATAACCGACCAGAAGGAATTGGAACAAAGCAAGATTTGTGTCTTGTACTCTTCCGGCACTACTGGCCTACCAAAGGGTCTGCTGAGTTTGTCCTCATTGGCTGTTCAATGCACTTACACATTTCCAGGCGTCAGTATCTCTCATCTCAATCTGGTGGCGGAAGTTACAATCCCGGCGTCGATTCACAGACCGATTCTTGATACGCTGTACCCAGACGGCAGCGGGCATTATCAGTATCGCACTGTCGGACATCTCCCCACAGCCCATATTGCCGGCCTGCAAGGTTATTTCATCAACCCGTTTTACGATGGCGGCACCGTTTTCTGGATGCCAACTTTTAATTTTGATGACTTCCTTCAGTACTGCGGCAAATTTAAAATCACCTTCTTGTTTACAGTACCACCGATTTACACGGCCATTGCCCGCCATCCCGCTGTCAAGGATCAATTCTGCCACATCCAAAACGCCGTCAGTGGTGCGGCTCCGCTGACGAAGAAGCTGCAGGAAGCGGCAACTGGGAAGATGAACATGACATGTTCACTTACTCAGGCATGGGGCCTAAGTGAGACAACGGCTGGGGCAACGTATGTTGCGCCTGGTGCCCCATACACTACAGGAAGCGTCGGACATCTACTCCCGAATGTGACCATGAGGTAGGTCCCCGCACTCTGCCGAGCCTGGGGGCTTGACTTACATGCAATGCAGGCTAGTGGATGACGATGGGAGAGATGTAGCCCCTGGCGAGCCGGGTGAGGCGCTGCTCAAGGGACCCATTGTAACCCAAGGTTATCACAACAACCCAGCGGCTAGCAGGGACGCTTTTACACCTGATGGATGGCTACGAACTGGCGATGTTTTGCGCGTGTTAGACGAGGAGCTCTTCATTATTGACAGAAAGAAAGTAAGTCAACCATATCCAAGCGTGCATCGATCCCAGCTAATCATGATAGGAACTCATCAAGTACAAGGGACTTCAAGTCGCACCTGCGGAGCTCGAGGCCCACCTCATGGAGCATCCAGCCGTTGCCGACGCAGCTGTGATCGGCGTTAACAAGAGCGGAACCGAGGTACCCCGCGCATACGTTGTCCTAACTCCGCAGTCCAGAGGGAAGATTCGAGGCGAAGGCTTGGCTGAGTATGTCAAGTCCAGGGTCTCAGACTACAAGCGCCTGAGAGGGGGTGTAGAATTCGTGGACGGGATTCCTCGCAATGCGGCCGGAAAGATTATGAGGAAAGTGGTCAAAGATTGGAGGGACAAGGACATGCATACGGCAAAACTTTAATTTTGCCAAGGAGAGTACCGGATGGAGTCAGTTAGACTCGCTTAGATCAGAGATAGTTGTCATTTCTCAGAATGTGATTCTCTTGTGTCGAGATACCGATAGCTCCACTCACCTGTGCTTGGCTTCCATGGACTTTGAGGCACTTGTTGAGCAGTCCATGTATGTTTATCTAGTTTGGCCAACATGTACGCGCAATGTAACAGTCTAATACAATTGGCTCAGGGGCTTGCCAAGGTATGCGAAAACAAAGGTACAGGGGTGCTTTTGCTCCAAGTGCGTCTGTGACTGGTCATTACGTAGCACAGAAGATGAAGCTGAAACTAAAGCTTGAACGTTTAAGCTTTGCTCAAGCCGACAGGGTCCCTTCCTTGGCCAACGTGATCACATCTGCGCAACGATTCGTCAGCTTCTTGGCGCGGCATATGCAGAGAACTTACTAGGGACCTGTATCCCTGCAGCGGGAACGGGAGCGGGATGTAACGGATGAAGACGCCATGTAACCTCCACAGTTTGGGGGTGCGGATATTAAAATGGGGCTATAGGCAATGACGAAGGCACCAAGGTGGGAACTAACTTGCCCACGAGAACAGAGAAAAGAGACAACAGGGAGGCTATCGTGAGAGGGCCGGCCCTGGTATCAATGTGTAGTACGTGAGGGGCCTAGTGACTCACGAGACGAGCAACCGGCGACAAGCGAGTTGAGCTGATGCTGATCACTTGAAGCGAGCTCCACCATTTGTAGGATCGACACGGCACCGCTGGGCTAGATTTCCGGGTCTATCCGGCCAAGACCAAGACCAAGCCCAGGTCACGAACGAACGAGCTCCTCCGAGAGGACGATAGCAAGATGGCCTCACACTTTACGATTGCGATTACACAGACGAGCCTCAGCTGGCGCAGTGTGTGCCGGGAACACGTCCCGCGGGCTTGAGACATGGCTTTCTACGATAGTTGAGGAACAACACTAGCAGAGTCGTTCTGTAGGTTCATCACTGGTTTGATGATGCCCAAGCTTCAACTAGTGTCAGCCGAGAAAGATGTCAGATCGGTGCTGCGAGAACACAGGAAACAGAGCCGAGGAGAGAACATGAGTGTTGCAACATCATAATGCTATAGATGAATTTCCACATAAAGACAGTTAAACCTAGAGACTAAAGCGATATTGTATTCCTTTCAATGACTTGTGATCCTCAAATCTACAATCTCAGGAAGTTTGCCGCTGCGAGAATTCGCCTTCATATCGTTGATGGACTTGAAAGTCACTTTGGCCGGGGCGACCAAGCCCATATCCACATGCTGTTTGAACATCGGTCTCTGCTCATTAAGCAATTCGACGATGACGCCTCCAGCTCCCGATGGGGGCGGCTCGTTGGTGTCAACTGCTATCTCCATTGCATCTTTAGATCCCTCGCGAGAGACTGTCACCTGGAAGGCTTCGATGGCGACACTCTTCAGCGCTGCTTGCGCCAGTTGACGCAGATGAGAGATATCCAGGGAAACCGGACCAAGCCTAACAGCCTGTTCAGCGCGTCCCAGTAACCGAAAGATGCCCGCTGACTTGTCGACCCATTCAGCGCGGTCTCCGGTTGGGTAACGGATGGCCGGTGACAATTCTCGGATCAAGTTGGTAACGACGAGTGTTCCGGGGGTAGCCAGCTCTTCAGTCGGTGTAAGGATGCCACCCTCGTCGACAACGATCTCTGCCACGACTGAGGCAGAGATGGTTTGGTACTCAGCAGGATTCGATGTCCCGGCAGAAACAGCCACTACACCAGCATCGATCGACCCGTATATACAGCTGCGTACAGTTGCGTTGGGGAAGAGATAGGCCAGCGCCGCGACTTGATCCTCGAACAATGGTTCACCACTATACATGATGGCTGTCACGAGCGGAAACGTTTCCTCTCGTGGGCGACAGTAGGAAGCCAGTCGAACAAGGGAGGTGACTGTTGACAGCACGGCCGTTACGCGGCATGTTTTCAAGAGATGCGCGGTTGTCTCGGGCGGCATCAAGCCCCCGATCGGTATCTGGACAGCGGGGATAGAGAGGGATATGACGCTCAGAATGTGCAAGAGAAAAGAGCCGTAGAGGTCGCCAGCGTAGAAGAGATTGCCCACTCTGTCGCCTGCACGCAGGCCTGCATGGACAAGTCCGTCTGCAAGTAGCGAAGCAGTGCGATGCAGCTCTACCTGAGAGTAACTTGTAAACTTTGGAATGCCTGTGGTGCCTACGCACGAAACAGAATTAGCAACGCCGTCTCATGGTCACCGTCATAACTTACCTCCAGTCTTCATTAAAATGCCATCGCTCTGATGGCCCGTCATGACTAGCCGCTCAGAGTCGTGATAAGCTGCCCAGTATTGGGCATGGTCGATTAGCGGCAGATCTTTGAGTGCAATCTGGCCCTCCGGCGATAACTCGCCGTATAGTTTGGCGTAAAAGGGCGACTTTTGGCGTGCCTCGGCCACAATGACGTTGAGGCGGGCGGTGTAGTCATTCTCAGGTCGACGGGTGATTGAAGTCATGTTCTTGATATCTGATAGTTCTTGTATAAAGAGCAGGAAAGGAGGCTGGCACAGGATAAGATGGTAAGCCTGCCAAGTGGTCTTGAACGGATTAAAGCTTGCGAGTCACTTCCATTGCTTTTAGACCCATCCCATGTTTTAGCTCCTGAGCTGGGATAGTAATCCTCGGTCATGAGGGATTCTTTCACTCAAACACCAAAAGGTAGACATTGTTGCGTCAGCTGCATCTCCAAACGGGGAATTATGTCGCGCGCCCAACAAAAGATCCTCTTGACTGCATTAGGGTTTCTCTCCGCCCGTACATCTAATAATGTTCCCCTATTAGGCTAAATTACCGGCGACGGGAAACACGGCATTTGCGTCCTTGTCATCCCCCATGAGTCTAGCCGGCATACACCGGTCCAAATGTCGCAGAGCATCAAGGCATACTAGGCGTGGTTGGGGTATGTTGCATGTCACATAAAGGCCTCCCCACTAAGCTAATAGACCCGGGCGAGCGGAATGGCAGCTCCTGTAGTGTCGGCACAGCCACCTGTGACGGGGTACGATGCTAGCTAGGTATACTCTGTCGACTAGAACTCAGCTAGGAATATAATTGAGAAAGAGGAAACGTTACTACGCCGTAAAAATAGAACAGCGGGTTTGTAAGCCAACTTCGGGGCTTCAGTCCACTATCAGGCGCCCTGGAATACTATACAGGACCCGGGCTTATTCACCACCGACGAAACAGTGCCTATGCGGCGCCCTTGACATTGCATCTCGTATTCGTTCAAGCTATCAAACAGCCCCCAGCTTCTCTGATGTTCTGGCTTATACCCATCTCTTCCAATCACCCTCTTTGACCCACTGCTCAACATCTATCAACTCCCCCGGCTTGACTCCAACCTCCGAAGGCCACTTTGCACCCAGTCCGCCGTCAAACCCGTACTCAGTCACAAACGCCGCAGCATGCGAGGCAGTCCTCACGAATGACTGGGCTGATTCGGGGAACTCGCTGACCATTTCCTCTACGCCTATGCCTTCCCACTTGACCGATACTCCTAATGCGTGACCCCACTTCATCGCGAACTCTTTGAGAGTCAGCGACTGCCCGCCGAGAAGGTGAGTCCCGGCTGGAGCCCGGCAGACGAGTGCCTCAACCAATGGACCCAGATCTGTCTTGGCATAGATCATGGGAAGAGAATGATACGGAGGGAGCGCCACCTGTCGAAACAGGAACGTGCCGTCTGGCTGTTTCTGTGGCCCGATCAAGTGACGGCCGTCGACTGTGAGGTAAGACTCGCTGAAGAAGCTGTCAAGGTACACACCAATGTAAAGGTAGCTGGCGCGGTCGAGAATCTTTTGAAAGCCTGGGACTCCTTGGCCTGCCAGGTGACCAAGCTGGGCAATGCCCTGGAATGACGGTCAGTCATGACAACACAGTAGCTATTGGGTTTGACCTACATTGGCTTTGCTAGCAAAGTGATACGCCAACGGGTAGTTTCGTGGATTTGGTAGGGCACTCAAAATGATACGCTCAAGAATGATCTGACCAGCGGCCTCTTGGTCATTCAAGGTACGAGCGAGAGCATTGAAGATATTGCGATACTGCTGCGCTTCGTGGGCCCGGGCTGCCACATGGAGACCGGCAGATTCCTCCTCGGCAGTATCTCGCACGCGAGACATGGCGACGATTTTCCAGTAGTAGGTCGGGGTGAAGGTGGCGTATGCGCCCCGAAAGGCGTGATACAGGGATTCTTCATCGTCCAGACTCGCCTGCACGAGTTCCACCTCGGGGTTCTGCTCGCGAAAGGTACGGGCCCCTGGGGACTCAGTGTCGCGAGTTATGGCACGGACTTGATATCCCTTCAAGCGGTTGAAATGCTTCACCACAGCGCCGCCCTACAGGTCAGATTTAGTATCAGCACATCAGATCTGGCATGTATCGGCTTCACATACCAAAACGCCCGTCGCTCCGACCACGACGATGATTTTTTCCGCCATTTATGCTATAGCTCACAAGAATTTTGAAGAGTGAAGATGTAGACGATAGATTGTTATGGTGATATTGGATATCGAGCGTATTTATACCTGCGTGCGTGGGGACAGCCAATCGGCCTCGGGCTGCTCAAATGCCTAAACACTCAGCCAAGGTAACATTAGAGGGGAAAGCGGCTATCAAGAGCCACACACCCCTGTTGTTTTAAGACCAAGAAGCCAATCCCACACCTTACTGGTAGACGTACAAGTCACTGCAATACTACACTGATAGCTCTCATGCGATAACAACGCTTCAATGACTGAAACAGGGGCTCAAAGTCAAACTGGCAGTTTATGGGCTGCTGCTAGAACTAACATGGACTAGTGGCAAAAGACTACTGACATTTCCTTCGACCCAATCTGAGAGTACCGAGAATTCCGTCACAAAACACTGGAAGTGCTGCCCGCCCTCTCACCCCATCCAACAAGCAATCAATCCTCTGTCTGAGTTATACCAAGTGCTTGAAGTGAATCAAAAGGTGGCACGCTTTCTGAGGAGAATCTTGGCGTCCACAGGAGCCACCAGAAACTCATGAGCGACACCATTCGGGGGTCTTGTAACCTGACCCGCCGGGAGCTTGATATCGTACGCCATAAGCAGTTTGGAGATGATGATCTTGAGGGCAGCACCCGCCAACCATCGACCAGGACAAGCCGTACGGCCGTGCCCGAAGCCGAGCACGGTGCTCTCCGTAGTGACGAACTGATGGTTTGTCGACTGGAGCCCGTCATCTTCGGCGACGCGCTTCCTGTAGCTGCGTAATCCGTCGTATAGATGAGGATTGACCGTGTTTGCCGGGTCGTTCCCGATGGTGTAGGTGGGCACGCAGATGTACGCATTCTTTGGGAGGACAGTCCCATCAGCCAAGGTATGCTGCTTCTCCATGATTCGGCGCAAGCCGATCATGGTAGGTGGAGCAAGGCGCTGGCTCTCGCGGAGGATGCTGTCGAGCTTGTAGAGCTTCCCGTACGACTTGAAGGACCACTCGCCCTCTGCCTCTACCTGCTGTATTTCCTCGCGGACCTGGTCGACGAGTCCGTCATGAGAGATTATGTCCAGAAGCACATTGACCTCGCTGAAGACGGTCGTCGGGATAGATGCCAGGATGAGGAGAATCTCGGAATGAACAAGCGATTTCGGAGTCCTCTCCTTGTCCTTGGCCAGCTGGACCAGCCGTTCCATGCCCCATCTCTCTTCGTCCTCAGATGGCTTCCAACCACTTCTCTCCGATACAGCGAGCAACTTGGCGAATTCAGGCCCTAGGTGTTCCTCTGCTTCTCGGATATACCTAGTCGTGGCCCACGACGTGGGAAGAACCCACTTCAAAATGGGCAGCATGATGTTCGGGGAATATCGCATTATCATCACAGTGCCGAGGACTGAAGAAATGAACGAGGTCAGCATGAATCAAGAAGAGAACGAGGAGAAAATAAGGCTTACAGTTTTCTGTAAACTTCTGGGCAATTCCCAGCCATTTCTTGTCAGTCGCGTAGTCTTTGCCAAGCATGATACGCGCCGACACCCGAGAAGAGAGTTCTGTCAGGATCGGGTAGATGGTGACCTCCCTCCACCCGTCAGTGGGAGCATCAAGCAGTTCCTCAATCGCACGGTCAACCTCTTGCTCGATGCCTGCTGCCAACTTTGGCAAGTTGGAGTTGATCTTGCGATGAACAAACTGGGCGTGCAGGTGTGCATCGCGGAGATACCCCAGGCCCGTGAAGTGCGAGGCCAAGTCAAACTCGAGCGCATGGAGATTGCTGGCTAGTTCGTTGGGAAGCGCAGCAACCTCGTTCACGGCAGAAGGTGGAAGCATGATGAGATCCACATCATGACGAAGAATTCGATATGCGTGACCTTTGAACTACATGATTCCGTCGTGTCAGTAGAGATTTATGGATGAACATGTAGAAGAGAATGAGAATCGGATTTGACACATACCACTTCACTTGTCCTTTTCATTACATCTCGGGCTGACGTAGACCATCTGTGACCAGAGAACCAACGAGGAGCGACCTTCATGTAAGTCTGCCCCAAGGGAGGCCTGGCCCCGAAAGCAGGCCAGTATAGAAACACGAGGACAAAGTATGTTGACAAGACCGACATAATCAGCCAGGCAAGCCCATGTGTCTCAATGAAGGCACTGATGAAGTCGGTGGCCATGGCAGTAGAGGCCCGGGACTTCAATGCCTGGATGTTCCACATGAACGTGGTCGCATTGTGCGAACCAGAGTCCATTGCGTTTTCGTTGCACACGAGGGAGTTGGTAGACATGTTGATAACAAAAGTTTGGCAAATTCAATTTGATCGAGTTACGATACAGAGATTCGTCTGGGGATAGAGAAAAAAACAACTTGTACAATTTATATGGTGGCTCGTTGGGATCCGGCACGTTGCCACAGAGGTGTCTAACTCAACACTCCATGATAAGAGCCACGGCTCAATTCGGCACGAGAGAAGAGCGTCGACATGCCCAGCTGGTTTGTTGATCGCTACCCAACAGCAATTCGGCAGTTGGAAATGGGAGATTCTGGCGGGCAGCGCCTATATCCGACGCGCCATCATACATGCAGCGCTTGCAATGCAGCCACCAAATCTATCAAATCAGTCAGCACACGCCCCCTCCATCGGCCCATGCACTCCGATGGCCCATGCAATGCTGGTGGGGGGTGGAGGAGACAAACCCCGGACGAACGGGGGTGAGCTTAGACTACCCCCTACGGAACTGATTTATTACGCATCGCATGATAACGATTCAACTGCTTCAGGCAAGTTTGGCGCCGCGGGGTAACGGACATGCGGAGTCAATCCAAAGTCCGAGTTACATCTTTCCAAACAAGATGATGCAAGGCAAAGGTTACATTCGATCCACTGCTATACAGGACAGGCACTGCCCACGTCATACGGTTTTGTGACTTCACCATCAGAAGAAGTCTTTATATTGCGTAAGTTACTTTGTCTCTTGCTGCTCAACCTCATCCTGCAGTTCTTTCCCCTAAAAGGTTTATTGAACCGTGTCACACGCAAGCTGCAAGCTGCATATCCACCCCTACCTCGGCAAAATGGCCATTGACAACTACCTCCTTTCGCGTGATAGCGAAGAGGCTGCTAGGTGAGCTCTCACAGAACATTCCGGGCTTCCGTTCTACACTGAGTGGATCTGAACGGCGCTCACCAAACATCCAGACTCAACGAGCAGCACGCCATCTGGACCAGGTAAGCATGCTTCAGTTTGCCGTACCATGCCATAGTCTTACCGTTTTACAGAGTCGTGGGGTACCTTATCCACCCAGACATCGCGAGGTCTCTTCCTCGAGATGCAAAAGTAGCCGACATTGCAACCGGGACGGGTGTCTGGGCTCTCGAGGTAGCTAGAAACTGTCCAGAGGCGAGTGTCGATGCTATCGATATATCGTCTAGGCAGTTTCCGCCGGAGGAGATTCGCCCTCAAAACATCAGGTTCAGTGTACATGATGCGAAAGAGCCGTTTGATCCCAAACACCACGGTCAATATGACATGGTCCACGTTCGCGCCCTCGTCGCAGGCATGGAAGCCGCGGACTGGAAACTAGTCATTGACAATTTATTTCACATGCTCAAGCCAGGTGGGTACCTTCAGTGGTCCGAGGGAGATCTCACAAGTCCCTTGGTCCTTCGCAGCGGCAATGATCCCGCTTCCTTCAAGTTTCTTCCGGGCCTCATGAAGAAATGGGAGGCAGCACTGAGTCAACGCGATCTGAGTGGTCCCCGGAGGCTTGCTGATTTGGTCACGAGCGCTGGAGGATCCGAGGTCAGTGTCGACGTGTTTTCCAGCGACCGTCTCCCGGAGGAGCGCTCTGCGACTACCACGAATTACGTCAAGGCCATCCTGGGAACCCTTGGGAGTGAAGACGTTGTGATCCGTCAAGGAGTCGAAGATGACATCGCTGCCGGTAAGTCGTTGTGCTGTGTTTGACTCGCTCTACGATTAATGCTGACGCTTTCAAGGGGCTTATTTGCGGTTTGACAATTTTATCACCACGGCGAGGCGTCCCGTCAACTAGACGAGCAAAGCCGCAACCCATGCAGAACTAGATGTAGCAGGCTCAGGCATGAGTCACTGAGATGATAGCTTCTTTGACAAATTACATTCTTTATTTTTTCCTGATACATGTATCATATCTGGCTGAATGTTGTGATTGACATTGAACTCCTACGAACATTGAGGCTCAAGGTAATGAAGATGGCCATGAAATTTAAAATGTCACCAACTCTCCGCGACAATGCTATCTCTTGGAGTACAAATCCCAGCCATTGTGTATCGGGTGGCCTCTTGTTAGAATGGTGCCGATCTATTCTCTCGCCTCTGCACCCGAACCTTGACCGATTGATTGGGAAAGACAATCTCATGAGCCATAATGTTGACAGGCCGGCCCTTAGGCCCCTCGGCAAACTCGAGGTTGTACTCACTCAATAGCTTAGTAAATATGATCTTCAGTCCGAGCGAGGCCAAGAAGCGACCGGGACACGCGGTACGGCCGTGACCGAAACCGAGTGCCGAGGTATCTGTCGTGGCAAACTGGTGGCTGGCAGTCTTCCATGAACCTTCCTTGGCTTTCAAGTTGTAGCTACGCAAGCCATCGAAGCCGCTCAGATCAGCATCTGTTGCGCCAGTGACTCCGTTACTCCGGTCCGGAATCGTGGAGACACAGATATACTGTCCTTCTCGGACAGATACGCCATTGGAGAAGGTATAGTTCTGCTTCATGACGCGGCGCAGACCAGTCAAGAATGGTGGTGACATGCGCTGCGACTCTTTCAGCACGCTATCAAGCTTGTGAAGTTTGGCGTACGAGTCGATGTTCCATCCCTCTGCCGAGACGGCTTCAATTTCATCTCGGAGGGGCCCAAAGTATGAAGGGTTGGCAATGAGGTCGTACAAGACGTTTATCGCTGAGAATAGCGACGTGTGGACAGCTCCCAGTGCAAGCAGAATCTGAGCGTGAACCAGTTTGACAGGATCCCGTTCGTCGCCAGAGGCAACGTCCAGAAACCAATCCAGAGGGCCATGCTCTATCGCACCGCCTTCTTCAAGATTGCTAGAATCTGTGTCTCGTGACTTTCTGTCCTGCTTCAACAGTTCCGTAAAGACAGGAACCATGAGGTCTTCGACTTGACGAATATTCTTCATCGCATTGGTGACGGACGGAAGGGTGGATCGGAGGATTGGATGCAGGAAGGCTGGAAACTTCCGAATGAGAACAATGCTATTGAAGACTATAGATTTGAGTCAGCTTGCTGCACCTTGTACTTTTGAGGAATGCGGGCTCGTACCATTTTCGGTAAAATTGATGGAAAAGTCAACCCATCGAGGGTCACGGCAAAACTGACGACCTACTACCATGCGAGAAAAGACTCGTGCAGAGACCTTTGTCATCACATGGTAAAGGTTCATCTCAACCCACTCGCCGTTGGAAGTCTGTGGGAAGAGAGTCTGAATGGCGTCTGTCACCTCTTCCTCCAAATCCAGGGTGATCCGGCGCATGTTGGGAGACAAGCGCCGCTGGACGACTCGCAAGTGCAGGTTGACGTCCTGCAGCATGCTCAATCCAGTCCAAGCTGCAACAAGATCGTATTGAAGCGCAAGGATGTTGCTGGCGATCGAGTTTGGCAATCCTGCGAGCTCTTCAACCACAGAATCCGGAAGTATCACCATATCGGTGTCCAGACGTGCGATTTTGTACGGAGTGTAGGGATGCTTTGAGACCAGGTCATCAGCGACTGATACTGCATTGACATGAGTAAGGGAGGACTTACCTGCGCACGAGCGGATTTAATCATGGCCAGGGCGTTGCGGCTGTACATGATACCGCACACCCATCTTGGCAGAAAGTTGTGAAGCTTCAAGCCGTATGGGGGGTCGTTTTGGCTCCCGTCCCCTTTGCCTTTGAGCAGAAATCGGATCGTGTACAGCACCATAGCTGCCAGAGAAAGTACGACGCCTGCTTGAAAAAGAGTCTTGTCCTTTGAGAACATGTCGAGAAAGGTTGATAGATCATGCATGTTTGTTGATGTTGATAGTGCTATTGCTCTGGTTCTGATTGATGTTGAGTGTTGATGATGTTGCTGCTACTGTCACTTGAGAGCGAGGTTTTCAAGCAGTGAGCATTAGACTAGCACATGACTCTACGAGTAGCTGATTCCGTTCCTCGGGACTCTCGGTCCTCCTGGTAGACCGAGCAAATACGAGCAGTTGAGAAAAGAGGAATCTCTTTCTGAACCAAGATACCCCGCATAGCACCGTACTCGTAGGGTTTAGCTGCCACGAGCGGTTATCTTGCATCTAGGGTTTCATCAACTCATCTCTCCCCGCCACACCTCCGCAGGTCTCCCTGCTGCAGCTCTCCCAACCGCACCCCTCCCCCCTGCACCTCACTCCAATCTTGTCGGTGGAGGGACCGGGCCGGGCCGAGCGTTACGTTACGTATCATGCAGGTTTCCCGCATGCGGCTCCATTAAATTGGCTTTCGCTGACCGGAACCGCATCCCCTCAAAGCTTAATTCAACACAGGCCAAGGAATAATAAGTCAGATCATATCGATATAAAACACATATACTCGCTAAACCGGGAAATCGGCAGTTGTTAACGAACACGCGTAGTCGCTAAATCCGGGTATTCGGCAGTTACTTGGGCCATCAAGGTCCTTTCGTCATGTACTGATACATACAATTGACCGGATATGTACTGAGAGTTTGACTAGATCCGTTTGTGTACTGACAGGGGAACCTATCCCTCACACCCTGTATTCGAATCTCTTCGGTGTTCGGTAATCTTTTCATCCGACGGGAACGGAACGAGTCATGCAATGCACTGTTTGGGAAGTCTGAAGAAAATCCCATTACGGAATTGCGCTATGGAGGGCGGGCCGTCACATTCTGTTGACAGAGTCAGGCACTTGCGTCTCCAGGCAGTATATCTGCAGCGTCCTGAACCATCAAGTGTCTACTGTTTATCGCACTTCGGCAGTCTTCTAAAACAACATCTCCTCCTCAGTCTATCCATCTTACCAAATCTGGTCACCATGTCGTCAGTGTCCTTGCATCACGTCACTGTCCCTGTCTACATCCGACAGCTCCTTTGCTTGAAAGGAGTCCTCGATAAGGTTGGTTAGCACCATTGCCATCTGGCTCTGCCCCCACTCTACACAGCCTACCAAGTCTAACCACCGGCTAATGCAATGATAGGCTCAGAAATGGTGTGTTGAGAATGACAAGCCGGAGAGCTTTCTCACTGAAGCATCCCTCGCCCCCGACATGAAGGCCCTTCCTTTCCAGATTCATCTTTGCATCTGCATGGTCCGCTGCGGTGTCTTTGGCCCTGAATGGAGCTTCCAAAACCCTGCCGATCAATACGCCAGCGACTTCCCTAGCATGATTTCAAGCATCCAGGAGACGATTGACTATTTGAAGACAATCAAGCCTGGCGACGAGGGCGAAGCCGAAGGTCGCTGGTACTCGTATTGGCCTAGTGGTATGTTGCCTTGCTCTAGAGTACCTGCGGCCGACTTTGCTAACCGAAGAATAATTAAAAAGGCCAAGAAGGAGTGGGAGACCCAATCAAGTTTGCATCTGCCTCCAATGTCTTGATGCAGTATGTGTACCCAAACTTCTTTTTCCACATGACCACGGCATATGATATCTGCCGCCACAAAGGTGTGCCGTTGTCAAAGCATGATTTCTTGCTTAGTGCCGGCATGTTTAGCTGAGGGGGACACACTCTCTGGGATGGGATAGTGAATGGTCAATGTAACTACTTGCGTAGCTATCTCGGGTGATACTATAGATCCCTCGGGGTCGTCACCGATGCCGAGGCCGAACAAGCAACATTAACCGTTGAGATTCTGTTTTTAACCATACATACATGTACCCTAATGCACCGATGTCTTGGCTTAACGTTAAAGGGAGGCGTGACGACATCCCAAGAACTTGTTTAATGATGAGATGCATGAGTCCCTCGGCACGTAGACGGCCAGGCTTGCCATTCATTTTGGTCTTAATCGCTCAGGATGAGCCATTTTCTTGCACATACGCAAGCTACTCGTCATCAGGGGCATTGCAGCCGTGTCGGCAACCTGCGGTAGTCTAGACTCCTTGGTCAATGTCCAAGATGCAGGATGCAATCCCGCTTCCGTGCAACCAACACATAGCTGCTACTTGGCGAGACCATTCAATCCCTACGGTCAAGCAAGCTTATCAGAACCGGGTTGTATCGGAATTTCAGAGTACGGTAGATACCATTCTTGCATGAGCTTCATTGAGCCTTTTGGCAAGAAACAAGGGGGGGGTATGAGGGGGTGTTTCCGATGCCCCGACTTGTTTTGCGCCGTCGTAAGGAGTATATGCAGTGTAACAACGGAGATAGAGATTCAATCTTCTGTTTCTCCGCCGTTTCTACGGAAATTGAGATCCGATCTGCCGTTACCCCGCCATTTCCTTTTCGCCAGACAGCTTGATAGCCCCCGAATGTGCGGTTGGGGGTTGGCCAAGTATCCTTCTCCTTCGACTCACGACCTCTTTTCCAATATTTGGCCCAGACCTTTCTAACCTTGACGTTTACTCTAACAACTACCATCAGAAGCAAAAAAATGTCCTCTACTTTCAGACTCTCTCAGACAGCACGAGCTGTGCAACGCGTCGTGCTCCCAAAGCATGGCGCATTGTCATCTAGCCCACGTGGGCAACTCATGGTGCCTTTTGCACGCACCATGGCTTCGAAGCCTGACTTCACTTCGAACCAGATGTACAGTTTTGACGATGTCTTTGCGCACCGCAACGTCGGCTACAACTCCCCTCACATTGCACGTTTTATCAAGGAAAAGTCCCGTATCCTTGACGTGGGATGCAGTACAGGCGCCATTACCCTGAGTCTTGCAAAGCATAACCCAAATGGCTATGTCTTGGGCATAGACCATGAGCAAGGTGAGTGCCTAACTCTGGAACTGTCAGTCGTACGATTTGCTTATTCTGTATCAGGAGCCATTGATCTGGCTAATCAGCATGCCAAAGAAATGGGCATCACCAATGTTGAGTTCCGCGTCGGCAATGCGGAGGAAATGGATGATATCGAAGATGAGAGCTTTGATATCGCACATGCACATCAAGTCCTTCTCCACGTCACCTACCCCATCACCGTTTTGAAGGAGATGAGAAGGGTGACGAAAAAGGGTGGTATTGTCGCCACAAGAGACAACTGCCACGTCTTTCGTCACCCGGAACATCCTTTACTGGAGAAGCATGTGAACAAATTCATCGCCAGGTCACTCGCGCGAGGCGCGCACCCCATCGGGAGTCATCTGAATCACGAATGGGTGAACGAGGCTGGATTCCCGTGGGAATGCATCGAGATGGGCGGCGGGTCTTGGGATTGGTCAAGCCTCGAGAATAAGAGAAACTGGACGTCAGGAGTCCTGGCCGGAGGCCTCGGCAAGGTGGAAGACATTGACAGAGCTGCTTTGGAGAAGGAGGTGGAGGAATGGGTCAAGAACCCACGTACGAGAATCCTCGCCTTGGACAGTTGGGTCATTGGGCATAAAGAGTGAGTCGAGAACTGTTTCTCTCCAACAATCGTTAGCTTAAACTAGAACATTCAACATGTATCTACCTGCTTCGAATCTTCTTACCATTCTTGAAATATCTACACTATTGGCCTTGAAAAGAAGAAAAAGAGTTATTTAGTGCAAGTATAGAATAGCAACGTATTTGCTCGCCTGGCACCTCTACAAGAATTATTGTATCAAGGCAACTACTGATGCAAGGTCTGAAGAAATAAAACAAAAGCAAAGTATTCCAGATACTTCTCATCGGGCATTGGCAGTCACATCGCAGTTTCCAAGACGTCCGCTTCAGAAGTTCTATGAGATGACTCGAAATACCCAACGCACAAACTCTTCATACTTCTATAATGATTCTAGCTACAATTTCCCAAGTTCGCTTGCCTCGAACCATATCTGAAAGTCCCTCCAATTCTCCAGACTATCCTGGCAATGCTTGAAGTACGCCGGCATTCCACCAAGATAAAGCAAGCACTCTTTCCTACCTTTGGGATCACTACAGAGAAAACAGCATTAGTCTGAGTCGTCATAAAAAAAGGAATGAAGATGGAGGAGAGCGTATTACTTACTTTGCACCCGTCGCCCAGCTATCTGTTTCCACAAGAAGTGTTTGGCCCGCAAGTTCAAGAACCATCTTCCTCCATTCCTCCTCAGCCGCTTTTTTCGTCTCAATGGCGTGGATGCCCTGAGACCGCAGACGCTGAAGAACATCGAGTATCCACTCGCATTGCTGCTCGGCAAAGATGGGTCCTATAGCGGTAGATGTCGGGGCTTTCATGCTCCTGTCAAAATCTGGCTTTCTCATATGAAGAGATGATTTCACTTACCCTGAGGACCGTACAACATAAAGAAGTTTGGAAAGCCATTCACCATCATGCCGAGGTTTGTCAACACCCCTTTGTCCCACTTCTCGTCCAAGTCAAGCCCGTTGCGTCCCTTGACTCCGAGCGTCCTCAACCCACCGGTAATGGCGTCGTAACCGGTACATACCGCTACGATGTCAAATTCAGTATATTTGCCGTCGGCAGTTCTGATACCCTTTTGTGTAAATTCCGTGATTGGGGAATTTGTAACCGTAGTCTTTGGGTCATCACAAGCCTCATAGTAGTCTTGCTCTAAGCTTGGGCGCTTGGTAGCAAACCAATATGGTGGCTCAAGTGGCGCGAGTATATCCCTCTTTACCTAGTGTCTGTATGTCAGAAGAAGTCCCATCAAAATAACAGAGCTGAGCTGTGATGAGGGGAAGACATACTGGGTCCTGGATCTTTTCCCGCCGCTTCTTGCACCAGAAATCGTACAATGCTCGATTGGCCTCTCGATTAACCAAGTAATCGCTGTAGGATCCCTGGGCAAAATTGAAGCCTGCTCTCTTCCAAAGCCTGTCTGTGTTAGCATATTACATACCGAAAAGTGGATTAGGGTCGTCTTCTCCTACTCTTCAAAAAGCGCTTCTCGGTCTTCCTTCGAGTCATCATGAACCGCCTTCCCCGTGTTCAATATCGGTAAGCCATTAGGCGTATCTCTGCACGCTTTGAACATGTGCGAAAAGAGTGGTCTGTAGGCGTATATCTCGTCTTCTTGGATCTGACGTTGGCCCATTGGTAAAGCCATGTTTGGCGTTCGGATGTAATGAGTGACACTAGAGCAAGACTTGACGGCTTCTTGCATGATCTGTATGCCACTAGCTCCGGCGCCAATGACTGCCATTCTTTTGCCGTCCATGGGCAAATCTTTCTCAGGCCAGTCAGACGAGTGGTGAATGTCACCTTCAAACTTCTCCAGTCCTTTCCAAGCAGGGAACTTTGGCTTTGACGAGGTACCGACGGCACTCACCAACCATTTACAGGTGTAAGTAGTCCCCAGGGCTGTTTTGACTTGCCATCGAGCCTCACTTTCCACGTAAATGGCAGAGGTTACCTTTGTCCCGCACTCAATGTCCCGGTGCAGGTCCCAAACTGTCGCCACATGTTGGAAATACGACTGCAATTCTTGGTATGAGGGAAATCGCTCTTTCCACTTCCAAGAACCCCAGATCTCTGGATCCGAAAATCCATACCAGGGCATCTCGTGGTCGACTCGAGCCCCCGGATATTGCTGCGTCACGCTCGTTAGCCAAGTGTAAAAGTCTTTTGGGAGTATGGACGACGTGATACATTCCATGCCCATACACCTCCGATTTGCTTATTCCATTCCAGAACTCGCGTTCGAAATCCATGTTTGCGGAGGATGTGAAGTAGGTAGCATCCACTGAACCCAGACCCAATGACAACAACGTCAAAGGTAAAAGGATCGACAGCATCAGGTGAACTCATGGTGGCCGCTGCTAGTTTGAATGATCACAATGTTGATAAGTTGTAAGAAACAATCGTCTATCCTGTAGAATGAACCACGATAGATATAGAAATATGGTGCTAGCCGGAGTGTTGTCGACCTGTGCGGCACTTTCGGGATTTTGTTGGAGACCGGAACGATGCGGCCATCCCGCGTATGATCCCATCTTCGATAAGGCCGGCTCTTGATGACCAAGCTTAGTCTGCAAGTCGGGGGCTCGGCATTGAAGTCGGCATTGGAGCTAGCATGGAACGTCATGGTGGACTGACTGGTACTTGATACATACACGCCTGAGGTTTTAAGACGTGACTCCTTATCATTGTCCTGAGAATATTGACTAATATTTGATGGAAATTTCTAGAAATAAAAGGCTGTTTTCATTCAAATCACAGCTGCTTTTATGCCTACTCAAGCTGGAAAGTTACAGACCATATCGAACCCGATTTCTTTTCTGTCTTCCCCGGCTTAGCACACCATGTCTGACCAGCAGTCACCAACAGACCGCAAACCACTCGCGGCGGTCCCCCGGCCGACCAAGAAGTACCGCTCAGAGCCATACGATTGCATTTCGCTTGCAAACTCTGGCTTTGATGGGACTGGAAAAAAAGTCTTCATCGTTGGTGGAGGTATGTTTTTTCCTGACAGACAACTTGGCTTCTATCTAACTAAACTTCTGTTAGCTACCGGGGTTGGCTATGCCATTGCAAACGCCTTCGCCAAAGCTGGCGTCCGACGGATCATCATTGTCTCAAGGACAGTTGAATCCTTGGAGAATGCAAAGAGAAGCCTTTCGGAGCAGTACCCCAGCCTCGAATGCCTGATCTTCTCCGCCTCTCTTACCGACTACCAAAGGATTACTGAGATTGTTAAGCAAGTCAAAGACATTGATATCCTGGTTAACTCGGCAGTCATGGTCAACGAAGCGGTTCCGGTTGACCAGATCCCTCTCTCAGCTGCTCAAGAAATCTTTGCAACTAACGTCTTTGGTGCTCTGAACTTGTTCATGGCATATTATGATTGTGGGTTCCAAGGACCGAAAACTATCCTCAATGTCTCCTCGGCCGCTGCTGGGACAGTCTTCCCACTGAACTCCCTCTATGGAGCCAGTAAAGCGGCCACGGCACAGGTTCTTCAGCATATGGCGGCGGAGCAGCAGGCGAAACCAGCTGGCGAGCGCGTCAGGATCTTCTCGTTCCATCCCGGACACTTCTATACTCCTCTGGTAGCAAAACATGTGGAAAAAGACTGGGTTGACTGGGATGACATCGAACTCGCCGGCGACTATGCCGTTTGGTTAGCAGGCTCAAACAGTGCCTTTCTAGAGGGCCGGTTTACATGGGCGACATGGGATATGGACGAGCTTCTTGAGTTGAAAGCACGGATTGAGGAGGATCCAAGCTACTTGACCATTGGGCTTAAGATGTGAATTTAGAATGTCGTTTCTCTACAATTTGATCACCATATACCATTAGTTATTCGAAGTTTGACTAGAAACCAAGCTTGTTCTCAATCTGGGCAGAGGAAAGGTGCCCACAATGGACATATTCTACCGACTACCTTGGTGTGACGGGGTGACGACTGCTCGTTGGAGATCCTGTTTACCTCGTACCCCCACTCGTTGACAACTCATCACGACAACAACGAGAATGTAATAGAGTCTAAGTTTCGCTTTGCATGATACATCGGAGCAAAAACGAAGCGAAAGCGAAGTACGGATCCGAGTGGAAAGTCCCCGCGACGTTGCTTTAGAAATTAGCCGACACGGCACGGCCCGACTCGTCCAAGATAACAAGCAATGGTGGATGATCCGAGGTTCAGGGGCAGTCCAAGCATCTGCCGAGGGGGGTGGATTTAGTGACTGGGCCCGCGGCGTGCATTGTATAGCTCGCTGCAGGTCTGAGGCATGGGCAGTGGCCGTTTCGTCACGTTGCTTTCCTCCTGGATTTGATCGGAAACTTGTGGGAACTTCTTCTCTCGTCTATCTCCGTCACCTATCTCCGATGCATTCAAGTGACAAAAAATAGAGTTTGCTCGTTATGACGCGGCTGCTCTTTGCTGAGGGGAACCCAGCCGCCCCCATGCGAGCATTGCAGCACAGCCCGATCTTGGTCTTGATTTGCCATCTTGTGACTCAGTTAACCCATCAAGGGCCGGGCTCCAAGGTCTTGATCTGCAACTGTTTCCGGGGCTTACCGACATGTTGCATCTGATTCTCGAGGCCCGCTTGCTATCACATCTCAGGTTGAAGCCAAAACACTAGAGGCCGTCTTCGCACTTTCGGTATTCCGGTGAAGCGGGCTTACCAACACTCGGCATCGGCAACTCTCCGTACCCTGATGAGCATCTCTGGCCTTGGGCTATCACCCCTGTCACTAGGATGGCCTCCCGGCGGCTTCCTTTACCCCGCTGCTGTAGTGAGCCGGAAGTGCTGGTCTCGGGATCTCATCAGCCCACGGACGCACAAACTCCGGTCTGTACCCCCGGTCGAGCATCGTCTTCCGGACCTTCGGGAAGTCTTCGAATACTCTCGTATGGTGCTTTCGAACTGTCTCTGAGCCAGATCGCCGACACCTCACCTGTCGTCACGGCTGAACGTTCATTACCAACCTGCTCATGTCCCCCTTGAGTGTTTTCTGTAGTAAAGAATTGATAGGTTGCGATAGGCATCTTTAACTTGTTCTACTACTTGATGACAAGTTCCCGATAGAGCTATAGAGAGCCCTTCTTGTGAGGATTACGCAGTGGCAGTCAAACACCATTTCCATAGAATAAACAGGTACCATATTATTGCCTACCATCAGCGTCCTTAAGCATAAGAAGAGTAGACTGCACGCTCTGTGAGACGCTTTAGCATTTGATCAGAAACGTAGAGGTTGAGGTGACTCTTCATGTCCCCCTGAACATGCAGAATGCCTGATCTTGTCTTTTAACACTACTTACATTACCTCACTCAGACGAAGCTAGAAGTAATCTCGAACTTGAGACCGCAGCAGTTTCAAACGCTGGTACACCAATATTTGACTTTTATAGTCTGTTTGCCACGGTTCCCAGTCATGACTGACAACTACTCCAACGTTTTCATCATTACATGTATATCTAGCCACAACTAAGAAATAAGCATAGAACATGAACTAGCACTTGATACGAAGCAATCGAGCCAAGGCATGGCGACGGAGCATGGCAGCAGTATCAAATGACTAACTTCTGCAATCCCCCTTTCTCATCCTAGCACTACCGACTCCTCCATTATCTAGATGATACGTTCAAGACACAGCAGCAATTTACACGAGATGAGCCAGGATCTGCAGTTTCAAGCTTGCCCTCTCATCTACGCTCACCTAAAGATTTCTCGTTCGAGATGCTTCACGTAATATTAGATCTTCACGCTGAACTGTCATACAAGCTGAAGAGGGTTAAGACCACGTTGTGTTGTTGTAAGTTAGTGGCTGGACGAGCTAAGTACGGTTCCCACCGAGCTTTTCTACACGGTCGATACCGTCTCAGCAGGCTTCTCCTCTTTTCTGAGTGCCTGTACTCTCACTACGCCAGATTGTTACCCCATTTGGCCAACGTTGGCCACTTTTCCTAGGGAACCTGACCCAAAGCTCACTCTCGGCATGGCCATACCTACAGATAAGCATCATCCTCATTGTTCTAATGGAATTTCTCGAAAGTATCGAGGCGACACGGGATCCACCACCTGGTCTTGCCATCAAGTTGCGCAGTGAGATCGGCCGGCTGGATCAACGTATGAGGCAAGCCCCTTCAACCAGCAGTCAATCAGGTCTCTCAACGATAGGCCAAAATCTGCTCAAAAGCCGGTCTAATACCAGCAGTGAGAACTTAACTACTTTCGACAACACAGCGGTAAGCAGCTTCCACCCTTGCCCTACTAAGGGTTCAAGCTGAGAATCACAACAATATGGTAAAGACCCCGTATTTTTAACTACCTATTCACACAACTTAAAGCTCTTGATGTCGGATTACTACCTTGACTTCCTTTCCACTTCCCACCGCCTCAAGGACCTCTCCAGCACTAGCCATCTCAAACTTGGCAGTGATGAGAGACTTGAGGTTGACAGCACTACGAGCAAGGATGTCGATGGCACTCGGAAAGCGCGAAGCCGTGTATCTAGTGATTCCTAAAGAGATATCAGCTATTGGCAGCGACACGGGAGGGAGGGTAAGATGAACCTCTGACGTCCAGGTCTTTGTTTGTTACGGCAATAGTAGGAAAGCGATGAGTCTGGATGTGTCCCAAACCAACTTACAGGTCTGGAAGTCTGCCAGTTGCTTCACCATGTCGAATTAGGGCACTCGGCACTTATAAATTCCACCTGGTTTACTCCCGTGAGCATCGCATCCTCAGCACCACTGGCCTCAATGAACTTGGCCACACCACCTTCAAGTCCCAAGCGACATGAATCGGCAATGCGAGCCATATTCCTCATTGTCTGCTCCCACTTGGAATCACCAGGAGTGGTATGGTGATCAGCATCACCGTTGCCATGCCCGCGACCCTCAAGATCCACCAAAACATTCGCGAGAAGGATGTGGTCAATGATGGGCTTCCCCGTAATCGACGACGACCGATGCTTCTTTGCAAAGTCAACTCGCGAGGAACTTGTGTCGAAGGCAATGATCTCTTGCGGGCCGAACAGGCATGGGCGGCAGCTTCTGTGATGAAACCTATCAGGCCACAGCCATTAATAAAGTCAACACTTGGGGCCTTCAACATGTATAATGAAACTCACAAAATAGCGAGTGTCTGATGTGCTCCAAGCTCGACTCGATTCCAATCTGAACACCGATCTTGAAGACCTGTGACCAAAGTCGAAGGGTAAGGGTGGTTTGTTACTAACCGCAAGTGACTGGATGCTACGTCCTTCATCCCGGCTGGTTGAAGGTGGGAAATAAGGGGCCATGTCGGCTGGAAGGGCGAAGCGTCTGAGGTTTTGTCAGCGTGGGCAGCTCAGGGGTAGGGGGTAACTCACCTCGATAGAGTACCATGGGTACCTAGTGCACCGCAACATCTCATTTCTAAACCTATTTGCGGTGTTGAATGACAAAGGGACTTTTTCAACTCACCTGAGCAAATGTTGCTTCGTCCATTCTTGCAATTGGCATAAGTTCTACAGGGGAGATCTGGTTCGACTAGAAAAGGGGTCAATCCACTCCCCCGGAGTATTATTGGACAAATCCAAACACCAAGACTTAAGACTTATTAGCCACCCTGTCATCAGCCTTTTGTGTCGTCACAGTGGATCTAGTGGCAATAGCCTCCCCGGCCGCTTCATGGCCCATGGCTGTAGGATTCAAGATCGGCCAACCACCCACACCCCCAGCGAGGTAAGCGTGCATGTCAGAGCTGCAGATACCACTAGCTATCACCTTGACCAGAATTCCATTCTCATTGAGGATGGGCATAATTATAGGCTCGATGCCAATGGTCTGCTTCTTGATTAAGACACACGAAGTAATCAGTCCAGTCAACGCGCCCCAGTCAACCTAGTAGATATATATGTTCGAAGAGAAATCCTTCACGTAGTCGTTCAGGCATTTCCAGCAAACCGTAGGAGGGCACAGGGTAATCCTCCTAATACCACACTGACTCTTCTGGGCGTACTGAGCGAGGTACGCCGTCGCTGCCAGACGAGCTAGCCAATTCCCACTTGCTCGCACCACGACGTTTCCCGCATGGAAGTTCCGAAGTTCATCCCAGCTTTCGATGGAGGTCATGTGAGCACTTGGAGGGTCCGACTTGGAGTGATCACACGGCTGCTGTGGCGGTAGCTGGTAGATGAGCGAGCTCTCGAGGGCAGGGATGAAATCCACATCGCCAACCCACTTACCTCTCTCCCGGATCGAGATGACAGACTCCATCAGGACCATCTCCACATCCTGATTGCCACTATGCTCGAAACCTTCTAACGGGCGTTCCCAGTTTGTAAAGGACAGGTGCATGGAGGTGCTCCGGAAGAGATCCATGGCCGCGCCGTCGAACCTGCGCGGCTCGTTGACTCTCCAAAAGGTATTATCGAGAGGAGCCAACTCGGGGTTTTCGACCGAGAAGAACATGACAAAACCTGGCCTACCAATGTTTCCCAAGATGCGGATGAATGCACTCTTGTCAACGATGTCTAGGGGATCACAGAGGAGCTTTTGTCGTTAGTTAGCTAGAACCCGGACGGTTCAACCGTAGAGCATTGTACGAACCTTCTGGGGCACAAAGATAGAGTTGCCAATTGACATGCCGATGACGTTGCCAGGAACCTTGGAATGACGAATATCGTGGCCAGCGACAAAGTACGAGAGTATGGAGATGGCCCGACGTGAGCCTGACAGCGGTTCGCGAGGCCTCTCAGTAAGCAATTCGGCCATGAAATCAGCGTCCCTCAACGGCTTTTCCAAAGTCTGAACCTGAATAACCGGCTCTGGTATTGTTCGGAAAGCATCCATATTGACCGAACCGAGACATGTCAGCGTTTGTGTGATACTGTCGTTTCCTTGGCGCATGCAGGCCTCGGGTGACAGCAAGTCATGCTCAAGGCACCACAGGAGATCCTCGGTCGTGATCTTGGGGCTACTAGCACGGGGAAGATTCTCGTCGTCCCAAAGAACATAAATTGCAGCAACCTCTGGTCTTCCATACCATGATGTCAGAATAGACTCGTCGGTTTGCCGAGGGTTGTGGATGCAGGTGATTCTCGGGAACGAAGATGGACGGTAGACAGAGTAGTTTTGGTTCGGATAAACTGTCTCCTTGAGACGTGTCGTGTCGACCATATCAGGATGTACCCATCGGGCGTGGGAGACCCAAGATGGCTGACTATCTTCTGTGCGGTCTGAATGTCGAGGAAAGACGGTCGCATAGTTAAAACCAATTTCACGTCTGTGGACTGAGTCAGAGTATTGGATCACACAGCTGTGACCTTGAAGCTCCTTCGTCCTCGCCGCGATGCGCCGCAGGAACTCAACCCTGCCATCCGGATCTCGAATGCATTGAAGCAAATTATCAACTTGGTCGAGGCCAAAAAATGGTCGGAGATACTTTTGCGGCTGCAACGGCGTGTTGTCATCTTTGGTCAGAGAGGGAAGAAACTGAGATCGATTTCTTCCGAGATTCACGAAGGGGCGTGACGTCTCTTCGTCCTCGGCGTACTCTCGTGCTGCCTCTGACAATAATCGCAGACCCTCAACAGTTAGAGTGGACATGAATCCAGGCATGCTTGCGGGCGGCAAGTTCCCAGGCCTGTTGTTAGTGCCTTGTGTGGAGTTCGGTGATAGTAGGCGGATGATCCTGACGGCTCGCGCCGTCTCAGCCTCATCAATCGAAACACCCCATCGGGACAGAACGCAACCAAGAGTGGCGAGTAAGAGGCCCTTGAAAGTGATCAAGTTGGGATCCGGCTTGAAAGCCCCCTTTCTCCTCACGGGTTGACCATAGTATTTGAACTGTGCCAGAGAGAGGGACCACGACACACCACTACTGGGGGTGGTAGCTGAGGGCGAACAGCCCAGCGACAGAATTCCTCCGGGAGAAACGAGTGGATCTTGTATGTCCACTTCGACGTTCTGGCTCCCGAAGACATGGATGACCGGATAAATATGCCAAGCGGCAAGGCCGAGTATCGCCGAGCCATCTTGAACCTCTTGCGGAACACCGGACACAAGTCGCTCCATAGTCCTCAGAGTCTTTCTCCATGTGTCGATGACGCTAGGGTATACCGTGGTTTCCGGTCCCATCGTGAGGTTAATGTTCTCAAGAATGAGTCGAAGCTGCGTTTGCTCCTTCACCATAATAGCATCCGCTGTTTGAAGCCATGAGCGAGCGCTGGAGTCCCATTCTGCGACCTGGCTTCTCGTAATCCCTTGTTGGACGGCTGCTGCTAAAGTAGAAAACGGAATGTTCTCGTCTTCCTCCCAACTCCTCGCTATTGCTTTTCGCCTCTCCTCCACGAGCTCAACCCATATGGATATAGCCTCCCCTGCTTCAAACATCAACGCCAACACGCAGGCCAGGAGATGGACATGGATGGCGCCATTCATTACGCCTTTCGAAGATGTCGCCGCAGCCCAGATAGACGTTGCGTCGACGCCAGCGTACGATCCAAACATGGATGTCGAATAGTCCTTCAATTCTTGGCTGTGGACTTTCTTGGAAATTTCGGAAACCCTTTTGCCGTACGCTCTGATGAGATTGGGAGTGTCCGGGCAGATTCCATCGAACAGGGCAGCCAAACGACGGGCCGTGACATGGCTACTGCCGCCCTCTGCGTTCTTTTTTCGGCTCGCAGAAAGCAGTTCTCCAATAGGACGGTACTCTTCGGGAGCCTCGAACTTTACAAGGCAGAAGTCAAAGTTGATATTAGCTGCAGTAAGAGTGACCTCGCTCGTAAGTTGGGTGAGTGCGGCCTGAAGCTTGCCAATTGACATGGTGGGCGTGGTTTGAGTTACTTGGGAGATGGAAAAGAACCCGAGCACGTATTCTAATGACAAGGTGTTGGGTACTTAGGCACCAACGCAAGGTCTTAGCCTGGGGCTTAGACACAGTGGCATTTGAGGCTATGCTTCTCTCATGCATGCGACAGCCTGGTTGTGTGCCTTACTATGCATGATAAGAGGATCAAGGGGCAGGCAAACGATAAGAAGCAGCAGCAATATGCTCACTGATTTATTTGGAGCATACGGATCAACTATTAAGTAATTTAGTAGCTTTCTTTCTTATTTTAGCCAATTACACTCTCCCCATGCCCGATAATTATCTTACTTGGCCAACTAGAGAGTAAGGACTTGATAGGCGCCCAGCGCTGGCAACCATGTCTTCAAGCATAAGGATTCGCGTCAACTACATTCTTCCTGGCATCTTCTCCACGGAGATTAACACCACCGACAACACCAACGAAAGCCCGGTGAACAAGTTTGCCATCAAGGCGGCCAAGACATGCACTACCGGTATAGTCCAACCCTCTCTGCCAGGATCTATTCTTTTAAGTCGGTTATCAAAGCACGAAATACCCTAAAAAATAAATCAATTCGTGCTGGATGCCCAGAGGAAACTGTTCGTTCTTGTCTCATGCTCAGCTCCAAGGCAGACGGTAACATGAATAATGGACACTGGATTATTGAAGGTGGTTGCCTTATGGCAAGTCGAACCAATACGTGGGCTCATCATGACCATTGACAGCTCTTTCCAAAAGTATATTCTATCCACGATGACATCCGCATGCCTGAGGATACTTGTGTGAATTGATGTATGCTGAATGCGAGATGAAGTGACCAGAACATCATGCAGTACCTGATGTATGCTTACAATTCACGCTCAAGTGCCAGTATCTGCGTCTTTATACTGAATCTACATTGTGACACTAGTTCTTGCCGTTCTGATATATAAAGCAACCGCATTCCTGTGCACGATTCCTAGAAGCCTCTATCGCCATGACAAGTCGATTTCTTAGTGCGGATATTATAAATTATTAAGGATTAGAGGAGTATTTTTAATCATTAAAAAAGCATTTCGTATATTTCATGCAAGATTAGTTTTATAATCCTAGAGTTCTATTACAGTATAGGTGTGCTACTTTGTCATTCAACCAAGACACTGCGTTGTATGGAAGCGAGGAAAGCAGCCTTTGATGGGAACCATGAACATTAGACAGTACTATAGTCCCGATACAAGTCTCGCTATAGCAGCTACTATCTCTCTTGCAAAATCCTACTGCCCGTACCCGTGAGACCCAACCGAAGGGCACTTCGAGTATCGAGCAATATTTCTTGCATCATCCTATCCACAGTCTAACACGTAATTTCTTGTTGTAGCCTGGACTTTCACATACCCCAGAATGGCACAGGGGAGCCACCTCACAGTGTCCCTGTCAGATATCAGCCCATGCTCGGCCAAAGCTGTTCGAAGGAGCCAAAGACGCCGAACGAAGGACAGAACGTGCAATGGCAGAGCTGGGTAACCTATCGACAATTCGCCACGTTGGCTGCCTACGTTGAGATGAAACGCAAACTCAGACACAGCCCGGCTTGTACGTGCGTCAGCCAAAACCCGAAAGGTGCCCCGTGTTCTTGCAAGGCTGCACGAATGGGGGTATCAAAATACACGTTGCAAACAGGGCACTGTCCCAGTCAGGTGGTCGAATTTTGGCGATAACATTATAAGACCATGGATCAAGATGTTGCATTTCTTTGCCTCAGATGAACAGGTGATGTTCAGTAGGACACCACCCTCATCAATGGGGGGCCAAGGACGTTGTGCAATCTCACCGCCGGTTCATGCAAGCCACGGCGGTTATGCTTACTTGTGGGCGGTTACACTCTGTTTCAACCCCCTTGACTTGCTTTTTGGATGGGGAAAGTGGTCATAAACTCGCTGTTCTTGCATTTTCTCTTGAATTCCTCCAACTTCAATAGACTTGGTAGATATTCTTCTTTAATGGTTACTAGTGGAAGATTTAGAGAGCCCTCTACCAACGCTCGCAATCACAATTACATCAAGCTGAAGACAGCCTGGTCTCACGGTCCTCGGCCTGCAGCCAACAGCCACCCAACTCCTTGCCGAGTGCCGAGCCTGATTTTGAAATCCCTTTTGGTCAGCGTGGTACAGCCATCAGCCACAGGATTCAGCTGCCAAGGCACCGTCTGCCTTGCCGAGATAAGAGGGCTGGCGGGGGACAAAATACACGAGACTGAATTGGCTGTGCCCTCACCTCTCTGAGTCTCGTGCTTTATGTCCCCCGCTGGGACGGCTACGCTGTGCACATGTTGTGGCATGTAAGACAAATAAAGCAGCCCTATCGCGAGCCTGAACAAAATGCCAGATTCCCACCAGGCGTTACGCCCTGCATGTTGCACCCGAGCCACCCAAGTCTAGCATGACCATTAAATACCCATCCATGCACAGGCTGCTCTCCTGTTAGCTCCATCATCCATGAATATAACCTTTCTTCACCATGGCGATGGAGCTGCGTGAATGGTCCCAGCGTCGATCAAGCCGATTATCGCTTCATTCCAACAGCACACACGAGGAACCCGTATCTTTCTTTTCCAAGCTCAAATCCAACTTGGGCTGGAGGTTTAGTCTCTTTGCCGGTGCCGCCAGCTGCACCGTCGTCTTTATCGTCAACCTCGTCGCCACTATTTTGGCTGTAACACGAAACAACACGAATCAGCTCGGCCAGCCGGTTTTTCAGGAGGGCAAGTGTTCAGACATGCGCTTTCTGAATGCTGGCCTTCACCTTGTAATCAACGCCCTGAGTTCCATCCTCCTGGCCGCCAGCAACTATGGGATGCAATGCATCTCTGCTCCTACCCGTGCCGACGTCGACAAGGCGCACTTGAGGGGGAAATGGCTCGATATCGGTGTACCGAGCATGCACAACCTAAGGCGTCTTCCTAGAAGCAGAGTCATTCTCTGGGGTCTCCTTATGCTTTCTTCGCTTCCTTTGCATCTTCTGTAAGTTTGTTGATCTCCTTGGTGTTCAGTGATAACCAATGGGTCTTGCTAGGTATAATTCAGTCGTATTTTCGTCCTTGGTAACAGTCCCCTACACTGTCTGGAGCATAGAGACGGCACACTACAATTTGACTCAGTCCGAGCTTTTTTCACGTCCTCAGAACCTCAGTGATTTCTACCCCGAATTCTACTCCGACCGCCTGGAGGGATGGGAGAATTTGAAGGACCTGGGTACTTCTAATGGTCTCAAAAGGCTGAGCAACTTGGACTGCATTCGTCAATATGCTACGGCGTTCCAGACTTCCCACAAGGATGTGATACTCGTCATTGGAACCAAAGAGCCTAAATCGAAGGACTTTGTTGTCCATCATTCCATTATTTCCGTCGACACTTACTTCCCCGAAGAAAGCTATGACTGGGTATGCCCCAGGTATGAACCCCCCTGTCGTGATCAGCTGCCGGCCTTGGAGAAAGCATCTCACAGCTGGGCGCCTTACGATGAGAAGGTCGAATATTGCTACAGCCAGCCGATTGAAGAGGCATGCCAGCTTACCTTCAGCCCTACCTTTGTCGCCTATGTGCTGGTGTCAAATGCTCTCAAGGCTGCAATATTGCTGTACATAGCTTTGAAGCCGCCAGCGGAATCCTTGCTCGTTCTTGGGGATGCGGTGGAATCCTTCTTGACTGCTCCAGACGCTGTTTCGACCGGTGGCTGTCTTGCATCTATTGACGACATCAAGAAGAAGAACAATGAAGAATGGACCAGGCCTCGCGCCTGGGTCCCAGTAAAGAGACGGTGGGCATCAGCTGTCAGTCGACGTCGGTGGACAGTTAGCATCATTGTGTAGGTTTTCCCATTCATCGTGGTGAAGAAGTCAGGTCAAGATTAATGCGAGTTATCTAGATATTCGGCTTCTCTTTCAGTGGTGCTCTTTTTTCTGATATTTGGTATTCTCCGACTTCGTGGTTCGAAAGATGTTGGAGCACTCTGGAGACTCGGTTTCGGAGCCGTCACAGAAGAGACCCTCATCTCCGCATCAAACAGCAACATTGTAGAGAGCTTCACTATGACCCAGGCCGTTCTGCTTGCCAACCTGCCTCAATTCATCTTCTCGGGCCTATACTTTCAGTACAATGGCCTCCTCACCGGAATGCTAGCTGCCAATGAGTGGAGCGACTTTGGGCGAAAGAGGAAGGGGTTGCGAGTGTCATCAGACCCAAGGGGAAAGCAAAGGTCACGCTACTTTTTGCAGTTGCCCTATCGTTGGAGCATCCCCTTGATCCTTATGTCCATGCTCATACATTGGATGATTTCTCAGAGCATATTCATTGTTCCACTCGACTTGGACGACGAGTTTGCAACTACTTGTGGTTATTCTCCCACTGCCATCTTGGCGGTAGTCCTAACAGCAGTCGTCATGGCCCTAGCTATTGTCATAACAGGCTACCGCAGGCTACCCACCGCCATGCCTGTCGTTGGGAGCTGCAGCCTGGGCATAGCAGCAGCTTGCCATGGCCTTGGTGATGCTGACAGGTCGGATGAAGCTCTCGTCCCATTGATATGGGGCGCCATGACTCATCCTGATGAAGTTTCAGGAAATCCAGGACACTGTGGGTTTTCCAGCGATGAAGTCGGCCAGCCTTATGAGGGCGGCTTGTACTCATAGAGCACGGCGTCCATGCTGTCAGTGAGCAAGACTTTACACAGACACTGGGCCTTTCCCCATTTATGCTTGGCATACTGCTGTCGGGGCCGAACAGAGGAGGACATGGAGACGGATTTTTTCGATGAGAGTCCTAGAACCAAACTAGGAGTGCAGCTAATAGGCGCAATGGAGATGTTGCAGCGGATCGATATGGAGTCAGAAGAGCAGCAGGGCATTTGGGAGTAATTTGTTACGAGGAGTGTTTATTGATCTTCTAGCTCAATTCAGCCATCAAGGGCTGGGCTTTAACTACCTACCTATGATAGAGAACACAGTGTCAACACATTTCCAACACATAGCATCGTGAGCTAATACTAATATAACTTTAACCTTCTACTACCGGGGGGAGAGGAGTCATACCCAGCTGCATTATAATGAGCCTTTCATGGGGTATTTAATTGCCTGCTCTAACCTCCATACGAGAAGGAGGAGTACGGGAGGAAACATGTTACTTGGAGATTGTTATTCGAGGTCGATGTACCTGACAGAAATTGTTTTATACAAGACAAAAATAATGGTAGCCGAAGAATAGAACATCCCCTATAAAGCATCCCCCAGCAACTCCCTCGATATGCAGCCCTGGTATAATGCCCCTTGTCACACATCTATATACACGATGAACCACATCTCCCTTACAGACCACAGAAGACGTCAACACCAGTGGCAAAGAGAGAGCCAGGACCAGGCAGGAAACCAGCCAAGGTGCTAACAATAGTGCCAACAGCACCGCAACCACCGTCCTCCTCCTTGTTGGTCGAAGCAAACTCAATCTCCAGGCTATCAGCCAGCAGGACACCATCACGGTACAGGTTGGCCTTGATCATGGAGGGAACCTTGTGTCCCCAAGAGTGGTGCTCGCACTGAGCGCTTCCGATATCGCAAAGGCACTCGGATGAGACAGTCGCGTCTTTGCCTCCACAGGCGTGAGGTCCCTCCCATCGGGGAACTCCCTCTTGCCAGGTCGTTCCGTAGCAGTTGGTGAAGACGTCCCAGCCCTGGGGGTCGCTGACTTGCTTGAGAACCTCCCAGAGAGACTTGACGAGAGCCTCACGGGCGTCGTTGAGGCCAACGTTGGGGATGCGACCCCACTGGCCGTTGATGCGGACGTTAACACGACGGTTGCCATCTTTTGTGTAGTGGGTGCAGCCGTCGGCAAAGGTGTCGTAGAAGGTGTCAGAGACAACGCTTCGGCCGTTTCCGTCAGCGGCGTAGATCTTCTCCCAGGTCTCCTTGAAGAGATCAAGGTTTCCAACGTCGACTTGGTGATCGCTGTAGCGGACCTCAACTTGAATCAGCTGGCCCAGGGCGGCGGGAGCCAAGGCAGCGAGGATGGGGAGAGTGAACTTCATGGTCTTGTGACGTTAGCTGGGTTGAGCCAAGGTGAGGGAGGACAATACATACGAATGGAGGTGGTGGTTGTGGAGAGAGGAACTGAGGCGAGATGAGTTGTCGTGGTTCAAGATCGAGGTCATCACGGCCTTTTATGCATAAGAGACGTATGGATCTCTCGTGAACCGATCGAGAAATAAAGTTTCAGCTCTCCCCATCATGAAACCGGGTTTCCCGTCGGTATAATTACCAACACGAAAATTGCAGATCACAGCCCAGGGTACGAGCAACTATAGCATTGACAAGATGTTAAGATAGTCAGATTTCAGGTACAGTGTGGTATTATCTCAGAATAAGGTTTCGCCAAGGATAATGCGCCCATATGTGCCCAAGACCTTGATGGAGAGGGCAGTGGACGAGTTGCAAGACCAAACTGTTGTCCTGACGGGTCAACCCGTAAAACTATACAGGGCTTCCAGCTCTCAAGTGTTTGGTGAGTTTTCGGATAGCTCTTCTTTACGGGAATAACTACAGCATCATAGTTCTGTTCCTGCATCATACCTGCTCCCGTCGGCTGACGTCCATCAGGTGGTCCCGTCTCGGCCGGACTCTGAACGGGCCATTCCAACTAACTATCCTCCACCTATTGGGACAATTCAGACTGTCCTTATTGTGGATCCCCTCGGATTTTACCGACTCACCAAGCCTCGACGCATTACGTAGGAAGGACTGCCAAGCGAAACAAGGGTCCCTCTTGGCCAAAGTCAATTCGACATGTCATTTCACGAGGAGGATGACCGACGGATACGGAGTAGAGATGGAGGTTATGTAGTGAATAGATGGGGGACGAGGTCGGATAACGGGTCGTGGGTTGTGGCCGTAGACGCAGCTGATGTTGATGGTAGATGGTGGTGGTGGTTGAGATCAAAGAGCCCAGCGCATGAGACAACCTTGCTCTCTTGACTCTCAGCCTCATCAGATCCGACATCCGGACATGGCCTGCGGCGTAAGGCCCTACCGATATGAACATGGCCTAGCAAGATAAAGGGAGGGATAACCCCTGCGACAGGGGACAGAACCTTGTCGATCAAAGACAGGATTTAGCCGTACTTGACCCAAGAGACTTGAAGAAGCCGACAACGCACCAGATTCGATACCCTAGAGCATGAGTGGCCGACTAGCCTTTGCCTCTGGAGCAGGATGATGGCCATTTGAGTGCTGCGATGGGGTCACTCGTGGTTGGAAGCGACAGTGGCATGCAAGAGACGGAACAATGTCAATTTTGTAGGTTTACCCCAGACGAGCAGGCATCAGTGAAGCTAGGGGAAAATCAAGCCGATGACAACGAGTATACCATCAAAGAGAGTCATGCCGTTACGTTCGTCAGCGGATATCTTGGTAGATGTCCCTGAGAGAATTGACCTCCTCCATTCTAGCCCAACCCTCCTAAGCACCAATGTCCATGTCGCGATGTATGGCTGTAGAGTCGAGAAATAGCTGAGGTGGGAATCATTTCGCAATCATCTTGCCATCCGTGATTCATCTTTCCTTTCCGTCCGCGACGCATCCAAGCCATGTGCTGCAACAGATGACCCCCCTTCACACCCATAGCAGGCATCTCGTCTTCCACAAATCCGCCGTTCAGATAGAATGGCGTCTCTCTATCAAAGTCTGCTCGGTGCGATCGGCGGCAGGTGGTTTCTCCCTACAGATTGTCAGTTCCATTCAATCTAGATGTTATTCCCGACTCACTCTGGCTGCAGGGAAGCCGCCCATGGATAGAAGACTTCGGGGGACTTGTCGCCCATGATCTGGGTGTCTCGATCCGACTTCTAGTCGTTGAGAAACTCCCAGAGGGAGACCTCGCGCCCGTGGCAAAAGTTCGCCCACCAACAAACAACCATCCGCCAGAACAACCACATGTGGTTGTTCCAGATCTTGAACTCTCCGTTCGGGTCTAAGACGTACCCGAGGACCAACACGCGAGGGACCTTGGCGATGTCGGCATGGCGAACCTCGCCGACGAAGGGGGTGCCGTCGGGAATAGGGTCCTTGTGGGCGAACGAGAAGCGAATCTCATATCGCAATCTCCCTACTTGTTGAATTGCTTGCCATTCGGCCCCGTTGATCCCCCAAACGTACCTCCCGAAGTCGAAATGCCCGGGGAGCTCGAGCTGGAACGGATTGTCCATCTCCGGCATCTTGCCGGCCTTCCACAAGACTTGTCGCATGTCGAGTGTGGGAAGTGGTTCTTCGCGAGGATAAAACGCGCCGTCATGTTTTATTCCCTGGACGAATTCAATGGGCCTATGCCCAACCTCCCTGGTGAAACGTTTCTCATAACTGGCCGGGGATAGAGTGCGCATGGTGGTGAAGGTGGTAAGAAGACTTTTGTTGTTGGTGATGGTGAAAGAGGAAAAAGTCATGCAGAAAAAAAAAAGAGCAAGAACTTAGACTGTTACTGACTCTGGCGTTGCCAGTTCGCTACGGTCCTTGTCAGTGCTCGCTTGATCCTCAATAACAGTAGCCCAAGTAGGTAGAAGAGCTTGGCCGAGACTGGAGATTTCCAAGGTAATGCCCCATCAGGAGAATAACAAGACCAAGTACCCAACAAGGTGAATTTCCGGTATCTGAACAGACGGCAAGACCCAATACGGCGAGATACTCTATCAGCGTGTGTGAAGATGGCTTGGCCGACTCCCGCAAAGGCCTCCGACCGAACATGAGGGCGTCCACTAAGAATAGGAACAGCCTTGACAAAGAGTAAACAATACTCTCAACATCATTCAATAAGTATAATCCTAATTTGTACAATCCTTACACTCTGCTTACTCAACTGTGCGGCAGTGATCACGACCGTCCTCAATCCAACATCAACATCAACACCACCACCACCACCCAACACCACCCAACACCAACACCATCCCAAATGGCACCCAAGATTCCCAAGATAAGCGACTGCATTAGCCTTATACGCAATCATATCAAGAACCCCTCCCGACGTTCCGGACTCCAAAAGACGAATAACATCGATTCCATATGGCGTCTTTTCCCTGGGCACAGGCTGACGCAATCGCCATCCCCTCTCTCGCAATAGCCGAACCCCATTTAACAAGCAGCGACATTACCCATGGATCGAATGGCTCGTTCCCCATAACAAAGGAGTTCTAGATTTAAACATTTGATCCTGAAACTCCACCGAAGATCATCATGCCGCCAGACTCCATCTCAAAGCGCGAGCTAGCCAACGCGAGTCGTCGCGTTGCAAACATGACCCCTTCGCAGATTGAGAGCAAGCGCTCGATTGATCGTGAGAACCAGCGCTATTGCCGCGCCAAGCGCAAGACCAAACTCGATCAGCTGCAGCGGCAGGTTGATGCTCTGACAAGAGAACTCGAGAATACAAGAAAGGAACTGCAGGGGTCACAGGCGAGGGAGAAATCTTGGTCGGATACTTTTACTGCGTTGAGATTGCTTCCGCCTGCAGTGACAGAAGAGAAGGAGGGCGTTGAGTGGATTGAGGATAAAGTGGAAGATGTCCTCCAGCCGTATGGAACTCTTCCTTCACTCGGCTATGATCCAAGTATCAGCTCATACACCGACTTCGACCTACCTCCTCTCGACTCAAGTCTCTCAGATGCATCATGGGACGTCGACATACCGCCAACCCCAGTCTACAGCTACGCCCAACCTCTCGGATCACCATCAAGACCACTTCCCTGGTCCAACCACTTCAACTTCAACATCCCCCAATCCCTTCCAGTCTGGAAATCGATACCCCTGCTTCTCTCAGCAACAAGCCAACTTGACGTGGTAATCCTCACAACAACCGATACATTCCGTCGCCACGGCCTCCGTCAAACAACAGCACCCTTCCCAAGCATCTCCTCCCTCTTCAGAGCAGGAAAACCCCCAGACCCACAGAGCTGTTCCATTTCAGACGCCGCAGCCGCACAGGTCCATCGTTCGCCTTTGCAGTCCCTCCTCCCGCGCGTGGGCTTCCTGTTCATTCTTTCGCACCTCCTCCGTTGGTACATCTGTCGCACAAAAGAGAGCTATGAACAACTTCCGGCCTTTATACGGCCTACCAAGTTACAGACGAGTGTGCCGCATCCGGCGTGGATCGACGTGATAATCTGGTACGTCCTTTGACCAGATGAACATCTGGAACATCAATCACTAACCACCACAGGCCTCAAGTCCGCGATGCAGTAATCCAAACCATGGACTGGTCCCGCTTCGATGAGTACCGCTTTCTAGTAGCAAAGTCCCTCAATGTAAACTGGCCACACACCGACCCACGATCAATCCTTGAGCCTTGCGAAGACGGCCGCAGCTACCGCCTGAGTCGGGTATTTGAGAAACACATTAGCACTCCCGAGAACTGGAGCGTGGACAAAGAAGCTGGAGAGGTGTTTCCGTTTTTAAAACCAGTCTGCAGGGAGGGTGTGTCTGTGTGAAAGGACTCGGGTTTGTTCTTTGAGAGTGGTGAACGTGCGCTTTGAGCTTTAATGTCACGAGGGTTGGCTATCTTGGTTGAAAGGAAGAGATATTATTATCTCCAAGAGTTAAAAATAAGTCATCGTGAGGAGTATATATCCACGGAGATTCCCATCCAGCAACTCCTCCACAACTCATAACAAAAACATCAAGCCAAACTCAAGTCAACTACATTGCACACCATGAAGGTCGCTCTCTTTGCCTCCGTCATCTTCCTCGGCCGTCTCGGCCTTGCCCTTCCTCCCCAGCCTGTTGTCGTCGAACCCATCGACGCCGCGTCAATCGTCGTTGAGCCTATTGACCCTGATAGCGGCTGCAGGCCCTAGTAAGTCTACTCTCTTCAACCCAAGACGTCCTCTAACAATTTCCAGCCAAGTCCCAGGTTGCTGCGTCCCAAGCATGTGTCTCTGCCTCGACGGCAAATACTACCTCTTCAACAAGGAGAACAAGCAGGGTGGTGGAACCGGCTGCGACCCTCCCTGGGGATTCCTAGGGGATACAGTCGGTGCCATCCCCGGATACTGCTGTTAAGCAGGATACCCTTTAAATGAAACATTGTTTGCATGTATGACCTCGGTAGCTTTCCAATGGACTTGAACTCTAAATAGCTTGATCAACCAAATCTCACTCTACAGATCTGGTCTCTCGACTTTGGTGCCTTTACATGTGTCGAATCCCACCGCAATGACCTCCAACTCCCTACGATTCCCGAACAAAGGCCCAGCAGTAGAGTTGGCATCTGCAGGTGTATACATGAACCATCCACTGACAGGCCTTGCCGTTACTCTCCCCTCCTCTTCCTTCTTCTCAACTCCCACATTCCCAGCGAGGAGATACGCGATTGTATCTGTCCCCGGAGTCGGATAGTCAATCATCTTCAGCGGTGCTTTGGCATACCCAATCGTAATATCCTCCATCGCCTCAGACTCGTAAACGACCCCATCCAGAACGACAGAGTCCTTACCAACCCAGACCTCTTCCCTCGGATCAATCCTCGGCGCCCCAGAACGCTGAAAGTGAAGAAACCCTGTGATCCATCCCGAAACATCCCATTCCACAGCTCCAGAGCCACAAGAAAACTTCTTCTTTGCTCGGACAATCTGCTCCCAGAAGGATTTCGTCTCTTCACTCTCCGGATGATCCCAAGTTCCAACGAAACGAGTGAGAATAGGACGAAGGTTGTTCGCAAACCGAGCAGGCTCTTGACCAAAGTCCTTGAGACGATCAATCTTGTCAAGCAATCTAACCCAATCCTCTCTCTCACCCAGAAGCGTAACGCTGGGTATCCCACAAACAATCATGCCTTCAAACTCAAAGAAATACTGCATCAAGCCCATCATCAAAACCGTAGCAGTAACCTCGTCATCCCTCGTAGTAGTGCTGAACCCAGGCATGACCCAATCAAGCAGCCACTCCGTCTTGACCCTCTTCTGAATCTCTCCCCCAAAAGCGGCAATGATGTTCTCCCACGAAACCTCCTTGACGAGAATCTTCTCCTTCTTTGCATGCTGGACGAACAAGTCCCTCAAGTCCTCGGCGTGCGCGCCCATGTAAAAGTTGAGTTGGGCGAGAATCTCAAACCAGACTTCGTCGGGGCGAAGTTGGAGATGTTGATGGTGCGCCCATGCGTCGAGTGCCCCGCGGATGAAGCCATCTGAAGAGGGGTACGTGTTCTCGAGGTTGCTGAATGACGACAAGAGGAGCGAGTGTTGGGGATCTTCGGGGTTTTTGTTGACTTCTTCAGGGCAGCTGCGACGAAAGAGATCGTCTACAGACTTGGCGATGCCTTCAGTTCGGAGAGGGATGGGTTCAACGTCCGAGACTTGGACGGTGATTGATGCGGCCGACACAGCTGCAAAGCCCACCAGCCAGAGTGTCCATTTAGCCATGCTGCAATTCTTGGACGTTGATAACATAAAAGGCATAGATGAAAGAGACAACGTCTACCTGGAGACGAGTATTCGCCTCCTCAGGACACCGTCGCCAGTCGGTCAGTGTTGAATGGTCAGACCCTGGCAAAATTAGCGTCCCCATCAACGATTTGGGTGTTTACGTTAGACACCACGATGGCTTCGTAAGTAACAGCAAATGCAACATAATAAACTTCAAAGCATCCAAGTATCAAGTATCAAGTATCGTCAGCCGCCAAGTATCGTCATCCGTCAGCAAGTCTTGGTACTTGACGATCATACCTACCACAAGAGTAAGCCATGTTTCACTGCCATGACATGGCGTAACCTTGGTTGCTTAATTTGACCTCACACGATGATCACTGAAAAGTCACGATAATTGAGACGATAGTAATATTGAGGAACCGATGTATTCGCTCCTAATCAATCTATAACTGTGGCCTCGAAAGGCAGGCTTCCAAGTGAAGACCCAAATCCAATCCAATCCGATCCGTCCTAGCGCCATGCTTCCGGTAAAGAACAAACATGTCATTTCTCGTAACGCCGCGGGCCACCCATTGTCCTGTTCTGGCCCTGTTCCGTCTCTTCTAAATTGAGCGATTGTATCGCTTAGTCCTCGGCGCTGTCGGCCTGGACGCGCTGCACAACTTGCACAAGCTGGGGGAAGATCTTCTCGCTGTCCTGAATGCCGCAGACCTGCTTGACAACATCCTCAGGTCCGTTCTCGGACATGATCTTGGCGAGCTGCTTGGACTCTTCGTCATCCTCCACTTCCTGGAAACGGAAGGCCATCTCGATGGCGTCGAGGAGGTACTTGATGGACTGGCCGTTTTCGGCAAGCTCAGCAGCGGGGCCGATGAAGCGCTCCTTGCGGGACAGCTTTCGGAGAGGGGCACGGCCAACACGCTCGACGGCATCCTCAAGATGGGGGTTGCCAATTCGCTTAACAATCTTGTTGACGTAGGCAGCCTGAGCCTCCTCATCGATGGCGTGCTTGGAGACGATCAAGGACTTGGTCTCCATGAGGGCACCTCGGACCTCGGCCATGATCTCCTTGTCCTGGAGAGCATCGTAGACGGTGCGCTTTCTTCGGTTGTAGCCGTGGTAGGCAGCAGTGGCATGGCCAGTGTTGACAGTGAAGAGCTTGCGCTCAATGAAGGGGCCGAGGTTGTCAACCCAGTTGATACCCTTGATGTCGGGAATGCCAACATCCTCAAAGGGAGTGCGGTCAACAACCCACTCAAAGAACTTCTCGAGGGTAACATCAAGACCAGCATCGGGGTCCTGAGCGGGGACAATTCTGTCAATAGCAGAGTTGGCGTAGCGGGCGCGGAGGTGGTGGTCCTCAAGACGCTCGGGGGAGGTGTTGCGGGGGTCCTTGATGTGCTCGGCAAGGGTATCAGTAGCGCCAATGGCGTTCTCGCAAGCAATAACGTGCAGGGGAGCGTCGTCGGTTGATCGGCGGTCGATACCCTTGGCAATGACTGGAGCGATGAACTTGAGGATGTTGGGGCCGACCGAGCAGGTGACGACCTCTGCTGTGCGGATCTCCTCGATCAGATCCTCCTCGTGGGTTCGCGAGTTGATCGCTCGGTAGTTTGTGATGGTGTTCTCGGTGGTACCCTCAGAGCCGACCTCGATGACACGGTATGAGGGGGTCTCGTTGATGAGGTTGACAATGGTATCGTTGACATCGGCAAAGACGACGTCGTAGCCAGAGTTGTGGAGGAAGCAAGCGACAAAGCCACGGCCTGGGGGAATTAGCATAAAAACTAGGAGCGATCAAATGTGGACCTACCGATGTTGCCAGCGCCAAAGTGAACAGCCTTCTTAGCCATGATGGATGGTGGTGATGTTATTGTGGTGTAGAGTGTTGATGGTGTAAGTCGATGGACCTATATGGCCAAGAGGATCGTTGTTCAAGTAGGGGAAATAGACAAAACCCAAAGAGCTATTGATGGATGAGATGAGGAGAAGGAAAACGGTGACCGTAATGAAGGGGGGAAGACGAGTTTATATGGATGTTGCGTCTAGATGGGGAGGATGAAGCAAGCCACCCTCTTGTCAGTGACGACGACGACGGGAGACGAGATACAAAGATACGTACCTCTGACACATTCATGGCGGAAGGAGGGAAAGACAAGGCGAGGCAGGGAAGGTTGCCCGGGGTGGAGACCAAGGGGGCCCGATTCCATCATCGCCTCCATCCCCGTATCTTCTCTTGTTCCCTCACATTCTGAGTGACTTCAGCGCCCACCGGCAGAGCGGGGCTTGGCGGCCGGGCTGGGAGGGTACGTACCGTATCAAACAAATCTGATCGAGTGCATCATGCCCTGGTTCGGAGTCTCAACGAGGTTGCAAGAGGCCAAGCCAAGGAACAGGGGCCAGAATGATGACACTACGCAGAAGAGCGAGACGCCCGGCGATAGGCCTGACCGGGGAGACTCCACCGGATGGATACGGCGCTACCGTTTGCTCGACGGTAACTGGAGGACGGCAGGCTAACGGACTGCAACCGGTGGCAACCCAACAAGACACGGCTACCTCAGACGGAGGACGGAGGACGGAGTACCTCCTTACGGGCTGCGGATGGAGGCTGTTGGGAGAACTCTACAGGGGCCCTCGAGCCCTGCAGGTTCGCCAGCGGGCAGGGGGTTACAGGGTACAGCCCAGCGAGGCCTGGCCCCACTGTCAGAGGGTAGACGTCCGCTGGGCCGCTTTGCCTGAAGCCGCTCACCCATTTTCTAAGGGTCCCCTTGACACTCACGCCACCTCCATCATTGCCATTCAAGGTCCAGCGATTGAGATGGAAAAAGGTGAGGCAGTTGGGGTGATTTCAGCATCGAGGAAATTACAGTACGTACGTGTTGAGAAGACGAGGCTGCCCTCAGGATTGAGTTCGACTCTGTACGTATCTGCCCGTTGTGATGCATCACTTCCCGCAACCACGGCCCGCTTACCAACAGGTCAAACATCAGCATCAGCATCAGCCTCTACAACTCAATTCACCATCTTTGACTGCGCACCGCGCGGGAACGACCAGATCCCCCAGGTACCACACACACACACCGTCAAGTGGATCAGGAGAGAGAGAGGGGGGAGACTGGAGATCCACCGTTTTCGTCCTCCTCGTCGCTTCAATACCGAACTCTGACGTCGACTGCATGGATCCATTCCGATACGTACTATCAAAATATTGGTTCATCTCTTTCTGTTCATTTCTGATGATGCTCGTTGGTTCGAGGAGGCCTCTCCTTTCTTGGGTAGGCCTTGATGGTCGGGCTTGACATCACCTGTCTGAGCAGCCTCCTATTGCGAAAAGTTGGATGACTTCAATCCGTGCTCGCGCTACCGAGGGTTCTGAAAACGCCATTTTTCTGGTCAACCAAGAATCCGAGGCATGATTTTCTATTACCGAGCTGAGCCCCTTTTTTCGCCCAATATCTCGACGTGGCCTCACTACACGTAGTCTGTATGAGAATATGTCAAGTAGCTACGTAAACATGTCATGACCCGTATCTCGGCGTTTCCTCCGTGGCACTCTGGACTCTCTCTCTTTCACGATAATGGCCCGTGGTGGCGCAGAGACAAAGAGACGCAGGGCCTTTTCAGCGCAAACCAGGGGGCGTGCAAAAACTCCACTCCCCTGCTGGTTGGTGGCTTTGTGGAGAAGTGGGCTTCTGAAAGCAAGTTTGGCGCGCTCACGGCGGCGACGGCGGATGTTTCTTGACTCGGCCATTGGATTCTGAGGCATTAGTTGAACTGACTGATGGCACAGCAGAGTCCAAAAGGCTAAAGTGAGCAGAATACTGAGGCGCAGACATAGTGGAGAGATATTGACGCTGACCCCCGAGCAGGCCCAGACTGTCAGAGACTCGGCCTGGACCCTACTGGAATGGACAGGATGCATGTGAAGCCCTTCTGAAGGATAGCTATGATATGCATCTGCCACAGCACCTATTGTTCGCCCCAAGACAATTCCCACCCGCTGCAGTTTAGAGGCATCCTTCACACGACCACAAGCCATCTCTGAGGACACTGAAATGTCCCACATGTCGACACGTGTGGTTTCCGCTCCACTGATAGGGCATCCTCATGTCTTACCGTCATGCCCGGTGTGCAGTGCACTTGATGCGAGGCGTTCTTGTCTTGATGTGCAGAAAGCACCTCGGTATCATGTATTCTCACTCTCTTGTGAAAAAAAATACAAGAGTCAATCATCCATTATCTCTTCCGTCTTAAGGGTTCAGTGACACTCTGACAGACATACCCTTTACTCAAAGAAGCACCAACTGCATGCCCGCTACGTCATTATCCCCAAGCTGATCCCCCTCTGACTGCGACTCTGCAAAGATCCAATCCAATCCCACGAACTCCATCACCGCCTGCACCAGGTGCCGGGATCATGGCCCCCCCCCTCACTCAATCCCTGTCAAAAAGAGGCTGACTTCTCTTCAGACACACACACACAGGGGAAAACGGAACAGTTTCGTTTCGGGCCACCGTATTTGTTATGCCACCACCACATCGTCCAACAAAAAGCCCGCATAATCCTCCCCCATGGTTACAGGCCGCAGAAACCCCGAGTCGGCCTTATTTCTTTTCAATGATGGGCTTACATTTGAGGACTGCGGCAAGCCTTGGTAACAAACATGTCATGATCGAGATGAAGAGCCCCAAAGTCTGGGCTTTTGAGAAAATTCCCGCAAAATATTATTGATGCCCTAAATCGTACAACAAAATGATTCACAATCCCGAGACGGCACAGCAAGATAACAACATGATTTGTCCGGCACAAAACCCACGATGGCTCCAAAAAAGACCTCAATCCTTGCCGGACCACAAACCCGACAATGCCGCCCGTTTCCTTTACAGCATAGCCTCCTTATTTTACCGCCGCCGCACCGTTCTCAGCTCTTCTGCCACCGTCTTATCCCAAGATAACGAATCCAGCAAATCCCAGTCCTCCATCCAAGTGGATCCAAGGACAGTTCTCCTTGGCACGCATGGCCAAGGCTAGGTTCAAAAGGATCGTGGGGCTCACGGGCTCAAAAACCTCAAAAAAGTTACGGTTACGATTACTGCCGCTGTCTCATTGGAGCCAAGGGAAGAGAGAGAAGCGGCCTCCGTATCAACTTTTCGGTCGGCTCCCGCGCCAACAAGGGCACGTTTCCGCTTCGGCTTGCCCATTCGTCGTTCTTTGTACCGTTTGAAGTGAGACAAAATCGTGCCTGTTGATCTACTTCTTGATGATAACAGAGAACCGGTTGATTAGTCAGTTTATTTCAGGCTGAATCTTGTGAAACCAAACCAACACGCAAAAGCCGAACCCAGGCACGACAGGCGCAAATATCCCGAGTCAGGGTCTCACAAGCAACGTCTACCGTTCACGGCACGACGTCTGTCCCTCTCGTAACTTGATCGTGACAATCTCCAGCAAATCAAGGAACTCAAAATCTCGTCATCGATTCTCGCGTCTTCTACAACATCGCGCACATCGATCGTGAAAGACCTCATCCACAAAAAAAAAAGAGCTCACAGTTCCGAAATCTCCAGTGGCGACGTCAGAGCCTCCACTCACACCAAAAAAGCAGCAGTGCCACCCCGTTTCTGTCTCTAGCCTCTCTTCCCCCGTGAATTGTTCCGCCTCTTGTTGCATCGCATCGCACAAAGCAACAGGCCCGGTGTGTGTGTGTGGAGTTTGGCTAAAACTACCGTCAAACAGTAAAAGACGACAACTGACCAAAGTCAGAGGAACGGAACGAGGTAAAAAGCAGGGTCAACCAAGGGGGCAGGCAAGGTCAGACAAAGGGTCCAAACGGGAACGCCCGTCGACGACGACGATCGTCGTCTACGAGTTACACTGTCTGTCTGAGCGACGATAACCACAGTCCGAGTCAAGACAAGCGCAACTCCCGACATCGGCCGATCTGTTCTCATCAACACATGCACAAACAACACAGCAGAACCCATGATAACGTGCTCCCTCAATATCTCATGTCCCGTCCAACATCATGCCACATGAGTCCTTCCCCCAGGTTTCCCCAAAGTCTCGGCTGCACTCCGAGCAAGCCCTCGATGCAAGCCTTCTCCGTTTCCCCGCGAAAGGAGCTCGTCCCTGAGACACCAGCGTCTCCATCGAGAGAGGGCTGGGTTGGCTCATGCAAACCACCTCCGGAAAGGTCATGAGAGGCCCGCGTGTCCCGTTGCTCTTACTCCTACTGCCTGCCATCATGTCGTGCTTGATAAACGTGCCATCCAGGTCAAAAGATACAAAGGTACCATGACCCGATGCCATACCCATCGCCAGCTCAACCCCGTCACTGTCGTGCAGCGAGGCGCAATCATGAGTTCAAGCTTCCCCGTCTTCCCCATACTGCTACTCAAGCCATCCTCTGTACTCCAGTTCTAGGCCCATCTTCTCCACGTCCTTCCCCAGGTCCATCCTATCTATCTCCGCACACTCCACCATGCTCACCTCACCTCACTCACTCACCTGGTCTCACCACTTCCGCTGTCTCAGTCCAGTCCGGGAAATCCCATCACTCCATCACTTGCCGACTTGTTCCGGACACATGGAAGCCCGGACCTTTACATTCCAGAGCCCCTTCTTGGCGATCGGGGTCTGCCCACCAACTCCTTTCCCTCGGAGCCTCTCCGTTACACATGTCCCTGTCGGCAGGCATGGGTTGTAGATACATGCATTGATATGAGTCCTATACAGACGTGGATGTATACTTACGGAAGCACACTTCAAATCCCGCAACACGCCAGTTGCACGTGCTGCCTGTTTACTTGCTTTGTCCATTGACATGTTGGATATCAAGCCATCAGAGATTGGATCAGCCATACATCAGATGCATCAGCCACTCATCATATGGTATCCCATGCATCAGATGAAATCGAGCCAACATGATATCGGCCGAGGACTTTTCACGGACGACGGGAACGAATACGTATGTTCCATGCCTACGCCGCAATGCATCGAGACTCATCTTGCAACACGGCCGTATCGATTCATCATCCTATCTTTTCAATGTTTCATTATCCACAGTGTTCCATTTGTCCTCCCATTACCATTTCCTTTTAGTTGGCATACTTCTTAAACGCACCAATGAGGCCGCCCGTCGAAGCATCGTGACCCTCGCCGTTACCCTCCTCATCGAGCTCTTTGAGAATCTTCTTGGCCAACACCTTGCCCAGCTCGACACCCCACTGGTCGAAGCTGTTGACATCCCAGACCGCTCCCTCAGTGAAGGTCAGGTGCTCGTAGTAGACAATCAGAGCACCTAGCTCAGCAGGTCCGATGGTGCCGCCAACCAGGATCGAAGTGGTAGGTCGGTTACCAAGGAATCGCTTGTGAGGAACAAGAGCCTCGGGAGCACCCTCAGCTCGGACCTGCTCGTCAGTCTTGCCAACCATGAGGGCCTCGGCCTGAGCAAAGTAGTTGGAGGCCAGCATCTTCTGGTGGAGGTTGTCGGTGATGGGGTTGTGAGACTTGGCAGCCAGAATGAAGTCGGTGGGGATCAGCTTGGTGCCCTGGTGGACAAGCTGGAAGAAGGAGTGCTGAGCGTTGGTGCAAGGCTCGCCAAACAGGATAGGGCCTGAGTTGTTAGCATCTCTAACATCTCACTAACATCAGACTCGTCACTTACCAGTGGTGTACTTGGCAGAAGATCCATCAGAGGTGATGGTCTTGCCGTTGGACTCCATGGAAAGCTGCTGGAGGTAGGCAGGGAATCTGTGAAGGTACTGGTCGAAACTGCTAATCGTTAGAAGGCATTCATAACCTCTCCCACTGACACTTACGGAGCAACCAGGTGAGTCTGAGCCTGGAAAAAGTCAGAGTACCACACACTCAGAAGACCACCGAGAACGGGAATGTTCTCCTTGAGAGGAGTCTCGCGGAAGTGCTTGTCCATGGCATGAGCACCGCTGAGGAACTTGTGGAAGTTGTCAAATCCAATGTACAGAGCAACGCTAAGACCAATAGCACTCCAGACAGAGTATCGGCCACCGACCCAGCTCTCAAAGCCAAACATGTTCTTGGCGTCAATGCCAAACTTGGTCACCTCGGACTCGTTGGTGGACAGAGCAACAAAGTGCTTGGCAATCTCGCCCTCGCCGTTGGTCTTCTCGAGGAACCATGTCTTGGCGGTGTTGGCGTTGGTGGTGGTCTCAGCAGTGGTAAAGGTCTTGGAGGCAATGAGGAAGAGAGTGGTCTCGGGGTCGGAAGCCTTGAGAGCCTCAGCCATGTGGGTGCCGTCAATGTTGGAGACAAAGTGAAGGGTCATGTCATCAGCACCGTAGTGCTTAAGAGCCTCGGTGACCATGACGGGGCCACTACTCATGTTAGCGCTGATAGCTATAGTTGGATCCTCACTTACAGATCAGAACCACCAATACCGACGTTGATAATGGTGGTGAGCTTCTTTCCGGTGTATCCCTTCCACTCGCCGCTGCGGACCTGCTCAGAGAACTCCTTCATGTGGTCCAAAACCTCGTTGACACCAGCAGTAACGTCGACGCCATCGACCTTCATCTCCCAGCCGCCAACGTTTCGCAGAGCAGTGTGGTAGACGGCACGGTCCTCGGTAAAGTTGATCTTGTCGCCAGCAAACATGGCATCGCGCTTCTTCTCGACGCCGGCCTGCTCGGCAAGCTTGACGAGGAGGTCGAGGGTCTCATCGGTGAGGAAGTTCTTGCTAAAGTCGAAGAGGATATCGTTGCTGCCCTCAGCCTTAAAGGTTCGGGTGAAGCGGTCGAATCGATCGGGGTCAGAGGCAAAGGCCTCCTTGAGGACAAACGACTTGCCAACGCTGTCGCGGTGAGCCTGGAGGTCGGACCAGGCGGGGAGGGTGTTGGCGGGGGCCATTTTCGAGGTGGGGGGTGATGTCGATGATGTTGGAAGTCGACAGAGGCAAGATCAGATCTACCCGATGGACACACAAGGTTCGGGAGAGATTGGATGATGTTGACAGGAGAAGAAAGATTGTCGAGACGCAAAAGAGAGGGGGAGACGAGGATTATGACACAAATCGGAGGTTCCAAGTTGGGCAACCTCCTCTGGCTGGTCCTTCCCTCCCTTCCCGGACTGCATGGCGTGGAGGGGGAGGGGAAGGAGCACCCAGCGGCGTCGGCGGGGGTGGTCGGCGTGGGGCATCATCCCACCGAGCGCTCATGTTGACTATATAGGACGATCAAGCCATGTCATGACGCGGTTTATTAGGGTGAAATTAATTAAAGGCTGGTATGAGATACTGATATTTGTTATCATCCTCTAATTAACCTGGCAACTGATGCTATCATTGTCAATCGTTGATCTGATCTGATCTGATCAACTTCAAAAAATGTCAAGTTTAACCCCTCCAATGACAACATGGCTCTGCAGCATGCTACTCCAAGCTTAGCCAGGGAGCTATCTAGTGGATAAGGAGCTGTGAGCCCCGCCCTAGCATGAGAGCTTGCTTCATTACAGAGCCATTTACAAATCATCAAGGTTGGCTGACTGACGTTCTGATTACTTTCGTCATGTCTCCATAATCAGTGAGAGTATCATCAAGCAGGTCACGCTCAGAACATGGCGCAGTCAGAGCATAACGGCACCTCTTCGGCCTCGATGCTTCTCCCCGGCTTCATCGCCGACCGACCTCCGTCACAGGTCCGAATACCAGTTCCGGCAATAAATCCAGAACCCTCACCCCCATCCACCACGCTACCGGTAGCTACAGTAGCGCGATTCACAATAACCTGACACACCGCGGTGACTCGCCGGTCTGCTTTTCCGCTGCAGGTTTCCTCGGAAACATCGCCGAACACAATTGGCCCGCATGGTTGAGAAAATTCGTCTCGGCTGGTCATGATATCCCATCATAGAAATCGCTCATGGTCAGACGGGCCTTGGCAGTGTGTCACTTGGTCACAGAAGTAAACTTCACAAATATATCACTAACTCCAAAGCGCCAAAGCAAGGCTTTCTTATCTACATCATTCTCTAGGCTCCTCAGGTCTCCTAGGTTGCTTGTCATGGCCACACGTGTTTCCTTGGCAGCATGTCTGCCCTCAGCTATCTGGCTCAAGTAAGAACGGCACCTTGTGGCCTGCCGGTCTCTGAGTGAAGGGTATATCCCAGACTCGAGCCTGCTCGCTGTCTATGTTCCCTCCTGCAACTCCAACCCTAGTCTACAGCAATCATCTATCGGTTGTCTGTCAGGCTTCCAACAAAAGATGGATCCTTGACACTACCGCCCGCGTCTCCCAGGCCGGCAATCGGACGGTTGTAGCTGAATCCTTGGAATTGGTTCTGCATCGTCTCGGAAAGCATTGGGCCCTCGACGTAAGAATCTTGAGGGGCTTCTGATGTGAATTCGGGGTCAAAGTTGGCCGTGTCGAGAGCGTCCGTCTAGTAATGTCAGTCACCAAGGTAAGGTCAATTAGAGCGGGTTACATACCACATTGGGCTTGAACGTAGGCTCATACTTGCGCTGGAGCAGCTTGCGCCAGTCGATGGCATGGAAGAAGGGATGCGCCTTGATCTCGGCCGAGCCGTTGGCACCCAATCGCTCCTCAGGGTTGCGGTTCAGAAGCTTGGTCAAGAGATCCTTGGCCGCAGGAGGAACCACATCGGAAAAGTGCAGAGGCTCTGACAGAATCTTGCGATACATCTCATTAGTATTCTCGTCGTAGAATGGTGGCAGGCCTGTCAACATCTCGTAGAGAAGGACGCCGAGGGTCCACCAATCGACAGTCTTGTTGTAGCCCTGGCCCATCAGAAGCTCAGGCGCAAGGTACTCGGGGGTACCGCAGAAGGTGTTGGTTCGGTCCTCGTCCTTCATGTCGAGTTTGCAGAGACCAAAGTCGCACAGGGCGATATGGCCTTGGTAATCCAGAAGAATGTTCTCGGGCTTGAGATCACGGTAGATGACGTTGAAGCCGTGAAGACACTCCAGGGCGCAGAGAAGCTCGGCCGTGTAGAAGCGCGATCGGTTGACGTCGAATCGGTGCTCCTTCTGGAGATGGTGGAACAGCTCACCTCCGTTGACAAAGGCGAGGACAAAGTACAGCTTCTCGGGGGACTGGAAACTAAACTTGAGGGGAACGATGAAGGGGTTGTTGATCTGCGCCAGCACAGATCGTTCGGCGAGGGTGTGGGCGACTTCGGATCGAGAGATGATGTGCGCCTTGCGGATCGTCTTGAGGGCGTAGATTCGGGTTGTGTCCTTCTTGCGCACCTGCATGACCTTGCCAAAGCTGCCCTTGCCGACAACCTTGAGGAGCTCAAAGTCTTCAATCTTGAGCTTACCTGCCCGAGTCTCGACGTACTCGACACCGATCTTGATTCTGCCGGTACCGTACTGCACGTCAACCCACTCGACACCGCTGTGGCCTTCCTTGTGCTCGGCAGCAGCCTTCTCACGGTCCTTCTTGCTGCTCTTGGAGTCTTCGCCACGGTGTTGTCGCTCCTCAAAGCGAGGGTTGATGCGCGCTACACCCAGGAAGATATCTTGGCTTCGGGTTCCTGGAGCGGAGGTGGGGTTGCGCAGGTACAGGTGGATGACGAGCTCCGTCACTCTTGAAACATCAAACTTGTACTGAGTGTTGTCGCCAGCCCACAGAGGGTTCTCGGGCTTTCCATCGACCGAGTTGACAAAGACCTGAAGCTTGTCGAAATCGAGAAGAGCGTAGGGCATGTACTTGCCAGAGATTCGACCGTGGTTGGTGGGGAGAGAGCCGAAGCCGCCAGCGGAAGAGTGTGGCCGGCTAGAGCCGTTGACAAAGGATCCTGCGACGCGCTGCGATGATCCGGGTCTAACGGAACCTGCCATGTTAAGGGCATTTCCGGAGGATAGCGATCCTTGGTGTGATGAAGCAAAGGTGCTTCGATGCTGCTCGGGGAGGGAAAAGCCTTGGCCTTCGTAGAGTGTGACGACGAGGATACCGGGCTTGAGGGGCTTGACTGGAGCTTGGGACATGGCCTCGGAGGCGGCTATCCAAGTCAGTTATCGACTGGCAGACCTCTTCTGCTTCTGCTCACCTATGGCATTCTCGGTGGTGGGAGTGACGGCTCCGCTAGCCTGTCCTTCCTTGTCCTTGTCTGTGATGGTCGAGGTGGACGGCGATCGGGCAAAGGCGCTCAAAGGGCCCAGATGGGTCTCCTTCAACTCTGGTAGATGTCAGCTTTGCACCGAGAATTAGGAACGTGACATACTCTTGGTGAGCTTCCACGACATGATTGCGACCGACGCGGTATTTGCAAGAGATCAAATGCGCCCGATCGATGAAGCCGGTTCGAGGATCCAAGAGATCGCAAACAAAGATTTAAGCGATGGGCTGCGCTGCTCGCTGACAAACTCCTGAGCAAGCAAAGATGGTGATGGCGTGGCAGACGAGGCTCAACAGGTTGATGATTTGTAACCCCGCATGCGAAGGAGAGAGCGTGGTCCAGCCGCTTTCGGTCGAGGTAGGATCGCGAATCGACGAAGCGAAGGAGACGTTGCGACGAGGAAAGGGAAAGGGAAAGGGGGAGGAGAAGGGGTTGAAATCAATACAGACGGAGGCTTGTATCGAGGAGGGAGGCGAAACAGCGAGAGATACGGGGGATGGGAGAAAGGGATAGTGATGAAATCCAGGGCCCATCAGATTGCGGCTTGGGTTGGGTGGCAGTGGAGTGGACCTGAGTAATGGGGATGTTCGCACTGTGGCTGGGGCTGTGGAGGTGCTGAAGGGTCGGTGCAGCCGGCGCGGAAACACAGTGCGATGATCTCGGGCGGCGGACGGCAGACTGTGGGGAAGGTCTGGAACACTTGAAGCCTCGAGGCCGCGGCTGTGTTGATCTGAAGCGAGTGACTGACCTGAAATTCAGCCAAGTTCAAAAGGGGCAAATGAGATGGGAAGCGAGGCTAATTATTCGTGCAACTATGCGCTGCTGGCCTCTGGGTTTACGCTGCCCAATTCGAGAGCCCAAGAGACAGGGCAAGGGTGCACAATGATGTTAAGTGAGGAGTACAGCCACAGCCACTGCACTGGTTCAAGATACGAATCAAGACGCGTGTCGAAGCTGATCTTGGCTGGTTTTCTTGGAACTGAATAAGCATTTCAAGAATGGCACTAATGTTGCTGTAAATAGGGTGCCTACAGTCGCAAGATGCAGCCGTATGCACGATGGTGTCTGTACGTAGTATGGAGTTGGTCTGTAAATAGAAGCTCCACCTAGTCCGTACAATCGAGTTGACTGAGTGACAGTTTCAACATGAATCATGCCTGGTGGTGAGGTTCATCAAGAGGCAGCCCGTGATATGTTGATAATGTCCAAGAGGTGACATAACCGAGATGACTTGTGGACTACACAACAAAGGTCAATGCTCCATGTAAACAAGTTAATGACAGACTAAGATGAAGAAATAACAACATTCCCCAATAAAACTCATCCATTGGAAGCACTCCTTCATGATGCTGTCCTGCTGTCTGCTGTCTGCTGTCCTCTTCAATGTTTCTGGTGACACCTACCCTACAGACCCCCTTTTCTGGGGCACCCCCTGCAGAGGGATGTGGGGGCCTGACACTTCAGGCCAAAACCTCATGGCCAGCCTGGCAAGAGCCGCAGGACACATTTCGAGAGCTCGAGATTCATGTGCAACAGAGCTCCGAGCTGCTGCAAGATATCACGATTGACGATTAGCAGCCGGATCGACTCCTCCCGTACAGTGTCCTTCTCCTCTGCAGCCTCAACCTGACTTGGCGACAACCTCCCGCTGCATGGTCGCCTCCTCCAGGGATTCCTGCCGCTAACCCCACTACTTGGACATCACCGCCCTTGCTGGCCAGCTTGCATCTTCAACTCTGCGCCAACGCACAGCGACTCCCGACAAGATGAAGTTAGACGTCAAGGTCAGTCTCGTGACTGCTTCCGTGCGCCAGAGTCAAGCCGTGGCAATCTCCATTGCCATCTGAGCTTGGTCTTGACTCCTCAACCTGCGATCTGAGCTGACACGTTTCGCAATCCAGCGCCAGCTCTATGCTCGCAGCGAGCGAGTCAAGGGCATTGACTTTCATCCTCATGAACCATGGATCCTCACAACCCTCTACAGCGGTAAGTTCTACTTGGCAGTCTGGCTTGCCCGCAGCTAACAGTTCAGGCCACGTCTACATCTGGTCCTACGAGACCCAGCAGATCGTCAAGACCTTCGAGCTCACCGATGTCCCTGTTCGCGCCGGTCGATTCGTCGCCAGGAAAAACTGGATTGTCTGCGGTTCCGATGACTTCCAACTGCGTGTCTACAACTACAACACCTCCGAGAAGATCACTTCGTTCGAGGCGCACCCCGACTACATCCGAGCGATTGCGATTCACCCCACTCAGCCGTTTGTCCTGACTGCCTCAGATGACATGACCATTAAGCTGTGGGATTGGGAGAAGGGTTGGAAGTGTGTTCAGGTCTTTGAGGGCCATGGTCACTACGTCATGGGTCTTGCCATTAACCCCAAGGACACAAACACCTTTGCTTCTGCCTGTCTCGATCGGACAGTCAAGATCTGGAGCCTCGGTTCCTCCACTCCCAACTTTACCCTTGAGGCTCACGAGACAAAGGGAGTGAACCATGTCGATTACTACCCTCATTCCGACAAGCCCTACCTCCTCACCACCTCGGACGACCGAACCGTCAAGATTTGGGATTACACCACCAAGTCTCTGATCGCTACCCTCGAGGGCCACACCAACAACGTCTCGTTTGCCTGCTACCACCCCGAACTGCCCGTCATCATTTCCGGTTCCGAGGACGGCACGATAAGGATATGGCACGCCAACACCTACCGATTCGAGCAGTCGCTCAACTACAGCCTGGAGCGAGCTTGGTGTGTCTCGTATCAGAAGGGCAAGCAGGGTGTTGCTGTGGGTTTCGACGATGGTGCGGTTGTTGTCAAGCTTGGTCGTGAGGAGCCTGCTGTGTCTATGGATGCTTCTGGCAAGCTTATCTGGGCTCGCCATAACGAAGTTGTCTCTGCCATCATCAAGGGAGGAGGTATGTATACTCGAGATGCGTCGAAACCAATGCTAACGGCAGCAGATGCCTCTATCAAGGACAACGAGCCGATCTCTCTCCCCACCAAGGATCTCGGTACCTGCGAAGTGTACCCCCAAACACTTATCCACTCCCCCAACGGCCGCTTCGTTGCTGTGTGCGGTGATGGCGAGTACATCATCTACACTGCCCTTGCTTGGAGAAACAAGGCCTTTGGCTCTGCTCTCGACTTTGTCTGGGCATCCAAGGAGAACAGCAACGACTTTGCTATCCGCGAGTCTGCCATGAGCGTCAAGATCTTCAAGAACTTTGTCGAGAAGAGCGGTGGTCTCGATGTCGGCTTCCAGGCTGAGAGACTCCACGGCGGTGTTCTTCTTGGTGTCACCGGCCAGGGTGGCGTGTCCTTCTTTGACTGGGCGACTGGTGGTCTTGTGCGAAGAATCGAGGTTGAGCCCAAGCAGGTCTACTGGTCCGATAGCGGAGAGTTGGTGACGATTGCCTGCGAGGATACCTTTTACGTGCTGCGCTTCTCCCGAGAGAACTACGTCGAGGCTGTGCAAGCCGGTCTTGTCGAGGAGGATGGTGTCGAGGCGGCCTTTGAGGTTATCACTGACATTAGCGAAACGTAAGTGTTCTTCAGACTCGAGAGTATGACTCTGCTAACAAGACAGCGTACGAACCGGCGAATGGATTGGCGACTGCTTCATCTACACCAACAGCACCAACCGACTCAACTACCTTGTCGGTGACCAGACCTACACCGTCTCCCACTTCGACAAGCCCATGTACATCCTGGGCTACATTCAGCGCGACTCTCGAATCTACCTTGCCGACAAGGATGTTGGTGTTACCTCGTTTGGCCTGTCTCTTCCTGTGCTCGAGTACCAGACTCTTGTCCTCCGAGAGGATATGGAGACGGCTGCTGAGCTGCTACCGACGATCCCCGAAGACCAGCTCAACAAGATTGCGCGATTCCTAGAAGGCCAGGGCCACAAGGAGCTTGCTCTGGAGGTGGCGACCGACCCTGAGCACAAGTTTGAGCTTGCTCTTGCTCTCAACGAGCTCGCCATTGCGCTTGAGCTTGCTCGTGAGGCTGATGCCGACCACAAGTGGAAGACTGTTGGAGATGCTGCTCTGGCTGCCTGGGATGTTGCTCTCGCCGCTGAGTGCTTCACCCACGCCAAGGACCTTGGATCTCTGCTGCTTCTGCACTCATCAACGGGTGATCGTGATGGCCTGACTGCTCTGGCCACCCAGGCGGAAGAGGCTGGCGCACACAACGTCGCCTTCTCATGCCGCTGGCTGCTCGGTGATATCGAGGCCTGCACTCAGATTCTCACCAAGACCGGCCGACTTGCCGAGGCTGTTCTCTTCTCGCAAACCTACCAGCCCAGCATCACTGTACCTGTAGTGAAGGAGTGGCAGGAGAACCTAGAGAAGAACAAGAAGGGACGAGTAGCCAAGCTCATCGGTGTGCCCGGAGAGAATGAGGATCTCTTCCCCGAGTGGGAGGAGTGGTTGAAGCTGGAGAACGGCGCCGAGGCAAAGGAGGAGGTTAATGGTCAGGATGCCGAGGAGGAGGAGACGGATTCGGACGACGAGGATGACGAGTAGGGGCTGGTCATTGTGTTTACGAGCAATGGTGCTTAGATGGCTGGTGTAGAAAAGGTTTGGTTCATTTTTCGTCAGGGTTGCCATGGCATCAATGAGTATAATGAGAAATATTGTCAGTTTGTGTGTGATTGTGTGTCATGGGATGTGGACATGAGGTTATTCGCGTGGTCACGCTGGGTATGGTCCACGTGCCAAATGTCTCATTTAACACTTGGTTGTGATTGAAGGTGAAATGAGGTCTGCTCGGTTAATGTCGCTCAGCCCAGTTGAACACTAACTAAGGTAGCTCTCTGACGGCCTTGTGAAGCCATATCTTGGCACGACACCGAGCGTTGGTTAGCCCAACGGCTAGCGTTGTAGAGGGCAATCATCACTTCTTGTGAGCCTACGCCGGCGTTTGACTTGGCTCTAGGTTTGTGAAACCCCTGGAAATTTCGTGAGCTGAAGAAGCATCATGTACGAGGCGTGAGGGTTGAGATGAAGAATATGTGGCTGGCCTTGGGCGACACATGCTTGTGTTTAATTTGACCCTCATTCTGACTATTGCACAAGTGAGGCTATCGCCAAGTGTCCTACTCTACGGTGATACTACGTCCATGGCATGACAACCCAATTAGGCCTTGATATTAACCTTTGACAGTCGGGCGTAGGAAACGTGTCGTGCCTGATTGCTGGCTTGATTAACGCGGTTTCATGATTCCCATGGCAAACGCGGCAAGTCTTGATTTGCGGAAAACAACGGATAGTCACACTACAAACAAGCAGATGACGGTATGTCACACAGCAATTCTGTCTCGGATTTCGGGTCATCTAAGCTACTCTACTAGCAACAACACACCAAACCAGAGCACCTCAATACTGCCATCCCTTGGAGCTTCCACCAGGACATCCAGGGGTGCCGTAAACACCGCCAACGATCCAGAGAATCTGGTCAACGAGAGCCCAGGTACCCAGTCCGCCGAGAGTAAGTAGCTTGAAGACGGCGAGGGGCCAGTGGTGAGCATAGAACTGGTCAACACCCAAACAACCGAGGAACAGGTTGAGGAGCATGGCGGTACGCTCCTGGCGATAGCACTTTTCCGTGACGGGACGTTCATCGAAACCTCCCCAGCTTCGCTTGACGAGAGAGGCTTCATGTTCTAGAAGTTGTTAGTACAAGATCGTTTATCGGGAGTGGGAGACATACCGGTTTGCATGTAGAGAAGGGCCATGCCGACGATGGTGGTAAAGGTGTAGGTGAGGAGAAGCTGCTTCCACTTTCCAAGAGCGAAAGAGACACCCTTTGCAACACCTCGGCCGACCTTGTCAGCGAAACCAGCGTGAGTACGATCCATGACGATGATGATGATGGAGAGAGAATTGTGGAGGATGTGAGATTGTTGACATGTCTGACTGAGGGATTCACGCGCTCTTTATGTAGAAAGCTAGAGGCCTAATCACGGCCTGTTTGCCCGAGCGTTGACCCCATGTGATCGTGTTTCCTGAAAGAAACATCCAGTGGTAGGGTAGAAGCATCTTGGCAGCGCCATACAAGCATCAAACAAAGGTGTCTACAAAGGACTACCTAGCTAGAGAGTGTTGTTCGTGATCTGTGCTCGATGACCCTTACATAACTTCAAGCAAACATCTACCTATTCTCGGCTGCATGGCACCCACTTGGTCAAAGGTTTCACAAGGTTAGGGAGCGGGGCTTTAGAGCAATTCAATAGAAAGATACAGCCGTAGCATGGCACACATGAGGACGTGCAAGGTGTGGGTTGCACCCAACAAAGCCGTTGCCAAGGCTTCTTTGCCAAGTTGGTAACTTTAGAACAAGATTCATGCCCGATAAGGCTGTAATTTCACGACAAGGAAGCTTAAGTTGGGTTCGAGGACAATGATCGCTCGCAATGTTCAATTAAAAATAGTATTAGGCAAGCAGGCAGGGTATCACCCAATTGACCTTCAATGTAACAGACATCCACCAAGCTGTTCGACATTTACAGAGCAGCAACGACGATACCGGCAACAGCAGCGGCAGCGTAGATCATGCCACCCTCGCGGGCAGCACCGTTGGTGGCCTGGGCGGGAGAGGAAGTGGTGGGAGTAGCAGCAGCATCGCTGGCAGTCTCAGCAGAGGCAGAGCCGCTGGGCTTGGAAGCACCAGACTCGGTGGCACCAGTCTCAGCCTCGGTCTCCTCAGCAGTCTTGGTGGCCTCGGTGGCAGCGGTCTTGTCACCACCAGCGGCGGCGGCATCGGAGCAGATGGGGACGGCGTTGGCGTACTTGGAGAGGGCAGGGCACTCCTCAAGGGCAGACTTGATCTGGACCTCGTTCTTGGAGTACCAGCCGAGAACCTCGGAGCTGTAGCTGGCGTACTCCTTGGAGAGAGAAGCGGGAGTGCTGAAGTGGCAAGGGTCGGTCTGGGGGTGCTCGGTGAGGTCCTTGACGATCTCGGGGGCGGGAGTGGGGAGAGTCTTGTAGACCTCCATGATGGCTTCCTGGCACTCCTTGTCGAGGCCAGCGACAGAGTCGGTGGCACGGGGGGCGAGGAGATCGCGCTTCATCTGGGGGTGGGCCATGAAGTTGCCCTGGGCAGAGACGGCCGAAGCCAGGAGGGAGACGAGGACGATCTTGGACTGCATCTTGGATGGAAGAAGAATTGTAGAGCGAGAGACTTTGAGCGAGAGGATGGTTGAGGATAAAGATCTGGAACAAGAAGGGAGACGGCTTTCTCTTATGTACCAGTCCACATCCCCAGTCCAAGACATTGGTATCCCTTCCCCAGACCATCCTCAGCCCAGCGGGACGCTACACCCTGGTCCTATTCTCGATAATTTCCACAGAACCACACGACGCTAGCGCTTATCCCGAGTCGGATCAACCCAAGGCTGAATGCCGTTTGGTTCATTTACGCTGTCTGCCTCAGGGGCAGCCACAGCACTGCATGCAGCCTCACACTTTATACCGCTTTTGGGTACTGATGAGCGTTGTCATCAGCCCTATGGGAGAATAGGGGAGGCGGCAGTTCAGGAACTGTTTGCATATTGACACACCAAAACACAAAGTGCAATGTTTTCACATCTCGTTCATGTCTCTACCACCTCCCAAGAACGCATCTCTCGGCGTTTGATCCAGGCGTCCAATGTTTCTGCTTTTCTCCCTTGGCAAAGACGGCGCCCTGCCGATCACAGCCTGAAACTAACGGGGACGGGTGCGGTAACCAGCCAATAGAAGCCACGTCAAAGACATGTTTCCGTTGTCATGGAGGTTGCCGACTGCCGACCGGTCTTCAAATGAGCCTTGAGCTAGTGGAGATGTGGAGGCAAGCCACACAGGAGCTGAAAATCTCAAGAGTGATGCTGGACTCTGATGATTTGTCCGTGGATATTAAGGTAGACATTGGTGTGAAGCTTAGACGTGATGACATTGGACATTTCAAGTCAGAGTTCAAGCCATCCCGTCTGGAAACGGGCATCTATTGACAACAGAGACAGCTCATAACAAGCATTTTTGGTGGCGTCGTTGCCCCTGAGGGTCCAGACTGCTAAGATTGGTGTACCCCTGTCTCATGCATCAGTCGGCGTGATTACTCCCGGGGAGAGTCAATGCCCAAATATCGGAAGCGAGAATTCAATGTCTGAGTGTAAGCACAGGGAATCTCTCTTTGGGATCAACATTCAAGATAATGCGCATGGATATTCTCGGGAATAATATTAGGTTATTACTTCCAACCAACAGCTTAGATATAGAAAATGTCCTGTCAGATCCGCTCGTTCCAAAACCCTGGCTGACATGCTACACTGATCCTTCAAAGCGATGCCGCTTGTTCCGCCGTCATTCGGCCTCCTAAGTTCCCGGCTCAGGCGTGTCGTTGCAGGACCCAAACACAGGCTGACATCCCCTACCACAATGCTCCTCTGTCGAACCGCACCATCCTGCCCGAGAGCAGCAAGTCTCACCAAGAGGCTCGTCGCGACACGTCGCTTCACCGTATCGTGAGCCGCACCGACCGTTAGTCGTCGGTGGGAAGCTGGAGGAGCTTTCTGAGCTGGGGTCATTGCTCGTCGGTTGGTTGCCTACCTTGCGGTACCAGTTGTCTTTTGGGTCTTGAAGACACTCGCCTACTGTTACGGCTCTGAAGCCGTTGCTTTGAATGGATTGGAGCATGTGCTCGGTGAGGTTGTAGACAGTCTGGTAGACGGGGTCGTGATCGATGTGCAACCATCTGTTGGTCTCGGGGTCTTTGCCCTCGACTGTATTATCCCATATGGCCTTGGATGCAGCAATCATGTTGGGACTATCGTGAAGGTATCCCTCAGTGTCGAGATTAAAGTAGGTAATATGATAGCCAAGCTCATCAAGCCAAGCATCGGTATCTTCATTGCTGGCTGAGTACGGCGGTCGCATGTAGGTAGGAAAGTAGCCCAAAATGTCGGCGAGGGCAATCTCATTGTAGATCATCTGGTTCCAGAACTTGGATCTGCTCAACGTCGTGAGGCGTTGATGAGACCATGTGTGGCTGGCGACTTGGTGGCCGTCTCTGATCATTCGTCTGATGAGAGCAGGCCATGCTGTATCTGGGTCGTTGATAGCTCCTTTGCCGAGGTTTCTTCCAGTGACGTAAAAGGTTGCTTTCGCGTTGTATTCCTAGACATGTCAGGGGCGGATGGTTCGTGGAAGGGTGACCTACCTGGAGGAGGTCGAGGAGATCTTCTGTGTAGGTGAACGGCCCATCATCGTACGTCAACGCAATGTCGCCATTTCGACTGCACCGATTGATGCCTTCACCGTAGGGAATGTCTCCAATCTTGGGACGAGCGATGTTGGTAGTGTCTGGACCATTGGGACGCACATTTGCATCACAGGCTGGACCGTACTCAATCTGACACGCTGGAGCCGAGCAGTAGAGGTATCCAGTTCCACACCAGCTGCGATATTAGTATTTCTTGGTGTTGAGAGCTCACAGACTTACCCAGAATTTGAGCAGCACTCGTCATCAGCGCAAACCGTGTCAAAGGCAGTTCCGCATCGACCGTCTGATTGACGTTTGGCATGCTCCCCAGTCCCTTCAGATCTCGCGAGTAGCATCCGCTTTTCTGGGCGCCCAGCACTTCTGCAGACGAGGGTGGCCAATGCCAGCGCCAATACCTCAAAGACCTTCATAATGGACAAGTAAACGAATGACTGAAACGAATGGATACCTCGAATGAGATGCGATAACATCAACCCCCATGTCCCCTGGGCCCTAACCTATATACCCCCATGTGGCCTTGGGCGTAGTCGAAGCACGACTACGCGGCTCCCAGCGAAGTTGCTAGACTCTCGTCTTACAATCATCATGATAAAATTGAGGCGTAAGCCAATATCGGTCGTCATGTATCACAGCAGGTCGTGGCGTCGGGTGGCCGATAACGGGCCGCTGACGGGTGAAGTTCCGGGAGCCGCCTCCGAGCTCCGATGACACTCGTCAATTGACGTCGCAAGGATGAAGTTGGGTTCTTCAAACTCGGGCCTCTGAGATAGTGCTTAAATATGTATGCTCTACCCAAAATGGAGTCTGAATGTGATCCAGGTAGTCTTCTTGATGCCGAACAGCGCGATAAGCCTGTCGATGACCACATGAAGGGCCTCGTATTTCGGAGGAATGCTTCGGCATGACCTCAAGTTCAGACGATAACGTTGATGCTGTGCCCATGTTTATCTCCGCTCGTTTATCGCACGACATCTTGCCGCTAAAAGGTTGGCTGACGGCCCTGCAGCATCTGCATTACTGTCCCACCTCGCTGAAGACTCCCCGTTTCGGAGCCCAAGAACGAGCTTAGTGGGATAGAACTGAGGTGAGTATCTTTGAGACTATCAGTGGCAGTTTGTTCACCTCTGTCGTAGACCTGCAGGCCTCAAATCGCAATCTCGCTCAGATGCTGTGCCAGCTTGGCTTCAGAACTACCGACTCACAACCAGCACTGGCCCTTGGCTATTTAGCACATCTCCTCTGCAAAAGAGACTTGTCCAATAGACTCACAGCAATTCCGTCACCAGATCTGCACAAGTACGGATCGTGGGGAGCTCATCCGAACCATCCACACATCTGGTTGGAGGTAGAGATAAAGACCACACGCTGTGAAGCCATCCATGTCAGAAACGATGCATGCAGATGAGCTTGAATGCCATCGCGCTAAAACATCCATGAATTCGTCCCAAGACGAGAAGTGAAGCTGAGTTCGTATTGCCGTCGCTGTATTGGGCTCGGCACGGTACCTTGCAGGAGGTTGTGCCAAGCAAGTACATGTGAGCGCAATACGACAAGACTTGCATGCACATGAAAGAAGTACTTTTGCAACTGAGCCCTCGAAAATGATCCTTTCGGGAGAACCATGTTTGGAGAGTGTGCCAAGGCTGTCAAGCAGCGGTCTTCCGAGTGTGAACAACTTGCTAGCGCTCACATGTAAGACTGATACATAATGGGAAATAATTAAGGTCTAAGGATTAGTTTGTCACTGTCTAATATTAGCGCCTAACACTACTACTACTACCTAATGTGAAGGGCTTGAGATGTCTATGAGCTAATTGTAGCAGGGCTTAGTCGTTCCTACGAGGAAAAACGAGGCATTATATACCTTAAGGGTTTATTCCTCCTCTATATTTGACGAAAGCTGGCTTGTGAAGGGCTTTGACTGACCTGACCTCTGTGTATCGCTCTATAGTCTCAATCTACCATGCCCTTGCATCGACGAGGCTGGTTGACGAGGCAGAGTGAGTAACGAATTGAGACTAACCTATAGCGCATGCTACACGATATTAGTCTTGTTCTCCTTTCGAAGAAGATATAAGACCGTGCCCATCAAGACAGCATTATCGGAACGTGCTTATAAAGGAGCTCAGGAGAGTCCAAGTCCTGAAACAAAAGAAAACAGCTGATCTGGGTCGTCTTGATGGCAGTTGAACTTGCTGGGTAATAAATGTGGAGCAGTTTCTCAGCCCTCAGTATAAATACAAGGGTGATGAATCCATCCCCGCACTCTTACGGCTTACGCGTCAAGCAACACCCAAGATGACGACCCTCAACACTCTGAGATTGGAATTAGCGACTCCAGAGGATATCCCAGCGATGGTAGACCTTTGGTTCGAGGCATTCAAAGACCCTGACATGCAACGGTTGTGGCCTGGTACTCCAGGGGTGCGCAAATGGTGGCATGATGCCAACTATCACGATACTACGAACAAACCATTGGCACGCTATATCAAGGTGGTTGATCCTGATACGTTGGATGATCAAGGTCGACCCCGTATAGCGGCTTATGCCAAATGGGACACGGCTATGCCTGAAGAGCGAGGTCGTCGATATCCGCCTTGGCACGAAGATATGCCGGGTGAAGAGTGCCAGGCCTTTTTCAAGAGAGAAGAAGACGAGAGAAAGAGGGTTATGGGCGACTATAAGCATTACTGTATGGAATTCTCAACCCTGTGAGTAGTTCTTGAGCTGATACAGACGTAGACCTCGACACGCTTGCTACACACCCTGACTACCAACGACGAGGGGCTGGATCCATGCTTATGAAATGGGGATGTGACCTTGCAGATAAGAATGGAGTTGGGGCTTATGTGGATGCAAGTAAAGCTGGTGCACCTTTGTATGAGAGGTTTGGTTTTGTCGACGAGAGTGAGCCTGGTGCTGGTGAGGTTGCCTCAATGGCTCGAAGGCAGCGTGATTGATGTTTGTAAGGTGTGATGCCTTGGACTTGGACTTTCATACTGAAAGGGGGATCGCTCATATAGGATCAAATATCTTGAATCAAGACATATTAGAGCTCGGCGTTTCAAGTGAGATAGTAAGAATCGGGATGATGAGGAGAAATACACCTGGCATGAAGGATGATGTTGAAAACAGAATCAAAACTCGAAGGGAGACACAGTTAAAAATTGCTTATAGTTGAATCCTGTTGTCATGCTTGACTTGATCCCAGTTTGATAATGAACTATATTTCCCATCAAGCTGAAAACGCCTAGGGGCTTTGAGATAATCTATTAGTTGAACACGAATCTCTGTAGGAAGCCACTGAGCCACGTGAGAGGATATTTGGCTTATTCAGCGAGACAGAGGTGCCTCAGACCTGCTGATACCGAGGTCACGCAATGAAATAACGCGTTTCGCGACGTGACCATCCCGATTGATTGCCCTTTCCCCAGCACATCTAGTAATGGCGGTAAGGGCTGGTTAAATTTGCATCCACTGCTATCGACTGACAAGCATCGACCAGAAAGGCGATGACGCCCTCGCCGGGCGAGAGGAGCGAGGCATCCAGAGCCACCGCTTCCCTCCGAATCCCACCAAAGACAGAAGAGTCAAGTTCCAGGGGCTATACATTTGTGTATTCAATGAAGAAACACAACATCAGAAAACACTCGAGGAAAACGTCGGCGAATATCAGGACTTTGAAGTCCCCAAGGGCTACACCACCTAAGTGAGAGGGGTCGATGTCGTCTGCTGGGTCGTCTAGGAGGAGAGCGTGAATTTGAAGGCGTATGTGCTGGCTAATCAATATTAATAGTTGCGGTCACACTAAATGGCGAAGTAGACATCCTGGTTGTGCCTTTGGGGACAGCGTTGTCAGCCTGAACGGCCTGGCCTTCTACATAAACCAAAGCCATGATTAGAAGAACCAAGTGCTGTGCCGTTATTTTCAGCTGTTTGATGACAGTTATGGACAATGTGATGGTAGGTGGCAAAAGTAACTTATTGACAAGTGGTCTATCGTCCAGGACAGAACGAGGCTCTCACGGAAGATGTAATAAGCCTTGCATATGCGACTCTCCCAAATCAGCACTGCACATTCATACGCCAAAAACCAGGCGATGCCCAACAGTGTTTCTCGGGCACTGATTACACTCATAGAATAAAAAGCTCAGTCCCCGGGCAGACGTTGCTCACAGGCTCTACTCTTCAACCAACTATCACTTCACTTGCCTAAACCATGCTTACTCTCAAGTCACCTTCAAACACAGCCCAATGACATCCACCACAATGACTGAAACAACCCAAGAGATCTGCATGTTCTTCGTGGACGACTCCAACATCTGGATTGAGGCCCAGAAGTTCGCCGCCTCGGGAAACAGCCACATACCCAAACTGACTGACGGCGACCGCGACAAGCGTCTCAGGATCAACATCGGCAAGCTGGTCAAGACACTCCTCGGTCGTCGCTCTCAAGGCATCTCGTTCCTCTATGGCTCTCGCCCGCCACCCAACGACGCGGTGTGGAACGCGATTGAGAATAAGTACAACTTCCGAACCAAGATCTACGATCGCTCTCGTGGCAAGGAGAAGCAGGTAGACAGCTCGATGGCAACGGGCCTGGCTGCAGAATCTGCCGAGCTCAGCATCTCGGCTAAGTATGATCCAGAGATCAAGGAGAAGAATAAAAGGACCATCTTCATCGCCATCACCGGAGACCAAGACATGATACCCCCAATCAAACGAGTCTTGGGTTACGGGTTCCGGGTTGAGCTCTGGGCCTGGAAGTCGGGCATGTCTTCTGAGTACCATAAGCTAGCCAACGAGAGGGATCAGCTATCGATCAACTACTTGGAGAAAATATTCAAAAAGATCTCCTTCACTAGCTACCGTTCCACCATGGTGTCTGGAAAGGTCGATCCAAGCTGCACGCTCGTGCTCTACGAGTTTACCGGCCCGGACTCCACACACCCCCGCGACGCGGAAGCTATGGTCTGCAATGAGCTCCATCGACGGGGCCGTTTGTTCTTCATAACCCCATCCAAGGTGACAAACGAGTTCTACGTCGAGTTCCCCGGAGCCAAGAACATCAATGACATGGATGGCCTGATCGCCAAGGCAGAGACCCAGTTCAAGGGACTGTGGAAGGTCATGTCGTGGCCTCTATACGTGAACAGTGGCGAAGAAAAAGCGCCGGTCATTCCCGAAACTACGAACAAGTATGCGGTTCTGGGGGGTGACGGGGATCAAGATTCCGTGGAAATCAAGGCCAAGGAAGAGTCCCAACACATCCAACACAGCGCCAACTCGTCTAGTACTACAGCCAACGTCAGGGGCCCATCCTATGCCTGGCCCACTGGAGGTGAATAGGGTGAAAACGCAGACGCAAGCAGCCTCAATGATCCCAGCGACAGCAACACCAACGAATGGGAGACGGTAAGTTACACTAACGCGAAAAACCGCCGTCATCCAAAACAGCGATGATCCGGCGGTGAAAGCGAGGATTGTGACCATGAGTACACCAAAGAGGAGCACGACCGCTTCCAAGAGTTGCCAGAGCAGAACTTAAGAAACGCAGGACGTGCTGTTACGGAGACGGATGTAGACTCGGGAAAAGATAGGCGTATTATCATACGCCGGCTGAGGTATGGTGCACTCAATGCCATGATGAAGGCCACAACAGGGAATATTGTACATTAGGAGACTGTGTGATGTTGGGTCTTGGACATGTCAAAGTCGCAAGTAGAAGCAAGTCTCAGACGAAACCGTGATGGAGCGAGGATGAGAGGGGCCGTAGATAGGTGAGGACTGGGTTTAAGTGGGAGAGAGCTCTTTGACCCAAATGCCTGTATATGCCCGTGTCACAAGAGTTATTGTATGGCGGCAAATCGCAATTATGCAAGCCGTTTATCCAGGAGATGGTGAATCTTTTTGCCTCCATCCACCCTGAACTTGTCGCTCAGACACTGTGCGAAGGACCATTCATACAGTGCGACCGTACGTCTTTGGAGCTACCCATGAGACGGCGGCTCTTGTTCATCTGGAACAAAAAGACGGATGCACTCCCGGAACGAGATCTCTTGTTCACATAGAACATGCATATCTCCACCCAGGCAGATTACGTTTGCTCCTCCTCCATCGAAACAAGGACAATCGACCTCCCCACACGCCTTTCCGGCGTTTCTTGTTCACATAGAACAAAGACATCCTGACAGGGGGTCAGCACAACGCACCGTGGACGAGGTTGCGACCAACATGCATGAAACTAGGCTGAGATCTTCTTGCATCCAAGAATGAAGAGACACCACAACTGGGTTCCTGGTATACTGACGGTCAATGGCATGGATGGGCCGTATCTTTGGCCCCCATTGAAATGTTGGTGCGAAGAGTTTCAACCAGGTTGATACAGTACATGGCCGCGATTCCCTCTTCTCTTGCTTGTTGGCTAGGCCAGAAGGTATAAGAATACACCCTTTCCCAGTCAGGATTCTTACCATTACAGCAATTCTGGTCTATCTCTCCTGCAAGAAGGACGCCGTTGGTGTTGCTGCAACCATCTACAAGAGACTTGCCTCTTTGACTCTTTCACCAACCAACATGTCAGGACAGGAAGGGAAAAGAGACAATAAGCCCAGTGAGGATACAAATCCTCCCCCTGCCCCTCCTCCTACTCCTGCTCCTACTCCCCCTCCATCAGATGGCGGTGATACCTCTTCAACCGGCAACTTGGATCAAATTCTGGAGCCATCAGACAAGAAAAGTGGCTTCAAATAGTCTATACACTGTAAGCCCCCAAAGAAAATCTAGCCAGTCACAGTATTCTCATGAACACAACTAGAAGCATCATGCTACCAAGCAAGTACCTCTACTCAATCTATTCTAGCCCGCCTGGAATGGAGAAATGGATATCATATGGCATTCATGACCGTCACTCATTATTGCGAGACACCATACTTTCAATTATTGTTCTTTAGTTTTGTTTAGTTGAACTTTGATTGACTGTTCTTCAACCTCTGTGACTCTGTCAATGTCTCTTACAAGCCTCATGCCAACCATCTCTTCACGTGACCTTGATCCCGCCTGGTTAGCACGAGGCAATTTGTCAACACACGAAGTTGACAAAGCCAAACTTTGGGTCAACTTTGAAGCGTCATCACATCGACACGAGCAACGGGAAATTGAACTCCATGTAGATATATGTAACTACCGCTTGATTCATCTGTATTTCTTTTGTCTTTCTCGCACGTCGTACTCCATTGTATTGACTCAGAAAACAGCGTCATTTATCGGCCCAAAATGCTTTTGCTTGGAAGCGAGGACGATTCTCATGAGGAACTACAAAGCCTTGCAAAGCAGGTGATTTGCCGCTTCGAAGACATGGTTCCCGCACCAGACAAGCCCGGAGCGTTTAGACTTCCACAGCAACTACTGCCAGCACCTGCCGTTGAGCTTTTCAAGTGTTTCTACGATCGAAAGGTATGTCTGGAATTATCTACTGGATTATTATTCTGATTCAATAGCAAGCGAGAAGATGTCTTCAAGTGGGCGAAGAGTAACGGGATCCTCATCGGTAAAGAGGCACGGTTTGGACCGCAACTGATCCTGTTACAGCGCGGCGAGGTTGTTATCGGGGATAACCAGATCTCATTCTCGATCGTTGTACCAGGTCTCCACAAAGCCCAGCCCATCGCTGCGGTCAGTATCACATCCCCAATCGGTAGCAACATCGCGGCTCACTCCCGCCCCGAGTTGGAACCTGGTCATGTCCTCATCCTTGAAGCAAAAGAAAGACTTGCTATTTCAAGCCAAGAAAAAGCAGCAGTAGAGGCTCCCGGGCTTTGTTTGGTATCGGCTTTGCATGCCGCAAGCTTTGTGGGACAAGGGAAGGGAGGTTGGAAAGAGGACATTAAGACTGAGGAGGAGGATCAGACAATAGCTTAACACAATCAAATCCTAGATCTAAGAAAAGCCTAGATGGAGTGTTTCCCGGACAAAAACGTCGGACAGATCCCATGTAATGTCAGGCTGAATTTGGTTTGTCGTCGGCGCTTCATGCAAACCGTCCTGTGAGGCTTCCTCATCTCGCCCCTCTCCTCGTTCAGCTGTCTGGAGTAACCATTCAAGACTTTGTGAGCTCCCATCTGAATGTGATCCATCATCTGTACACATATCTAGTGTGCTACATGTTCGTATTTGGTGCCAGATCGACGGGCTGGGATGGCAGTCTTCGATAGAGAGCTCACTCAAGCAGAGAGCTTCAGAGATATCAGCCAACTCGCCTACCCTTATCTTGTTAGCGGAGAAATCTTCTTGGTGAGCAGCTGGAACATACGGCTTTTCAAGAAACCAGCAGACAAAGCTCACAGGATTCGTTGCCTCTACAACGGCTAGATTCTCGAGCTCTTTCTCCAATATTGGCCGAGTCAAAATGGCAAACTGCTGGATGATTTCGGCCTTGTCCTTGCCTACTGCGTTTTGTAGGTGTCCAAACTTAAGGCCCTTGGCTATGGAATATTAGAACTGCGATGGGAGCTGAAGGTTCTCTTACCCGTCATGAGTGCCAATGTGGCTCTTTGATCCAAATGCCTGTATATGCCCGTGTCACAGAGATATTGTATGGCGGGTCAATCGAATACATTGTCAAGCATTGAAATCAATTCCACCGAGTCAAGCCACTTTAACGAGCTTGCCTGGACCGGAACATGAAAATCCCCGAGGCCAACCTAGCAGCTGGCGTGCTCGAGAACATGTGCTTCATCTCTGTAGGCAACCGGGCAGTCAAAGATGTTGTTTGCGATTTTCCCATCCCCACGATGAAGGGGCTACGGTAACGCTCGTAGCACGATGAGATCTGGACACGACTGCTACAGAAAGTGGCATCATCTTAGGTGACGCTCTTCCTTCGTTTCATGTCTGGGGAGTCGAGCTCGGGCATAGATAAACCGGCGTACTACTGTGTTCTCGATCTTATGGCTAGGGTATAAAATATATATAGGTACCTAGGAAATAGGTACCTAAGGAGTATAATATATTAAGGTAGGTAAGAGTAAATACTTAAGCTACCTAATTACCTAATATAGGTACCTAAGTTACTTAATTACCTAATATAAATAATAAAAAAATATAAAAATAAAAAAAAAAAAATTAAAATAATAATTATTATAATAATTAATAAATTAGTAAATATATAATTATTAAATATATAGATTATAACCTTTTTAATCTTAAAATATAAGTTAATTATTATTTTTAAGTAGCTAATTATATAAAGGAGGTATATTAAAAGGAATAAGTATTATAAGGTAAAGAGGTTAAATTAAAGTATATTAATTAATTATATTTATAGCGCTTTAAAAGAGTTTTAGAAAGGGTTTTAAGATTAGAAGTATTATAATAATCCTAAGGGGTAAAAAAAAAAGAGAATATAAGTAATAATATAAGTTAATTAGAGAAAGATTATATAGCGAGGGGTTAAGAGAAAAGAGAGGTTAAATAAAGAGATTTTAATAATATAATAAGATTAAATAAATCTTTTAAAGGGCTTAATAATATATTACTAATAATAATAGTATTTATAATAAGTTTTAGGGCCCTAAGAAAAAAATAAAAATAATTAGGGATTTTAAAGAAAATAAAAAAATAAAATAAAGCTTTTTTTAATTTAATAAGCTAATAAGGGATTAATAATATAGTTTTATTAAGAATATCTTCTAGATAAAGTAATATATAAAAAAGATTAAAAAGTAATAATTAAAAATAAAAAAAAAAGTATTACTTAATAATTAAAACCTTAAGTATATATTATTTATAGTAATAAATAAACTTATAGATACTCTAGGCCCTCTTAAATATAATAATATTAGGTTAAATAAAAAGAAAATCCTAAGCTATTTAATAAATTAATTTATATCGCGGTATCTAAGAGAGCTAAGATTAAAAGTCTAAAATACTTTCGCTAAAATAATAACCTAGAGTATATTAAAGAGAGATAATAATAAGGGTTAAGAATATATATATTCTTAGAAGAATTCTTAATAAAGAGAAGATATAAAGGGGGAGGAAGATTAAGCCTATAAAATATAATTAATATAATAATATAATAGTTATTTATAGTAATTAAGAAAATAAAAGAATAAAGTTAAAGTCTTAATATTTAATAACCCTAATTTAGGTTATTAAGAGTCTTAAGACCTAGATATAATAATTAGATATAGTAATTAGATATAATAATTAAATATAGTAATTAGATATAATAGTCTAATATAGTAATAGGGAATATAAGGGGGGAGAAAATAAAAGAAAATAATATATCTTTTTAGGGCTAAGAAATATATTTAAAAGCTATCTTTTTTAGTAATATAAATTAATTAGGGCTTTATCTTAGCCTAAGGAGTATTATTATTAAAAGGTATTTATAAAGTCTATCTTTACTCTTACTTTAAGGGCAAAGGCTATAATATCGCTAAGGAATAAATATAAGCCTTTCTATTAGGTATTATTTTTATTATTATATTCCTTAGGGGGCATTAATAAGAAGATAATAAGATATAATATCTTATTAAGGAATTATATAATATAAGCTTAAAGCTTTAAGATTATAGCTAATATCCTATTTATTAAGATTTCCTTTTATAATAAATAAGCTATATAATTAAATATAATAAGTAATAAGCTTTAATAAAGGGCTAGGTAATAAATAATAATCTTTAATTATATTTATATTATAATTAAGTAATTAAATATATTTTAATTAACTTAGTTTATAAAATAAATAAAAATATAAGTATAATTAATAAGATAATTAATTTACTCTTAATTTATAGTAATTAGCTTAGATTTAAAATTAGGGTACTTTTAGAATTATTTATTAATAAATAGGCATAGCATATAAGCGCATAGAAATATTATAGTAATAGAGTTCTATTAAGTAGGTATATCCCTAAGAAGATATAATAGCTAAGAAAAGTCTTATTAAGAAATCTAAGTAGCCTCTTAGATATCTTAAAAAGCCTTTAAGCTTTTAGGGCTCTATATAAATTAAATAGTAAGTTATTAAATCTAAAGATATAAGTAAATAATAATTACTATATTTAATTATTATATAAAATAAGCCTACTTTAAGAATAATACTAAATATATAATTATTTTTTAGTTAATTAGAGAGTTATAAATTAATCTCTTACTTAATAGCCTCGAGGTCTTTATTAAGATCCTCTATACTTAGTAAATTATTACTATTTTTATTAAATAATTACTTTAATATAAGGCTAGGCATATTATTATATACGCGGCATAAGTAAATATTATTATAGTTAATAATTTCCTTTATAATAAGGTTTAATATATAAGCTATATAGTAAATAAAGATAAGATAATATATAATATAAGGCATAAGTGCTTAATTAATCTCGCTATATAGCTAATTAGGGTTAAAATATATACTATTATTAGCTATAATAGATTATAGGCGATTTAGTAGCTAATAATTCTAAAGGGTATAAATTAAATAAAAATTTAAAGTAATATATAATTAATCTTCTAATATATCTATAAACCCTAAGATATAATATTATATATTTTAGGCCTTATTAATAAAAAAGGTAAGAATTTTAAGGATAATAAAATAATTTTAAGGCATAGACTAAGTATTAATTATAAGAGAGACCTTTATTTTTATTAATAAGGTATTAAGAGTAAACTCTTATATAGCTTAAGATTTTTCTTAGATATACTTTATAAGGGTAAGGGGGGATAAAAGATAAAAGGAAAAATAAATAAAGGTAAGAAACTCCTTAAAAAAAGGATTAACTATTATATTAATAACTAAGTAAGTATTAATAATAAATTTAATAAGATATTACTAAGACTTTATCTATTATTTAGTATTATTAATTTAATATAATATTAATATAATTACTATAAATAATTATTATATATTTTAGACTTAAAATTAAGAAGTAATTATTTAGTTAACTTAAACTAATTAACGCTAAGGAGCCTTATCTTTATAAGCCTTTTTTTCTTAATACCTAGCTATACTTAATATATTAGTCCCCTTAAGGTTAGGGTATATAAGTTAGTACCTATAGCATCAATAAAGTAAGACTAGTATACTATTACTAGCCTTAGTACCCTAGTTAAAGTATAACTAGATTATTATTATTTAATAGGTTATAAAGATTTTCTAAAGGCAATAAAAGGACTTATAGGTATTTAAATCTTAGGGGGCCCTTAATAATTAGAGTAATTATTTAAATTATATAATTAATTATTATTAGGTAAAGAATTATTTTTTATATTAATTATTAAAGATAGCGCAGGGAGGTATCTCTTAAAGTATTAGAGAGTATAATATAATAATATTAATAAGTTATAACTATAAAGAAAGAGAATAATAAAAAAAAAAAGAAAGTCTTTATAAATATAAATTACTTTAAATAATTATTACTATATAAGGTAATTAAAAAAAAGAAAAAAAAGCTAGATAAAAAATAGTTTAAATTATTATAAGAACTAATAAAATCTAATATACTATAGGGACTAATATAAATTAATACTATAATATAATATATTTATATAGCTATTACTTATATTTTATTATAATTAGCTTACTTTAAAATATATAATTTATATAAATTTTTATTTCTATTATATTAGCCTTTACTTAAATTTAATAAGTATTTTTTTTTATTTTTTTTATAATTAAGTATTAACCTTTTACTTTTACTTATTATGCCTTTATCGCTTAAATAAGGTAATTTATTATTACCTTTAAGGTAATAAAATCTTAATATAATCTTAGAAGATATTTAATATACCCCCTAGATAAATTATTAGGCTACTCTATCTAATATTAATAGCCCTTAGATAAACTCTAAATCTACCTTATACTCTAAGAGTTATTATTTATAAGCGAGATTACTATAGCGATTAAATCGCTAAAAGTCTAACTAGAAGATATCGCGTAAGCTATATTAGCGGATTACTTAGCGTAAATAAGATATCCCTTATTAATAAAAAGTAAGTAATATATTTATTATTTTCTTATACTCTCCTTTTATTAATTAAATAGCTATTATTCTATATAATATCTATTATCTATAATAATTAATAAACCTTCTTATCTTATAACTCTTATTTTAAAGGGTAATATATAATATTATATATTATATTTATCTAAATATATACTTTTAATTAGTAGTAATTAAGGCATTATATAAAGCTATTAAAAGCTTTTTTATTATATTATTTAAGAGTATATATATAATAATATAGGCTATATATTTACTAATAGCTATAGATTTAAACCTCGCTGCTATTTATATAAAGAGAGTTATATTAATACTAAATAATATAAAACTAGTAAAGATAATATATATTAGGATAAGATTATAAAAGCTAAGATAAATAAATTATAAATAAGTATAAGTAATTACTATATTAAACTACTATAAATAATTATTATATCTAATTACTATAAATAATTATTATATCTTATTATTATAAATAACTCTTATATTTAATAACTATAAGGAACTTTAATATTATACTTAAAGATAATAAAAATATAAATAATAAGATATAAATATATTAAAATAATAAATATACTAAAGTTATATTTATCTAATTAGAAATACCTCTATAATTATTTTATTTAATTAATAAAAGAAATTAAATATAATTAAATTAAGCTAAATTATTAAAGTTCTTCCTAGGGAGGAAATATAACCTCTAGCTCTAAGACCTAAAATATATTAGTTATAATCTATATAATATTAATTAGGTTTAAGGTATACCTTATAGTAATATTCTCTATTAAGTTTAAGTTATTAAGTTATTTATTAGTTTAAAACTATTTAGGTCTAAGTAAATACTATTAATTTTAATAACTCTTAGATATATAAATATAGAAATTAAGCTAATAGATATCCTTAAGTATCTAAGGAATAATTAGATTAAATTATTTTATAGGTCGCATAACCGCAGTGAGCTATAATACTTATATACTCTATTAATAAGTATAAAATCCTATGCGGTTCTTTTATTATATTAGTCGCAAATTTATTTCTTACTCTTATATTAAACTTACCTAGCCTAGGCATTTAGAAACTATATTTTATACCCCCTTACTAGTATATTTTATCTTATATTATCGATAAATAGCTATTTTATTTTACCGAAGGCATTAATTAGGTTAATAAAGTAATTATAATAAATTATTTTTATTAATTTAATATTAATTAGGAATTATATAAAGATTTCTATCTAAGAGAAAATACTCTAAGTAATCTCTTTATTATTAATTATTAGTATCTCGCTAAGATACTTATTAGGCTTAATTACTATAAGTAATTATTATATTTTACTTATAGTATAAAAGGGATATCTTTAAGTAGCTTAAGTTTACCTAAGGCATAATTAATAGGTTATAGCTTTATTTTATTAAGCTTATACTAAAGATATCTTAATATTATAAGAAATTAGCCTTATATATTAATAAGTAGGCATATATTATCCTCCTAAGACCTATTAGCCGCTAATATTAAGGAAATATAATTTATTACTTATTAAAGTCTTTTTCTTTTATAGCCGCTTAGTTACTTTTACTTAATTAACTATATTACCTTCTTCTTAGGCCTTAATATTAAGTATATTACTAATTATATTTAGCCTAGTTTACTTTTTATCTATAAGATCTAATAACTTAACCTAATCTATATTATTATTATCCTAGGGAATTAAACTTAATAGCGCAAGGGGTATTATTAGCTAGATATTAAGGTAATTAGGGTACTTACTATTAGTAATATTAATAATTAAGTTAATATAGCAAATAATTAACTAAAAGAAAAAAATATATTACTTTGCTTTATACTTATTATATATGGTTTATATTATCGCTACTTTTATTATTATATTAGCGGTAATATATATTAGGTTTTTATTTAACTTAGCCTTAACTCTAGATTACTATTAATTAAAGGCCTTCTTAGCCTTTTCCTTACGTAATTAGTTTTTTAGTAGGTTATTAAGTTAGTTATAGGCCTTTTTTATATATAAGTTTATTAATAGCTCTTTTTTAGCCTTATATTTCTTTAATAGCCCTCTAGCTAATCGACCTAACTAATTAATATAAATTAATTAATATAATAAAAAGAAACTTATTTACCTCTTAGGTAATTAATTATTATAGTATAGTTAGTTATTTAAAGTAAGGAAATAATATAAATAATAAATAAGTAATTAAAGAGTATTATAACTTCTTAAAATAAAGAAAAATAAAGAAAAGTATCTTTTTTATATACTTATAATTGCTAGGGAAGTTATATAATATAAATTATAATAAAGAGCCTCTTAAAGAATAAATATAAAATAAGTAAGGGGGTATTAATATAGAGGTTATAAAAAATAAAGAGAATATAAATAAAGAGATTAGTATTTTTAGCTAAAAATATAGCTTACCTTATAACTATTAATAATAGCCTTAACTAAGCCTAATATAAAATAATATATTCCTTATTAATAAATTTAATTAGCTTATAAAGGTTACCCTATATATACTTTATAACCTCTTTAAAATATTATCTCTTTTTATTCTCTTTTGCCTTATAGCCTCTCTATTAGCCTTATTTTACTTACCTTTAGTATATACCTTTACCGTTATATCTTTTACTTCCTTTATAGCCTCTTTATAGAGGCTCTTTATTTACCTATTATTATAGCTTTACCTTTAATCTTCCTTACTATAGCTTACTTAACCTCTTTTATATTATATTTATTTTCTCTTAAATTACGCTAATAACCCTATAAGCTTTTTCTCTTTTATTTTATTATTATATATTATAATAATTAAATATATTAATCTTCTTTACTTATTTTTTTAATATTCCTCGCCTATATAAAATTATTTCTTTTATACTTATAGTAATTTCTTTTCCCTTAGCTTACTTAGCCTCTCTTACGCTATATTTACTTTTTCTTAACTTATATTAATAACCTTATTTTTACTTTCTTTATTATTTTCTTTTTAAATTATTATTTTTTATATAAGGGCTTTTTCTTTTTATTATAATAATCCTTTATATTAACTCTTTTTTTTTAATTTATTTATCTTTATATATTTCCTCTATATCGCCTCTTATTATTATAGCTTATATTTTTTACCTTAAAACCTATTAGTCTATTTAATAAGATCGCCTTAAATATTTATATAAATATAATATTATAGCCTAAGCTATAACTTAAGCTATTAGCCCTAATACTAATAATCTACTTATTAATACTAATAAAAAGACTATACTTATTAATTAAGCTTTACTTTTTTATCTTTATTGCCTAAAGCTTAATAATATATTTTTTAGCTACTTATCTTTATATTATTACTTATTATTTTAGCTTTTTATTAACTTAAATATTAATAGGCTATTAAAAAAAGCTAAAGGCTTATTTTTATTAAAGCTATTTTTATTTATTTTATTTAGGAGGTTATAATTAATTAAGCTATATTAATTTCTAATATATAGATTATACTTAATATAGTCTATACCCTCTAAGAAGCCTCTAAGTCTATATTAATTAATATATTTACTAATAAGTATATTTTTCTTTATAATAATATATAATAATTTAATATAATAATCTTATTTTAGCTATTAATATTATTACTTAAGTTATTAAATATAAAACCCTTTTACCCTAAGATATTTATAGTCTTAGGTATATATTAATATATTTTATTTCTCTTAAGATTATTATATTAACTAATAGTATTACTACTTAATTTATAGTAATACTTATCTCTAAGGGCCTATATAAACCTTAATAGGCTTTTTATATTTATATTTACTTATATCTTATAATAATAAGTTATAAATAATTTAATACCTTATAATAATACTTAGTTAACTTTTTTTATTAATTATACCTTAAATATAAGTTATTTTATTTATTTTCCCTCTAGGTTCTTATTTATATTATAAGTAATTCTTAGGTAATCTTATATTAGAAATACCTACCCTAGGTACTTATATCTTACCTATAAATAAATATACTACCTATAGGCTACCTATTTTAACTCTTAGGTCCTATGTATACCTATGGGCTAGGTATTTTATGGTCTACTTATGGCTAATAGAGGCATCGTTGATTATAATAATATCGAAGCCAGGAGACCCTTGTTTTAGGAGCAGTTGAGAGGAATATGACCCTTAGCTTTGATGAAAGCTTCACCCATAAACTAGACGGCAGAGACGTAGCTGGAGCAACGGAGATGCTTGACGTGTGCGGTATCTTTGCCTTTGCTCGGGATACGGTATTGCTGGGAACGAAGTGGAAAAGCAGGATGACCAATGATCGAACGGTGAGGGTATGGGACGAACTTTGCGTATCCGAATTATAGAAAGTGCAAGGAATCCAGGATAAGGAGGAGTTGTGAGGGGGTGGTGAAGGTGCTGGGTATCATGTGATATCGAATGTGGAGATCCTGGGGAGGGGCATTAAAATATCCCGCCGACAACGTCCATCACATGGACCTCTCGAAACAAAGTTTCATCGTCTCCGACGCGGATCACCCATGGCCTCAGCACAAGAACAACAGCTAGACTCTTCCTCTTTGCGCTCAGAAGGGTTCGTGTGCATCCAAGACTCGGCGCTTGGACATGAGGTCGAAAAGTTGTACAAGCTGGCCTTCCCACTGCGAACGCAGATCGGACTGGAATTTTGCAGGCAGAACGTTCTCGAAAATGAGGTGCGTGTAGAAACTTGACTCCTTCAACACATCCTCTTTCTGACATTTCCAGCGACTTCAAACTATCCTCCGTTCCTTCTTCGACGCGCCGTGCCTCGGCCTTTATCACGCGTACGCCTGCGATCCTGACCATACCTATACCTTCATGAAGAAGCTCGGCCCCGACCCGCCCGCGATTGTGATACATCTGTTCACCCCTGAGACGCGTATATTGGTCTTTGCACGTTCGCACCTACGGCCTTTCAGGACTTGGCATACGTCCAACGGCATGCTGGAAGTTACAAATGCGTCTTTAAGGAAAGCAAACATCACGGGTAGGGAAGTTGTGCTGGAACATGGAGGCTTGTAAGCTCACGTTTCCACAACTCGGCTGTTGCTAATACGGTCTGCAGAATTGTTGCGGACACCCGGCTCTGTTTTCGAACCTTGACAGGGAGTTCAATCATCGCTATCTTTGCGGATAAAGAGGGGAAGGAAATTAAAACCTGGGATAAGATACACCTCCGAAAGGCTGACAACCTAGAGCACGAGGTTGCTGAGATGGAGAGATCAGGCATATGGACAAATTTCACATTTGTCTGAAGGAGAACGTGAGTCAACCGTTGCGCATCCAACGTACAGTTGGCTATGTGGGTGCATTGGCACCTCCTCTCGCTTCCGAAGGACTCTCTTCCGCAAACGAGAATCCGATGTTGTGGGATTTAAAGATGTTCCTTCTCAAAGGGCCCGGGGGGATGATGAACTCTTGAGGTATCACCCTTGCGTCGGTCGGGATCCCAAGGTGGACGGACGGTGCTGGCATCGATGAGCTCTCCAGGATCCGTCAACTGCCGAGAAACCCCCTGCACTTGTTGGACGGCAATTCCCGCTTCGACCATGGGATCGTTCGTACTACCAGATTCGGCAACAAGATTTCCCAAGGACGACTGGATGATGCTGTTGTCTATTTGTGTCTTGCTTCGTTTCCGAGGCGGCGAGGGGCCGGCCTGTAGACCCGTACTCGTCTGTTCCTGCTCTGCAACGGATCTATTCATATCTTGACCGGCTAATATCCTGAGAGCTCTTCGTCTTGATAGAACGCGAGCTCTGTCGTTTCCCGCCGATCTTTTGCATGTGTGGTCCACGAACAGGCTCACTAGATTGAAAGTCCGCTTGCAGAGAAAACACACTTCGTGGCAATTAACATCTGCAAGGTAAACGCTATTAGTAGTTTTTCACTAGCGAGGAGAATAAGAAAAATATATATTAGCCAATATTAGGACTTTAAAGTCTCCAAGGACTATCCTATCTATATAAAAAGGTCTAATATTATGTGCTAGCTTATCTAGGAAGAGAATATAAGCTTAAAGCCATATATATCGTTTGATTAATACCTATTATTATAGCTATACCACATGGTAAAAGAGATGTGCTGCTCTGTGTTTTAGGTAAAGGTGTAGTTTGGTTAGGCAGCGAGATTCCTGCCCAACGCCGAATCGTCAGTGAATGTCATGCCTAAAACGCGGGCTTGTTCTCTCAGCTAGGCCCAACTTCACAAACATTAATTCGACCTAAAAGACACCCGCACAGTAAGCCATTCAGTCATACCCTAACTAAAAAACAGTAATCTAATAGCTTATTCTAGATATTTTTCTGTCTCATACCAACACAACAAAATGCTGCAAGAGTGCCCTTTCTGCCGCGGTGAAGGAGTGCATGGTGGCGTCATTTGCACATTCTGCAAGGGCGAAGGGGTGAAGAAGTAACTTGGTGTTATGTTTATTGAGGAGGACTGAGTGGAAGCTGAGAGCTACGGTATTTTGAGGAATATAATAAGTCCTTTATAATGCAAGCTGCAACTAGACAAGCTACCTATCCAGGTGATGTTGAATCTTGCTGCGTGGGTATTCACCCTGTGCTGTTGTTGTGTACTGTGCTTGAATATATTCACACGGTGCGATTGAGGCCGCGACCCCCGCCATGGGTGGGAGCGACGGTTTTTGTTCACCTGGAACGAAATGTCTCATGCCACTTACGAAACGACATCTCTTGTTCACACAGAACAAGAATGTCTCTACCTAGATCACGCTAGCTCTTTCTCCATCAAGACAAGTGCATTTAAATGGGTGGGTATGCGCAGGTAGTTCTATATAAACAAGGGATCTAGTTCTGGGAGTGGCATGATAAGTCTGTTCCATGTCAACGAAAACCTTCGTTTTCGACGCTGAACGAGGGGGAGGGGATAGTGTGTGGTCTCTTGGGGCCTATGTCACTGCCTAATAATAAGAACATCTGCTGCTAATTGGCCCCATGGCCTTGCCCTCGCAGACGGCTTGCATTTGCCTCTTGTTGGTATCATGCTTCACCCTCCAACAGGTCAACTCCATGTCGGGTAGTCAAGAAAAGAATGCGCCATGATTTGCGGAAATGTAGTCGGTTTTGTTGGCCGTGAGGTCACTGGTTTTCAGATGCATATAAGCTGTCCATTTCCACCGTCGAATAAGTCAGGGACCAGCGGCTACATCGGTACCTTTCCAACCTCTGAGCATCTTCATTGACATCGCCTTCTCCAGCAAGCACTCCTGAGCCATCCCAGGCCCCAATAGACCGAGGTAGGACTGTTGTTTGCGATAATCACAGCACGCTGCTAACACACTCGTATGAGTAGCAACATGTGTAAGGAACTTGTACCACGCACTCAATACATGTGCTTCCACGTGCTGGATCAGCCTTCCTTCCTCGCCGAATGGAAAGATTGTGGTAACCGTGGCCAAGTCAAGGCTGCACCAGAGTATCTGGCCCAAACGACCAAGAGACAGCCCTGCGAGGACTGCAAGAGTGAGGGTAAATGAGTGTGGACTGAATCTGAGTGGAAGAGAGTTCGTTGATCCGAATGCCTATATATGCCTGTATCGTAAATAATAGGGCGAGTCAATTGAATCCCTTGTTGAAGCATTGAATGTCCCGGATCGGAATATGGAAATTCCCGAGGCCAGCCTGCATAAACATGGACATGGCCTCCCTGCCGCCATCGCTTCTCCCCCTCCTCACTTCCAAGCAATACTCAACCCAAAATGTCATCTCCCATAGTACATCCTCCTCGGCGTATCTCTAGACACCGGTTTCTTTCCCTCTATCAAATCGACACTGACATCGCCCTTAAATACCCCCGGGACCCTGCGTCTGGCGATCTTGTTCCAGAGAACAACATCTACGACGACCTTGAGAAGCATGAGCCCTGTCCACATGTCATCCAGAGCTTTCTTCGCCTTCCAAATGCAAACTTCATGCCGTTTCTGAGTGGCGGGTCTCTCCAGAAGCGGCTGGAGTCAAACCAACATCTCAACGACCGCCACTATTTCCTCAGCGTCTTGAGGCTGGAGCCCAGGAGCACCGTTGAGAGATGGGTTGCTGAGCTTTCGGGCGCGGTGGCCTGGCTTGAGTCTCTGGGCCTGGTCCATGGGGACCTACGACCCGAGAACTTGCTACTCGACGCTGGAGACCACCTCAAGCTTGTTGATTTCGACTGCGTCGACAAGATAGGGAGCCACTCACAAGGAGGCGCTCCGCCATGGTATCGCGTGCTTGGTCTAGAGGCTGGAGCGGATCGTGGAACCTTTGGTATCAATGGGCCACGGACGGAACAGTTCGCCATCGGTTCCTTACTCTACACCATGGCACGCGGACATGAGCCGTACGCAGAACTGGAACCAGGACCGCACATTGTTGATCTGTTTCGGGACATGAAATTTCCCGACCTGGGCGATGGATATTTAGATGCCATTATCGATCGATGCTGGAAAGGTCAATATGACTCAGTTGAGAGCCTCGCCAAAGAGACGGCGGGCTTGGATGGTGCAGTTACTCTACCTCGGGCTGAGGTATTGGAGCAAGGCTATATTTCTGAGATGCGAGATCGATGCCAACAGTTGGTGGACGAGGGCTTGCTAGAGACGGATGAGTAGATGCAATCTGCAAGAATTGGATGCCCGAATCCTAGGATTGCAAAAGATGGCAAATAGACTTACTTGGTGTCTGATTCTCATCAATCACCCTTGAGCATAGTTTGATAGACGGGAATATATGCCTATTTCAAAGATGAACCCGAGAGACATCCCGCCACATCCCGCTACTTCCCGGCTGGCATTTACCTAATCACCTCTGTGTTGATATTTGACGTGGGATGAGAACAGGGATGAATTCCGCGTGAAGGAATATTTCCGTAGGATTGACCCGTTGATCATGGAATTGGCTGCTTTGAAAGGGGGCTAATGAATTACAATGCTGGATATAGCGCTGAATAGCAGTCGGTGTTGCTAATCTATGCATGCTGGCAACTCACTGGCCCTTGGAAGTTGAAGTTGGCGAGTGACGTTTGACATGTAACTGAGGCGGGGCAACTGAAGGTTGAGCCACCCAGAGTGACTGGCGTGTGATAGAGAGAATGTCGGGTTGTATTTTAGCATATAGGCAAATGTCAATGTGCTATTCCACTGAATGCACTCTCTGCTCTGGTTTCACGCCGAGAGTATTCAGGGGTTGGACTTACGCGGCCCACCAGAACGAAGTCTAGAAGGCTTTTGAACCCACCCTGAACGTGAAATAAACTCTCTTGCATGAAAGTTTCTTATCATATCATGGAGAAGTGGATGAGTTGATGCAGGAAGCCACCGAGTCTAGCTGTTTGTGGCGTTGACCCAACTGCACGACATTCTCTAGTTGCCCCCACGCAGTTGAGAACAACAAGAGAATTCTTCAAGGGCATGAATTGAATATTCTGCTTTCTAATGACAAGGAAAGATGTATGCGTGTGGCCCTGACCTGAAACTTGACGTGGGAGTAAGCAGGGAATGGAATTCCGCAGAGTGGAACAATTCCGCGAGGATGGGGGGATGTGTAGGCTTTATTGAGCAGTTTACTTCTCACAGAGAGGGTTCGTTATTGGTAGTGTTGCCGCGTAATATAGGTAATGAAAATCTTGACTTCACTAGCTCATATCGTGTTGAAGTAGTCGGCGACTCCATGCCGATTGATTGTGGTCTGTATAACCACGCTATTGAATGCTCTCCCCCCACCTGCTGATCATCAGATAAGAGATATCTATAGTAACCAACCTCAGGCTAAAAGGTGACCAAGATGACACGAAAACATCAGTAATCAACACGCAGGATTGGTCACCATCGAGTAACCCAAGCGTCCTTGATCCAATTCTGGTGACATTCGCAAATCGAGCTTGGCACCTCCCGACCTTCTGGATGGTTGTGGGCTTGGAATGATAATGGACGAATCCGTTTGGCCAGGTCGTTTAGTAAGTATTAAATCTCTTGCTATACCCGTTCGTCCCGTCTGGCCACCCACTCTCCCCGGCTGGCATTTACCTAATCGGCTCTTGGGTTCTGACCCACTGACAGTTGTTCGGCCTTATTTGGACGGTCGCGTGTCCAGAAGACGAATCTGGACTTTACTTTGAGTGTAAATGACCTGTATGCTCTGATAATCCTCGCGTGATTGATCTACGACTTGGTTGACATTCGGGAACACCCGTAATCCTACACGTGGAGTCTTGTCCACTCTCCGGATATTAAGAATTACATGTCAAGCACGGAACGAGGACCGTTGTAGCATCGTGGGCTTTGCTCCGAAGAGCGTGGATATTCTTAACCCGGTATAGTATCACATCCGCGATCCACCACGGAGCTTTAAACCAGGCAAGTATGTGCGAGATCCGACATCATCTTAGACCCGGTCAGCCAAGCTATCGGGTCGCTAGGAATGTCTGTGTGTCAGGATCATCCCCTGGACGTGGGATAGAATGGCCAGTGAAAGGAAGATGAAGGCAAACAAAGTAACGCCATCTCACATGTTGTGGAGCTTGTCCAAGCCGGCGGTACCAGGCCTGCAACGTCAAGGGATGCACGGATTGACAGAGATTTTACGCCTAGACAGGGTGATCCCTTGGCAGGCTGACAGCCGAGGTATTTGCCAAGAGGAAAGCTTCCAAAAGAACCTGCTGCTAAACTCAAATGGCCTGTTATCAATCTCATCTACAGCCGCCAGACGCCTCTCGAACATCGTCCGCGTCATCCGCGCGGTCCGCATTTGGCTCGAGTTTTTAAACTCGGGCTGAAGGATCATCAAGCTATCGCCCTTTGGGATTCTGTTGCTTCAAGAGTGGATCGAAGAGTGACGTTGCATCCACAGCAGGCGAGGGATGGGCACCTTGTGTTTTATTTTCTCGGCCTAGGAGAGTCATTATCGGGCAATCAATGTCTTGGGCGATGAGAATTGCTCGCGTGAGTGTAAAAATTTGCCGCGCTAGACGGGGCCGAAGGATTGGCGCCACGTTGGATGCCTCTTCCTACAGTACAGTAACAGTGACAGTAGAGCTGAAAGGAGACTTTTTGTAAACTTCGCCTGCTCCGATCATTGCGGTTTTCAGGTCTCGGTGGACGGAGAGAACCGACCACCCCGACGCGTCCAATGCTGCTTAAACCCGGCTGCCTCACTGTAAATCATTGCCGTTTATGTTGATGCCCAGCATCAAGGGTCATTACCTTGACCCCACTGGTTGCTCACTGCAGTCAAGATCCTGCGCTGCTTGCGTCGGCGAGTCCGCCCATTTGGTTCATCCTCCGGGAAGCTCTTCTGCAGAAGCCACGCGGGGGATCCATGAACCGGGGGGTCGCTAGGCAGCTATATTCTGTACCCCTGCAACGATCGGCATCAGGCTATGGGATGTGGCGGTTTGCCTTACGTACGGGGCTTGACTAGTTGATGTCTTCAACGGCGGCCGAAGCACAGTCGTCGATGGAGTGAGATGGACCGAGGAATGGAGACAATAGACAAAACACGAGAAATGGAGGGTCTTGGTGATGAGCTCCTCGTACTGCGTAGTACAGGTGAAAGACCCTTCTCATGTCTTACTGATGCATCGGCAGATGATCAAGCTTACCCAACAAGGAATCTCACCCGTCGATCACTCTCACATCTCCACGTTGTTGGAACCACTGTTGGCCCATGGCAAATGGCAAAGGATTCGATCGATTCAAAGTCTACCCACGCCAAGCTAGCAAATCAACGGTCATGGTTCATATCCCCCCATGCCCGAGCTCGGCCAAATACGTTCGGCTGTTCCGACCGGAGCTGCTTCTCTCTGTCTGTCTTCTGGGACTAACCCTGAACGCAACGTCGTCCACAGTCGCATGATGGACGAGATCCATCTGATTAGCTTGCCCCTAGTAACAGACACAAACCTTGTAGTTTTATCTAATCAATCAGTGGGTCATGCAAAGCTCTACATATGAAGCTCCCATCGCCCACTGTCGATCATCCAGTCCAACCCTCATCAGCTCTCTCTTCACTCACACTCTGATCAATTGGATCAATTGGGTACAATGTCGTCTCCTGTGCTCAACAAAGAGGCCCTCGAGACCAACGACCATGGTCGCGAGGTCAACAACGAGGCCAAGTCGGCCGCTGACGCCGTCCGCGACCTGACCTCCCCTGGTGTTGTTCGCATCAAGGCCATTTCCCAGGTCATCACCTTTACCGACCGCATCTTCATCTTCTTTGGCGTCTTCCTTATCGCCTACGCCTACGGTCTCGACGGTACCGTCCGTTACACCTACCAGCCTCTCGCCACGGATGCTTTCCACGCCCACTCGCTTCTGTCGTCCGTCAACACGCTGCGATCCGTTATTGCTGCTGCTGCTCAGCCTACGGCTGGAAAGATTGCTGATGTCTTTGGTCGTGTTGAGCTCATCTGCATGTCCGTCTTTTTCTACACCCTCGGAACGATCGTCGAGGCCGTCTCCCAGAACCTTGCTACGTTTTCTGCCGGCGCCGTCATTTACCAGATTGGCTACACCATGATCCTTCTCCTCGTCGAGGTCATCATCGCCGATATCACCTCTACCCGAGCTCGTCTCTTCTTCAGTTACATCCCCGCCCTGCCCTTCATCATCAACACCTGGGTCAGCGGTGATGTGACCGAAGCTGTCCTGGGCGCTACTACCTGGCGATGGGGTATTGGCATGTGGTGCATCATCTACCCCGTCTGCGCTGCTCCTCTCATCATCAGCCTCATGGTCGTCTCCCACCGCGCCAAGAAGCAGGGTCTCCTCGTCAACTACCGCTCCTCCTTCCAGCAGCTCGGTTTCCAGAACTTTGCCATCAAGCTCTTCTGGCTTCTCGATGTCGTCGGCATCATCCTGGTCATCGCCATCTTTGCTCTGATCCTTGTTCCTCTGACCACTGCCGGAGGCTTCTCGTCCCAGTGGGGACAGGCTCATGTCATTGCTCCCCTCGTCATCGGTTTCCTCTGCATCCCTGCCTTTATCGTCTGGGAACTCCGAGCTCCTCATCCTCTTGTTCCCTTCCAGAAGATGAAGGATCGCGCCATCTGGGCTCCTCTTGGTATGGCTTGCATGCTCAACTTTGCCTGGACCATGCAGGGCGACTACCTGTTCACTGTCCTCCGAGTTGCTTTCGACTTTAGCGTGACTGCTGCTACCCGAATCACCTCGCTCTACTCGTTTGCCAGTGTCATCACCGGTACCCTCCTGGGTCTCGTCGTCTACAAGGTCCGCCGTCTCAAGATGTTCATCGTCGCTGGTACCTGTCTCTTCCTCGTCGCTTTCGGTCTGCTCATCCGCTACCGAGGTGACCCCAGCAGCTCCAACAAGTCCGGTGTCATTGGCGCCCAGATCGTCCTGGGTATCGCTGGTGGTATGTTCCCCTACCCTGCTCAGGCCTCTCTCCAGGCCTACCTTCAGCACGAGCAGCTCGCCATCATGACTGGTCTCTACCTCGCCCTCTACAACGTTGGCTCTTCCCTGGGTAACAGTGTGTCTGGTGCCATCTGGACCCAGGTCCTGCCATCGCATCTCGAGAAGAACCTTGCTGGCATCAACGATACTCTCGCCGCCTACGCCTACGCTCAGCCTCTCAGTGCCATGCTCGAGTACCCCGTCGGCACTCCTGAGCGTGATGCCATGATCCGATCGTACGAGGATGTTCAGCGCCTGCTCACCATCACTGGTATCTGCCTTGTTGTCCCGCTCATCGGCTTCTCTGTGTGCCTGCGCAACCCCAAGCTCACCGACCAGCAGAACCTGGTTGAGAATGAGAAGCCTGGTGCGGCTGTCGAGGGAGATGAGACCAAGGCCTAAGTGCAGAATAGTATAATCTGTTAATATACCTAATTCGTTATTAATTGTCTGAAGATGAATGAACTTGGATGTGACTCGATATGCCTCCCAAGCGAACTCTACATGTACGAGTGATTGCCTCTAGCACACGCCAACCATGCCCCCATCCTCGCCATTCAGTCCAAGGAACAGCGAAACACCCATTCTGATCCAGCCGGACTGTATGTGGGCGACCCTGGTGGCATGCTATAGCTAGGAGTTCTGATCAAGTACACTGAAGCTTGGCACTGGACTGGCTTGTGTGGAGAGAGTTCGAAAAAAGGTACCCGAACAAAGGATCTCATGGGACGATGAACATGCCCCTCTGGGACCGGCTCGCAAAAGAGAAGCACGTATTATTTACCCTCGCATCCGCTTTAGTCTGCTATTGATGAGAATACCACGATTAAAAGGCCAAGTACGCATGCAGCCGTGAACGGACGATACACGAAGATCGGGGATCCCTGGAATCGCGTACGGGAAGTCGACGTTCCGTAGCGTGGTCGAGACGATGAACGCAATTGGCATCGACATCCGCAACATTTCAGCACTTCAGAAACTCAGCTCAATCCCTTTCTCGACACTCGCCTTCTACATGGTGATGGGGTCCGGCCCTGGCGACGAGCAATACTCAATACAGACCAGTCAAGAGAGAACAAGTCAAAAGTAATTGAGCCGGGCGACAGCAGACTATCGCAACTCTACCAGATGATGACTCGTTGGGAGACCGATCTTAGATGCCAACCCCCGATAATCTTCAATGACAAAAACGACCATAGACAGCGCGATTCTTCCACAAACGTATCTACATGCGAGGACGGGCGAACACTGTCTCGAAGCTTGCATCCTGAGTCGGTGTTTGAACAAATAGCGAGAAGTCTTGCTTTCTCTTCACAAGTGGCGACCTCGCTTGTAATCTTCAGGCTTCAGTCAGTGATGGGCGTCAAATATGGAGCGACATATTCGGCTCACCCTTCGTTTCTTTTTTCAAGTGATACATTCGTAGCGTTGGTATTATTCTTCTTTCACTGCGGACCAGAAGAGCCACGCGTTGAACGGACGCGCAAAAAGCAAGCGTAGCAGCATGAAGTTGTGCAATGTCGGTGTCCCTCGTATTCATTGGAGAGTAGCTGTCGCAGACGTTAGCAAGCGACAGAGAAAAAAGGCAAATACTTACTTGCGTGGCTGATTAACGAGCCCCAGATTCAAGGTCCTCGACTTGCTCACCGAGCAGCCATGCGACAATCGGCATGAGAATGGTAGATAGGTCGTGGGCAATGACAATGAATGATACGCCATGGACCGCCTCTCGGGGGTCTATTTCGAAGCTCAAGGGAATTCTGAGGCCACGAGCTGCCGCGGCCTCAAGCCGTTCTGGTCGAGCGGTAGCCAAGACTTGCCGGCGTGGATAGTCAGGGGCGTCGAGCTCCCACCTCATGTTAAGCTGCACATGCCAGACATATTCTGTCTGGTCCTCATCGCCCTCTACGAGAGGCTCTGTGTTGCTTCGATCCCAAGACATATTGCAACAAGCTAGGATGGTCGACCGTGTTGGGGATAGAAAGCAATAGAGTGACGGAAATGGGGTTGGAAGTCACAACGTTGGGCGGAGATGTGAGGTTTATGGTGGAAGTTTTGAGTCAGGAAAGGATCTTTTTATGTTGGAAGGTGAAGTTCCTGGCAGCTGGCGGCGGCTGTCAACAATACACTGCACCTCAATAGGGGATGCGTTTGCACCCATTAACACCAGAACGAGATACGGCTCAGTAGGTGCGTTTGCGCGCCCAACGTTGACTTCACTTTGATTAGTGACAGCCGCGATTAAAAGTAGCGTTGACTTTCTTGCTTCTCTTCTTTTTGGACCTTGGGGTGGTATGTTGCTTGTCGCAGGTAGGGCGTCGAATATGGGACCAAGCGCTCGTCCCTGGCGTTTTATTCCTATTCCTTTTATGGTAGTTTAAATTATTTACATTGAAATCACGGAGACTAAGCTCACTTGTTAACAGAGACACCTTGGAGTCGTGGACTTGTGGTAGCTGAAGGTGATTTCGAAGGCTTCGTTGTGAAGGGCCCACCATGCCCACCATCACCATCAGCACCATCACCTCCAAGAAGCCTTCTCACCAAGTCGGCGGGTGGTCATCCTGCTTGCTCTATCAGTCGATATGACCAGTCATCATGGTCGTCACCGTCAGAACCGGTCAAGCATGACCGCTCAATTGGCCAGGCCCCAGCATGGCGATGTCCATCTCCATCTCTGTTATGTCTGGAACATCAGGCTCACCGTAAAAGGGCTCATCTTCTGCTGAGGACAGCTCCAATCCAAACCTCTAGAAGATTGATTCCTAGTGGCGCGTCTACCCAGGACCGAGATAGGTTCCGGCTTTCCTCAACGCCGATTCCCTGAGTGTAGTTTCGGCGGTGGGTGAGCGTATCAACAGACGGCTCCGTGCGCATTGTGGCTGGGTGTTGATGGAATCTGGGACGTGATCGATGTTGGTGTTGGATGAAGTTATATTGAGAGCTGGGATGACTTGGACCAAGTCTTCCCATGGTAGGGCCTCGGGGGTTGTGGGCGTCGCCCTCTCCTTCGTGGCTTTTCTCGAGGTTGCACTGGAGTCTCGCGATCAGTGACTTCATGTACTTCAGGTGTCCCGATGTTTTGTTTAAGAAGCCGCGCGGGATGAACTGAAGTGGATGGAAAGGTGAAGAATGAAACGCTCCGGTTTGATGAAGCAGTTGGTGGTCGTGAGAGGTCCTTTGACGATACAGGTAGCTTTGTCTATCCAACCCAGGGTGTGCCAGGATTCTCCATCATGTCGATGATAACCCAAAAGCTATTACTTATTGGGAAAGTAAGGAGTTGTCTCCCCCATCACATCACCCTTTTCCAAGTAAAAAGGCCAATTGCTCAACGGTAGACAATTATTTGAGCGTAGGCATCTGGTCAAATACATGTACAGATCAACGGCGCACAAAGTACGGTGATAAGGCAGTGGAGTAGATTGGTACATCAATTTGGCAAAGCTTCATTTTGAGGGTTCCCTATTTACAAGACGTGAATCCCTTTCTCGAGGGCACTGATGCCACACTCCCATCCACTCCCCTCACAGCATGTCCACCACCTTCCATGCCTGCTTGAAGGCAGCCTTGAACTCTTCAGGCCCAACTGGGTGATCCTCTGCAGTGAGCTGCGTGATGGCCTCAAAGTCGATGCTGTAGTCCAGCTTGACTCCTCCGACGGTTGCACCGAGTGCCTCGATGACGGTGTCGAGGTCGGAAGCGGTGACTTGGTAAGGCACCCCATCGAGAAGAACATGACCGATCTCAGAAGGAGTCGTCTTCTGCCAGATCATGGACAAAAGCTCTGCCTCGACGGTAGGCCATCCACCATGGTCCCACATCTCTTGCTGGAAGTCCTCGTGACGGACTCCAAGTGATTCGGAGTGAAGGGCTGGGTCGATGTAGCACTGGAGAGAGTCGAGCATCTCGATGTCTGTCTCCTTCAGGCTACGGCGGTCGTCGGTGCGACAGATGACAGCCCACTTGAGGAGGAACAACATGAAGGACAAGTCCTTGCTCATCGGGTGAGCCATGATCCTGACGAGCTTGTCGCAAAAGTCTTCGCTCAAAAGGTGGTTTTTGTTCCACTCGGCGCTGTCTCTGAGCGAATCGCCGCTCGGCTGGTCGTTGAAGTCGATATCCTTGGCGTAAAAGTTGAAGAGGTAAAGGGGGTCCTTGTGGTGCAGGCGAAATGAGAGCTTCCAAAGAAGAAGTAGCTTGGGTCGATCGTCGGCAGTCTCATCCAACTCTTTCTTGAGCGTAGATCTGTTCCATCGACCTTCGGGCAAATCTGAACTACGCTCAGCCCAGCGAAGGTGGTCGTCGGCGTCGTCAAACTCTTCTCGCGGGTACTCAGGAGGAACGGGGTCGGAGAAGCCATGGGCCTGAACAAAGGCCTTGTGCCATTTCTTGTTGATCTTTTCGATGGCGATCTTCTGGAGGGCACGGTGTTGGAAAGCACGAGAGCCCTTGGTGCGGCTGCGTCGACATCTGGGTTTCTTGACCGATGGCCAAATGTCGCGGGTTCGGCGCTGGGCGAACAGCTCGGGCGATGCCGATTTCTTCATCTTGGAGTGGCGATGAGGCAAAGAAGATGAAGTGATGCTGATGAGGGATGAAAATAGCGTGGTACAGAAGAGAGGTCGTTTGTGTGATAAAGAAATGGGGGTTGGATGTGATGGTTGATTGATGCTGCGGGTGATGTAGAACGGAACAAAACAAATCTACCCGAGGAGTGAACGAGGTATGCACACAGGATTCGAATCCCGAATGAGGAAAATTAGAAAACAACCCAAAAGGGTTTGCACCGCATGCTCGTTCAAACAGTGCCGGTCTTATCGGAGGTTGATAACCGGCAAGGCGCAAACAAACAACATCACCGTCACCACACTCACGTTTTTTGCTGCAAACGTTGAAATTAAGCCCATCACAGTAAGTCATGTGTCTATTAAAGCGATCGATATACATGATCGGAGTAATTTTGGGCATATCTGCAAAACATGTTTGATGTAAACCGTTATGGGAATGGTAAAGCCATGGAGATTATTCCATGTACCACGTCCATCGTGAGAGTAAAAACCTCCATACCCAAACGCGCTGCTTACCTGGCTTACCCCATTTGAGCATTGATGTGTAATTAGTAAGATACGGACCAACTCACGACGTCATTGAGCTTGAAATTGTCCGGCATCGTGGTTGGGGCCATGCCCTCAGTCGACACTGGCAGACGGCCCTTTGCAGTGGTAACCCCGTTGCGACCTGGTTACCCCGTTACGAGCAAACCTACAGCGATATTGAAAGCCATTCACTATCTTCTACAAGCCAAGCGGGGTTTGGCCGATTTCTGCCTGCCCATTCACTCTCCTCTTCCACAACCATCACACAAACCTCACACATCCATCACCATGACAGACTACAGCATCCCGGCCGCGATGATCCATCGCGTGATCCCTTCCATGTTCAACGCTGGAGATTTCCCCGTGGAATGGATCGGCGATAACCCGACTCTCGACGAAAGGCGCCAGTACATACACGACTACGTGAAGTGGCGCTTGCCGCACGATGATATGGAGAAGCAGGAGAGAGAGCTGCGTGACTTGGCCGAACGAAAAGCAGCTATGAAGCTTATCAACGAAGACACCGTCTATATTGGCGCGGAGAAGTTTGAATGGCTGATTGATGAGATGTTTTGGCATATATGGCGTAAGTGATCTCATCTTGATCCCTGGAATCGCTTCTTACCTTTCATCTCTATCTAGTTGGTCACCTGGGAAATACTCCGCGGTTCCCATGGCCATGCCCTACCCAAACAAATGAACCAGAGAAGATCTCCCAATCGTTCGTCAGGTGGCTGGGTATCTACAGGAGGGAGGGAGATCTGGTGAAAGCCCCAGAGCCGAGCGACAGCGCCCCCAGCCATGGCTCAGAGCAACACCGCCTTTCAGTCGGCGAGACTACCGCGACAGCCCAAGGCTTGGCCGATGCCGACAAGAGCAACGAGAGTGAGCAGTTGCAGAAGCTGAGCGAGCAGGTGTATCAGCTACAACAGGAGTTGCGGCAGCGAGATGAACGAATCGCACGGAGGGACAAGAAAATCCAACAGTGGAGTAAACAGATCTCCCAGAAGAATAGAAGAATCCGACAACTGGAGAACTTGCTACAGCTAGAGAAAGTCGAATCACAGCAAGAGCGCGATAGGCAGCAGCAGTTGAACGAGATTTTGCAATCGGATAATCGAGAGTTGCGGCGGCTGCAACAAGGTCTTTTAGAGGCGTGGCGGCAGCAACTAAATGAGCAGGTGAACCGACTGTCGACTCGGTGGTAGGTGAGGCTCCAACAACTTTCCACGCTGCTCCGACGCGATGGGTCTGGGGGGTGAGACAAAGGAGAGGATCTGTGAGGAGGCTGGAGAGGGTGCTGTCCGCGAGGAGCGTCGTTGGAGAGGACGATTGTAATATCTTGAGCGATGCTAGGTACTTCTATCATGCAACGGGGCGTCGGAAGGTGGAATGATCGGTTGAGAAGGCTGAAGGGGACAAATAACGGAATCTTGGTGAGGATACGAGGAAGAAAGTGAATGGCTCGACATGAAGCCAGCTGGGCGATAGCGTTGGTGGGTGCTACGGAGTAGGAGTGAGTGAAGCATCAATTGAGCTGTCGATCAACAAGTCTAACATTGCTCATAGGGAGCGACATCGAGAAGTTGAGAAGGATGGCGTCTGACCAACCCAAAGAAGAGCCCACAGACAAAGGAACCGAGCGACGACAAACAAGGCACCCGCTCTCAATAGATTACGGTCGATGAAAGAACGGCGAAGGCACGGCGATGATATCATTCCATCGATGAGGGATACACAAGTAATGTCTACTTAGCTTCCAGTAATACAGAAGGACGTTACCCAGAACAACCGTAAATGCCTTGACCACGTCTCGGGCTTGTTCGCGCTGCAAGAGTACAGCTAGAGGCGTACGAGCGAACTGAGGACCCCCAGCTTCGTTTAGTGACTCGATTTCATACCTAAATACCTTGATCAAGACATCAAAGACTCTATAAGAACACTCGGAACACCTCACAACCATCCCCAAAAAGCTGCCAGCCTAGGAGCAGGCTCAGGCGAGGCCAAGCAAACAATGGGATGCAGCAATCAGCGCCCAACAAAGGATATCGACTGACCCTTCACCAGGCAAGACAGCGACCGGGACAATCGAAACGGGGTTAGTTTCACTGGAAATTTGCTTTTCGATCAACTCTTTGTCTCCAAGACCTACATTTCCCACCTGTTTCGGTCAAGGACGTATCATGGTCAATCTCGCGATTGGCAAAGGTTTGGGCTGCATATTGAAGATGTGCCCATCACCAGCCCACGGCATGCGAGAAGTTTATGTTGATGAGATAGCAGCCATCCCGCATCGCTGCAGTGGATGAGGCCGGCTACTCTGGAGCTTTACGATAAGAGAGACGCCGCGCTTTCACGTTGGATGAAATGATAGGGTATAGCGGTCGATTGATACTATCGGGACAGTAGCAAATTGTCAAGCTGGCTGCTGTTAATATCCCCTCATAGACCTGCTTCCTCCCAGTCCAAGTAATATCTACCATCATTCCATTTCGCCGAGGCTGAAGGTCTTCCAGATCTTCTTCAATGGATTCGGCTCGTCTTATTCTTCTTCCAAAGAGCCTTCTGAATACCCGCTTAGCGGCCTCGAGGGGATCCTTGTCCACCACTGCGAACGACACACTGTTCGTCATGAAGTTCCAAATAGCAGAGCTTTCAGACCGACTCTCTGCGAGTCGTTGTCCCGAAACCACCAGCTCTTCTTGATCAACGTGAACGTGATGGCCCCCCCACCATCCAGGCACCAGGATCTTCGTGATGGTAATGAATGAGACAATATGCGACTCGGGCTCGAGTTCTGGGCTTGCAGCTGTGGTTGCATCGTCGAGAATAATGACCGGGTTCTCTCTGGCTCCAGGCTCTTGTGAGCCAAGGCCACTCTCCAACGGAGAGGCGTCGGCGACAGGTGAAGGAGGGGGTTGATGGTGGGGGAAACGGCCCCAGAGTGGCGGGGAGCGACCTCTCGAAGCCTGGAAATGGTGTCGAGACACCTGAGGATGGCCTCTGCGAGTGGACCGATGGTGTCTTGGGCGTCGTGCCCGAGGTCGTGAGTCACGACGGTTGTTGCGGCGCGAGGACTGGAAGCGGGCCATTGTGTTGCTGATGTTGGAATAAGGGGAAGCGGGCGACGAGGAGAGACAAAGGGAGGCAATTCGAGGCGAGGAGAGCGGCGCCAAATGTAGTGAAACGATTTGTGTGAGGGAGGAGAAAGACGGTGTTTGTGTTGGATCTGGCAGAATCGGATCGAATGCTGTGTTGATGGTTGTGTTATTTTTTTCCGCCAGCTGCCAGGCAGCCCATCCCGCCAGCACTTGGCAGATAGATGGTCGCTTCAAAAAAACATCAATGCCACCTTAATAGAGACGTTCGCATTCCTGTTGAAGTCTAGGCTCATAGTAACATGTGTAACTTCATCTTGTGCCACCTCTCTCATTCCCCGGAGGCTGAATCTCTTCCGTGTCGCCTTGCAGCCAGATTGATTGAACCCAAGAGAGTAGCTCGTCGAGCATCATGATTCGTTTTATTACTTCTTTCTGTAGTAGATATGGAGATACAGCGGTCGAATGCCTTGTTGCTAGCCCTGAACTTGATCCAAAGACACTCTGCCATCAATCGGGGTCAGTCCCTCCTATGAAAACTATACACTTCTAAGCTCGGTACTACTAAACGCTCCTATCTTAGCTATACTGGCTCAAGAATTCAAGAGACCCCTCGTGCTCGCGAAGGATTGTCGCTACATGTGCCTCGCTTCGTGGCTTGATGCTGACCTTGAAGGGAAGGGGAGCCTGCAGAATTCCCGGATTGTACGCCTCAGGGTCAAGATGAATAACCTCGCCAGTCTTGGGATCTGTAGGCTCGGCAAACTCAAAGGCCCAGAGCAGCTTGGAGGCGATGCGCCACATGTTGCGCTCCGCGAGGTGGATTCCTGGGCAGATTCGTCTGCCTGCCCCGTAGTTGTAGTGGTCGCGGTTGGCCCAGTCCGGGCTTCCGGCGTAGTCGTTTGCAAGCCTTGGGTGCTGGGCGTATCTATCCGGGTCGAAGGTCTCGGGATCTTTATAGATGTTCTCGTTGTGGTGGATTGCCCAGGTCGGGATGAAGATGGTAGAGTCTTTGGGGATCAACATGCCCTGGTATTCGTCGTCTAGAATGTGCAAAGTGGTCAACTATCGAGACTGGCAGCTGGAGAAGTAGAACAAACCTTGGCGGACCTTGTGCGGCAATGCTGTGACGGCACTATTGTCTAAGCGTTAGCTGGCTGGGATTTCTTTTGGCTTGTAGGTGAACGTACACAGGCCTCCATCGCATCCCTTCCTTGACGATGCAATTGATATATGGCAGCTTTGAAAAGTCGTCCCATCGCGGCGATCTTTCCGTGCCACAGACCGCATCAATCTCCTCTCGAGCCTTGGTCTGCACCTCAGGATGCAGGGCAAACGCCAGAATCAGGGTTAGAAGCTGAGCGGCGGTCGTATCAGCGCCTCCCTCGATGATCTCCCCAAGCAGGTTTGTAAAGGCATGTTGTGGGATCGACGAGGGCCATCCCTTCTTCTCGTACTCATCCAATAAGGTGTCAATGATACACTTTCGTTTCTCGCCTTTTGCTCGGCGCTCCTCGACTCGACGACGTGCCTCGCCCCATGTTCCATCCATAGTCTTGCCAGCGTCAATAGCGCGACGCTTCCAAAAGGCAAACGACGAGGGCATGTATTGCAGCCACGTGAAGACATCTACGGGAGGGTTTGCGCCGGGCTCCATCGCGGCTGTCCACTAGGTTTAGAGAAAGAGAGGTTAGCATGAGCTCACCTTGTGCGTGTTGCTTGGTCCACTCTGATTACCTTGTCCATGACATTGTAAACACCCTGCGCTCCAGTTAGCTTTTACTTCCTTGTAGAGGGGTCACTTGAAGGAGTCTAAGCACCTGGCACCAGAATGAGTCCGAAGTTGAGGCCCGGCATCCATAGGTGATGGAGGTGACTACAGAGGCTGTGTACCTGCGAATCTCGCTGTAGAAGTTGTCGGGGTTGTTACACAGATTGCTCATAAGTACGGTAGCCCTATGCCAGATCAGCCTTTGGGAGCGCTAACCTCCTGTGACGTAGTCATACTCTGCCTCCTGCACGCGAAAGTGATTCTCGTCAAGCTGCTTGGGTGAGAAGTTGTGCGAAATAATCTTTCGCTTCTCCCTCCATGTCACGTCCATCTGTTCGAGAGCAAGATGATCGCCCTGCGTGAGCAGTTTACCGACATAGCTTGGGGGCCTGTCGGAATAGATGCTTCCTTTCTCTACCAGAAGCTGATGGATGGCTTTTCGATCACAGAGCACCACCGTGTTTGAGGGTCCTATCTTGAGGGAGAAGACGGGGCCGTAGATCTTGGTCCACTCCTTCATCCTGCGGCATGACGCGTTAGTCGCTGTTGAATCTATGAACAAGAACTAATGAGTTGGTTCTTACTTCTTGTACAACCCCGTGGTTGGGAGCATGTGGGCATTGCCTAGGACAGGCACCGTCGGAGGGCCTTTCGGCATGCGAGGGTCCCGCTTGCCTATCTGCAACAGGCGGTAGATGACGGCGCAAAGGCCTATCACGGCGAAAGAGAATGAAATGCTGAGATTCATCGTGCCTGAGTGAAAATAGGGTAGGATTGGGAAGCAGCTTGGAGCTGGTCCGGAAGGCAGCGGAGGCGAGGTGCCTAAATGCTCAGCTTGTTATCCTGCTCGGAAGGCTTCATGAGGGCTTCATGACTACTGGGCAAGCCCAAAGACTTGTCCTCCGTGGAGCATCTTCGGGTTGACTAACTTGGGGAGTATGGAGACCATGGCGCCCGAACGGACGGGTGCGCCCGGTGGCCGGAAGTCACCCCGAAAATCCTCCGGACATGGACACGGCGCAATATCGGCCGGTCGGCCCCACCGACCGGCTTCCGTTCTCCGACTCACATCGGCCGACTTGACTGATAATCTGGTAGTGGAAAATTGGCGGCTCACTGCTTCTCATAAGGAGGGTACGGCCGTGTCAGGTCAGTGTTGTCCTTGGACAAACGTTCCTCTGCTACTACTGTACAGACTAGACACGTCAAGACAGATCTCTTAACCAATCATGATCAAGCCCAACGATTCCAAGATCAAGGTCCTGCGACTGGGGCATGTGTACTACAAACACAAAGACTCAGTCAAGGCAGAAAAGTTCCTGGAGGCCTTTGGTTTCATAGAGGTCAAGAGAGAGGGGAAGAGGATTTACTACAGAGGCTACGGTAGTGAACCTTTTCTCTACTGCCTGGAGGAGTCTTCTACCAATGAGTTTGGAGGGGCCGCTCTGGTGGTGGAATCCGCCGAGGACCTCCAAAAAGCCCGCGCCATCTTTCCGGACGCCACTGAAATCTACGACCTCGACGAGGCACCAGGCGGAGGGCAGTGCGTTACAGTCAAGGACCCCATTGATGGCTGGCCACTGCATCTGGTCCATGGCCAGACGCCTGTGGAGCCCGCCAAGGACTACAGGTATCTTGACTTCAACTTTGTTGGTCAATTCTCCCTTTTCAGCTGAACTGAAGCTGACCTCCTTTTTCTCAAGCCTCACAAGAAGAACCGAGCCGGCAACGAGTTTCAGAGATTTGAGAAGGGTAAGGTTCACACACGCATATGCAAGTGCGTGTCAGTGTCGCTAACAAGTGCCCGTCAGGACCGGCGCTCATCCACAAACTGGGACATTTCGGTCTCTGTGTAACACAGTTCCAAAAGACATTTGACTTTTACACCACAAACTTCAACTTTGTTCCAAGCGATGTAAGAAGTCGCACCGCACTGTGGCAGACTCGAGCTCACAACATGACGCAGATTCAGCACGACGAGACTGGACGGCACATTGCATCATTCATACACATAGACTTGGGTGAAACGTTTACAGATCACCACAGTTTCTTCATATTTGAAGGCCCCAAGTCCCATGTCCATCACAGCTCGTTCGAGGTTCACGACTTTGACGTCGAGGTGCTTGGGCATGACTACTTGCGTGACCAGGGCTATCAAAACTGCTGGGGTGTCGGGAGACACGTCCTTGGCAGCCAGATCTTTGACTACTGGTGAGAAGAGTGTTCCCATACTCTGCTTCTGGCTGACTTGCTGGGGGATTAGGTATGACCCGTCTGGCTTCATCGTCGAACACTATGTCGATGGAGACCAAGTGAATTGCCATTCCATAACCAATATTGAACTTGCCACGCCCGACGGGCTCCACGTCTGGGGTGAGTTGTCACTGATGATTTGAGATAGGAAACTGACAGGCTTAGGACCTCGATTACCGGACGGGTTTCTCACCTAAAGAGGGTGCTGTGCGAATTGGGTATGAGTGGTTAGCAGGAGTAAGCACGTCGGAGCATTTCGATGGTACATATCTGGCAAACTTTGGACCGGATAAGGTATCCCGGAGAGGGTAGAACAGAAATAGCGTTGGGGTCTCTGATGAATGTCGAGAGCTCTCTTCTCAAGGGGTCGTCTATACCTTGGCAGTCGGACAATTAACTGGCCTCAAGGTCTCCTTCTCATATTATGTGATCCTCTTAGGCCTGGGTTAGTACCGCAGGAGAATTAACCCTCAAAGGCGCGGGGCTCTCTATGTTTGGGTTGATGGTTTGTTCTTGGCGTAGCTGTTTGCCTCTTTACGGGCGTGCCCAACAACAACAGCGTTTCTTGCTCCTCTAACGGTTCTACAAACATCCAACGACAGTTTTTCATGCAATGGAATTGCTTCCAGATACTAGATATATTCTTTCTCCCCGATCCTTGTTCCCATAGAATGCCGCAACATCTCTAGCTTTGAGGGCAGAGCTGTTAACATAAGGCACGCCTTGGAAATGTCACTTTGAGCTCTTCTTGAATGGTGCAAAAGCCGAATACACAAGTTTACCCTCACAGAGCTAGCCGAGTCTATTTAGAGTCTAGTCAAGGAGTGTTACACGTCACTATCTACTCGTAGAAAACCTCGTTAATGAGAGTACCTGTGCAATCGCCATGTTAGCAACACAATGCACCAGGATTCAATCCCACCTACCAATTCCATCAATCGACACGCGCATATCGTCGCCGCTCTTGAGCCAAATCTTGGGGTTACGGGCGATTCCGATACCTTGATCGTGTCAGCGGCTTCAAGTGAAGGGGGACTCCCGTGCACTGCTTACCGGGCGGAGTACCCATCATGATGACGGTGCCGCGCTCCAGTGTAGTTCCCTGGGAGAGGAACGCAATTGCCTTCGCGACTGAGAAGATCATTTCTCTCGTGTGAGAGTCCTGCACCGTTGAACCATTCAAGGTGGCTCGAATGCCAAGGGACTGAGGATCTTCGATCACGGACGGAGATACCAGGACGGGGCCGATGGGCGCCGAATGATCAAGTCCTAGCAGTACGTTGATAGTCAGCCAAGTGTCGTTGAGCGCTGCTTTATTTACTTACCCTTGGAGAAGGACCATTGGCTGTTGCGGAACTGCTCTGTCCGAGCGCTCACGTCGTTACCGCAGGTGTAGCCGAGGACGTAGTCCATGGCCTCAGCCTCAGGTATGTCTTTTCCATCCTTGCCAATAACCACTGTGAGCTCTGCCTCGTAATCGGTGGTCTCATCCTGCACAAACTTAGGGATGTAGATCTTGCGAGGATGAGGCCCGCTGAGTGCCGTCCTGGGCTTGATGAAGAGGACAGGATGGGTGGGTACGGGCATGTTGGCTTCTTTGGCGTGATCGTGGTAGTTGAGCCCCATACATCGGATCAAGGGTACTTCAGAGACGTCGAGGGGGCCGAGAAGCTGTGGAAGAGTAGGTTAGGGACACTAGGTCGTGGTTGAGGCATGCCAGACGCACCTGGTCTACCGTCATGACTTGGCTTGTCACACTGCCATCGAATGCGGATCCATTTATGAGCTTTGCTTGCACCTTCTTGTTCTCTTTGCACGCAAGGCCAACGTCAATGGATGTGTCGCAAAGCTGGCCGCGATGAATCAAGCCATCCTCGACAGCGATGAAACGGATGAGGTGTGTCCACTTGGGCGCCATGGCTTGCAACATTCTTGGCAGGATAGATCAGATGAGGCTTGAAGAGATAGAGGGAACTTTGAGTTTGCTTGCTTCACCTTCAAGCCTCCCGGCCTGAACTTTTTGTACATGACATACGAGCGGGTCAAGGGGGGACGCAGCTCGGGCAGAATCACCCCGACGGATTTCGGCCGATATCAAGGTCAAATCCCTCCGACGGTGGATAGACTGGAGCGAAGAATTGGCGGCTACGTTAGCTAAGATGGAGACTTGTTTACTATGGGGACTTCTAAGGGGGATCATTAGCCACAGAGGGTAAAGAGCACGTTTACTAAGTAAGACAGAACACCTACTACAATCAATTTGAGTCCGAGATGGGTAAATCAATGGGTTGCTATTAGATTCTTCCGCTTAGATGGCATTCGACAACGAAAAGGCTGTCTTGACAACTATGTGACCATCTACACTTAAACCCTCTCATGCCGAGACACCAATAGTCATACCACCATCCACAGGAAGAACCTGTCCGGTAATCCACTGCGACTGAGGTAGGCACAGAAAAAGAACAGCCGCCGCGATGTCATCCACCGTCCCGAGACGAGGCCAGGGTGTCGCCTTGACCATGGTTTGATGGATGGAGCTATTCTCAAGATTCCCTCGCGCCATGCCCGTGGCGACAACGCCTGGAGCGACGCAATTAATGTTGATACTGTCCTTGGCGTGATCTAGTGCTCCAGCCCGTGTCATGTGGTCGACCGAGGCTTTCGTGGCAGAGTATGCCACTTCGCCGGGGAAGCCTGTCACGGATGCACACGATGAGATGTTGACGATGCGTCCCCGGCTGCCCCATTTCTCGTCCACATCTTGTCGTAGAAACTGTCTTATGGCGCTGCGACTCATTCTGGCCGTGCCGAGCGTGTTGACCGCCGCCATCTTAGCCCACAGCTCCTCCGACTCGTCCGCGAATGAGCAGAAGGGTGCCCAGTAGCCTGCGCAATTGATGAGTATGCTGATCCTCCCAAACTTCTGCTCCGCCTCTGTTAGCTGATGTACTTCAGTAATTGGAGATAATCGAACTTGCCTCGAGGGCTCGGCTGAAGGTCTCCTGCACGGCCGTCGAGCTCGCAATATCCGTCTGTAAAAAGATAGAGTCGCCGCCTCGAGCCGTGATGATGTCTCCTGTTGTCTTGTCCACATCTTCTTCGTAACCTTTGGCATTGGCCTTTTCCTGCAGGTCACATAGAACAATCTTGGCACCCTCGCCAGCGAGGGCTATCGCAATCGCGCGTCCCACTGACAACGAGGTTAGTTCTGGTCTGTTTAGGCGATTGGTATAGTCTCCCTCGAGGGCACAAGCTCACTTCCAGATGACGCCCCTGTGACAACAGCCACTTTTCCGTCCAGTTTTCCCTGCATGGTGTAATAGTTGAATGATTCGACAAGTGTTAATTGGCTTCAAATTCTCTCGCACCCCTTCATCAAATTTCTCATCAGGGTCACCTAGACATTGCCACCAGTAGAGATTAGCCTCGGGGATATATCTGAACAGAACCATCCATGGCCGGGCCGCAGTTCCTCTCTCCGGCGAACGGTCCCCGCCAACTGCCCCCCGCCCTTCAACATCATCAGAGCGAAATCAGGCCGACGTTGGTCCGTCCGGGGCCCACAGTGGGGCCGGTTTTACCGGGCTTCGGGGTACAGGCGACCCGGCGACATGCCGATGGAAGCAAAAAGCGACTTGAAAAGGTCTTGTTGATGTCATACAGCAAGATTAATCACGTTTGTCCTTCAACTTCAACCCCTCTCTAACAAATTACGTGACGGCTTTGAGCCATGTTCGAAGGCAAAGTTTACTGCATCTCTGGGGCCGCGTCGGTAAGCCGAGCCTCGAGCCTCTCCCCGCGCACCCGCCAGCATGTTGGCTAATTATATTGCTACAGGGTATTGGTCGCGCGACAGCCCTTCGGCTGGCCTCGAAGCGAGTGTCGGGCCTCGCTCTCAGTGATTTGGACATTCGTGGTCTCGAGTCTACCGCCCAAGAGTGTAAGTTGGTCAGCATGGTGTGTAGACGGGAGTCTGATTTGAGCAGGCAACCGGCTGGGGCTCGAAAACACGACCGTCACACAACTCAACGTCAGCATACGGGACGATGTAGAGGCATGGATCCGGGCAGCGCATCGCACCTTTGGTAGGCTTGATGGTGCTGCCAACGTGGCTGGAGTAGCTGGTGGAACAGGAGAGCAGACCATTGAAACGATCGTAAGCGTCCCAGTCTTATAACAAATCACCGCTTACTGACTGCCGTAGGACCAGCATGACTGGGACAAGATCCTGAGTGTCAACCTCAATGGCGTCCTTTACTGCATGCGAGCCCAGCTGCCACTACTCAACCGACCTGGAGGCTCCATCGTCAATGTCGCAAGCACGTCTGGAAGGCGTGGGTTACCTCACAACGCCGCATATTCAAGCAGCAAGTTTGCCGTAATCGGGCTTTCAGAGTCAGCAGCAGGCGAGTACGCCAAGCAAGGGATCCGGGTCAACTCTCTTCTGCCGTGAGCCATGATCGAATCTCAACCGAGCAATGTCTTCTGCTGACAGACCCCAAACAGGGGACCAATTGACACAAAGATCTTCCGAGATGGCGAATCTGCTGGTCTGTTCGACTCGGCGAGCATCTCCAAAGATACCCTGCTGAGCAGAATGGGCACGGCCGAGGAAGTGGCAAACGTTTTGTGCTTTCTTCTGAGTGACGAAGCTTCCTACGTGACTGGTGGTGAGTGTTCCATTGATCGTCCGTGCCAGAACCGAGCTAACTATAGGGGCTTTACAGCACATTGGAACGTGGATGGAGGATATTTAGCATGCTGAATACGACTGGGCTATTACACCTAATTAAATCCTGAGAGCTGGAGTGAAAAGGGCATTGTGTTTAATGACGATCTTGTGGCTCAGTTAACCCATCAATGGCCTAGCTTCAACTATAACGAAGAACACATGGTCAACACATCATAACATCATGACCCAATACCAACACAGTGGCCTGTTATTAATGGCGAGTAGGCGAACTATATGTCGCAATCAATAAACAACAGCTTGTAAAAACATCTATTGAGAGATCAAAAGTTCCTTGTAGCGCTTTATGAAAGTTGTTAATAACGAATCGTCAAACCATAGTGATTCAAGTCGAAATATTGAGTCATTAGGCCTAAATACGAAGCTCTCTTGTTGAAGTAGAGAGCTGGCTGAGATAGTGGGATCGTCATTTAATACGCAATCAACTACACAAAGAAGGAATAGACTGTGATTCTAAAATAATTCCATTCAAGTTCAAACAAAGGAGAGAAGAGGTCGTCTGCTGCAATCTGATGCCAACTAGTACACAACAAAACAGTTCTTTCCCTTCTCAAAAGCCCCGTTAATCTGCTTGGTGTATTCCACCAGCCCTCCGAGAAAGTTGAGCATCTCTGCATCACAAGGTTAGTCCAAGTTTGACCCATATGGTATAGGCCGGAAAGCAAACATACCTTTAGGCTTGCCGGGGATGTTGGTGCCCATGTACTCCGACTTTGTCTGTGGCAGCAGCGTCTGGTCGCCGATCTGCTGGACGAGATCGCGCCACTCCTTCTCGGCCTCGCGAGTGGCGTCGATGAACTGGCACTTGTCCCGTTTAAGTCGAAGAATGGTCTCGCAGATCCAATCACCCTGGACTTCAGCGCAGGTCGGGCCGTTGCAGAACGAGGTTGGGCCCTGCGGTCCGTACAGGAACATCATGTTTGGGAACCCGGCCGTCATCATGCCCAGCTCGGTCGACGTGCCGTTCTTCCACTTGTCCTTGAGGGTCAGGTTGTCGACACCCTTGATGTCGATGGAGAGGAGACCGCCGGTGACAGAGTCGAACCCGGTCGCCAAGATCAAGATGTCGAGTTCGCGAAGTTTCCCGTCCTCTGTGATGACGCCCTCGGGAACAACCTTGACAATGGGGTTGGACTTGGTGCTGATCAAATCAACATTGTCCTGGTTGTACACTTCGTAGTATCTCTGCTCAAGGGTCGCGCGCTTGGTGCCAAAGTAGTAAGGGGGCTCCTGGGGGGCCAGAAGCTCAGCAATCTCGGGCTTCTCGATTCGAGGGAGTGTCTTCTTGCGCCAAAACTCGTAAGCGTACTTGTTGGCGATTGGGTGACGGATGACATCCTGATAAGTTCCCAGCCAAAACGAGAGCCCTCCCTTGGTCCAAATTTCTTCGAAGAAGGCCTCTCGCTCCTCATCCGATACCTCGACAGCCGACTTGGGGCTGAACTCGGAGTCAAGGCCGGCAAACTTGGACACCCGACGCTCAAAAATCTCGGCGTACTGTGACTTGATTTGGTCCTTGTCTTGCAAAGGTGTCTGGCGCATAGGTAGGGCATAGGTCGGGCTGCGCTGGAAGACGGTCATATGAGCAACCTCCGGGGCAACATCTTGAATGACCTGAAGGCCGCTGGAACCGTTGCCAACTATGCCCACTCTCTTGCCCTTGAAGTTGATGCCTTCTTGCGGCCACTTGGATGTGTGGCAAGAAATGCCGGCGAAGCTTTCGAGACCCGGAAAGTTGGGGATGTACGGCTTGGCAGCGAATCCAGTGCAAAGGATAAAGTGGCGAGCCGTGCGATTGACGCCCGCGCTGTCGACAACGTCCCAGATGTTGTCAGCCTGATTGAACTCGGCGGCAACCACACGCGTGTTGAAGAGGATGTCCTTCTTCAGGTGCAGCTTGGATTCGACGTGATCGAAGTATCTTCGCAGCTCATCACGACCCGGGTACTTCTCCGACCACGTCCAGTCCTGCCACAACTGCTGATCCGAGAACTCGTAGAGAGGAACCGGGGTGTCGACGCGGGCACCCCTGTAGGCATTCCAGTACCAGACGCCTCCGAGGTCACCTGCGTCGTCGATGGTGAGGCACTTGAGGCCGGCTTCTCTCAGCCTGCGAAGGACGTAGCATCCTCCGAAGCCGCTACCTACGATGATGGCATCGTACTCAGGGGTGGATACAGATCCCATGACTAACGGTGGGGTGTTTGTTCTGTTGTTGCTAGGGTTGTTGCTGTTGCTGATGCTGGTGTTTGTTTGGGCTGTTGTTTGTCTGCTATATCAAGATCGAGTGCGACCGCTGGCTCGTTGGAACCTAGACTCTCAAGGGAGACTCCTTACTTTATAGACACAATAGACACATGCTCCTATCTTTTCAGGTGGCAATGGTAGTCAAGCCAGCTGCCTACTGTGTAAGATGGCTTAACGACCTCAATAGACTTGCCTGTAGAGTCCTCGTGCAAGGGTTCACCAGCACACTCTACACCTCCGTTCTTTGGGTGTGGTGCGGAGTAATCTTGTCCCATCCGTCGGGCCAACTCTCAAGATCGGTTCAATGCGCAGATTCCACCGAGCCAGGTGAGCAGGTCGGGCGATGCGACCCTGAGTTGTCCAGCATCAAGTTTCCTGTTCCCACAGGCGACTCTTCGGCTCAATTGCTCCAGTATGAACGAACAGACATTGCCCCGGGCCTTGTGTCATGCCTGGTCTGGTGAATGGCAGAGCGCGCTCCCATGGTTTTAATAGGCAGCTGACCGGCAGGCGATGGCGTGCAGAACAACACCGTTTCCCTCAATTCCTTCTCCTCTCAGACAAAGGAAAACTCGCTGCGCCCGTCAATCGATATGGATAAGAACGGTTTTGTCAAAGACGATGTGAGTATCTGTTTTTGCCGGAAAATACCGTGGGCTGTCTGACTTCCTTGCCGTCTAGGCCGCCTACAGCGATGCGAGCAAGGCGTTGACTTTCTTACACATGCCACCGACCAAGGTATGCCTTCATTTTGCCTGGTAATATCGTCATATTAACCTTCCGTCACAGTACCGGAACCCAAGCCTTGCCAAAGAAGAGCAGGAAGTAACAGACCAGCTCTACCGTGGCTGGCTTCATTACTGGAACCATGAGTCGCGCCAGGACTTTGCCAACGGCATGAATGGAGCCCGCCGCTTCTATGACTTCGAAGACATGCTTAGCTATGACATGTTTGGCAACACCATCCGAGGCAGCTTCAAGGAACACTTTGAGTCTATCTTCCCCTACTGGAATGACGGGCACATGGAATACAAGGACTTTGAGGTCACGGCCCTGTCCAAGGAGTACGCCTTCTCCACCATGATCCAACATACCTGGGGTACTGCCGGAGGGGTGCCGTTCGACACCGCCTTCAGGAGGACCGGGATCGCCAGGAAGAATAGCCAAGGCGAGTGGAAGTGGATTCATGAGCATCTAAGTTTCCCCACCGATATGAAAACCAAGCAAGCCGACTTCACAGCCTCGCTCGACCCAGTCAAAGCGACCAAGCTAGCGTAGCGATGACTTACAGGGTAGTGCAAGGACCTAATAGGTTCAGATAGCTGTGTGTACAGGCAGAGACGTTCATTTCCCGCTATAGTATCCCATGGGTGTCGATTGATGTTTTGATAGCTCCTCAATAATTACGAACGTTTTTGGCAATCATGACTGTGGCATTGACACGATGAGCATCCAGACAGCACATCTTAAGAGCCAATTCCTTAAGCATGTCAGCCCATCATGTCCCTAGCCTCTTGGTAGAGCGAGGCTGCCAGTTCTCGGCGACTGGTCAGCTTCCTGGGGTGGCGCAAGAGGGAAGAAGAGGTCGGCGTAGGAATCAAAGGAGATGTCATCTAGTTGGCCTCGCTCCGATAGCATACCGATCCAATTAGTTGTCATGGGGGAGCCTGAGGCAGTCTGGGTCCTTGCGCCCGGTGCAAAGCCTTCAAGGTCCGGAATGAAGGTTGACGGATCGAAGAGTTCGGGCATGAAGTCGGCGGGTGCGAGCGGATCCATTTCATCAAGGCTTTCATTCAATCTCCCTTCAAGGCCATCTTTCATGTCTGCGAGGGCTGGACTGCGTGTAGCCCCCGCAGACCTTAACCTGGCCCCTCGCTGCTTCGCTGCAGAACGAACCTCTAACTCTGCCAGAAGCCTTCTCTTGTGTCTCAGAAGCTTCTCTAGCGAGTCCACGTTGCGCAACAGTGTTAGAGGTGTGCCCCAAAACAGCGAGTACCTCTGACAGGTAAGTCGGAGGAGAGCAAGCTTGGACTCAGTCTCCGCCTCCGTGCCAAGTCCGTATACCTTGCGGAGGATCTGCAGTGACGCAGCCAACCACACAGTGCTAGCCAGGAAAGGGTTCAACCACTTCACATGCCACTCGGGGGCGTTTTGTAAGACAAACTGTATGTTGTCGGCAGCCTCGAGGCAGTTTCGCAGGCCTTCGCAGTTTGACATGGCGCCAGCGGGAGGCCGAGGGGTTGACGTCCAACCAAAGGGTGGATCGGGGGCAATCTCTGTGAACAGGGTGCCCGATGCGATCTCGCCAAAGGCTTGATGGTGGAAAATCTGGAAGCGTGCCAGCTGTGTCATAAGGAAGAGAGAATAGCGTGCCACGTCCACCAGTGTGGCCTGGGCAGCGGATGACCCCGAGTTGGGCGGTGCCTGAGCACTCAGGGCATGGGAAAATAGTCTCTCTCCTTGATATGCGAGCTTCGTCGGCAGGGCAGAGACGGTCTGCTGCAGGGCCTGGCCGAGGAAGTATAGCTGCTGGTCACCAGCAACAGGGGACTTCTTGCAAAAGACGTTCTTGAAGTACTGCTGGAGATCAGTCGTCTCGTCCTGGCCTCTCCAATCTGACCGTATGCCCTGCAGACTGCCTCTCGCCAAGGCCTGGGCATCCCTCATTATCGAGTTGAGGACAATGAACCATGCAGTAGGGCTATCGTTGTCGCACTTCTTCAGCCTCTTCCATCTCTCACACGGCTGCAGATGGAGAAAGCTGCTCTGGCGATATTGGCCATTGAACCAATCGCGATCGGGTATTGGGAGATAGGTTTCGTTGACTGACCAGTCAATGGCCAAGGGACACCTCTTTATCGTCGAGGCGAAGACGTCCATCTCCCATATAGCCCACCAGCAACGTCGCTCCTCCTCCTTGCCGACCCATCGTCGGATGCCGTCCTCATCACGAGGAGGTAGAATCGGTGCGTCGTAGTCGATGAGGTTAAGATGCTGCTCGTAAGCAACCCGTACGCATGAGCCAAGCAGTCGCCACCCCTTGCCTCGAACACCTCGAATCAACTCGTTGAAGGTGCAAAGAACCATGGCTTGTAGAACAGAGAGGGAGGGAACTTCATCGTCCGTCTCCCTAAGGGAATCATCAAGAGCTTTTGTAGCGATCTTGTGGAACTGATCTGACGATGGCAAGCTACCAGCGTCAGGACCGCCCGCCTCTGAGCACGCTGGAAAGAACTTGATTGACACCGAGAACATGGAAGCGAGTAGGGCTACCAAGGTAGAAAGAGAGGTGATGGTCTGTATCTTGGCTCCGAATGTCGGGCGATGAAATAGAGAAAAGGCCGTCATGTTGTCGAGATACAGATCAGTCCTATGTTACGCGTCAGCTTGGGGATCGCGGACCTTGCAGAGTCGCCGACGTACAATGTCTGAAGGTTTCCGACCGAGATATTCAGCGTGTCACAAGCCTGGTCTATCAGCCTTTGGGCTCCAACAAGGTTGATGAAGAAGCCGTCAGACGAAACTGCAGTTGCCGACTGCTGCGATGGGGATGGGGGCTCTTGGCGCGATTCATGGGTAGGATGGATGAGAGAGGAGAGGCTGATGGCGCGGACGAAATTTGCAGCCGCCTGGTCTGAAGACTCTGACACGTCGGTGGATGCATCGTCAAAAACTGTCGAGATGGGCGACGGGGGGTAAGAGGCAAGGTCGATGAGGCTGGTGATGCTAGGACGAGACTCATGTCCAGGTGGTGGGATAGACACGTGACTCTGGAGCGTATCACGATCGGATGGAGCCTGCGACATGGACATGGTCTCTTTGGGCGCATTTTCGCCGCTGCCGCCTTTATGTCCTTCACTTCTCGAGCTGTTCTGTCCATGGTGTGATCTGTTGCGAGGCTGCCTGCGCTCGCGGAGTCGTGAGCCTGGAGGTGAGGATAAAGCCCGTCAGCAGCTGGTTTGCCACATCCAGCAGCCTGAGCAGAACTCCCAGGCAGGTCACCTCTCACAGAGACTTACCAAGCTTCGGTCCGGGTTTCATTCGCTTCGACGGATAGGCGCAAGACTGTGACGTCCTATCACAGGGGCCGCAGGAGGGCATAACACGGTCGCTTTGCCCAGTCATCAGCGTACTGTTCCAAAGGCTCATTCACAGCTACTCGTCCATCACTCCTCTTACCATTTCGTCTTGCGTCTGAGTCAGTCGAGTTAGCTTTATGCCATCTCAAAGATAGCCCACGGGTTTGACTTGCCTCTTGCACAGATTGCACGCCAGCTCGGAGATGTCTTTGCGGGACCCGTGGTCTGAAGACCATCGTCTTTCTGCGTGCTCGCTCATTGCTCCTAGTTTGAGGCCTCGCTGTTGGAGATTGGATGAGTGTGTCGGTGGGAAAGAGGATGAAGAGAGTCCGAGTCCCAGACCTCGAGGTTGTAGATCGACTCTCGGTGGTCAAGCCCGGCCCTCGGTCGGACCTAGGCCAATGGGATCACAGGGAAAAGAAAGAGGACTCCCTGGCAAGCGAACTGTGGCTAAGGAAATACGCACACTGATTGGTTGCCAAGGGCTTCCCCAGACTACGGGGATCAGCCTTCAAGGCGGGGAACCCTGTCTCGACGCCAACTTGTCCATGGCGAAAGTTGGGGAAAAGAAGAGGCCACGCCATTGGCTCCTCCTCAGCCCAGTGGGTGTGATCCAACTGGCTTCCCCCCATCGGCCTAATTTCACGTCGGGCTAATTACAAAGTGTCCATATCAATGGTCGAGGACGTGAGTGAACGGAGGGGGATTTCCGTCCTTCTGGGAGCCCCTTGTACAAAGAGTGGAGCGAGGGAAACCTGACAGACAATGTATGGTCTGTGCAGATGTGTGGATGCTACCCTATAGAGCATAATTTAGAAATGGTGGTTTACCTGAGTGACATGATGCAAGACATGACCCAAGTGTGACCTGAAGAGTTGACTCGTAGCGAAAAGAGAGCATGTGAGCTTTTTATAATTATGATAGGTAATTAGTTTATCTAGACTCAGCTACAATTAGCGACAGGTTAGCCCGAAAACATCTGGAGTCAGACGGCTAACTAAGCCGGTCCAATCTTCAACAATGCTGCCAATTCAGCCTCACCCTTTAGCTATGGGCAACAGACTACCCAACTAACTAACGGCTTGATTTCGGGACATCATAGCACCCTGCATTTCTTTGACACTCACCTTAGCTCTCTTGTTGAAGTAAATATCTTGCGTTGTATAAGACAGCGGCTGCTTCGTTGTGTCCAGGCCATCTCGACTCCTCTTTTACGCTCAAATTGGCCAGACGTAAAGGGACAGACACCCAAGCTTTCATCATGTCGACTAATCCTAAAGTCACGTCTGGAAATATCTTTGTTCGTCTCTCGTACGGTCACGCATCAAACTCCGTTCCACCTGCTAACATGAAAACCAGACCATCCTGGTAGCGGGCATGGGAAGTTTTGTGTTTGGATACGCCAACAATGCCATCGCCGGAAGCCTTGTACAACAATCCTTCGTCACAAAGTTCCTCAGTGGCGGAAATGCCGATTCTGTCACTGGAGGCGTTCTTGGAGTGTATGTTTGGGAAGAGTCTGCGTAGCAACTTGCATGGGCTAACAAACCGGTATAACAGCTTCCTGGGTGGAGGACTCATAGGGTCCGTCATCCAAGCTCCCATCTCGAATCGATTCGGGCGGCGCATCGCCACTGGCTCCGCAGCAGTTCTCACCGTCTTGGCCGGCGCACTGCAGGCTGGCAGCGTCCACATCGCAATGTTCATCGTGGGACGGTTCATCTGTGGCGTTGGAGCCGGGATCGTCATCACCAACTGTCCCGTCTACATGAGCGAGATATCTCCTCCCCATGTTCGAGGGCTGCTGGTCGGTAACCATGCCATCTCGATTGTTTACGCCTACATCTTCTCATCCATCATGGCTCTAGCATTCAACTACATTGATACACCGTACCAGTGGCGCTTGCAGTTCATCCTTCTCACATTCTTTGGTCTCTTGCTCTTGGGCTCACTGATGGTACTGCCAGAGTCTCCACGTTGGCTCTGTGAGGTCGGCCGGTACCCCGAGGCATGGGAGATTATCCAGAGTCTTCACAAGCACAAAGACGGTGTCGATAACGAGACAGCTGCCACCGAGATGGCTCAGATCAAGGCTGAGATTGAGGCTGAAAAGTCCCTGCCTGTGGGCTACGTGCACATCTTCCGAACCCCGGCACTACGCCATCGTGCCATCTGTTCGATTCTGACTTGGGTAATGGGGCAGTCTACCGGCATTCTGGTAATTGCCAACCTCACTCCTGTTTTATTTGGAAAACTTGGCTACGGGCCTACCTTGCAACTCGGACTGTCCATCGTCTGGACCGTTTGTGCCTTACTTGGATGCTATGTTAACGCGCTTCTTGTGGACCGTGTGGGGAGAGTCAAGCTTCTTGGTAAGTACATGTCTTCTCAGGCGATGGCTGCACGCGTAGGCTCGTTATGGCTAACACATGTGGCGTAGTTGGGGGCGGCTTTCTCTGCAGCGCTATGCTTGTAGTTGAGGCCGTACTCCAGAAGTACTATCTCGGCTCAAATAACACTGCTGGGACCAATGCTGCCGTTGCCTTTTACTTTTTCTTCATTTTCGTGTACGGATGCACCGTCGACTGCGCAGCCTATATCTACATCTCTGAAATTTGGCCCACCCACCTTCGAAGCTACGGTAACACCCTCGGGATTGTTACCTTCTTCGCCTGCGCTATTGCATACACCAGCCCGGCAACTCTAGCGATGGAGAACATTGGCTGGAAGTACTACTTTGTCATGGTTTCTGTTTGTTGCGCTTCTTCCATCGTCATGATGTTTGTTTGCCCCGAGGTAAGTTTCACTCCTCCAACACTTGAGATTGTCTCGTTCGAGAGAGACCTAAGCTGACAGGGACGATGCTACAGACTGCAAAACTCTCACTGGAAGAGATCAATGCCCAATTTGGTGAGCCAATTGCGACTGTTTCCCCTGTAGTGGGCGTTGAGCATGAGAAGGACCTAAACGAGAGCGGCCATGAGCTGAGGATTGAGACTGTTAGCAAGTAGATGTAGGGTTGTTGCTCCTATGCACTGATCTGTCTCCTCCCAAACCTGCTGTTTCTCGGATTAGTAAGGAAGCTCATCGTGCAGCTACCTATGGAGGGTACCGAGGAGAAGCTATGGAGATGAGCGGGATTGTGGATCGAGATAGCCTAAGTACCTTGCATTGTAAGAATGTCTGCTCCTTGTCTCACCCGGCCATATCATTTCTTCAAGCTACCTAGGTCTAAGAAGCAGTAGAAATACCTTTATGATTCTTTACAAAAGAGATCTAAACTTCATATGAATAGAATCATGTTCATGTAATAACTTCCAGATAAATTCATAACTATCATAAGGAAACAGGTACTGCTATGCTAACAATGACTCAATTAAACAAATATGTCTATGGTCCAGTGACTACAGCCTTGTCCTTTAGCCCAAGGTGTCCATTGAATACCTGCGAGCGGTGGACTTGGGTAAATCTCGTTAAGGGCTTAATGTCCGCAGTAAGTGACTTGTATTCGCCCGAGTTTTGCAAGTCCTCCCAAGCTTGCAAGGAATCAAAGCTGAGTGGTGTCAGCGCTGAAAGAACGGTCGATCTACAGCATGCCTCGTAACTCACCGCAGCCATAGGGTGCTCAAGGTCGTATCCCTGCATTCTTTCAAGACCAGTGCGCTCTGTAGCCCGATGGGGGCCTGCCGAGCTTCTGTTGAGAAACTGACTAGACGGTCTAGAACCTCTACTCGCCGACTCTCTTCAATCGCCCAGTAGTGGATTGCCACCGTGACGCTGGTCTTCGAGTCGGCGTCAGGGTCATCCTCACGCTTCAGGTACCCACCGTACTGGTCGTAATGATGGAGGTCATAATCTGGACTCCCGAGTCCCTGCGCAGTTCTGAGCAGTCTGTCCCTATCGACAAGTTCCATCTCGCGCTTGAAAATGTCGGATGACACATGGTCTATGAAGAAGCCAATGGGATGAGTGTATCCTTCCAATCCCCAGAGAGTGTCTTTGGCGCCGTCTAGATCGTAACCCCAGTAATACGAATCGCCGTAGGGTTCTGTCTTGGAGACCTCGCAAAGGTGGACAAGCCTTTCTCTCCACTGTGGAATAGGGCCTAAGCTTAGCGGCGTGTCTTTCAACGAGAGGGATGACAAGGGGTTGCACTCACAAATTCAAGAGCTCCATCTCTGCTGACAACGCGAGCAAGAACAAAGAACTTGGGAGACATGGTAAAAGACGTGTGCGGGTAACGGTATCCATGGGCTATCCTCGAGGGGTTCCCGGCTGTTATTAGTAGCGCGACTAGCCTAGGATAGGGCAGGGCGGATCGAAAAGCGGCGCCATCGGCCGTGTAGTCGGAGCCATCTAAACAATCCGAACATTGCCCCGTGCCGAAGTTGCGCCTCCGGGGCAACTTCCGGAGGGGTCTACATCGGCGGTGAACTAACAAGACAGGGTCTTTGATGGAGACTGGGACAAACAGACTGGTTGCCGGTTATTGAAGACCCAAAATGGTCAATAATATCCTTGTTGTCCGTCTCTATGTGTTGGATGGAAAAGGCAAACAAACGGCACGGGACCTGGGAGTGAGTACCTCAACAGCGCCTTAATCTCGAAGCGTATAGTCCAATTCACGTGTGGACAGTAACAAGAGAAGAGGGATGAGATCATACTATCCAAAAGGCTGACCATGATCGCGACCATCGTATCTCTTTTGCTGCAGCTGTGGCAAGTCGTCCTGGCCCGTCTGTTGGCATGGATCCCGGCTTTACAAAGCCGGCCGACAACCCGGGGCGGTACCCTCTCAACCATCGACCGCTGCGTCGCGCGAAGAATTGCTCAAGACAAGGTCGGATGTCTTGTTCTTTTTGGCACGCAGTCAGGAGCTGCCCAGACTATCGCCGAAAAGCTGTCTCGAGAGGCGCACGAGAGGTTCGGTCTGGAATGCCTTATCGCTCCGTTTGACGACTACGACTTCAGCAACATGTCAAACATCACACAAAACACGTTGGTCTTGCTGGTGATGGCTTCCTATGGAGACGGTGAGCCGACGGACGACGCATGTCAGTTCTACAGTCTCCTGACTGAGGAGTCGTCGTGGCTCGACGACCTTGGAGGCAACGGACTCGGCAACCTCAGATTTGGAGCATTTGGGCTTGGTAACAGCACCTACACCCACTACAACAAAGTAATGCGGCAAGTCAACAACCGCTTGCTTGCCAGCGGTGCCCAGCGGTTGGGATCTTTGGGCGAAAGCGATGACAGCAAGGAGACACCGGAAGAAACGTTTCTTCAGTGGAAGGAAGACATGTGGTTCCATGCCGTCAAGGCAATGGTGTTGGAGGAATGCGTTGCCATATTCGAGCCTTCGTACAAGGTCTTAGAGGTACAAGCTAAAGGCAACAGGACGGGCAAATCCTCCACTCTTCCCAAGCACCACAGTCAGGGCCCGATTGAAGCCACTCCTGTTCCCATTCGCTCCTCGCGCAGTCTCGTATCTACCCATGACAGAGACTGTGTCCACGTGGAACTTGACATTTCAGGTTCCAACCTCTGCTATGAGACGGGCGATCATCTTGGAATCTGGCCTACAAATCTGCAGGCCGAGGTCGAGCGCTTCCTGCAGAAGTTTGGACTGTGGGAAAAGCGCAAGACGGCCATCTCGATCCACAGAAGAGAGGGCGACTCCTCATCACAAACACCATTTCCGCCTACTGTTTCTGTGAAGGATCTTGCCCTTTACTATCTGGACATATGCGGGCCCGTCTCTCGTCAATCGCTTTCTGTCATGGCCGACTTTGTGGCTGATGAGGCCCAACGCACTACTCTTAAGGAACTTGGGGCAGACAAATGCCAGTTCTTGAAGCTGACAGAAGGCAAGTACTTCAATACGGCTCTGCTTCTGGATCATCTATTCCCTGGCGGTGAGGCTGTGGCGGTGCCACCTGCAGTCCTGCTTGATTGCGTACCGAGACTTCAACCCAGGTTCTACTCGATATCCTCTTCCGCCACTGCAGAGAAGCAAAGACCGACCATCACTGTCTCAGCGCAGTCAACTCCCATGCCTGGAACATCGCGTCGTTTCCTCGGTGTGGCATCCAACTTTATCCTGGACTCTACCCGTGCCAGAGAGCCGCACACCCCTGGAGCCAACCCGTTGCCTCCCAAAGCTGAGGACGACAGTCTCCCAAGTCTGCCAGTTTTTGTTCGAACCTCGAGCTTTAGGCTTCCAGAAGACCTGTCTGTTCCCGTATTGATGATTGGTCCCGGAACAGGCGTCGCACCGTTCCGTGGATTTATCAGAGAGAGGGTACAGCAGAAACGGCAGGGCCAGGAAATTGGAACCCTCATGCTATTCTACGGCTGTCGCAGAGCAGATGAGGACTTTATCTACAAGCATGAGTGGTCGGTAAGTACCAGAAAAATGCCTACAGACGTCGACGTGGTTTGATGGACCTAGCTGACAGGAGAACTACGCAGGCATATCAGGATGAGCTTGGCGACAAGTTCCAAATGCATGTAGCATTCTCACGACAGACGGAGAAAAAGGTTTATGTCCAGGACATCCTGATGGGAAAGTGGGAAGAAGTTATGTGCCTCATTCGCAACAACGGAGCCGTATATGTCTGCGGCGATGTGCGCATGGGCAAAGGCGTTTATTCTACTCTCCGTGACATCCTGGTCAAGGGAGAGAGGATCTCGGAAGATGAAGCCGAGAATCGGTTGCGAGATATGAAGCAGTCTCGTTTCTATCATGTAAGGAAATACCCCAAACTCTTTCTACTTGCATGGCTAAGAAGCGTCTAGGAGGATGTTTGGTGATGCGAGAGGCCGGCCGCAGAGGACGCATGCCGCGAGCACATGGCAAATTTTGCAGTTGTCAGCATAGAGTCCAAGAATGCTCCCTTTGTTATGTCGGCCCCGACAAAGGGTACCCTACTCCATGTATCTATTCGGCATTGATAGTCGACACCGGCTACGTAGCACTCAAGATATCATGTTCTGCCTTACTAGAATATTGGATAATGAATACCTAGCTACTTCACAGTGTTCTCTTTAGGCAGATTGGTATAAAGGCGCTCCGTAATAGAGAACCAAGCAAAACAGGAGCAGCAGCGTGACGTTTCCAATAGTTCCGAGCCCAGCCAACCCGCTCGTAGTTACGTTTCCCCGAGAAAGATGTTGATTCGTTTCATCGCTAACCTACGTCATGTTGCGTTGACCTTGGTCAGAATGGTCTCTCACTATACGCAGCAGGAGAAAAGTGTTGCCATACCTTTCCGGAGCCGCTCTCAAGCTCACCGACGCAGAGCGTGTCAAGTATCTCGAGCGCATCGCTGCTGTGTTGAATCTCATCAAATGGCTGTGAGGCATCTGTGCCTGCGAATTCTAGTATGGCCTCTGCTCCGCCCCTGGTGTGTCTGTCAGAAAGAACTCTCCGCGACGAATCGGGGAGAAGAGCAGGGAAGCTACAGACGGATGCTTTTCAATGAACTGAGTGCAATTGTGCACTTTGCCATGAATTGCCACATAAACGGCACCGTCCTTGTTTCGTTCGGCCACGTCCTGGAGGGTGTATTTGGTGGCTGCCATTGCTGGGGCGACGACAGAGTGAGGACTGGGTCAAGGATTGAAGTCTTGAGCAGAGACTTACTTCGCCATCCGTATACTCGAGGTTCATTCTTGTGACTGAAGTCATGTTTGTCCGATATCTAGGTAGTCGGTCTAGTCTACTCTCTTGTCCCCGGGCGATCCTCGGACAAAAGGTGAAGGCTACGGACCATCTTCGCTGTGTTGTGTTGACACAATCGATTTTGTCCTCGGGCGTTGAAGAGTGCATTTACAGTTGTTACTTATTGATCTTTTTGTTCAAACCGGCCCAAACTTGTTCTGCAGTGACCTCTCTGTAAACCTCAGACAGGTACCCTTTGCCCTTGATCAAGGATCAATTGTTAGCCCACATACCTACGTTACCCGGCTGGGCACCCACTCATTCACAACTGATCGACACGGGTTCCACGAATACTCTAAACAATTTACTTCAAGAGCCGAGAGAAAGAGGCGGGGACAAAATGCAGAACAATTCGGACACAGAAGATCAGGGAGGTGTAACCGATACCGAGTGCCTCATTGTTGGATGTGGTCCTTCGGGAGCATCTCTGGCGTGCTTCCTAGCTTCCTATGGTTAGTAAAGAAAAGAGCTCCGTAAAGTCATTTTTATTAGCTGACATGGTGAGCTTCAAGGCCTGGAAGGCATCATGATCGGAGCTGCGCCTGGCACAGCCAACACGCCCCGCGCACACATCACCAACATGGCTGCTTTGGGTGAGTCGACAATTTGATAGCAAAGTCTGCCCTGAGACCTGGCTCATGGATGGGACATAGAATGCTTGCGCGACATCGGACTCGACCGAGACATCCTGCAGGTCGCCTCCAAGGGCCATTGCATGGTACACACCCGATGGTGTCACAGTATGGCAGGCGACGAGTTCGCAAGACTCTACTCCTGGGGGAACGACCCAGCGCGAAAGGTCATCTAACTCACCAGCTACATTGACAATTACTGAGCATCTCTAACGTTCTTGTATAGGGCGACTATGAGACAGCTAGCCCCTGCGATCCCGTCGATGTTCCTCAGACCCTCCTTGAGCCTGTTCTGATCCGCCATGCCTCTCACAACGGCTTCCGAGTCACCTTCAACACAGTTCTCCTGTCCTTTACCAAGGATACGGCGACTGGCTTGATAACTGCTGTAGTCCGTGACAAGATCTCCCAGTTGGTCTACCGGATCCGAACCCGCTACCTGTTTGGAGCAGACGGAGCCCAGAGCGAGGTCGTCAAGCAACTCGAACTCCCTCTGTCCCGGAAGCCCAGCCAGGGCCTTGCCATCAATGTGCTGGTCAAGGCAGATCTCTCCCACCTGGTTGACTCTCGCCGGGGTAACCTTCACTGGATCATGCAGCCGGATCTCGAGCATCCTGAGTTCGGCTGGCTGGGCATCGTGCGAATGGTGAAGCCGTGGGATGAGTGGATGTTTATCCTCTTCCCTAACCGTGACTGGGATACCAAGGGTCAGCCGACGAGCGAGCAATATCTCGAACGTATCCACCAGTTTATCGGAGATGACACCCCCGCCGAGATATTGAACACGTCCAAGTGGTTCATCAATGAGATTGTGGCCGAGGAATATTCGCGTGGCAACGTGTAAGTGCAGTCGCTGGCCGAGAAGATTCCGCCTCCTACTAACCTGCTCCATGACAGATTCTGCTTGGGTGATGCTGTACACCGCCACCCCCCGATGAACGGCCTAGGGTCCAATACATGTATCCAAGACGCATTCAACCTGGCCTGGAAGGTTGCCTACGTTCACAACGGCTGGGCTTCTCCCACTTTCCTCCAGACCTACGACCAGGAGAGGCAGCCTGTCGGACAGTCCATCATTGAACGAGCAAACCAGGCTTTCCGTGACCACGCCGATATCTGGAATGCCATTGGCGCTCTGCCGTCTGACGATGTCAAAGCCCGGCGTCGCATCCTGGATGAGCTCAAGTCGGCTACTCCCGAAGGCGAGGCACGGCGCAAGCTTTTCCATGAAGCCATCAAGAATTCGTCTCACGAGTTCCATGGCCTAGGGATCGAGATGAACCAGCATTATTCGGGCGCTGGAATCTACGATTCTGATGAGCCCAAGCCCTATTCACCCACAGGTCGTGCCGCAGAGGATCCCGTACTGTACCACGAGCCTAGCACGTACCCTGGCCGCCGACTGCCACATGTATGGCTCAACACGACGATCCCATCAAACGCCGTCAGCACGATAGACCTAGCCGGAGGCGGTAGCTTCGTCCTATTTACCGGCATAGGCGGTGACTCTTGGAAGACGGCCGCCCAGCGCGTCGGGGATTATCTTGGAACGCCCCTCAAGGCCTACTCGATCGGCTTTCGCCAAGAGTGGGAGGATTTCTACTTCAGCTGGCAGGAGGTCAGGGGTGTTGAGGATTCAGGGGCTGTTCTGGTCCGTCCGGATAGAGTCGTCGCCTGGCGAGCTCAAAAGGTGCTCCCTAGCGAAGAGGAATGCGTGGAGAAGCTCTGTACCGTGATGCGAAGTATTTTAGGGTTTACTTCATGAAACTTCATTTACATAGCCCTTATTAAATGTTTTCTTACGGCATTTCTTTCCCCAAGTGTGAAGCGCCCTTTGCGCGACTCTTTATCCGACGATAAACAATCTCCTTCACCATATTCATTTTGCCTTTTGGCTAGGTACACGATTGAAGCTTATATCTAGGCTTTTTTAAACTTCATCGCGCATCAAAAAGAGTTGAGGCCTCGATAAACATGCCCTGGTAGTAGAATACGGGATCGTGATAGCCTCAGTAAAGCTTCTTACATGTCAGCTATGCCACAATAGATAAAGCTGAGAATATGACAACACAACAGCGATTACAATAGGCGGATAGCTTTACTGTCTAATTGCTCTAACATTAACTACCAGCCAAACTCATCCCCGCGATATAGCCAAACGTCATGGCTGGACCGATACTAGATCCTCCTCCAGGGTACTCGCCGCGCATGATGGAGTTGGCATCCAATCCCACAGCATACAGCCCCGGGAGAACCTTGTTGGAGGTGTCGAGTACTTGGGCCTTTGCATTAGTCTGCAGACCATAAGTGGAGCAGACGTTTCCGGGGTAGAGAGTAACGGCGTAGAAAGGTGGTTGGGTGCAGGTTCCAAGACTTGGGTTGGGGAAACCTGCAGACGGGTCGCCGTAAAAGAGATCATAGGAGGACTGACCCCTTCCAAACTCAGGGTCGATTCCCTTGGCAGCGTTCTCATTACAGGCTGACACAGTGTCTCGAAGTGCCTCAGGTGGCACTTGGATCTTGTCGGCCAGATCATGGAGCATCCTAGCCTTGATGAGATAGCCTTGCGCAATCAACGCGCGGGGAGACATGGGCCATGGGAGAGCCATGCCCATGCCGTATCGTCTCAGAAATCGGCTATCGGCGACAATAAATGCCTTTTCTATTCCCTGCTCGTGCATGGTCTGGACAAACTCCTGGTAGGGCTCGGCCTCGTTCGCGAAGCGTCGCCCGTCTGTGTTGACGATGATGGAGCCTGGCTTGGTTCGGTCGATGGAGAAGTGCGGATACCGCCGAACTTGACCGCTTCTTGTCCTCAGAATGGACACCGGAGCAAAGACGCCGTTCTTGGGATTTGGGGGTGGCATCTGATCTCTGTGTTAGTGGCCAAGTTGCTGTTGTCCTCGTGGTGACCTACCGCAGCTCCGACCTCTCTACCCATCCGTTGCCCATCGCCCACGTTTCCTTTTGGTTGCACACTCCAGTCATGAGGAAGATACGCCCGCGCGTCCTTGGATCTTCCGAATCCGCCGCTGGCGAGAATCACTCCCTTTGTCGCCACGAACTCCTTGGTATGGCCCTGCGAGTCTCGCGCTACGACAGTGAAGGCGCCCGTGTCATCTAGTCGCTTCAGCTGGGTCACTGGAGAACTTTGCTTTAACAAAACGCCTGAATCGTCGCAGCTCTTTACCAAGCGACCGACGAGAGCATTGCCGTTTGCCATCTCGGACCCTTTCCCGTACAGCAACATGTCCAGACCAAACCGAGTGATTTTGCGGATGCTTGCAGTCAAATTCGGCATTCCCTTGAACGGGTTTGACAGTACTGGCAGCTCAGCAGGGTCAGCCTGCATAGACCCAAAGGCATGGTAGCCTTGTAGAGTGTATCTGATGCTCCGCAATCTTTGTCTGCCAAGCTGTCGTCCATCGAACTCTTGCGTGAGGATGGTCCGACCAATGCTCGCGCCCTCCTTTCCCACATGATAGTCCGGTAATGCCACAGGTTTGAACTTGACGGATGTATTGGCTTGCATCCACTGAAGCATGAGGGGAGCATTCTGGAGAAAAGATGCAATCATGTCGTGGTCGTACAGGTCCCCGAGGACGTTTCGAAGATACTTCTCAGCAGATTCTCGACTGTCCACCACGTTGATTGTCTCCTGATGCACATTGTTGGGGATCCAGGCTCCTCCTCCCGAGAATGCTGTAGTTCCCCCGAAAAAGTTGCTCTTCTCAAGCACGAGAGTGCGAAGACCGTGTTTGGCAGCAACCACGGCAGCAGTGAGACCGGCGCAGCCCGATCCTATCACCGCCACGTCGAATTTCCGCGCATCGCTTTTACTAGACATAGGATGGGCTTTGCGTGCTGTGGTGCTGAACGCTGCTTTGTTAGGTGCTGTGGGAATCTCGAGTTGAGGACGACATCGTCTGGGCGAAATGCCACAGGCTGACCTTTGGGCTTGGCGAATCGAGGTAGTCATGTTTACGAGCAATGTTACGATTTAGAAGAAGTAAGTAAGTCCATATCTCGAAGTGCCTATGGATGCAATATTTAAACCGACAGAAATGGCGGGCCAACTAACCGACCTGGACGAAATTGAAGGCACAGCTTGGGGCTTGAATTGCACCGAAAGACGCTTGGAGAGATAGTGTTAGATTAAACCGATTCATCCGCTCCATTATTGGCTAACCTCATTTAAAAAGGATCGGCCTATCTTTCTGGGGCCTGATGATAGTCGGGTTAATTTTGGGAGATCCTTACTGGTTTATCATCGCGTGTTCGCTGGGTGTAATACAATATCGACCCTGGCCTTTCAGGGCCTAACAAGGCGTAATGACACAATAGGCTTCATCAGTTCGTTCATCCGGGCATGGAGACAGCACTTCATCAATTCTCCTAGAATAGTAACGAGCTGCCTGCTTGGCCGTCGTTGACAACCCCCCCTCGCCCCTAAGAACCAGCCCTTCTAAACTGAAAACCCCAGGCGTGCTTCCTCCTAGCCCATCCAGGATCGGCCACAGCCCATGGACCAGCACAAATTGTAATCTTTCACCCCGAACCCTCCATGTCCAAATCTGTCGATAAACCTGTTGTAGACCCTCTGAACGGCGTCGGTGGGATGCTCGTCAACGATCGCGAAGGAGACAGACCTGACCGCCGGGTCCCAGACAAGTGATTCTTCCGACTGACTCTCCAACAGCCGTCGTGCCGAATTCTCCGCGGTTCCGCGTTCCGCTTGCACGTTGCAGACTCCATTCCACTCAAGATCTTCCATCGTAATGAACCAAATGCGAGGTGGCGTTGGTTGGTTGCCTAGGGCGGCGGGTGCTTCTTGCTCGTCGGTGACTACGACCGGGTTCTCTGGAGCCTCGGGCTCTTGCTCGTCAATCTCCATTGTTGACGAAGGGGCATCGGCGGTTGGTCGACGGGAAGGTTGACGATGGAAGAGTCGACCCCGACGGGCTTGAGAACGGCGCCGAGAGGATCGAGAATAAGGTCGACGAATCAAGACGTACGCTCTACGGAGAAGCCAGCGGTATCTTGGTGGCTGGGCTTGAGGCCGTGAGTGACGGCGACGATTGCTGCGAGAAGATGGGAGACGGGGCATGGTGTCGTCGGTGCTTGGAGGATAAGAGGAAGGCGAAACAGGCGGCAAAGCAAGGCAGGCCGCAGCGACAGCGAAGAAACGATGGTGAAAATAAAGAGTCGAAATGTGAGAAGGAAGATTTTGAGGATGGTTAGTCTCAATTTGTGAGGTGCGTCTTGACATTTGTGTTGTTTTGCCGCCAGCTGCTGACAGCTGCCAAGCAACCCATCGCGCCAACACTGGCAGTAGGTCTCTTCAAACACCTCAATCCTATGTTGAGTAGTGACTTTCGTAATGCCATTCCAGTTCATTTCGGTTTTCATGAGCATATCGGGAAGAGTGATGTTGGACGCAGAAGGAGTGTCACCGATGGGATGAGAGGTACTGACTAGCTGAGGGTCTATAGTAAGAAGGGAACCAGCTGGAGTGATCGTGGTACCAGGATTCTCACCCATATCTTTGTCGTCCTCCATGATTACCGAACCAAAAGGCAGACCAGCGATATCCGTCTGTGGCTGCCTACGCGTGAGAGGGATTGTATGTCGATGCCGGACAACATCATATCCTTCCTGAGTGAAAACGCGGTCGCCGTCTGTTTTGTCACAAAGCTCCAGAGGAACTGGACTCTGCCACTGGAACGATACGGAAGGCTGCTGTCTTATCAACATGAACCTCCTGCGTTTCGTGGGTCAGTGTTCAACCGTGGTCTTCAAGGTCTCCATTGCACACGACGCAGCCGTGAACGGTCCCATCAGCCTACACATTGTAGCACATAGCTGCGTTATGACTCTCGGCACCGCAGTTTGAACACCTTTCCTTAGACGGAGCCCTAGCTGTCTGGTCTGGCGGCGGCTCTTGATGCTTCTAAACCGAGGCCTGGGTGCAAGTGGCCTCTAACCGTTGCCCCTCTGTCGCCACATGTTGCTCCTGCTGCTTCGATTACTCAAGTCGTGCTTACAACTATTTTAAAAGCTATATATAAGGGTTTAAAGAGCCCGGCATTCACTCTTCTTACCGTCAGGGAGGCTGATGCCGATTCTGGCCCGAAGGCTGTCCTCCACGCTGTCGCTGCTGTTACCGGCCTACGACATTGCTGCAGCAGAAGCAAAGTGGGAATCGTCATAGTTTCTCAATACATATGCATACCCTGCCTAAGATTAAACACTCCTCCTTCAATCCTCGTCTATGGGTACATTTTTTAACAGGCTTGCAATCGCAAAATGCTCCTTCTTTGTCGCGAGTTCAATGGCGCGTTTGAAGCCCGTCCCGTTCAACACATTGCCCTTTGCTCCAGCATTCAGCAACAACTGAACCATATCCAAGCGACCATGCTCAGCAGCTCCCTCAATAGCGTACCGCCCCTCAACATAGGAAGGGGCTCCATTGACATCGGCGCCTTTGTCAATAAGTAGTTTCGCGAGCATGATATCGCCAGATATGGCAGATCCTTGAAGAGCCGTGATTCCACCATAAACGGCGGGCTTAGCATTGACGTTAGCGCCGTTGTCGAGAAGGAACTGCGCTAGGTCCATGTCCGGTTCATCACGGGAAGTGGCTGCTTGGAGTGCGGTCCGACCAAATCGATACGCTGGTGGCTCATTGATGTCGGCCCCACGGCCAAGTAGCATCTTCACAGCTTTCAACTGTCCTCTGTCTGCTGCTAGCTGAGTCGGCGTCCTAGGCTCCCAGATATAATCCTCATCCTCTTCCATTGTCTTATCACACCACATGTGGTTGATGATTGCATTGCGCTGAGGCTCAAGCATGCGAGCCAGAATCCCGCCCCACCTTCTTTCTATCGCGCCATGAAGTGCTGAACTTGGTTTGCCGTTCGGTCGATTAACTGGAGCATTGGAATCCAGAAGATAATTGCACAGACCCAGAATTTCCTCATCCAAAACATCCCAGTTATGGCAAACAGCCTCGAGGGCCGTTACTCCACCCACTAACGAGGCGGGTGGACCGAAGATGTCAGCCCCTCTGTCCAGCAAAAGCCACGCAGTTTCAGGAGTCTTGCTCTCCAATGCTGCTTGCAGTGCGGTACGGCCATCATTTAGATATGCCGGTGCATTTATATCCGCTCCATGGTCGAGAAGGAACTTGAGCATTTCCAACCCCCCCATGCTGGCCGCCGCTTGAAGAGGATTCTCTTCGAGCCCAGGAGTGTTTACGTCTACTCCCAAGTGAAGCAGGAAGGCTGCCAAAGACGTATAGCCACATTTTGCTACTTCGACCAGAGCTTCCATGCCTTGCTCTTCGAGATTCACGCCAGCCTCGATGAAGATTTTCAGGAGCTTCAAGTCACCCTCAATAACAACGGTCGTGAGAATATCATCCACGTTAACGTCCGCGTTGTACTTGATCAAAAGCTTGCAAACCCTGCGAGGTTTCCTTAGTGACTGCAGAGCGGTTCGAAGAGGCGAGCTATCCAAAGAGGGGCAATCGGGGCTAACCCCGTGTTTCAGCAACGCCTTGGTGGCCGCGATATACCTTAGTCGGATAGATTCCTCCAGCGCTTGCTCGAGCTGCTTCTTGGAAACCGTTTTTGGCTGCCTTTGTAGATAGGCATTGAGTGAGTCGTTTCCCACATTTGCAGCATCGACCAAGTCTCCAATTGTGAAGCCTACATCGATGGCTCCCATGTGTTCCTGCAGAAGCCTGTAGATGTTTCTGCAATTCAACGAAGCCCATTGCATGATGTCCTGATTTTCCACTTTGCATGAAGTCTTTGCATTGTGTTTTAGGAGGACGGCCACAATATGTGACTGTTTCGATAGAACAGCTCTCGCCAGCGGGACGACATGGCCTTCATCATCTATGAAAGACGCCTCGTTGACATCGACACCCAATTCGGCCAGAAACGTAACCGCACGAATGTCTTCGCGGGCTATTGCCCAATAGAGAGGCGTTCGTCCGAATATTTCTCCTTCCACGTTTGCTCCTTTTGTAGCAAGCATGCGCGCAAGATCGAAATGGTTCCCTTGAACACAACGATTGAACAGCTCTACCCCTCTTTGCCCATCAAACCAAGCCGGGCTAACCTTTGAGAGAGCTAGTTTCATGAAGTCCATATCGCCGATTTGTAATATTTTATCCAGGATGCTGTCAAATTTGACGCCAAGATCCATCAGAGCGGTTAGGAACTTGACGTTCTTAACACGAACAGCAGACTTCAGAACCTGAGTGGCAAACGCGTGGATTGTTGGCGTGTTGATTTGGAGGAATCGCTCCAGGTGTTGGGTGTATTTTTGGTCAATAACCCACTTGAGAAAGGTATCCATTCGGGTGTCCTCAAGTTTGTTGTTTGACGCAAAATACGCCGCGAGGCTGAAGATGGCGGACAGACTGGAGGGACTAGCCGACCGGGAGTCAAGGATGTGAGCAATCTTGTGGGATAGTTCCCCCTCACATCGCTCCGGCATGGATCTTTGAAGCTTGCTTGTGACGACAGAAACGGTTCCCGCAAGCTGATGATCCGATATTGGCCCAAGTAGATTCAATAGGACACCTTGTCGTGTCTCAGGCGGAAGGGTAATAGACATGCCTGTGGGCGAGAACAGGCCTCCATCTAGAGAAAGATTCATCGGCAAAGCTGTGAAATCTGAACTCGCAGTTAGCTCAGAAAACGAGTTGAAGTTCTGTGAAGAAATCACACCTAGCTGCTCGAGGGTGGTTTGAAGCTTAAACCAAGGTAGATTCGCCATGAGTTGAAAACTAAGGCGAGTATCGAAAATCTCGAAGTTGAAGAATTGAGAGATTGGCGACAATCTTCTTCCTGAATATTGCGGTCTCAGGGAACTGGTGGTCTCGGGATTGGACGAATCTCCCATGAATGTCACGGGAGGTTGGCGAAACGGCGTTGACCAATTTCCCTCGCCATCTCCGTCCAAGTCCCACATCTCTAACGAATCAAGCGGGACTATCGCTCGATTTTCAGCGTAAATCAGAGCCGTGGGGTAGTACATCTTGGGGGGCAATATATCTTACAAGGGTTGTGGACGTCAGCCTCGATTTCCATAGCCTCTGGTTGAATTATCTGTTCCAGCTCAAACTGCATGTCGAAGAAGGCCTCCCGAGGTGATACTTGGATAGAAACTTGAGGCTCATGGGACTCTATCCCATTACCCACATGGGTGTTCAATGGAGTAAGATTCGCTCTTGGCATGTTTGCCGCCGCCAATGGTGGAGTCCGGACAGATATCCTTCCCAGAGATGGATTTGGAAGCTCTTGGTTGTCTTAGCAGACTGCATAACGACGAGATATCTGCTCACTTACGATTTGGGGGTGTAGCGACCTGAGGCCCACGCCTGTGTCGCGCCGTCTCTCGCCTGACGCGGTCCGCTGGCAGCGGCCTCTCCAACAGGCAGGGCTCAGACTCCTTCCCAATTGCCGCGCGACGCTGGATTTCCTGGTCAATCCAGATCCACTCGTCGGCTCTCACGTTCTTTAGGTTGGGGAATCTGTATTTATACTGTCTCTCTCTGTCATGGTCCTGTTGTTAGTTTACAACTTGGTGATCTGTCGGCTCGGGGGTAGTACGTCGCCTTGAACTTGTGCTTCCCTTCCATGTGGGAAATGACCTGGGCTAGAGTCTTGTTCTGGGAAATGAAAAGATCGAGAATTTCGTTGGTATGTTTCGCCCAGTCTAGGGCTTCCTGGCCATTCGTTTCCATCTTGTCAAACGAGACATGGAGGTCAACAGGAAAAGGAGGGAAAGGAAGAAAAGGCAAGCTAGGCCAATTTGGAAAGAATTTGGTGACGAGTTTGTTCCCTGGGGAGCCTGCCTACTTATGTGCATCTTTGCGGTACTTCACGTGGACGGCATTGTGCTTTTGGCTGTACTTTTGTTTGTGTACTTCTGCTTGATTGGCTCGAGTCCCTGCCTTTCCAGCGGCGTTTGCCCAGCCTCTTTCGTGTGCGATTCCCTGTCGGGTTTGCCCGACCGGCTTGAAATAAGCAGCCTCGAGACGACACGTGTCATGCGACCTAAGATGCGGTTTGGGGCGAACCATGTACTGTCGGTAGTAAGGCAACTGATTCTCAGAAGTACAAGCCTCAAGTTTTGGGGCACGGTCTCGGGCTGATGGCGGCGCCCTAGCATAGAAGGACATCCTTTACACATCCTTGACCCCAGCTCGTTCCGCATCTCCCGAAAGGGCAGCGAATCAAGAGGCGTGAATTCGACTTGGGCGAAATTGGCTTAGGTGAATGGCCGTAACAAAGATACAATCTTGGCTAGTCGTCGTCGAATAGTTCAATGCGTCGTGTACCTTTGCTCTTATATCCACAGATCACAGAAGTACAATAGACAGGAAAGGAGGAATTCAATCATAACATGAAGAATATAAATATGTCAACCTAGGCTGCTGTTCGATGCTCCTTGACAATTACTACAGCACCAGCATCTCTAAGTTCTGTGCTTCCCTCGATCTTCTAGCTCAATTAACCCATCAAGGGCCGGGCTCCAACTATAACGAAGAACACATTGTCGACACATCATAGCATCATAACCCGATGCTAACCCAGTGGCCCTGTGCTTCCCTCGTCTTGACCTTTTACATCTAATTCGACCTTGACGACGAGATTCCCGTCATCATGGCCAGTCAACCAGACTCGTCACTCATAGTCGAACCGAGCGAATGCTTGACTAGAAAGGATGACAGTTCAAGTTCTACCCACCAAACGCAGCCCTTAGCCACCCATCAAAAGTATGTACCTCGTACTACTTTATATCTCAAGACAAATTTAACTAACCATTGCCCTTTAATAAAACAGGAGGGATGGTTTCGCCCAGGGATTGGTTCTCCCAGAAGCGTCATTGTCGATGTTGACCCGATATATATATGAAAACCGAAATAGCGAATTGCCGATCTCGGAGCGGCTACATCAGGAAGCAAATGGAAAGACCTGACTATGATTGGGAGAGTTCCACTACGGGGGAAGTCTAATCGAGCTCCGGCGACCTAGCTAGTTACGGTCTTCTGTCTTAACCCAGCAAGGGGCAGGCGCCAACTATAACAAAGAACACATTGTCAAAACACCATCAAGCTAGTTACACTTGCCTATCTTGTTATGCTATCCCTAAATTATCTTTGCTATCCTGACGCATCTCATTTGATAGATATGAGATAAAGCTAGGCTGCCTTATTCTAACACTGAGATTTATGTCAAGGAAAGTAGCTACCTCTAATTTGATAGCATTTATCTTCCAGCCATGAAAGAAGCGGCCAGGGTACTCCATCTTTATACAAGCATTTTACATGTCAAAGGTCTAGATTCAGTACTATATAGATTGTAATATCGGATAATCTACCAAAGAATCTATAAGCAACTCATTGACTGAACTTAGCGGAATGATTTTGGCCCAACTTGTACCGTCTTGAGGATACCTCTCTCCGACAAGTCATGAACCAATTTGAACAGGACCATATCATATCCCCGTCTGTCGACCATGTTCACCGTGACAGGCATAAAAACTTCCTCGTAAGTAACATTGCTGAAGTACTTCACCTGTCCAATGGGAATGGTGAAATCTGGTCCACCAAAGTACGAAGCCACAATTGAACAAGCCTCAACTGTACCGGTGGTTGCAGGCAACGAGGCACCGGGGCCATCGTTGAGACTTTGCTGGCGAAACGTAGGTAGACCTCCAGCTCCAATGTCGTAAATGAGAATTGACTCGGAACAGGTCTTTTCGTTGGAGTACAGGACTTTATCCTCCCAGTCCTTGAATGACTCCAGCCGGCTTCTCAAAGCCTTTTCATACGGGCCCCGATCTGTAGAGAAATTTCGGAACGACGTCCTGTACGGCTCTTCCAAAGCGGGAAACTTGGGGGCATATTTTCTCACCAGGCCTGTCCACGTACATGGCCATTAGGGCGCACATACTGACACCACAATCTGTTGCAGCAATAACAGTGGGTCGAGGTACGGAACGGAGGTTTCTGCCAGCTTAAGAGATAAAGGGTATACAGGAACCTGCAGGTCAAAGCTTCGTCACAGAAGGCTTTCCAGTTGTCAACTTCATTCAGAAGATCTTGGCCTTTTCAATTAATTTGCCTGTCGTTATTGGCTTTGCCAAACATCAGATGGAAATTCTTTACCGTATGCCTGAGCATGCGACCGACATCGTTCTCGTACCGCAGTGAAGAGAGAGAGGTTTCACTGGCGGCGACAATGGTGACATGACAACATCCGAGTGAGCCGAAAGCCCAGTCCGCTCCGCACGTCAGATGCCAAAGTCTACCTTGGCCCATCTCCCGGTCAACATCGGGTTATTGTACTTTACGCTCACTGGTCAAGGCAATGGTCTGATGACGGGAGGACCCTAAAGCGGAATGACACTGATCCTTCCGGAGGAACTCAGTTCGTCCGTCTTCGGCGGACCGCTGGGGGAGCGGAGTTCAGACGGAGTTAACACTTGATACCGGAGAAGCGGAAAGGCCCAACAGGTGACAATGCCAACGCTGATATTTTGAGAGCTTGATAAGTAGTGATTATATATAAGGCCGTCTTCTTGCCAATTGTGACATAGTTATGAAAGCAAGTCCTAAGCCAACAGGACATTTTAAAGTCCCACCAACTTTCAGGCATTTACGATGAAGATTGCTATTGCTGGCGGTGCTGGGGAGACCGGCAACTGCATTATTAATGCCCTCCTCCAGTCTAACATCCCAGAACTGGTACAGCCCCCGCCCTTTGCCTTATTCCATTTACTCTACCTCTCTTTTTCTCTAACCTTTGTTTCGTCTAGGTTATTACCGCCTTGACCCGCCCTGCTTCCCTTGAAAAGCCTGAGGTCGAGAACATCAGGAAAAAGGGTGTCAAGACTGTTGCTGCCGACCTGTCTGGCCCTGAAGACGAACTTGTGAATGTTCTTAGTGGCACGGATGTCTTGATTTCGGCCGTCTCTGTGATCGGACTACCGGACCAAATCCCTCTTGCAAATGCGGCCAAATTAGCAGGAGTAAAGCGGTTTGTTCCCTGCTTTTTTGCTACCGTTGCACCACCCAAGGGCGTCCTGGCTCTTCGATACTTGGTAAGTTTACTGGCTGGCGAGACTACTAAGTTGACAAGGATTTGAGAACTAACTATAAATTAGAAAGAGGAAACCCTGTTACATGTGAAGAAAATTCATCTTCCTTACACTGTCATCGATGTTGGCTGGTGGTCTCAGCTCAGCCTTCCTCGACTTCCCTCCGGAAAGATCGACTATGCTGTAACCTTGCCGGTAGAATATATCGCTGGAGACGGAAATACTCCTTCCGCCCTCACAGATATGAGGGACGTTGGTAATTATACTGCACGCATCATACAGGACCCAAGGACTTTGAACAAAATGGTTTTTGCGTATGGCGACGTTCTCTCACAGAACCAGGTCTTTAAACTGCTGGAGGACTTGAGTGAAGAGAAGATTGAGCGACGCTACGTAAGTGATTTATCAATATTCTTGGTGGGAAATCTGTCTGACCGCCTACCTTAGAGGTCTGCGGAAGACCTGAAAGTTGCCGTTTCGAAGCCACTGCCTGAAGACTGGTTTTGCAATGTTTTCGACCATCGGGAGACTATTTTATCTCAGTATTGGAATTCCATGGGTGTTCGCGGAGACAATACGCCAGAGATTGCTGAGTTTCTCGGATACCTTGATTGTAAGAAACTATACCCAGATTTCGAGGCGATCACGTTCGAGGCATGCTGCAGAGAAATTCTCGAAGGGAAGGCTGCCACGCCATATGAGAATAGGTGGTAGGCTCTTTTTTCTTGGGCACCAATCGGAGTTTGAAAGAGATATGAGGGAGTGGTAGAGCACGAGGACTTTTCGTAAATCGGTTCCATTCTGCAACCGTTCTCCTTAGGACGCGGATGTGAAACCTGTCAGATGCGGTATGTAACAATGAGTTTAAATTTAAGCACGCAGTAGGTTCGAAAAACGTCAAGAACTTTTCTAGCTAATCATCAATTATTTACGGAGTAATAATCTGCCTTTGACAAACAAGGTAAAACGTTCATCTTTGCCAGGCGTCATGTCATCTGTTCTCTTCTCCAGTAGTAAACCTAGTTATGTGGTGTTCTGTGACCCCCTGACCCCTATGCCGTAAGGATAAAAGAGCCGAGATATGGAGCATCTTGATTCAAGGACCCTCTTCCTATTCAGGAGATAGCGAAGATCTTCAAGCCATGACGTATTTCTGTCGCCAACCTCAGGCAACCTTAGAAACAACCGACACGAGACGTCATTATCCATAATTAAAAATTTTCGCTCCATTTTTGAGGCCCCTCTTCTAGTCTATAGTGAATACTGATTTGATGCTTCCATCCTTCGTTTTCGTCGACCCAATGTTTCTACCGTCGGCTACGTCATACGGGTCTGCAAACTAGAGTTTTTCTGTCTCGTAAGATTCTTTGCCAGGTGACGTCTATTCCTTGACAGACCTATCCGAGCATGGGAAAATTCTTTCAATCTCGGGATGCAACCTACCGAGGCGTTTTCATGGGTTGCTATCTAAGGTTATCGTTCAAGGACCACTTCTCCAAGTTTCGAGCCAGCATCCAACCTTGGAAATTTTGCTTATCAGGTTCCACTATGCTGAGAATATCGGGCCGGTGGGTTAGTCTACACTGGCAGTTCCACATCGACTCACGATTTTACGTGCTTGCTGCCCTTTGCTCTCGTCTTTATAAAGTTTCTAAATGCCCCGTGCTTAATTGATGATTGAATCAAACTAAAAAGACCCAAAAAAGAAAGAGCTACTCTTCCAACTATCCGTCAAAATGGCTCACGTCGACAATGACCGTGGTGTGCCAACCTACTGGGGCAAGTCTGGCAAGGCTCTCCAGAAGCTTATCACCATCGTCGCTACAACAGACTTTCTTCTCTTTGGTTATGGTATGTTTTGAGCCCTTGTTGCTTTGATCCCGTCCAGGAGCTAATCAGTTGTGTTCTGCAGATCAAGGTGTTATGTCAGGTATCATCTCGGCACCGGCTTTTACACACGATTTCCCTCAGGTAGATGGCGACAGCAACTGGGAAGGTTTCGTTGTCTCCATCTACGCTGTTGGATGTTTCTTTGGTGCTCTCTTCATTCTCAACTTTGGTGACCGCCTCGGTCGTCGCAAGTCCATCTTTCTCGGTGCTTCTGTCATGATTATCGGCGTCATTGTCCAGATCGCTGCCGTTCCACCTAATGCTGGCGCCACAGCCCAATTCATTATTGGTAGATGGATTACTGGTATTGGCAACGGAAGTAGGCTATTTCCCCTCTTCCCCAAATACTGGCGTAGTAGAGCTTGAACTGACATTTGATTTCACAGTTAACACCTCGACTATTCCCACGTACCAAGCCGAATGCAGTTCTTCGCACAACCGTGGCAAGCTTATCTGCATTGAAGGCGGTAACGTCGCCATTGGTACGCTGATCGCCTACTGGATCGACTATGGCTGTACCTATGGCCCCCACCCCTTCGTCTGGCGATTCCCGATCGCCTTCCAGTGTGTCTTTGCTTTTATCGTTATCGGCATGATGATGAAGCTACCCGAGTCGCCCCGTTGGCTCCTGACACATGGCCGTCGAGAAGAAGCGGCCACAATTATGGCCGGCCTTCATGACAACCCTCGTGATAGCCCCGAGGTTATTACTGCCATGACCACTATCGAGAAGGCTATTGCGGCTGCTGGCCAAAGCGAAGGCGGCAAGACTCCCTTCTCTGCTCTATTCACTGGTGGCAAGACCCAGCACCTCCGACGTCTCCTTCTTGGTGCTTCATCTCAGATGATGCAGCAACTTTCCGGCTGCAACGCCGTCATTTACTATTTCCCTATTCTGTTCCAGCAAGCTATCGGTGTCGACCATAACATGGCCCTTCTCCTCGGCGGCGTCAACATGATTATCTACTCCATCTTCGCCACCACCTCATGGTTCGCCGTCGAACGCGTTGGCCGCCGCAAGCTCTTCCTTATTGGTACTGTTGGCCAATGCGCATCTATGGTCCTTTCTTTTGCTTGCCTGATTCCTGGTACTGAGTCCGCCGCCAAGGGTGCCGCTGTTGGTCTCTTTACTTACATTGCCTTCTTTGGTGCCACCTGGCTCCCTCTCCCCTGGTTGTACCCCGCCGAGATCAACCCTCTCAAGACCCGAGCGAAGGCCAATGCCACTTCTACCGTATCTAACTGGCTTTTTAACGCCTTCATCGTCCTTGTAACACCTGTCATGATAGGCGGTACTGGTACCTACGGCTGGGGCACTTATGCCTTCTTCGCCGCCATGAACGCCATCTTCTTCCCCATCATCTACTTCCTCTACCCCGAGACTTCTGGCCGTTCCCTGGAGGAGATTGACCTGATCTTCGCCAAGGGTTACACCGAGAAGAAGAGCTACGTGACAGCTGCCAAGGAGCTGCCTCGCATGGAGGAGCATGAGGTCCACAAGAAGGCCCGCGAGTACGGCTTCCACAGTGACGACGAGAAGCACGGCCATGTCGATGAGCGAGAGAACGGCGTTATGACTGGCAGCGGCAGTGACTCCAACGTCTAAAGCCTCAGACGCAACTAATCTTTTAACCTGAGCTGAGCTCACATGATACCCGCCCCAGATGACAATCTAACGATTTCAGAGCGGCATCACGATAGATCTTGTGGCCTTTACTAGTTACAAATACATTTCTCTGAAATAACCCAACAAGATCAAAGTGATGAGGTAATTTGATACTAAGTCGTGTTTCTTGAACACTTTGCAAGATATCTTTGATCGAAATCACCAAGTCCCACGCAACCCATAAGACGAGGCCTGCATCGGGTCAATGCTGTGTGATATTTAGCGCACGTGACACTCCGATAATCTCACATCAGCACATGACAGCTTTTTTTCCATCTTCAACTAAAAAGCGAATGCATAACCAGGTCATCCAAAGATGGACACCGAGTTCCCTCTTTTCCCTCTTTTCCCTCACGAGATCCAAGCACTCATCTGGGACGCTGCTGTTCGACCAATCTCAGGCCGACGTGGGGTGCAGAGATTCATCTTCTCCGGCCACGACATCGGACGGGTTAGTTCACGACATCCGCACGTCTCAAAACCTCTCAACATCAACCGTTATGGTCGGCTAGTGGGAGGGTTCTCGATTTCTGTTCCTCTTGATGATCCATATGGCGGCCCCAATGACTCCGTGTACGAACTAGACGGCGGGCTTTGGACGGCATGTACTGCATCTCGCGCTGCGATGGAACGACGCTTTCGCAAGAATGAGTGGTGGGTAGTTCCCGAACGCAGTGAAAGTTCGGGTCGCTCAACTACACCGGGTCGATACTTTGGCGAGGACAATGTCACTCATTCGACGTCATATAGTGACTATACTGGACTCATCAAGTATATCACCCTTGACTACGGTCAAGACCTCATCTTTCTCGACCCCAGAGACCTGGACTCAGTGAGCTGGTTCCAACTTTATGTCAGGGATCTTTGTGCTGAGGACCGCACTCCTCTGGTCGACTTCCCCCGTTATGACGACGATGGTCGGAGAGCGAGCTTCATTGGCGACGATATTGCCGTTGAATATGATCCAAGGATGATGGACGAGGTTGACGGCAAACAGGTCCACTACTGCCGAAAGGACCTAGGCCTGTCGTCAATGTCACTGTATGACATGGTTGATGTTTTTCACGACCGTGCAAAGAGAAGATTTTGGTTCGTTGACTACAGGCTTCAACCACTTTCTGCTGCCTCTACCAAAATTCAGGGCCGAGAGAGATTCTATACTAGCAATGCGGTGCTTATAGAGGTTGACTCAAAGGACTTGAATTCATCTTGGATCACTGCTACTGAAAACGTCGACCCTGATGCCAACAAACAAACGGTTTTCGATTTTTTCCATGTCTTGGGGGTCGGGAGGCTGCAAACGCATTTCTCTGGCCGCTTGCGGGCTTTGGCGTACTATCCTCTATCTGAGGAGGCGAAACGACCCCTGGTGCAGCTTCAGAGGGCTCAAGATCCATCGTGTCTGACTTGCTTTCCGAAGGAAGAGCCAGTTCGGCATAGACTGTGCGCAGATGAGGAGGATAATAGCTTAGACGACAGTTACTAGCTACTTGATGAGTTATCGTTCTTAATAGGATGGGGATTAATTGTACACGCAGTCCAGCCCCCTTTTTGGTGGCTGACGTCTTAATATTAAAAACGACCTTGCACGCTCTCTCACACTCCACACATACTCCATCTGACTCTGAGAATATGAAGGCTTGGGTAGCTTTAGTAAGCAACGAGCGATTCAGCGAGGTATCAATGGAAAGTAGCTTCTTTGCCGTTGGTCAAAAAGAGAATGTCTGTGAAAGCGGCTCGGAGGTATTCATCCAATAAATCTTCGTCATGGAATTCACCTCCTCCGATATTGACGTCGGTTTCCACTTGTTGAACCGCGATCATCTATTTAATACGAGGTGATATTTATAATAGGGACAAATGTGGTGGCTTCGGGGTGTCGAAATTTCATCGTTCTGCTATTTCCTTCGCTGACGTTGCTCCATACTGCCTTTCTCCTACCATCTACCAACCGTTAGAGTGGAAAGAGGGAATAGGCGACAGAGTTCTTACCTTTCACTGTTACTCCCTGTTGTAGGCAATGCCGGCCTCAAATCCGGCATCATAGGCCACCTGTTGGCCGTGGCTAAGGCCATGGGCGTAGCCAGCAGTTACGCCTTGACGGTAACCACGGTCGTGGCTACGGCGAAGACCGAGGCTGTAACCTCTTTCGTGTCCCCGGAGGTACTCGTCTAACACCTCCTCATCGTTGTGGTGGGCCCCTCCGATATCGTGATCGGGATTCGTCTCTCTGATTGAGAGCATCTAGTCACTGTTAGCTTGCAAATTCCAAGGTTCATATCTGGTACTGACTTGTCTAACTGCGCTAACGAGCGCAGCCAAGATGGCCCGGCGTCGCGCTCGCATACCTCCTGCAGGAGAGTTCTATAGTATATAAAGAAATCGTTCGTCAAGCCCGGCATCGTAGGCCATTTGCTGGCCTTACTTCCAATTGCACACGAAGCCGGCTGCCATGCCTTGGCAGTACGCGTGCTCCTGGCTACGATAGAAGCCAAGGAGAGTAAAGCAGGGTGAGCGTAAGAGCTGATGCTTCATCGGACAGAATATGTAGGACAAGGAGTCAAGTAATGGATCAACAATGTAGGGAATCATGGTTCACTGGGTGGCTAGTTGCTTAGTGATGACAACCACGACGATGAGATGAGTTTAAATGGGTTACTCCGGCATCCCTTCTCCTCCAGCTCGATAGCTAGGCGAATTTGCTATCGAAGGTGGTGTCCTATGATGAAGTGTTAGAGGAGCAAAATAACAAGTGGCAGAGCTCTTACCAGCAAGGAAGCATGGCCCATTCAGCCACTCGCCCTTATTCACGTTGAGCGCGGAAAAGTCCAGCCATGTACCCATCGGTGTAGAAGACCTCTTGTCCCTCCCGAAGGCCGTCTCGCCTCCCCGCTGCATACCCATCCCGATGGCCATCGTTGTAGCCATCCGTTTGTCCGTAGACATACCCAATCTAGCGTCCACTCTCAAACCCAGATCAGCGCCTCTCCAAAAGCCCGAGCTGGACGCCTGCCAGAAATCCGTTCCTGTGCCCAACAAGGTATTCGGTAGGAGGGTTGCTTGAGCTGCTTTTAGCCTAATGCCAATCGTTAGTTTAAATGAGGAAGCGAACAAAATAGAGCTCCTACTATTTGATGTCCTTTGTTCTTGAGATGCAAGCCCATCCTCAAACCCAGCCTCGTAGGCTTCTTGTTGCCCTTGACTGAGCCCGTAGGCAAATCCCATGGCCATCCCTTCACGAAGGGTACGCCTATGGCCCCGGCGGAGGCCAAGGCGGAGTCCCCGTCGATGGCCACGGATGACGTTTCCGAGCGCCCTGGGATGAGTGGCTGGGCGCGTGTATCTTCCGGTCTGAGGCATCTTTGTGGTTTGGTGCGTACTTATGCCTTTCCTGGTACCATTCGCAGATGTGCGGAGGCGGTTCCATAGTCTATAAAGGGAACTATCTTTCAAGGAAAGGAGACGATAGTGATCTTGAGAGCTGATGGCTCATCAGATAGAGCGGTCAAGATAAGGAGTCAAATAATGGATAAACAATGCAGGGATATATAGTTCACTGGGTAGCGAGTTGCCGAGGGATGATAACGACAAGAACGAGATGACTGCGATGTCCTCCTTCCACCTGAAAAGGTAGGTGATTGATGCTTGTGATGATGTTGAAAGAGGGAGGTTTATACAGTGCAAAAGCTGCCTCAAATACCCGTCACACTGCGAGGCACTCCTGCCCGCACCACACCCAAAGCCTACTCGCTGCCGTACGCAGCACCGTCGTTGTAGCCATCATGATAGCCCGTCTGATAGCCCTGGCGAAGGCCATGCTCAAAACCAGCGGCCATACCGCGGCGATAGCTTCGCTCATGGCCTTGGCGAAGGCCGAGGCGGAAACCTGCCTCATGGCCGCGGAGGTATTCATCCAATAAATCTTCGTCATGGAATTCACCTCGTCCGATATTAACGTCGGTTTCCACTTGTTGAACCGCGATCATCTATTTAATATTAGCTTGTGATTTCCACGGGTTTAATCTGGCACTAACCTGTCTGATCGCTGCAACAACCGCAGCCACGAGAGCGCGGCGTCGCGCCCGGCGAAATGCTCGGATGGCAGTGCCGAATGCGCTACGACGAGGGACATGGCGGGAGAAGCCTCTGACTTGAGGCATTTTGTTGGCTCTTCTCGTTTGGTGATTCCGCTGTCTTTTGGATTCTTGTGTTTTTGTGGAAAGAAAGAAATCCAAAATCCAAAAACAAAATCTGGTTATATAAAATGTGCGTTTTGCCTGCCAGTGCATTGCCACTGCTCGGGTAATGGCGCTAAGACCAACGTCTCTTTTTAGATAAGGAGTAAATAGTAGTCTAATTAATTATTTATAAAATGTCTATTATGAGACTGAGATAAAATCTTCAAGTATTGCTCTACTTGGAGGTTGGTAGTGGCAGTGTGCCAACTGATATCTTAGTGGCCCTATGGGTTGTCATAGCTATGAAAGAAGAGGGGGAAAGACATAAGCAAAGGAAGATATTGTGTTGATATGATCTTTTGATAACGAGATTCCGTTTCAGTTTTGAAGGTAGGTCAATCCATGACTTGGGCGTATGTGATACCCGAGGAGTCTGATAACCAACACACAGGAAGACAACCGACAGCCGAGTCTGTGACACCAAGACAGTGAAAGACCGTGCAAAGCTTTGTGAAGAGTTGCTATTCGGGCTCGTATATAATGTTACTGTGAAGGTGATGGCGAATCTATAAAAGGCAGAAGAGAAGACTTATCCGTGTTAGACTCAAGCCACCCTTTGTGTTGAGGCTTGAGCATGAAGTTGAAGTCGTGTTGGATGAAGTAGGAAGGGCTCAACATCTTGGGAATATTGACGGGGTATTTATACTTGTGCAGCCCGGCAAAAGATGCTGTCATTGTGGTCTGGCAGGTTGTGAGTGGAGTTTGCTTATGACTGGTGGCTGTGATGATGGTCAAAACGAAGGCATATTGTAAACAGAAATACAAAACCAACCGTTTAGGCAAAACATGGGCTGTGAGTCATGTGGAAATCAGTTCCGCCTGTTGCTACCTATTTGTTCAAGCACGCAAGCATGCCCTGACAGTTTGGCTATGCACATTGCCATCATCATTTTTCCTAGTGTTTGGAGGGGTATGAACAATCAGCGCAGATTCCTTATGACATGCACAATCTGCATAAAGGGCCATTCGATTGTGCTCGGTTATGTCTCTTAATCGTCAAGCGCTTACGCGGCCCATCTTTCATACAGCTTGCCCGGAGCGTACGTACACCGAACAGGTTGACAAATTCAAACAACACAAACCAAGACAAAGACAACAGGGTAACAGGACCGACCTGACAATAGGGTACCTTGATTAGTTGCTACGCGCATCAGCTGTTCGCACAGCCAGCTGAACAGCCACGAGGCGATGGATCAACCCTGCTCAGAGCCGCGAAACACTACAGGGATAACGGAGCTCCCGAAAGAATACAGTTCAATATATGCAGGTTCACCGTCCTATACGAAAACCTTAGGTCTGATAGTAAACTCTACTCTACTGATCTAACCGACACTGGCGCAAGAACCTTCTCTTCCGCGCTCAAAGGGAATAGCTCAGCGATGGCCAACTTCCTCTTTTAGAAACGAACAATCCGCTCCGAGAACCTGCTCAATCGAGCTAGGTTAATCGTCCAACCTCCCATAGGCCCATCTCACGCCACGAGGCCCGGTCCCTATTGCTGGGAGAACTCCCGGGAATGCAACTCTAAACAATGGCTCCAGGGCGAATTACACCATTGGTGGAAGATCCCGTTTTAGCCTGATGTGGTTCGGTTTGGTCGGCACTTGATGGGGGCCCCGTAACGGCCCATTGCCGCATACGACTTCTTGGCCGAGCCAGGGGTTTCAGGTCCAACACACGGGCCAATCTCAGGAGCCCGGATATTAACGGACTAGGATTCTACTCTATCGGAGACGGTAGATCTTCTCACCTATATAAGTATTCGGCTATTGCCAAGTTCTGTTGGTTTGTTCATCACCAGTTTCAACCTCATCTCATCTCAATAGTCTCACATTCAAATCGTCAACATGAAGTTCTTCGGTGTTGTTTCGGCCTTCCTTGCCGCCACGGCTGTGGCCACTCCCACCACTCCCACCGAGACTATCGAGAAGCGAGACACCACCTGGTGTGACGCTTTCGGCTCTCTGGCTACCTCTGGATATACCGTCTACCACAACAACTGGGGCAAGGGCGATGCCACCTCTGGCTCTCAGTGCACCACCTTCACCTCGGTCAAGAGCAACAGCTTTGTCTGGTCCACCAGCTGGACCTGGGCTGGTGGCCCCGGCAAGGTCAAGTCCTACTCCAACGTGGCTCTTGAGAACATTAACAAGAAGATCTCCGACATCAAGTCGGTTGCCACCCGCTGGATCTGGCGGTAAGGGCCCATACCCTCACCCTTGTCTTTGTTTTAGACTGACTGGTTAGATACACCGGATCCAACATGGTCGCCAACGTCTCGTACGATCTCTGGTTCGCCCCTACCGCGTCCTCCAAGAACAAGTACGAGATCATGATCTGGGTCGGTGCCTACGGTGGTGCCCTCCCCATCTCCACGCCCGGCAAGGGTGTTATTGACCGCCCTACCCTTGCTGGTGTCAAGTGGGACGTCTACAGGGGCCCCAACGGCGATGTCGATGTCATCTCCTTCGTCGCCTCCAGCAACCAGGGCAACTTCCAGGCTGATCTTAAGGAGTTCCTTAACTACCTGACCAGCAAGCAGGGTCTTCCCAGCAACTACGTTGCCACCAGCTTCCAGGCCGGTACCGAGCCTTTCTCGGGTGAGTGATACTTCTGTATATGATTCGTGTTCGATTACTGACTGTTTTAGGTTCCAACGCTGTCCTCAAGACCTCTGCTTACACCCTCTCCGTCAACTAAGAGGTTGCGGGATATCAATCTTGGCGATGATGATCATTTTTGTACTTTCTGCACTACCACTTCTTGTATATAGCTTACCAAGACATATTCATCGCCAATCGTCAACCGTGCCAGTGAAATGCGAATTGAACACGTAGAAGAGCCTTTCACAATGTCTCACTCATCTCATTGGAGACTAAGGTTTTTGTCCAGTGACGTTGCGCCGGCGGTTACCGTGTGGCGCCATGTAGGAGTTGCAGCAAGATGATCAGGCTGACCAATAAGCTAGAATCAAAGCCTGTAGTGAACAAAAGGCTATATAATTGGCCTAGAAGTATTGTACGTGCAAGTACCGATTTGAGATTTGACACATACTATCCACAGGAAGATCATGGTTGCATAAAATCGCCTCACAAAGCTTGTGCACAAATGAGTGGAGTTCTCCAGAATCATTGAGTAAAAGAACGGACTACCTCCGATCAATCATTGATGTTGAGCTTTCAGCAACCGAGACTAACCCAGAAGGAGATAAGGAGCACTTTGATAGTTTCACTGGACAGTGAACAGCCGTGTTGGATACAGACGAAGAATCTTTCAAATTTCGATGAACAACCCGACAAGCTACGTGTTTCTCGCTGCGAAGAGCATATTATCATTATTGAGAAGAACAGAGCTACCAGACAAGTGAAGTATTAGGCACTTGGCAGGCTGGTTCACTTTCGAAAGCTACATACTGCGTGGGTATGGAGGGACGGACCCTAGGATTTCAATCAGAAGGGGTACATGAGCACACAATCTTCCCCGCAAGGACCCAAAAGGCGAGGATATCGAGGTCTCAATCAATTTGAGGTTAAACTAGTTGAATTGGAATCACGAGATTCGTACGTTAGCGGCTGTCCCTCCTCAGCCAGTTCTGCTACGAAACCAAACGCCCAAGGATCGCTGCGCGGTCCCGCGCGAAAATATCCCTCTATATCTATTCATCCTCTTCCAATTTGACCTTCACTTGGAACATGCATTGTCATGCAGCCTTCAAGCACGAAGCCGACGGAAGCGTGTATAGTATGCGGTCTTGTCTCTGTTTATTCTCTTTGTTAGCTGGACCTTTGACAGCTGTGGCAAACATGGAAACTTACCAGAGTATTTCTTTCGGTGCCATCAAAGCTTTATGCGGGCACAACACTTGGTTGTACCAGATAATCCAACCCCAACAACAATGGAAGCGCTCGTGTTGATACAGTATCTCGTGAAAGCAACAGAACAACTAGAAACTTGGATACTTGCATATCAGCATGTAAAAGATCATGCGCGACAAACAAGCGATGGCTTACTGTTTGAAGCTGGGGCTTAAACTCGTCGTAAAGCTGTAGTGGGAAGCAAAGGCGTAGGCGTGAGGGACTAGCAAGCACGAAAGAAAGCTCGCTGTTTGGCTGTGGCTGAGGAATAACTGAGCTTCCCTCAACTTGAGAAAGCAACTTTACTGAGAATGCGATTGTGTCTCGGTGATGGCAGACGACTGCTGCTTGTCTGTTCCCTTGCTTGTCCTAGTCCAAGAGAAGCGAGATGGCCGCACTGATCTGGTGGATGGCTATGATTCACTGTCCTCCAGAGAGTCACTGACCCAAATGCACTTGTCAATAACAATCTACCTTGTTGGCAGCTCGCGGTCGCTCAGTGGTAGCCAGTGCAAACTCACCTCCACTTCATTCTTCGCATGCACAAAGGAAGACGCTTCTCATTCTCTCTTTTCCCTCGCACCACCTCGCAAGATCACACATTGCGAGCCTCAAGACTACGATAACAAAGATGGAGCACCCGCCTGGATTTGGCGCGGCATCTTCAGAGGGCCTGCAAGAACAAGCACACCCCTCGGGCATCAAGCCGCCCCAGGAGACCGCTGGCTCTGGCGAATGGTATGGATATCCCGAGACAGATTACAGCGATGCTGACCGTCCTAGCGATGAACAGCTGGGCAATGGCCAGAGCCGCAGTCAAGGACACCGACGCCGACGCCGAAGAGGACCTAGGCGCCCACGAGCCGCTTCGGAAATTGCACCTACTGAAGCCGACAGAGTCCCTAAAGATGATGAGGATGACCAAGCCCAGCCAGAAGACACACTCTCGGATGATTCATCTACGGCGTTGTGTTGGCAGCCATTGTATCGAGAGGGACTGTAGTCTTGTCTTAAGAAGGTGGAAAGGAATAATTCTCTTCTTTCTCGTACGGAGGTTAGAGCAGGCAATTAAATACGCCATGAGAGGCTTATCCTTTCACGGTGATGCAGCTAGGTATGACTCTTCTTCTGCGGGCTACAGAAGTTAAAACAAAAGGCCACTGTGTTAGCATCGGGTTATGATGCTATGATGTTTTGACAATCTGTTCTTTATTATAGTTGAAGCCTGCCCCTTGATGGGTTAAGCCAGAAGACCGATACATCTACGGTTTCCGGCTACGTCTCCTCCTCGCAGTTGCAGAAACCTGGGGACAGCCTGCAACAGGACCTTTCTCGCCCCCCCCGCAGAGTCCGACGCTACTGAAGAACAACATGGAAAGGAAATGAATCTTGGCGCCAGCCCGAAGGGAAAAAGGATATCACCAAGTTCCGTTTCCCAGTCAAGCGTGACGGCAGCCTACTCCGGCACCTTCGTGAACCTCGCAGGCCCGCTATCAACTGGGGCCCTTCGATGGGCGGTCGCGTTATCAAATACAAGAAATTGCCTTGATTCTATGGCATGTCCCTGGTATGTTTGAGCCCCATATTCCTGTCACGGCGACTCTGCTGGATTCTTCATCTAGCACTCCTTGTTCGTAGGCTCCCTAACACAGAAACATCCGCACACGCTCGCACCGATGGTTAAGTCCTCCCTTCCAAGGTTCAACGCTTCTTCGATGCTGCCAGCTCCGTGGATAAACCTGTCTTAGTGTAGACGATAGAGACAAGTGATGATATGTGGACATAGGCAGGTGGCTATCTGGGAGAATGGGATTCCATTTAGTGACCTTGACGCTTCTAATTGGGGGCTACTTACGGGTAGATAGCTATCACAGATGACTACAATTGTTCCTCGCATCAATGAAGAATCAGAAAGAACCATGTCTTGCTTTCCTTCGTAGTGTTATGTCAGAGTTTCGGGGCTAGGTTCAATCCCGAACAACGACCCGAGACGGGGGACTCAAACGTATTGCTTTCTCACAGGGAGGCAGCAGAAATTCCAAATAATAGGCGTCACAGTATATAACTCGGAACCAGGAGAGGTTCGTTTTGAGAGTTCTTGATTACGAGCGCCCCGACTTCCCTCTCAACCTCGCCTCTGATGTTACAATCGCAGACGTCGGATCTCGCGCCTTTGATCCCAGATCGGGCCTCGTTTCGAGATGAGAATGAGACTCTAGATCCCCTAACGCCAGTACGTGCGTCGCAGGGGGTCTATCCCTGCGCCGCTTGACACGGATGATGCTCTGTGTCGAGGTGGCGACATGCCCTGCTCCTCTCAACTACGACAGTATTCCTGTGACATATGAGGTGTCCTCCAACAACGACTATCGCTTAAAAGGCCTCGAGAGTAACACTTTAAAGTAAGTAGTCGCAGATTAGTAGGCGCCAAGGCCCATGTGTGTTGCCTGAGCGTGCTTCTCAATCGCCATCAGGAGCCCGGTTGTCCCCTTGTCAGCCTCAAGGTCCGATCTGCCGCGCCCGTCTGAGAGCCATACACGGATCTCTCCAAGACGACGATGGTGGCACTAGCGACGCAGGCAGAAAGTCCCAAGGAAGTGAATCTTATCTTCACCGAGCGGATTCGCGGCGCGATCAGGAACTGTTCCTCACACCAGGACTTTTCTGTTCTTGTTTAACTTGAGAGTTGCGTCGCTCAGCGACAGTGGCAAGATCTAGGGCCGGCCCGAGAGCGCACGAGCCAATTCTTATGTGTATCAATAGCGTACTTCAGCCCGATGGCTTCCTCAAGATCTCTTGGCGATTCGTGTAACACGCCACCTGTGTAACACCTATATTATGGGGAATTACGTTTTATAGAGCTAACTTCCAACCTAGAACCAGAATTTAATGTCCCCTGTATGTCCCATCATATCCTGCCGCTGCCCGATCATCTACCCTCCTCATCTCTTGTGCCCTATCATAACCAGCAGGCAACTCAACAAGACTCTGCTCAGGCATCTCATATCTCGCCTCGTGATCACGTATCCCCGCAGCTTCTTCCGCCTTTGGCAACGAAGACTCTTTGTTGTTCTTCCTTCGTCGTATCAGAAGCCAAGCGAGAAGCCCGATTGCTCCAAGCCCGCCGATGACAGCTCCGACCGCGATCCCGGCCTTGGCGCCGGTGCTGAGGGAGCCTGACGACGAGTCTGCCGACGAGTTTGCAGACGAGGCTGTAGATGAGGCTGCCGACGAGGTTGTCGATGAGGTTGTTGAATCGCAGGAACCGAAATCGGATTGGCATCCCGTTCCGCAGTAGCCTAGAGAGTCGAGTCAGCATTGTTGGGTAGAGATACGTCTCTTGTGCGAGTTACTTACTCGAGTTCCCGCCGCAGTACCCCAATGGCGAACAGCAATCACCAAACTCGCTGCCTTTGCATATAGCGTCGATATCCGAATTAGATCCGCAGTTTCCGTCAATAGAGATAGCGCCAAGGCTGGTAGCTGACGACGCCGTCGAGGTTGAAGTTTTGTCAGTTGTCGCGGTGGTCGTGGAGGACTCGTCGTCGTCGTCGTCCCTGGATGAACAAGTACCGAACTCGCTTTGGCATCTGTTCCAATCCCAATGTCAGCGGCATCTAAAAGAGGTTTGAGAAGACGATGGACCAAATCCAGCTCTTCTCGGATTAAGACTGCACTCACCCCTCACCACAATAGGTCACATTCTTGCCACAGTACCCCAATGCAGAGCAGCAGTCTCCATACGTGCTACCTTCACATGTGATGTTGCTTGTGGAAGTCGCACCGCATGATCCTGATGTGCTAACAAGCTGCCCATCAGGCTTTGACGCGCAGGTGCCAAACGCCTCTTGGCAGCCCTCGGCGCAGTATGCTGAAGTCTTGCCGCAGAACCCTTTCTCAGAGCAGCAGTTACCAAAGGTGGATGTGAGGCATGTTGCGTTAGTCTCTGAATTGGAACCACAGTTGCCGTCTCTGCTAGTGGGGTTTGAGCGCGGTAGAAGAAGAGACGATGAGCTGGAAACTGTCAGGGGTAATTCTAGCAGGGGATCATTGACCTTACAGATCAAAGTCGTGGAGGAACGATGCCAAGACTGGGGATAAAATCCACAGGAAATACACCAGGGAAAACTCCATGGCGACTAATCGCTTGTTGGTTTCTGGCAAACGACGCAGGCAAAGGCCTAAAGACGGTCGTTGCAAGATCCTCCTCGATCCTAGCGGGGCACAATGCCTTTATGAGGGATCACCCTACAAAATGACCCCAGCAGAAGCGCCGAGGTTAGTCTGTCTGATCGTCCTGCTCCACTCCAACCCGTCCCTAGCCCCCAAGCCTCAAAGCAACATAAGCGAGGGGTCTAGACTAAGACAGCCGACTTGGAATTCTCACGGCGGTCCGATAACGCGACCATTCGGTACCTGGCTACAATCAACACCTCAATGTCTACAAATGAGTAGCTTTTATGAATGTTCCAAGGCGAAATGCCAGCTTGAACTCGTAAGATAGCTAATAGGAAGCCTAGATAGTGTTGCAACGCTGACAGTCGCACCATGCTTTGTCTACCTCGCCTTGTGGAGTCGACCAAGTTGACAGCGAATAATGGACCTATTTTCGACGCACTAAGAACGGAGACTCGTGTAAGCGCCGAGGATGAGGTTAAATAGCCGAGATTCAGGGGGCTGACAGACCACGTCTGCCGTCTCCACTCCCCTCAGGGGCACTCCAAGAGACCAATTACATCGCAAGTCAGTGTTCAGCTCATACCTCTTCGAGGTTGGTGCGTGCTGACGGTGTGGAGAGATCATTAAGGCTGAGTCCGAGCCTCTTTGACCACCAATCAAAGCGAGTGATGTATGCATCTCAAGCTTGGTTTGAGCGCTTCCAGCGCGGCAGTGTTGTCTTTCTCGGTAACGATCGCCCTGCTAGTTTCTTTTGCTCCGGCTCACTAAGTGAGCAGGCTGGCGGCAGATGGAAAAACTTGGAGTCTTTGTTCCAGCGTTATTTTAAATGTGGAAATGAACATTGACAGGGCTTAGCTCCGAGTCCGAGGTGATGACTGGGGTTAGGCGGAATGGGACCTTTAATATAAAGCCCAAGAAGATTGAAATTCATGATTAGCACTTCGGTTTTCTGGCATCGTTCCAAGTATATCCGGCCATGTTGGCTTCCTTCACTTCTATCGTCGGCCGTCTGGCCCTGATTCTCGGCTCACTCAACCATGTCCTCGCCCAGTGTGGTCCTGCCAACGGTGGAGCCAGCTGCCCTCTGAACACTTGCTGTTCCTCGTCGGGATACTGCGGAACAACGGATGTCTACTGCGGAGATGGCTGTCAGTCAGCGTTCGGGAGCTGCTCTGTACCTACGGTCCCTTCTTGCTCTACCAGTCGTAAATCTTGCTATACCGGCGGCGGTAAGTCGGCAACCAACGGCCGCCGCGTTGGATACTGGCGGGTAAAGCAGGCATGGGAGCGGTCTTGCAATGTCGTTCTTCCTTCCGACATCCAGACCAAAGGGTTGACCCATCTGATCTTGGCGTTTGCCCATTTCGACGACAGCTTCGCAGTGGGCACTGAAGACTCCAAAGACCTCCCCTTCTATTCGCAGTTCACCGCTTTGCAGAGCAGTTCACTGCAAACGTGGATTAGCATAGGTGGCGGTAGTTTCTCTGCCGACTCTTGGTCTTCCATGGTGGCCTCATCGAGCTCCCGATCCGCCTTCATCTCATCTCTCAAGTCCTTCTTGGAGACCCATTCCTTCCAAGGTGTTGACCTGGACTGGGAATTTCCAGCAGCTGGAACGGCCGATGGAGAGAACTTCGTCTCCCTCGTCCAGGAGCTCCGAGAGGCCTTTGGAAACACTTATGGCATCTCAGTGCCAGTGCCATCGGACTGGGGTAGCGTCCAGGGCTTCAACCCTGCCGGTATGGGCGAATATGTCGACTTCTTCAACTACATGGCCTACGATTTGCACGGCTGGGGAGTTGATGCCGAACCAAGAAAGAATGAGGTCAGCTACCAGGCCAGCATACAAGATATCGCCACCAATCTCATGCCGCTGTGGGCGAATTCGACCAACGCGTCGCAAATCAACCTCGGCATCCCCCTGTACGGCCGCGGCTATACCCTCACCTCCTCTGATTGCAAAACCGTTGAATGTGATGCGTCGGGGCCCAGCGAACCGGGTTCTTGTCTCGCAGATCCGACAGGTGTCATGGTTCTAAGTGATATCAAAACGGCCATTGAGGCCAACGATGCCACTGTTGAGATTGACAGCACTGCCATGCAGAAGTATGCGACCTGGGGTGATCAGTGGATCGGCTATGACGACGGTGATACTTTGGCACTGAAGATGGCATGGGCCGATGGGTTGTGCATGGGCGGCGCTATGTTCTGGACGCTTGATAACGATGGCGGTTCATGGGAGTAACACCGCCTACCGGGTGTAAGGACTTGTGGCATCTACCTGGTAGAAAGGGTTTCACAGCATCTTATAATAGTGTATTATTACCCCCGCCTTCCATGGCAGTAAATTAGAGTTAATTTTAAAGATCTCTCTTCGCCACGAGGGGACAGGGATTCCATGGTTGCCAGGTCCAGTCTGTACAACCCAAGTCCTGAGCAAGATGGCCTGGTGGATGGGGCCTGTACAACCTGCGGTCCAGCCGAGATGCGGGGCGCGTGACGGTTGATCCACGCCGTTACTTGGGTAATGGCCAATGGGATGTACCCTAGAGTGAGAAGAAGATGTGCAGCGGCATTCTTGTGAAGGTCTCCCTGCAGCTTGTCGCAGAGAAGCTGAAGGGGTCTATTCATGAACCTTGGCCGCTCATATAGTGTCACTTGATCTGATATTAGTTCAATGGATCTGATGACATATAGATCTACGAATGACAGCTCACACGACAACCATTGCCCCCTGTCTACCGAATACCCCAATTGAGATGATGGTCGTTGTGGCGGTTTGTGGCGTGTAACACAAGTGGCCCCCACATGAAGAAGCGACAGCACCACCTAAAACTCTGATGAGTTCACATAACAAGGTCCTGTATTGCGACGAGGCATGACAAATCGAAAAGTTATGGAGTATCACCATCAAACCTCCCTTGGATGGCCCCAGGAGAGTGTCAGTAGCCAATACTTTGCCACAGGCTGATAGGATTACGATGAGATCCAGCAACCTTTCCTACTCCTGAGCCTTGTCCTCATCCTTCTCCCCATCCTTACAAATGGCGCATTCTCCAACGCAGTAGCAGTCCGACAAGATGTCATCAGCATTATGACTCCCAACTGGGCATCGGCTCGTGTTGAAGTTCAGACGACCCGAGTCGCTACACCAGGCTTGGCAACGGGAGGCTACTCCCCAAGTTCCGGGCTCGCAATCCACAGAGTAAAAGATCTCTTGTACTTTCGAGACGCCATCATCTTTGCTGTCGGTAGTCGTTTCGACGGGCAAGCCGAAAGCCACGTTGCCCAAGATGCTTCCCAAGAGGGCGAATGTGAGGAGGGGTTTCGCAGGACCTTGTTTTCCGAACATGTTGAAGAGAATTGATCCTGGTGATTCAACGATTAGCTTGGTGGTACCTTCCAAGTTTGCCTTGTGGTATCTTACAGAGATCGATGAGCCTTGTGATGTGTGAAAATGAGTCGGGTTGAGAGGTCTGCGTTCTTCTCACAGGACCTGTCACCCCATTATATACTTGAGCGTGGTGATTCAGAGCCGACCGAATGCCACTCTCTGGCATATCTTATGAGTTGTCTCTCAGAAGGCTCCTTGCTCTATTCCCTGGGCGAGATCCGACATCATGCCTGTTCTCGGTTGATCGGCCATGAGGGGCCGCGGTGGTGGCGTTTACTACGTATCGTTAGGGGTGTTGGTTGTTGGTTGTTGGTTCCACGCAGGGCTATGTGCAGGAAGGAAACTTTAGGCTGAAAAATAGCAAAGTGCCATCGCTTGGGGATTGATAACAGCGAAGATGGAATTGATCTTCGGTAGACTTAATTTAGAGAGGTTCGGCAGGTTGGAACAGAAATAGATGTTGGGCCATTCCATAGGTCTTAGGTTATTGTTCTTTCACTATAGTCCACGATAGTTACAACTGCATTTCATCAGTCGTCGATCGCTCTTCTCGATAGTCAGTCCAATAACATTGTGTGGTCCAAGGTGCAACCCTTTCCGCCTGTTTATCATAAACAATACGAAGAGATAGTATCGCCTTTGCATTAGCTACCGATTACCGCCCGTTGATTGCAGATCTTTTTGAACAGTAGCGGAACTTTTTACGAGACAGGGCAAGGGTGACAATACTAAAAAGGAAAGTCACAGCAGATCTATTCGACTACTAGCGGAACTTTTGATCACACACGGCCAGTGCCAACCACAGGAGATAACGACAGCGTGCGAACGGCGAGCTGTCTCTAGTCTGCTGCGAGTGACTGTTGGTTTCAGGGAGGGGGATTACCCGCCATGTGACAAGAAACCACATCCTGAGTCGTTCGATCCGGAGGCTATCTGTTGGATACGCCGTATAGACCTGTATGTCGATATGGCCATCAAGGCGCCCACTAGTCTCGACGGTGTCATGATGTGATCATACGAGGGGACCATCGATAGTCTTTCCATTTCGCCATGCAGTGATCAGTTCTATTTCCATCAACGCACCCTTATATAAGATAGATAGAAGTATATGCACGAACTATCCATATCGACAGCTTGAATGCGTGAACGCTAGACGTGGAATGGATCGCCAAGCTGCTAGCATATGTGCTATGCTCCTCCTTTGATAATGTCAAGTATTCAGTTCAACAGAAATATGATGGGGTGAGGGATTTTCGATGCGCATCCTTATCATGCACGTTACTGCATGATTGCGGAACAGGGAAAGGGGTGTGTTATTTACATCGCTAGCAGCCAGAAAGAGCATAGTCTCAAGCCAAATGTGTTGGTTGTAGGTATCACTAACCTCGCGTATAAAGACATCAATTTTCCCAATAGTCCTTTCTTTTACAAGTTGACCCGAAGCGTTTACTGATCAAAGAGGTGCATCGCTTATTGTATCAAAGAAAACCAAGTATCATGGCCCAGCCCACAGTCCATTATACAGTTGACCCTTCTACCAACCCGGATTCATGGCCTCCGCCTGCTCCAGAACTTGACAATGTCAATATCAATAGAGTCGATGTCATTTTCATCAATATCAACGGCGACTCCAACTTTCGCATTGTTCGAACCGGCACCAACGAACATGTTCACCATGCGGTCATGCAGGTGACAAAGCACATAGCTCGGGGCCTCTACAGAATTGTCAGCATGAATGTCAGTGAATACTCGTGCGTCGTGGTCATGTCGACTGAGAAATCGAGAGACGAGCTTATGTGGAGGAATGGGTTCCCTTGGGACAGGGAGAATGATCCTCAGCCAGAGGTAGTCCTGAGGTAGATGGAAGTGTGGGTGAAGGGTCAAAAGTGCCAGAAAGTAGTGACAAGCCAGAATTGTTTTTATCTCTATTTTATGTCCCCCTGAATTACCTCATGGGCTGCCAACACGGCAGATCAGAATCCAACAAGAAGATGCCTCTTTTAATCATGTGATCACGTGGCCTGGCACGCGACCGCCGCCACGGAACAAGAAGCGGGGCTCAGTCGGCTAGCCTGCCCCGCAACCGACCCGAAAATAGAATATCGCAGCTCGGCCCGGCCCGGCAGCCAGTTGTGAATAGCCTCAAAGCCTGAATAAGCCGAATCAACCCAAAATCACCACATATAATCTGCTATAGTTGGATATCGGAAGAGCAGAGGGATATGAGGCCTTTTTTTTTTTTTTTGGTACCCCATAACTTTGTTTCTCTTCCCACAACAAACCAACAACACCAGCAACAGCAACTGCATCAGCATAGTGACAACGTCACATGATGAACAACAACACGATGGCTCGCAGAAGCCGTCAAAAAGGAAATGGGGATGGAGACGACCCGGCAAGAGAGGTCGCGCCGGTCGCCAGGCCAGACAGCGAGGCGCCCGAGGAAGAGCTCATGTTGGCCGCAATGGCCACCCTCAGGCGCATCGCCCCGGCTATTAGGCCACACGCTGCCGAGAAGAGCATGAGGAGAGAGTTCGTGTCCGCCGCGAACGTGATCTCGATCGCATTTTGGTGTATTTTCGCAATCAATGGGCCATGGACCGTGTCGCGCAGCCGACTGCGGCAAAAGTGAAAGATACCTTTCAACAGGTACTGTAGCCAAGCTAGGTTATATCCATCGCCACAAACCGCGAACGCCGTGCCCAGTTGAATGGTGAGCGCCGTCAATGTGAGCGCTGGGAGCGCCTGCAGGCCCATCGACAAGAGGCCGACCGACAGGATCTTGCTCCAGCCCCCGAAGATACTGGCAAAGATCTCCATGAAGAGCTTGCCCAGCCGCCTGAAGAGGCTGTCCATGGCGAGCACCACATGGGACGCCCGTATATCGAGGTGCGGGACAGTGACGAACCGCTGCCCACGGCATCAACCAGTCTTTCTCAGGGGAATCGGCACACCCTCGAGGTATGCGACTTGAGGAAGCTTGGTCAAGATTGGCATCGTAGTGTGGCGGATGTCAAAGACCACTTCAAAAAGATGCGTGGTACCACGAAGGGGAGATACAAGAGGCCCAACCAGCCTGGATGCCCTGATCCAGTCTTGGACGAAAACTGGACTGTCCAAGACGAGGTAATTCTGAGCTCCACATGTTACCACCTTACCCTTGCAAGCCAAGATAGATCAACAATACCCATCTGGCCCCGAGACAAGGGTTGTGCCTTATTTCGACGACGTCTGTCTGTTCTTGCCCATAATGCCCACCCTTGGGTCGGAGCCTTGGCTTTGCCTCCATTCGTGGAACCGAGCCCCAACAGCAGTCGGAAACACGAGAACTCGTGGTCTAATACTCACTTGCTAGCTTATTAAAGATGCTGCATGCGATGCGATACAGCGACCTCACTGGTCAGAGATGGACATTATTATTGTCTGCGCTCGAATGATAAAGTTCTCCCCCTTCTTGGACAGCCTTTGGCTTACACGTCACTGATCTTCCTGACAAGGTCTCTATCGGAAGCAAGATATAGCTTTTCTACGATTCCCATTCCTCTCGGCCGAGCCGTTTAAGGCCATTTGGTGGCGTACACAGCTTTTCTTCCAGGCATGCGTGTTCGGGCATGATGTTTAAGGATCTTATCAGGAGAGCAATGACAACGTCTATTTTTGTCTATCTGTCTTTAGCCGAATAGTGACGACTGAGAGCCCCCTCCTTCCCTTTGGCTCGGTGGCTGTTGCTCTCGGCTCAGCCGTCTCTGTGGGTTGTGGTGTGGCCTTTGGACTGGCCTGATCCTCAATCGGGGATGACTTATCAAAATTGTCATCTATGTCACCTCCAGTCTGCTCCATCAGCTGCCCTGGCTTGGTGTCTGTCTTCCCGGACCCAGTTGACTTCGCGGGTGGCTTCCTCGCCTTGGGAGTGGGTCGTGGGCGCTTTGGAGATGGTTGCTCCTCAATTTCATCGCCCTGTCGCTTCGAGGCCTTGGTCGCCCTCTCCTCGTCATGTGCTTCCACCGGGAACCATCCTTCTGCTCTATCAGGCACATCCTTTCGGCCATTGCCCAACTCATTGGATTCAACGGGCATCTTCGTAACGGTCTCTGCTTCGTTCATCTCCACGTCCGTAGTCTTGTCGGCCTCCTCGGTGTGGGACTGGGTGGGTATATGGGCGGTCTCATTGGCAACGTTCGTGACTTCGGCCCTGCTTGGTCGAACGGCCTCCTCTCGGTGTGCGAGGATAGCGCGGTGACCTGTCTGTCGCGTCGCGTCTTCTTGTGACCGAGACGCATCGTCATATGGAAGATCGATTCCCTCCATCTCCTCGTGTCCGCCCACGTGGAAGCTGTCATCATCGAGCGCCATGGGATCCTCGTCGTCCGTGTTTTCCGAATAATCATCAGAATCGCCCTCGAAATCGCTTTCGCGATATCTGTCTTGGAAGGCGGTATCAATGGGAAGACTGTCGCTTGTATCCCTAACTTGACTAATTTGTGGGCCAGAATCCCTCGACTCGGATCTGTCACGGCCAGCTTCGCCCATAGCACGGTGACGGAGCTTTTCCCTCATCAAGGATAACAGGCAGTTCTTGTATAAATCCTTCAAGTCGGACTCTGAGGGATAGCCAGTAGTTCCTCGACCAGCACGGTAAATGTGAAGGTGTGTCTCGCAGCTGATCGTCATCCCTGAAGGATTCAGCTCATCGAGGGCATTGATGATGACACTAAGGTCGTGTGCATTTGTTCGTAGGAGCCCAGTGTCGCTTTCTGGCTCAGCACTGACAGAGGTCATCTTCCAAATCTTGGTGAGCAGTTTTGCCTCCGTGGTTGACCACCAACCACTTTGCTGCAGTTTGCGTTGGGACTCTCGATGCTGCTCGCCTATGGACCCATGGTGAGGACCGGGCTCGATCTTGGAACGAATCATCGATAGCAGCTCCATGTCCTGCTCGGTCAGTGGCCCTCGGTAATCGGTACGGCAGATGGCAGCCCACTTGATGACGAATCTCAAAAAGATAAAGGCAGGGTTGCCTTGCCAGAGAGGATATGCCATGATCAAAGTCATCCTTGAGCAGAAATGCTGTGACCATAGGGGGTTGGGCGATCGAGTGCCACCATGCTCTACCAAGTCGTGATGACTCGTGTCAACTTCCAAATCGCGATGCCATGCCACTATGGATAGGGATCTTTCCCAAACCGGCGAAGCGACACCTTCCAGAGAGAGAGCATTTCGGTCCATCGGGTCAGGGCGTTTAGGGCCGCATTCTCAGCACTCGCATCCCATCTCTCTATGAGTCGTTGCTCATCTTCGGGGCCCCAGAGGTCGTCAAAGATCGGAGAGGGACATCCCGGCATGCCTTGACCCTCGTATCTCTCCTTCGTCATGGGTCGCGGGCTTTTCTTGTGGTGTTCCGTCGATGCTGCAATTCCGCGATGGTATGCGGTGTTGAGCTCCATGTAAGATAGCCTTTGGGCCGTTTTGTGTTTCCCCTGAGGAATCCACATCTCGAGTGCCTTTCTGTCTCTTTCCGAGAGGTCACTGACGGTGACCTTCTTTGCAGAGGGCTCCTCTTCAGCGACTTCGTCGAGGTCCCCTTCGCCCGCGAGGACCATCGGGAGCCTTTTGATGTTTTTGGAGCCAAGAGGCCGTCCCCGTCCTCTCTTTGGCGGCTGGGAAGTGGATGGCTGAGAAGTAGAGGCCTCGGGGGTATGGCCACTAGATTCTTGCTCTCGGGCAGCGTGGCTGCTGGAAACTTCACCGCCGGGCGTGTTCGTGGTCGGTCGGGGTCGGTGCGGGATCGCATCGGTCTTGGGCTTTGGGGGGCGTCCCCGTTTCCTCCGCGGAGGGGTAGGATTCGTAGGATCCATGTTTTCGATCGTAAAGGGCTGATAAATACCCTTTCTTTGAGTGTAGAGCGTGTGTGTTGATGTGGAAATAAAGATCTGAATTGAGGAGAGGAGAAAAACGTGACGCCATTCACACAGCTGGCCGCCAGCTGCCATGGAAAAATCCTTCACAGACACAGAAAATGAAAACCTCTTGTCCTTTCTACAGAGATATAGAAGAATCTTTCCATCATTTCGTCTAGCTAAGGGCCCCCCACCAAACATAAGCCACAGTATCTGATCATCCTGGCGACGTTTCTTGTCGATGGTCTCACTAGGATTGAGCTACTCAAAGGTTAGAATCCAACATCTTCGCAGCAGGGTGAGGGAAGTATACGTCTGGGGACGAGATCCAGGCCGGAGCCGCAGGGAAGGTTGTTGGGGTCGGCTCGACCCTCCCTTGCCATGTCCTTAAACCTCTTTTGCGTGAGGTGTTTTTTCAGAGGAGGCCAACGTCGAGCTTGGCCCTGGCTGCCTTGGGACTCTGTTCCCAATGCTGGCAACTCCTCGTTGTAGGTCTTGTTGGTCTGAGAATCCATCTAAGCTCTTGTCAGTACCTAAGAAAAAGGAAAAGCTGAAGAAGGCCTAGTGTCATACTTGTCGTGTTTGTGTGTGTGTGTGTGTGTGTTGATGAGAAAGAAAGGAAGAAAGAAAGGAAGAGAGAAGGGGAGGAAGGGAGGGGATTATATAACCGGTTGTTGATAGTGAATCATAGCGCAGGGTCCTTGACCCTTCGCGATAGTGATTCACACACCCCAAAAAGAGAACAATGCAAACAATGTTTCACGAGGCACCCTGGCTTTTCTCTTCTTCTCTTTTTCATCATCATCAACACCAACAATGGCTGAATGGACTTTCGAGCACAGAAAGCGGTTATCCAAGTTCAATCCCGGTTGTTTTGCGGTGCCTTGGGTCGGCAGAAACCCACCCATCGCCATCAGACGGCAATATATGGCCGACTATCTCAACTGGATGCTTCCTTTTCTAACCCAGAGGGAACATGTGCTGGAGCATGAACGGGCGATCCGCAAAGAGGCGGAGCAAACGGTCGTTGCACGATACCTTGCAGATGGCCAGACCAGATTGAGAGAGGGCCTCTTCGAGTATCAGGTCGACCGCTTCTACTGGGAGTCATGGCGTAAGTTCGAATCACAGTCCACATTCAGTTTTGCTAATCATCTATAGTGGACAGTATGGGCCCCAACGCGCCCAAATGGCCTTGGAGCAAGCCGACCGAGAACCCTACCGACGAGTGGTCGGCGACGTTTGCCACTCTGACAAGTGACGACGAGGTCAAGATCATGGCGAAGGAGTGGCTGGAGGGACAGGGGAAAGAGATGCCTTCCGGAGAATCTTCTGAACAATCCGACCTCTCCAATGTTTTTCTGGTATTCGCACAGAGGACCAAGGGCCTCCATGTCGTCGGAGCCCACAACATCCCAGCCGAAACATTGGTAGGACTGGCAAACACATTAGCGCAAGAGGAGCATCGCGACAACCTCCTTCGTTTCCAGGGGCGAGGAAAGCTAGACACATGGTTTTGCCTCAACGAGGTCTACAAGAAAGGAGACAATGCCATCAACACCCTCGATCTTCATGGGGTAGGATGTCGGGACCATGGGCAAGGATGTAACCCTGTTATGGTAACTTTGGATGAGGGATGAAGAAAGCTGCGGTTCTGGAATCACGGGGTAGAGCAATGAACTTGAAATGACACTTAGCTTCTGGGTGGTTGTTTTGATACGCCAAGACATGCCATCACGCCTTGCCTCTCATACCTCGCCTTCTTGATGGATAGTGTTCTTTTCTTGCAATGTACCATGAATGCCAAGATTCCAGCAGATTCCATCTCTCACGGCCACTATTGGCACTTCCTCTGGCTCCAAGCTTGGCCCTCCCAAGGGTATTCAAGATTCGATTTGGACGCCTTCTGGTTCGGCTTCAAAGGGCGCGGCCAAACCGGCCACCCTCCCCCCCCGTGGCTCCCAGACCTGCGGTAGCGGCACCCAGGTCTGCGGTAGCTACTCAAAAGGCCGTGGAAACAAAGCCCAAGGGTAGTTCTAACCTGACGGCAATGGCCATGGCACTTCCCGGGCTGATGCCCAGTGACCAAGGTCAGTTCCTGCCGGTCAAGGTTTTCGACCACCAAGGGCGGCTTTATCCTGAGCCACCCTATGGGCCTGATTGTGCCCATCGCGAAAAGGCGTGGCGCTTGGCTTTGCAGGGGATTTCCTTGCCCTCAGAAGGAGAGCCATTCAGAATTGAGCTCTCAGAGGAGATGGACTTTACTTTCCTTGTCTGGGGCCCCAACGGTGCGCACTGGGAGTACATCCAGGAACACTTTGTAGATCCATCCCTCAACCTCTCGTGGGGGTACAAGGATCCTGTCCCAGGAAAGGCCACCCCATTTCTGTCTCGGGCCCGTGTCGCCAGAGTTGCCCGTATGTTGAATCTTGGGTTTGCCAACGCCCAGTGCCCAAACAGCCTGGAACGCATCCAAGACCTTTGGTAGAGCCTCTGTCTTTGGATCCAAGGCATCCGAAGGGGCCAAATGATCCCTCTCCACGACTTCCTTGGCCAACAGAAGAGGAAGGCTAGGGAGTGTCTCTCCAGGATGGGGGCTGGAGAGTTGAGGCCTGATTACATGATGATGGAGGGGTCAATGCCAGAGAACCGGCGACAGAAGATCTAAGTCATCTCAAAAGTATATACAAATTCAGATACATATCATCAAATTATATCCTAATTAAAGCAAAGTCTTAGAGTCCTTTTTACTAACAATTTTATTATCCTTACCATTGCTTTGTGGCTATCTGTAGGGGAGTGTGGGTTAGAATCGTCGCGCCAGCATCTCGTCTTCTCCTTGACCCACGCGCCTGATCACCCTCAACAGCCAGACAGATGCGAGGTCCATTGCCAAAAGCCTTGATAAATGCAGCTTCATACGCGGAGAGGCGAAGTCTCTGTCAATTGTGACGAGGCTTGGTGGAGACCACCATACCAACGCTCCATGGTCAGTTCTAGCAAATACCCCTGTGTGATCCAAACAAAGGCATGAAAACACCAAAGTTTGGCAAATAGATGAGGCGCAAAGACATCCCAAACAATGGAAGATATTAATTCCCCCTTAGTGACCTCCGTACAAGACCGCCCCTCGCTGTGTCGCACACCGACTTTGATCCGATCTCCATCAAATATCGGTATGCCCCTTCACCTGGGTAGGGAGTAACTCGAACGCAATGGGTCACTTAGAGATCTCCCCTGGGGGATACAGTATCATCTGTCTCATGCCGACACGGATCATTTCCTACTCTATCCCCTGAAGGCTCTGTCGTTCATGATCGGTGATGACAACCCTTCGTTCATGGGCTTGATGAAGCAGCACGAACTGATCACCCGGAAGCACCTTGATACCAGCCGTATCGATCAAACTCGCGCCAAAATCTTGATATAAATTCTGCATGTTGCTGTCTTTGTAAGCCTCTGAAAGGCTGTAAGAGATGGCATTGTTTGCTTGTATGCGTCCTTCTCTAGTAGTCGTAAACCCTTTATCGGCTGTTTGGAACACTCCAGTTAGGTCTCTGGACGGTTCTGAACGGACGGCCTCTCTTTAAAGATAGCGTTTGTGACAAAGAAAAATAGCAAATGCCGCAAACTTCTGTCTAGAAGCTACACCAATAATTTTGATCATCTGTCTTGTCCTCTCGCGACTGATGGGCCTCGCCGTCATCTCCATCGAACGAACCCAGCTCATCGCCCACCTGGATTTCAAGGCATCAGCCGTCCACACAAAATTTCCCTTGTTCATTGTTCAGCTAATCCGAAAATTTCCAGAAAGTAGCCACCCTGTTGGCATGATCCTCTTTTGGGGGGTTATGAATCACTGTCGCGATGCGTGAATTAGCCTACCAGCTGTGAGCCACTGTCAATAACCATCAACGCTTTTTTTCTCTTTGTTTATCTCTCTCCTTCTATCTCTCTCTTTATTTACTTCTTCATCTCTCTCTCTCTTGGTCGGTCGGTCGCTGGTTCTTGCTCCCGCTCTCTCACTTTCTTTGCGTCTTGGTCTCTCCGTCTCTTTCTCTCTCACGCAATCAATATCTCTGCCCTTCCTAGGCAAAGTAAATACCGCAGGTACGAAGCAAACTCTTCATTTCAACTCCTATTGCTAACCATAAGCCAGATGGATCCCATGTCAGTCTTCCTAAATTGGGCGTTAAGCTCACCAACCGGACCCCACGATGTCGCCTTCGCCCACATCCAAGGGCCCGCAGCCTTTGGAAAGAGTCTCGTTATCCCAAACCGCCTTTGGCACTTCACTATGCTCGGTGGCAGAACCAACATCTCCGTTGTCCACGTTGTTCCCCGCTCCAACCTGTCGATTCTCTCCGCCCGCCGAGCCCAAGGTGTTTCAGGGGCAGCGGCTCGAGGATGCACCCCACTCACGACCCTGGATTACCAGCAGTTTCTGAGGCTACTGAAGCAATCCCGTCAGAATGGAAGTTGGCGTGTTGATCCCAGAGGACCCTTGGCTCCCAAAATAGTCTTCATCATCGACGTTGATAAAGACTTTTCGGCTCCCTTCTTTCTTGCTCTCTACGCCGCCATCGAATTCTCACTTTCTATCACGGAGGAGCAGCCCCAGGCGACTATCAGGATGGCTACCATGTCTTCTGATCCAATCAGTTACCTGTACTATCACTTGCTTTCGCTGAATGACTTGGATGTCACACGCTTTGTTTCCACACCCCCCGAACTTGAGCCCTGGCACAATGTTCCCGTCGGGAGCGGAAAGGAGGACCCGTTCAAGGCAATCATGTCTATACAAGAGCATTTGGACCCAGACTTCCAGCAGACTACCGTGTACTTCAAAGATACGCCTGTATTGCCCCCTCGATGGAAGGAGGATGAGTGGGAAGCACGGGGATGGAGCTGTGAGCAGTTCCAGCTGGACTGTCATGGCAACTTCCGTGTCGATAGTGAACCACAAACAGGCCATACCATGTTCAATGTTCCTTGCGGAACACGAGGTTACGGCAAACTCCAAGTGTCTGGGTACCTTCACATCATCCTATCCAACACTCGTCTACGTCCAATCTTTGACATGGAGACAAGGCAAGTGGTTCACGTCGATTTACATGTCTCCTCATCCGATATATGCCAACAAATCTCCTGGGTAGACAGGACAACATGCCCCCGGTCTAGAGTGTACGTCTACTTCGACAAAGAGTACATAGAGAACCGGATGAACCACGGTCGTCGAAACAATATCCACAACCACCAGCTGGCAGGCTTCATCGCAGGACTTGCCCAGTTTGAGGGATGGCCCAGCAGGATGAGGTCTCTGTCACGACTCGTCACACTTCTTGCTTATGAAGATGAGCCCACCAAAGGCATCATTGACCAAACTGTGCAGCGTCTGGAACTCCAAGGCATGCTTCGGATTGAGGAGTCTGTAACGAGCCCGGTCATTTCTCTTCACAACAGCATCCCAGACACCTTTTTCACCCTTCTCTCCCTTGTCGACTACGACGCTCGGCTGGCCTACTTGCTCGTCCAGCCTTCGGATCCCATGACTACTTGTCTCAAAATCCAAGTAGCTGCAATGCTCACCATCGGCCAAAACAAGCTGATTTCCTTCCAGCGCGGGATTTCCGCCCCGGAGGACAGGTCGTACGTCGAGATCGCGATGAAGACGGGTTATGGTGCTGACCTTGCACACGTTGGGACCCTGTGGATGATACTTGGCCTTCTAAAGAAAGGCAAATTCGAGGCGGTATACAAAGACGAATCTCGCCCTTTTGTTGATGAGAAGGTCTTGGTCGGCTATGGCCAGGAATGGGAGAAGCGGTGTACTGCGATACACAATATTCTTTTACCTAGACAACCTCGGGTCGACATCCTGGACGAGATTGGGACTCTCTCTAAAGATCAGGTTGAGGTACTGCACTGGGATTGCTTGCGAGCATTTACCTTCCAGATTGGTATCGTGAACTACCACGATGATGGCCGATTCCCAACGGTCCATGACTTTGTTTCGGGGGTGGAGCTGGAATTTGAATGCGCCGCGATTATGATCGACTTTGACACTATCAGAGAGAATGACCCTGAGTGTACGGTTGGATTCTATACCACTCTTTTCCGGACCAAGGACCACCCAAAGACATTGATCAACGACTGGAATTGGATTCCTTCATCTGTGTGGCGACGATGGAGAGAGCATCTTGAGGCGGATGGGTCTGACCGCTGGGCGTCACTGACCAACAAGTACGAGTTGGGTCGTAATATCGACGAGTTCAAGTCTGAGTGAGTGTTTGGGCCGGGAAAACTTTTGTCTTGGTTTACTGGAAAAGATTGTGGTTGCGAGAGGTGTTGGACAAAAGTTGTTTGAGTTGCATCATGCCCACTACATGTACCAGTGATTTCGGCCTTTCACGTCCAAGATTTGAGGCCTATCGCTATGTAAACAGCCGTAAAACTAACACAAACAGTCTCCGATGCAAAGCAAACTGCTCCCACAAAGGAAATTGAAATGGCAGAGTTCAGAGAAGTGACAATGGTCGTGGAGCACAGCAACTTTGCCCAAGAAGTAGCGTTGGGGTCTTGTCGACTTTAAAGCCTCTGTTACGTGAGCTTAGATGACTTAAAGCCCTTGGTGATGAGTGATGAGGTTGATGGAAGTGTGCCGCAAACAGTGAGCTTTTATAGTAGTACCTAGGTTGTGGTCGAATTTTGGCTCGCTCACTGACTGGCCGGTTCGGCGTCGCGAAAGTCGTCATAAATGCGACCCTACCTACGAACCAGCCCACGCGTGGGTGCACGTAGAAGTACAGCCTCAGCAACCACGGCTTCCTCGAACGCATATGCGTCTCATATGGGTATTCTCAGCTTCGCCACAGAAGACGGGCCACAGGGCTGTGTGTACGGTTCAATCAGAGTGTCAGGTTAGGCAGGGCTGCATGTCAGGCTGACCCTGCGCCGCGATAGGCTCCTCACCATGCACAATTCACTTAACAACGCGACAACTCACTGATAATCGTTGTGTAATTTTCGCAATGATCTCGTCGAAATGTCTCAAGCCACTTCTCGCTTTGAGTATACACCCTTGACTGACCCGGCCGGCGAGGTGCGTCTGTTGAGGTTACGCGAGTCTTCAACAGAATGCGGCCTTGACGTCTTCCCTCTTAATGAATCATGTCCGCCATTCGCCGCAATCTCTTATACTTGGGGAGACTCTCGTATAGCGGAGCCAATTCGCATCAATGGGCACATGTTTCTTGTTCGAAAAGCGGCGTGGGATCTACTCAAAGAGCTCCCGTCCTTGGACATGGACTGCGATCCCCGACCAGAGTTCGTGTGGATTGATTCGATATGTATTAATCAAAACGACATTGCCGAGAGAAATCATCAAGTTAAACTCATGCGAAAGATCTATTCCTCGGCGACGGTGGTCCTTGTCTGGCTGGGTAGGCCAACTGCAAAATCCGATCTCGCCATGGACAGCTTGGCATCCCTCACGCACCGTCTGTTAGGCAAGTCAACCAAGAAAACGTCGCAGGTTCTATCTGAATCAAGAGTTCTCTATGGCCAAAACCCAAATAAGATTGGGTACTCTTATCAAGGGGATCCCGGTGCTCTTCGAATGGTCCTCGACACAAACATTGGCGACGCAATCTTCAGCCTCTTCAGCCGGGTATACTGGAGGAGAATCTGGATCATCCAAGAAGTGTTGTTGGCCAAAGAAATAAGAATAGTGTGCGGCCCAAGATGTATGAACTGGAACAAGCTGAATAGCTTCTTCGGTGGCATGGAGTTCTCCATGCTCCAATCAGGGAGCCAGTTTCACGGGTCTCAACGGGTTTCGAAGATAATGAACGCACCGGGATATATCCTAGTCAAGGAAAAGGCATTCCTCGAAACCAACCCACGGCTGAAGGAACAAGGAGCCCCAATCTCCGACTTACTACTGTCATTCGGCAACTTCGAATGCAGAGACAGGCGCGACAAGGTTTACGGCATGCTCGGGCTCTCCAGCGACATCGTCGATGTGAACTATGCAAAATCGGTTCATCACATCTACAACGACGTTATTCGTCGCATAGTTAGGGGAGGCCAGATGGACACCATCTCAAAAGCAGAATACTTCGGCAGACGGCTGGCATCTGCGCTCGGAATCCGTATGGATGATCGACAACTCATCAGAACAGACAGTCTCTTCATTTGCCCTCCAAGGCTACTAACTTGGGCGGATGAACGTCCTTTTTGGGAAAACGATCCAGCGAGGGCACTCCCCTTGTCCTATTACAATCATGTAACCAACATACTGGCGTTATCAATGACGCCGTCGCGACCAACGCCCCAGACTTCCCAGCGAGCCATTCTCAGTACCGAAGATAGCTCACAAGCATCGCAGACTCTTCCTCCTGCTAGCCAGATATCTTCACAGGCAGCCGTGGCTGTCGCTCCGCAAATTGTACAGCCAACTAACTCGGGTTCTCTATTGATTGGATATGACGAGCCCGACGAGAAGTTTCACTTTACCGTTCCACGTTACAGCGACGCAACAACCTTTTGGATTGAAGACTTGGAGTCATCGGAACCACCGACTTATGTCGAGTCCCAGCTGGGGCCTCGAAGAGCCTATGCTCCCGGCCTTCTAGCTCCCGATTATCAACCCAGGTGTAAAGACGACTCTGAGTTATCAATCGCAACTAGCCGCTCCGTTGATTATCTGTCACACGAGTGGACCGATGAGGAGATTGGTCCATCGTGGGGGGCAGTAAGCTCGGCAAAATCGCTCATCAACAAGGATCGTCTGGAGAATGTCATCTGGAGAGCATGGACAAAGTTCAAGAACAACTTGTCAACAATATCACCGGAGGAACTGAACTGGTGGGTACCCAAGCAATTCACTATGACTGCGCATTTCTAACAATCACTAGGCTCAAGGATTGCGATGTCACCTGGCTCTACGGGCCTCTCTATCCGGACTCTCGATCTCGACCTACCAGTTGGCAAACCGATGAGAAGTCTATTCTGAGACGACGCAAGGCATTCGATTCTGAATCCTCATCCCGAGGGAAGAAACGGATCGACCTCAAAGTTCGAATTAAGGAAGAGGTGGAAGTCATTGGCTATGATGGTGGTCTTGGTTATTTCGAGGACGAGAATGATGATGACACCGCAATTGAGGAGTTTACGGAAACGGCATTGTAGAGATACATATGCCTCGCAGGACAATTTACTTACTTACGAGTTAGATGAGGCTTCCCCAGAGGCTTCCCCCGTCGTGTAGTTCGCAGTTAGACTGTGCAGAATGACACATTGTCACCATCACCGCAAACCGCCGTCTTTACATGGCGAAGAGGCCAAGACTACCGCAATCTCATCTCTGTCAGGTGGAGAGTTCTGGGTATCTTCCAGGTCTTCAACCTGAGAGGCTGGTGCTCCCCAAGCTCCAGGGGTGTTTCACGGCTCCTCCCTCGCATGGAGCTTCATCTCACGCAGGATGTTCTCATCTATTGGTCTGGCTGCTTCCCAGTCTTCTCTCTTCTTTTTCCGTACTGCTGCGATGACCGAGAAGCAGTGGTTCTCCGGTTTCTCTGGAGTGTGGTCGCCCTCGTGACTAACCATGGATCTTCATCCTGGCATGATCAAGGAACCAGAGCAGCGAGTTGAAGAGAAACACAGAGAATCTCCCCTTGTTTCCATAACCATGCGGAATTGGCCGTGCTCGGGTGCTAAAAGAGGCCCGACAGGACAAACAGAAGTAAGATCGTCATGCCAACGCTTGCCAGTTCCAACAACTGACGAGAAAATCGATCACACCTTCAGCGCATCTAACAGCTGCCAGACTTTTCTTGCTTCTCGTAGCTTGAGCAATAAGAAACATTCTCCAAACACCACCACCAACACCAAAGACCACAGCACAGCACAGCGACGCCAGCCGCAACAACATGGCCCGAACTCGACCAAACCGCCGCCATCGACGCCGTCGAGGTCATCGAGGTCAAGACCATCAGCATCGCTCTTCCTCTGGGTAACAAGGCCACGGCCCTGCCGATGGACCGCTTCCACAGGTCTATGGGCCCCCTGCCCAAGCCTACGTGATGCCCCCTCCCCATACTTACGGGCTCCATCCTCCCCTGGCCTACTGGCTACCCCCTCCTCATACTCGTGAGCCACCTCTTTCCCAGGCCTACGAGCCGCCTATTCCCCAGGCTTCCAAGCCACCGGCCACTCGTTCCGCCCCCCGCTTCCCTTCAAGGGTTGACAAGGCGATTCAAGAGACGATAGCCGGCCGTGGTAAGCCTGCCCACCTCAAATTGACCGAGGAGGAGTTCAAAGAGGTGATAGAGCGTGGTAGGCGCCGAGGTGCTAAACTAAGGGGTTATCGGTGGCTTGAGCCAGTCGAGGTAAAGCGTCTGGAGAGGCAAGTTGCAGGGGAGGCCTTTGACGAAAACACTCGAAAGCCTTGCGATGACAAATGGTAGGCACCGATACATCCGAGGAGCGTGCAACACTAACATTGTGATCTAGACGCAGGCCTCACTCCCCTACTACGTCGATAAATCACCTCCCGTACCGTCCCAGCAACCCATGATCTGTATACATGGCCAGGTGGGAAGCACTGGTCGTCAAAGTTGGCATGATAGGCAGAAGCTCGGAGGATTGAACCTCGCGGAGACAGATGTATCAGGTCAATACATGTCACCATGCTCAATACAGTACATGACCCTTGGGCTACAACTTGCTTCTCGTGCGATATGATACACAAAGGAGTCGAATCAATGCATCACCAAGACTCCCAGCCCAGCTTCTTAGCGTCGCATGTAGCCTCGTTCATCCGCTCCTCCCAGTTCCTATTCTTCTCTGCTTCCATCCAACCGAAAATCCCGCTGCCGAATCCATGTTCTGTGTCCTTGGCCGTCATCCGTTTCGTATAGATGGGACATTCCATCGGGCTAGGACAGCATTCCTCCTCCTCGTCCCAGTCCGGGATGAAAATAGGGTCAAATAGGACGCGGTCAATCTCACGCGCCTTTTCCTCCTCAGTTCGCAACTCGATGCCTGCGTGTGGATACATGAAGAACAAGCCGCGATAGAATGAGTGCTGGTACTGGTCATCGTTTTCTGGCCAGATCAGACCAGGAAGTCCACTGCCCGTGGCGGTATCTTGATCAGAAGCGGGCTCTTCATCCTGACCGTTTCCGCATTTCTTGAGGTTCATTGCCTCGTTGACCTTGTCGATATGGCGCCAAATGGTTCCTCGAACCTCCATCTCTCCACGAAAGTGATTGCGGCAGTCCTCAGCCGTGGCGCCGGGAAGGAAGAAGAACTCGTAGTGAAAGCAGCTACTGTATAGCGAGTGGTCGCGTTGGAGGCTACTATAGAATAGAGAGCCGTCAAAATAGCGTGGAACATCAGGATGGGTCATGTAGAAGATCCAAGAGGCGAGAGGAGGCAATGAACGCTGCCACGGTGGGCTCTCCCATGACATCAAGGCTGGTGCACCGGTGTGATCTTTGAAGATGCGGTTATTACACACAGGTGTGTATTTGGGTGGAAGTTTAACGTCGGGGGCACCATTTGGAAATCTCTCCTCAAAGGTTCGAGCTCGCGTCTTTGTTCGGACCATGGTGACGAAGTTGATGGTGTTGAGAGCTGATTGAGGTGTTGTGAAACGTGCAAGTAAAGAGTAAAGAGCAGGCAGTAGTTCACCTCCCGAGAACACTCCCGTTTATTTACCTGACCAACCGCCCATATTTAAGAGAGTCAATGCCAAGAGAAATTTACCGAAATGTTCAAGGTCGGTGTCAGGGGTGCGCAGGCATCCAACAGCCAAGACGCCAGAAAGGGCTAACTTGACAGCTGGAGCCTAATCATAAGTCAACCAGGGCATCATAAGAGAAGGGGATAATAACTTGATAATATCGCTAAATTACTTATGATAAGTTTCTTGAAATTCTTAGGCCATAATTTTAGTATTGTTGCCTAAATAATTAGAGAGGACTGGTTTGGTGTCTCATGTTCTTTCACCATCGCGTGTACTACGGTCGCAAGGTAAGTAGGGGCCACATCCAAGGAGCTCACTTTAAAGCCAATCACCATGTTAATCCATGACAAAGTCTCAACTAGGTGGTAACATAAACGTGAGTTCTTGAACTAGGTAGTGTGGGTAGATATGGCCTACTTTCCCTTGTAACAGTAGTAGTAATTACACCTCCGCAAAGGTCCGGCCCGCTGACGGAACTCGGACACCATGTCAGACGATCTACCAGACACATCAAACTCGGAGGCTCTCACTGGATGAGATTGCATGTAAGTTTGTCGATCCGATCGCGCTAGAGCCTCTCCTGTGCAGTTACGTAGGGCTGCGGGGATTTAAGCCGTGCTTATTCTGGGGTAGGTTGACGGCATCTCATCAATATAAAAGAAGCTGACCACCTCCCTTGACACGGTTTGCTTCTTGTTTCCATTCATTAACATGTCCGTCTGAGTCCTCTATATCATCATGGCGGTTATCTTCCCAAATCTTGGCTCCATTTGCCATCTTGTGGCTCAGTGGTGGCGAGCAGCCGTCGTAGGCGGCGCACTCTACACCATCGCCACCATCATCTACCGTCGTTTCTTTCATCCGTTGGCAAACGTTCCAGGTCCTTTCCTACCAGCTGTGACTAAAAAGTATGCCTGGTACTTTAACGTGCCTTGTGGTGGCAAGCTCTACAAAGAGATTGAACGGTTGCACGATGTCTATGGTGAATAGCCTGCAAACACGAGGAACAAAGCCACTGACTCTCACAGGTCCAATCGTGCGCATCTCTCCAAATGAAGTCCATCTCACTGACCCAAAACACTATGACACAATCTTTGGCGTAAAGTCCGACTTTTACAAAGATCCCGGCTTCTATGGCGCTCTGGGAATCGAGTCTGCCACCTTCACCACCGTCTCCAATGATGTCCACCGCCGACGTCGCACTGCCCTGAACCCTTTCTTCTCCCGCCGCAAGGTCCTTGAGCTTGAGTCGTTTGACGTCATCCACGACAAGGTCGAGAAGCTGTGCCGTATGATCTCTGATGACCGTGCTGTCGGACGGCCTACCAACTTACATGCCGCGTTTCGGGCCATCAGCGTCGACGTCATTACTGACTATGCCTTTGACGATTCATGGAATCAGCTGGATGACGAGGATCTCGGAGAATGGTTCAGCAACATGATCCGTAGCTCAGCGTCCATGTTCTGGACCTTCCAAGCCTTTGCTTCACTCAGAGTTCCTATTCAGAGTCTGCCAGACTCTGTCGCCAAGCACATGAGCCCATCCGTCGCCGACTTTGTGGCCTGCAAAGACGTGAGTATCGTAGTTCAATTATATTCCTGACACTCACATTTTCAGCGAACGAGAAAGCAGGTGGAAGATGTTCAAGCCCGCGTCAGCCAAGGTGTCCAACCCAAACGCACCACCATCTGGCATCAACTCCTTGACCCCGACGCCGCCGAAGGCCATGTCGTACCTACTGTCAACGAGCTCATCGATGAGGCGTTTAGTATCTGTACAGCTGCTGCTGACACAACCGGCAACGCCATGAGCATGGCTGCTTTCCACGTCATCACGAACCCCACCATCTACGACACCCTTAAAAAGGAACTTCAAGAGGCATTCCCTGATCCAGATGCCCGACTAAGCTCCTCTGAACTAGAGAAGCTTCCGTACTTGACGGGTGTTATCAAGGAGGGACAGAGGTTAGTCTGATTTCCAACCCCTTTGGATCCAACCTGCTAACTGCCACCTCAAGACTCTCTTATGGCGTTCTAAGCCGCCTTCCCCGCGTCGTTCCAAAAGGAGGAGTCGAAATTGAAGGATACTACCTCCCTGAAGGCGTACGTCTCTGTTCCCCCAGAAGTCCATTCGCTAACATCAACAGATGGTCACAAGCATGTCCGCCTGGATGATGCACCACAATCCGGAAGCCTTCCCAGACCCCGAAGTCTTTGATCCCACCCGCTGGACCGATCCTTCGACATTTCACGAGCGCGACAAGTGTCTCGTTCCCTTCTCTCGCGGCCGGCGCATGTGCATCGGCCATGATCTCGCTTGGTGCGAGTTGTACGTCACGCTAGGCACCCTGTTCCGCCGCTTTCCAGACTTGCGCGCATTCGAAGTCGATGCTGAAGATATGGTCTATGTGGAAAACTTCGCAGCCTATCATCCCCTTGACAAGAGAAGGTTCAGGGTCTTCAGTGGGGATGTAGAGTCCTCTGCCCATGCGTAATGCTTGGGCGTCCTGTCGTTTGGCCAGGAACAGAGAAACATCCAGCAGTTCAAAGGGCACATGGGATCGGTTTGAGAGAAACCCTTGGTCGGGCGGGGTAGGGAATGAATATCTCCTTACTAGTGGGGATACCACCATTTCGAAGAGGGGGTGCAGAACTTCATGGATCAGTCGGTAAGAGCCGAGAGCACACACAGGTTGATCGCCATAGGAAAAGGCATGTGGCTAATAGGGGATGGCTTTGTAATTGTGTCCTTAGGTTGGCTTTTACATTATTTCTATTTCATTGTTCAACCACATATTCCATGTCTCTCTCTCCTACTCCGCGTAGAACCGTGTCTCAGGAGAGTCCGCGACGTGAGGCTGTAGATCTGAGTGCCATCGGTCTGCCCTTTGCCATCACGGCCTGTGTTGTCAATAGAGGGTACAAGAAATCAGGTATTGCTTTTGGGTTGAATCTGTCTGCCTATGTCAAGATTCTCCCCTGGCCTCTCAATTCATTTTAGGCCTTTTTTCGTGTGATATCACCCCCAAAGCTCCAATGTCCGCAGTCGACAACAGACTAACGTTAGACAATAAGGACAAGGCAAAAGCCTCATCCCCCAACACAAACTCAAACACTACTTTACATGCCGTTCGCCTTCTCCTCCAGGATGGAGATCACACTGGGAGTCTCCTGAGCAGGCTCGGTGGGTGCACCATTGGCACTGCTGGGGTCCAGAGTCTTGGGACGAGATGCAACAGGCTTCAGAACGGGGCTTCCAGGTCTGCTGGTGATGAACTGTGGGGACGTGTTAGTCGAACCGGGAAATGGGGTAAGTTGACAATAAGTGACGATGACTTACGTTGCTGGCAGCGCTCAGCAGAGCGATCAGAGAACTCTGAACCACATCCTCGTGAATACCAACTCCCCACACTGTCTGCTTGGTGTTTCCAATCTTGCACTCAATGTAAGAGGCAGCCTTGACGCCACGACCCTCGCCAATGGCATGCTCCTTGTAGTCATTGACATCCAGGTCGACGCCAACATCCTTCAGGGCATTCGCCATGCTAGAGATGGGTCCATTGCCGCGTCCTCGGAGCTTGATCTCTCTACCATCAACTGAGACAACGCCCTCAAAAACACGGTTCAGGTTCTTGGTTTCCTGTGTCTTGCCCGGCGCAGGAGGCGCGGGAGATTGTGAGCGGTCAGGGGTAATCGAGTAATCGACCAGGCTGAATCGAGGGTTCTCGTTGAGGAAGTAGGTTGTCTCGAAGAGCTCGGTGATTTCCTCAGGTCGAAGTTCACGACCCAGACCATCAGTCTTCTTCTGAACAATGCTAGAGAACGCAACCTGGAGACCTCGAGGGATGTCCAGGGAAAGTTTCCGCAGGATGATCCAGGCAGCACCGCCCTTGCCGCTCTGGGAGTTGACACGAATAATAGCTTCGTAGGTACGACCAATGTCCTGAGGATCCAGAGGAAGGTATGGAACTTCCCAGTAGTCCTCGTAAGCCTTGGATTCGCGCTCGCGAGCTCGCATGCCCTGTAAGTTGTTAGTAAGTGGTCAAATAGGTTAGGACTTTCGGAGTTGGTTTTGCTTGCCCTGTAAGCATGTTAGCAAAATGATGAAATATATTAGGGTTAGGGTCACCGGCAAGTTGATCGCATTTTGGTGGGTTCCGGAAAATGCCGACATTACAAGGGAGCCAGCGTAGGGAGCACGGGGGTGGATGGGAATCCTGTTGCAGTCTTCGACCACGTCGATGATGTGGTTCAGGTCCGAGAAGTCCAAGTTGGGGGGGACACCTTGGGTATACAGATTCAGACCCAGAGTAAGCAGATCGACGTTGCCAGTACGTTCGCCGTTTCCAAAAAGGCATCCCTCCACGCGGTCAGCGCCGGCCATCTGGGCGAACTCTGCCGCTGCGGCCGCGGTACCCCTATCGTTGTGGTTGTGGACACTGACACAGATCGTTTCACGTTCGGGGATATTCCGGCAGAAGTACTCAACTTGATCAGCAAACACATTGGGAGTCGCAACCTCGACTGTGGCCGGAAGGTTAATAATCAGGGGTACTTCAACTGAAGGTCCCCAGGCCTGTCTGACAGCGTCGCAGACCTTGACAGCAAACTCGGGCGAGGTATCAGAGAAACATTCGGGGCTGAACTCGAACTGCCAGTTCGTCTTTGACTGGGCAGGGTCGTCTTTCGTCAGGGACCTGACGAGCTTGGCGCAACGCACAGCAAGGTCAATGGTGTTTTCCTCGGTGTGGTTGAAGACAATTCTCCGGAAACACTCGCTGGTAGCAAGATAGATGTGAAAGATGACGTTCTTGGCACCTGTGACGGCCTCGACTGTGCGCTTGATCAGGTCAGGTCGACACGGCGCGAGGACTTGGATCGCAACACCGTCGGGGATGGCTCCAGGGGTCTCAATCAGTCGTCTTGTGAAATCGAAGTCGGTTTGAGAGGCGGAAGGGAAGGCAATCTCGATTTCCTTGAAGCCAACATCGCAGAGCATCTTGAAGAATCTCCATTTCTCCTCTCCGTTCTGTCCAAGTTGTAAGTCTGCCGTCCAAATAAGGTCAAGGTGCTCCCAGGTCCGGAACACCCCCACTATACCACCAACGAGAAACACGCACCATTGGGTCTGGGTTGCTCTGGTTTCCGTCTCGAAGACTAGTCTCCAGCCATCGAGGGGCTTTCTCAATCGATTTCGAGGGCCATTGGCGATCGGGAAGGTTCATGAGAGGGAAGGGATTGTATTTCTTCCATGGTTCCTTGAGCCTGTATTTGGAGAGCACAGTGTCAGTTTACACCTTCACATACAGTAAACCAACGTAAATGGAGACCACAGCGACTTACATAGGCATCTTGAAAGAGGTTTTGGCGCAATTTGCGCGATCGTTCTCGTGGTTGTGTTGGTATGAAGGTTTCAAGTCGCCACCGCGGGGTTGCGTGATGCCGATGCTCCAGGAACGAAAATCGTGCGGGCAAGAGTAAAGATCAAGATCTCAGGTAAAATAAAATCTCAGATCAAGATCCCAGATCAATCTAGAAATAGGGAATAACGATTGATGGGTTCGCGGCAAGATTGATGGAGGCGGGGTGGAAAAAGATTCCAAGCTGAGTCACCCCTCATCCCGAGTCAGAGTTTTGAAAGAGGCCGTGGATTGCCGCTCCGGTACCGCCCCCCGCGAGAGTCACGCTTTTCGGCCCCGAGCGGGGCCGTCTCGCGTCTGCCGTGAGTGCCGGTCTCGGTACTTGCCTTTTGGTGTTGAATTGCGGGTGGGCTGATGTAGCCTTTGCCGCCCCGCGACATGACTTATGGCAGGGATTTGATAGGTTGCATCTGCGCACCAAATGCAACTTTTCTGGCTGGACATCCGGTATCGGATTCTTGCATGTAAATATCTACAATTAACTGCCGGTATGGGTTGAAAGACTCATTTACGGTCCCATATACATCCATCGAATGCACGTTTGCAGGGAATTCGATGACTCTGTCTTCCTGTTGCACCTCCCCGCCACAAGGAGAGGACGGGAAATTGACCAGCAGACCTTGGTTTGACCCAAAGGGCGGAATCACGGAAAACTCTAACCCAATCGGGGGAATGCCTTGTTACGAATACACATGTCTCTCACGCCCTACCTAGGAACCACATCTACAACCCGACGGGCCGTCATCCAGCCATGCATTCAGCAGTGACTCCTTGCATGCTCATGAGCGATATAACCAATGCAAGTCATTGCTTTGTCAGAGCCTTCTCGTATACGACTCGATAGGGAAAGATTCCGTCGTGCCATCGAGATCATGCAGGTTAAGTTCACGAGACACCAGAACGACAACGATATCTAATTGCGCTTGGATTTTTGGACAAAGTTTTTGGAATAACATTATCATAAAGGGTAAAGCTTTAGAGCTCTTTTATTTGCTCTATTCCAATTCTGATCGTCTTTTATTAGCTATCCTTGGGGGAAGGGTGAACTAATTGATGTCTTTGTACTGGCGTTTCAGCTTTTTCTTCACTCCCGTCACAACTGCCCATATCCTGGGCGGTCATTGGTGTGTGTGACACCACCTTACTGAATACCTCATTGTGATTTTCGGCCTAGCAATGCCAGTGAGTCTGTGATGGTACTGGATTTACATCTAACAACCAGCTCCTTCATGCAAGGGGGCACAGCCGAGTGTTTGCTTTGAAGATGTCGGCGCGGACCTGTCTCCGTGGTGTTCTCGCGATCGCGCTTCTCCGCAGGACAAGATCGCATAATCAGAGGCTTGACCGTGGGATCGGACTGGCGCCTTTATTTTGACTATGGACCTAAGTTTCGTAATTACACTCAGTCTCAGATTATGTACGTGAACTAGAGGGGCGTAGGATGATAACATCGCAGCGAGTGGTGGTTTGTCCGTGGGGATTAACAGGGAGCTCTACTGCGAAACACCCTACCCTAAACTTCTTTCCTGCATTTAGAGTTATGTTGTGTCTTCCCATCGTTGAACAATTGAAATTGCATTAGATGAAGAACCAGGATGCTTATCTTGGCCGAACGTACTGGTAGTTGGATACTTGACAATAATGACTAACTGAGCTACCCGTGTTACGAGCCATTGTCGCCAAGTCTTAGGATAAGAATAATACGGAAGTAGAACAATCATACTATAGATCTCTATGTGAATTAAGAACATAATTAGTAAAAATTCAATTTTCTTTACTTATTTTTATTTATCCTTAGATTACTATTGTCCCATCCTCTTCATGGTGTTGCACTCTCCCTTGCCATTGATGACAGTGCGCGGGCAACTAACAAGTGAATTGCGCAACTCCCAATGCGCCTAGTGGGTAGTGACTTGCTCATATAGCTAGGAGTCGAATTGTTCGTGTAGGTGAAAGAGGTTCGTAGTGAATGATGGTTGACTGCCTGTGCATTTCCTTGAATTCCTACGGGCTTATTGATCCAATGCCCACACAACTCCCATCCACCTTGAGCAACTCGTACACATCGCTGGGGACGCATGAAGCCACGCAAGAGTAAGTTATTTGACAGGTAGCGGGATTCTATTCCATTACTGACAAACCACATCTAGATGGCGAAGCCACCGTCTTCTGCTCCCTCCCTGGGCCTACCTGCACAATCCGAAACCCCGCAACATCAGGAACACACACAGCCGGCATCGCACAACCGTCGTCTGGCTAGGCCACTTATCATGAGAGCATGTCTGGTGTCAAGCTGCAGTCATCGATCACCCACGGAGACTAGTCTCCGCGAACACATGCGGACGCAGCATCCGAGTGAACCAAGATACCGGTGTATGGCCAAGGAGTGTCAAGCTCGCTTCCATACAAGTCACGAGTTAAACGATCACAAAAAGAGCGAACATCCGGTACAGAGACCTACAGAGTGGCCTTGTCACGTTCCCAGCTGTAACGAAATATTCGACACGAGGAGGAGATTGATATCTCATATCGCCAAGAAGCACCCGGGTGTCGAACGTTTAGAGTGTCAGCAAAGAGGCTGCTATGTAGCCGTTGGGTCCGAGGAACAGATGGATGCACATCTCCTCGATGCCCACCCAGAACAGGCCATAAGATGCCGGGAAGACTCTTGCTCCCGAATACTTCCCCATATCTCGGCTGAAGTACAGCACTTCCAGATCGTACATGAGCAGGGATTGTTCACATGTCCTGCCGAAGGGTGTGACGAAGAGTTCCTCACCATGGACAAAAAGAGGAAACACGTCAAGAGAAAGCACCCGGACGAGTTATTCCACGAATGTGTTCATCAGGGATGCAACAAACGGTTCAAGATGAGCAAGCAGATGCACGCGCACGTCCGAGAAGACCACCTGCTGCCGAAGTTTGCTTGCACCGAGGATGGATGCGAGATGGAGTTCCAGTCACAAAGAGAGATGACACAGCATGTCAAAGGATACCACCAAGGCCAGAATCACGTGTGCAAGTTCCCGGGTTGTGATTTCTCATGTGTGTCCAAAGGGGGCATTATCCAACATCAGAACGAGTTCCATGCGGATCAGACTCTCGTTTGCATGCATGATGGGTGCGAATCAATATTTACACATCAGAAAGCTTTCGATAAACATATCAAGCTAGTCCATGAAGAGGATCCAGTGGACTGCCCCTTTGAGGGCTGCAATGCCCGGATGTCGAAGTCATCCCTCAATCGCCATATAAAGCGCCGTCATCCTGGAGCACCTTACGGAAAACCTCAGTTTCCATGCCCGCTGGCAGCCCAGGAAGGGTGCGAGGAGACCTTCCCATCGCAGATTTCGGTTTCGATGCACTTGAACCTTGCCCATGCTGGGAAAATCCCATGCCGGTATGCAGCTCAATGCGAGTGTGATCAGACTTTTGGCGATACGGAAGACGAGATCAGACATGCGCGACGCAATCATACATATTACATGTGCAATGTTCAGGACTGTGTGAACACGGTCAGTGGGCGATGGCTGACATACCACGCAATCCATCATCATCGCTCACTTCACGAATACTCTGAGCACTTTTCAGCGGGCTCCGAGCTCACAGAATTCACCAAGCTCGTCCCGGGGGATAGTCGATGGGACGAAGTTGTTAAGTGGCACAGGGGAACCGACCGAAAGGAGGCACAAGTCTCCATGCTCAGCCGCACGGAGTGGGCGAACAGAAACGACAGCAGTGAAGAGGACATGGCAAGCATAGAAGACGCTATGGCTGAAGATGAAGTCATGGACGAAGATGAATCAACTGCTGAGACATCAGAAGAAGGGGTTTTTGAGTTGGTCGTTGCGGGCTCTAACCTCGAGCACGCCGAAGAGCAGGCAGCGTCCGTCCGGGAGAGGAATATCAAGCTCCTCCTCAGTAAGCATCATCGCAAGCCTTCTTGTACACTTCATTCATTGACATCTCAAACTTCACAGACTTTCCTAATTCAGCTCACTCCACGTTCGGGTTGCGGTGTGTCGGGCCTGACCCGGTCGTTAACCTCATTGTTGGGGCCAGGCGGTGCCCGACTCGCACAGTGATCAATTACGACACGACCACTCTGATACGAAAGGTCGCATCTTCAGAGTCCACCGGCCTTTCGAGGCGATGCGTCAGATGCGACGCTGAGTTTGCGTTCTACTCCCAACTCAAGAAGAACGGGCTTCTCGCTGAAGATGGCACCCAGGTCTGCTCCGCGGAGGACTGCACTAAGCCTATTTTCCACGGTTCGCGACTCTGCAAGCAGCATTTGTATGCGTTTCGGCCAGAGGATGAGTATTCTAGCACCCCCATGAGGGAGGAGCTCGAGCGTCTCTTAAGATGTGCCATGAACAAGAAGTGGCATCCACAGTTGAAGATGCACACCGTTTTGCGCCTTTTTAACTCGATCAGGGATGGCGATACTGACCCGTCGAAGCTGAGGTTCTTGGATCTTGAATTCAATGCCCAATCCAAACACGTCTACGAAATCGGCATGTGTGATGCCAACGGCATTGTCACCATGGACTGCTTGACCAAGTACGCTCCTAGGCCACAGGTCATCGCGTCTAGTGTTCCGGAGAAACGTATCGCTTGGTTAAGCCGCCTGATTCAACAATCGGTGCAGAATCATCGATGCGCCCATGGTTGGATAACGGCCCGCCAGGTTGCAGACATGCTTCGCAAGCAAGGTGTGACGCCGGAAACGTGGTTCGTCACCTGGCATTTGGCCACATCTGATCTGACTGCTCTCCGAGAGTGGCTAGAGGAAGAAGGCGAGCATGGCGTCTTACCTCCAGACGACCACTGCATCACTGCAATTCAACAATTCAGGGTCAACTTGGACTCCATCAGATTGCAAGGTGGTAAGCGATTCCCGCTCAGCCTGCCGGTTCTTTTCCCGGTGGCGATGGGAACTCGCCATCATCTTTATGGCAGAAACCATCATGCGGCTGTAGATGCCCAGCAGCTCTACCACATGGTGGAAATGTTCAACATTCTCTGCAAGTCAAAATCAGACCGCCCTGAGGATTGGTTGGAACAACTACGGAATACTTCGGACACTGAAGGATATCGACAACCGACCATAGAGCGCTTTATGGAGCTAGGAAGGGGAAAAGGGACACGCCATACTGATGGAAAGGGGAAGCAATGAGGAAGAACAAAGCTGTTGGGGGTCGTAATCGAGGCATCACACTCGTCTCCTCTTTTCGGCGACGACGTTGCGTTGGTCACATTTCTGTAAGATAGACGGAGAAGGGATAGAGAAAGGAACCTAGAAGGTACCACAACCATGAATATGAAGTTTTGTATCAACCTGCACAACTACCATGTGACCCAACACTAAAATCGACCAGTTCAGAGAACCCCGTTCTTTGATCATGTGTAGAATGGGCCAATATTACCCCGAGAACCCCTCAGCAAACATCTATACGAGAGTGCACAAGCAGTGTCGCCAATTAACTAACCTGTGAGAGGAAACGTGGTCTCGCACATTGCAAGCCACATGCGGACTTGGCGCCAGAAAGAAACGAGGGGCACATAAGCTTGTTTTCAGCTCCGACGACCCGACGTTCAGCTCCCAGGCAGACGTTTTCTTCGCCGACGTAAAAGAAGTTTATGCGACGATACCTACTGTAAAAGAGACACCAAACAAGTGTTTAGAGTCTTGTACTGTTGAGTGACCCCTTGAGCGTCTGTTTGCACACAACACCACAAACAACACCAGACCCACTATCACCACGCACAATGACAGAGTCACAAGCCTGGGTCTTTTCCCAGCGCGGCCTTCCCTGGGACGTTCTCAACCTCACAACTCGCCCGATCCCGACACTTCCACCGCCTCTCCCACTTCCCAGCGATGTTCCGAAGCCAGAAGAATGGATTATTGTCAAGGTCGCCTTTGTTGGTCTCAACCCCGGCGCAATCTTCCAGATGACTCTCGTTCCACCCTTTATCCGACAAGCATCCTGCGTGCCTGAAATGGACTTTTCTGGTACCGTGATTGATGTATGGCACCCCGATGACAACGCCGGAGAGGCAAGCAAGCGGTTCAAGAAGGGTGACAAGATCCTCGCCATGCTACCCGCTAGCCACACCCTTCCAACAGGCACCGGTGCTCTGGCGCAACACGTCCGTATTCCGGCCAGATACGCTGCGCACAAACCTGAGCATGTGAGCTTTGCCGACGGGGCGGGATGTTTGCTACCTGGCTTGACGGCGCGACAGCTGGTGAATGAGTCTGGCGCCAAAGCCGGGGACAGAGTGCTAGTGAACGCGGCCAGTGGAGGCATCGGAACGAATGTCGTACAAATCCTTCGAAAGGTTGTTGGAAAAGAGGGATACATCGTGGGTATCTGCAGTGGGAAGAATGCTGAGATGGTCAAGAGTATTGGAGCCGACGAGGTGAGCGTGGGAGTCCTTGGAGGTTGCATCTCTGACTTTGTAGGTCATCGACTACACTCAACACAGTGATCTCCCTGGATATCTCACGACTCGCTTCTCTTCCAACCCCTTCAACACCATCATCGACACACTCGGTCACCAGTCACTTTACCTCGCATCCCCCGCTTACCTCGTCCCCGAAGGAAACTACTCCTCCGTCGGCATCAAACCGCCAACCTTCTTCGTCCCCGATTTTCTCCGCGCAGTGCTCCAAATGAAGCTCAACGAATGGTGGCCAGTCTCACGATGGCTCGGCGGAGTCGGACGGCGATGGTTGGGTACGTCGATGATGAGCCCTACACTCGAGGATCGTCAGGCCGTTGTCGACATGCTTGGGCGGGGCGACATTCGACTTGTGAGGGATAGTGTGTGGTCATTTGCAGAGACAAAGGAGGCGTATAGGAAGCTTGGTGGGCTTCATGCTAGAGGTAAGGTGTTGGTCAAGGTGGATGAGGAGATTGGAGACGATGAGTGTTAGTGAAGAGGTAAGCCACTAGGCTGTGCTGCACTCCGCTCCGTGTATTTAATGTTTATTCATCATGTCGGTGTATTCTCATGAGACAACGTAAAGAAGCCGACTATCATATTCAGCTCTTCAAGACGATCATCATGCAGGCTCAATATTATCTCAGCACGGCCTTCGTTCAGTAAATCCGTTCTGCCGTTCTGCCTCGTCCTGCAACTAAGCTGAGAAGGCCTCATATCGTCATCGGCGTGGGCTGGTTGGCCGAAAATGAGCCTCAATCACTTAAAGTATGGCTTGGTATCTTACATGCATAACAAACGCTGACGTATGAGGGAATTCCCAGCGCGGGTGGAAAGAAATTAAGCGGTTCTGGAAAGCCTTATAGGGCTATTTAAGCGTAGAGCAGGGGTGGAGAACAAGAGTGTCAAGCTCAAGTTTCCCCCCTTTGCAACCACGTCATCAATGTGATAGTATCCCTGCTTCTCAGAGGAATTCGGCTTCTTCAGAGGATTTTCTCAATCCGAGATATGATTCAGCCCATGCTCAGACGGAATCGGACTTGTAACAAGTTCAAACCCGCCATATCTAAGCCACTCTGTTGACGACCGTGCCCATAAATAGCGTTCCATCGAGCCAATCTCAACGACAGCTTCGCCCCGTAAGCATCAAACCACCCTTGACCTGCAAAGCCTAATCGAAGACCCCTCACAGCCTATTACGAGCCCCTAGTCGTTCTGCCCTGGAAGAATAATGTCCTTTGTCCGAGTCCGAACCTTCTTTTGCTCCGCAACCACAGCCACAATCAACCACCCCAAGTCCGTAGCAGTTGCGTCCTCCACCGCGCGTCCCAGAACAAGGCAGCAAGATTTCGGTTCGTTCTCGCGTTCGACTAAGTCTATGACCTACGGGCACGGTGATGATTGCAAAACTCCTGCTCCGTTGACATTGTGAGAGACGAAAAAGATGAGCCAAATCTACGCGGCCTAGTTTCTGCGTCCGTGACTAAATGACCCCTTCACCCCGCAGGAATTTCCCGCCGCCTTTCCAGTGTAGAAAACTCATTACTGTAAAACTCCAAAGGTCTACACGGATACGGGGATAAACACAATGGCGTCGCGATCAGACTCGGGAGTTCCCCTCCTCAAGACGTGCCAGACGTGCTTCCACGCCAAGATCCGATGCGAAAAGTCACAGGACTCGGGCAAGTGCGATAGATGCCTGCGGCTCGGAAAGACATGCGTCTTTAACCCGTCTCGGCGCCGCAAGGCCCTACGGCCGGGGTAAGATGGACGGAACCCGTGAACTGCGATTGTCCGCTGACGGTTCAATAGACCACCGAAGAATCTCGATGCAAGCCCTACGAGATCGAGATCACCTTCAATCACGTCTGCCAATGCCGCTTCTACTTCGAAAGATGCCACTGGCAGTTCGCCAGCTTTCTCCAACACGCCGGGCAGCATTGACACGGACGCGACTTCAAGTCCGTTTGCCCGCGGTTTGCTATCATTTGAGCATGGCCAAGACCTTCTGGACCTGTTTAGGACCAAGATGACGCCTCATTTTCCGTTCGTAGTGGTCCAGGAGAACGTGACTATTCAGGATCTGGTACGGGAGAAGTCAGCACTCTGCGTGGCCATACTCTCAGCAGCTTCACATGGAGATCCCAAACTTCAACGCGCCCTGGGTCAAATGTTCAACGAGATCGTGGCTGTTCGATTAATCAAGGGTCCTTTCGCCACCATCGACATGTTGCAGGGGCTGCTGGTGCACTTGGCATGGTAGGTCCACACACTCGGTAGTCTTGTTTAGGTGCTGACAGTTACAGGGCACATTATCAACAAGGGAGGATGAAGTACTCTCAGCATTTGTCACTAGCTGGTAGTATTGTCTCGGATATGAGGCTGGATAGACCGCGGGTGGCCAGTCTCTGGGCGCTGAGCAGAGAAACGAAGCAAGCCGTTGGCAGTCTTAACCACGACGAGATGAGAGCGCTGGCAGGGACATATTATCTCTCGTCAAGGTATGTAAGACTATAGACATTGCCTGACTAGATCCTAACTCTTGGCAGTTCTGCAGTTCTACTACAAAAGTCCCATCACTTCAGATACACACCTTACATCCTCGATTGCTGCCATCAACTCACAGCAATAACAAGCCAATCAACCGATAAACACCTCCCATACATCATCTACCTCCAAAAACTCACCGAAGAAGTCGACGACGCCGTAACAGGAGCCACTTCTACGCAATCAACCACAACACAACAGCTTCCAGCTGAACTCCACCGGATAAGAGAACGATACATGACGACAAAGGCATCACTACCCTTCCCTTTAAGTGAAAGCCGTAAGTACACCCCTCCGATTCTTCATAAACTCGCTAACAGAAGCAGCAACCATTCTCCTGCAACTCCATGTGCTCGATCTTCTCATCTGCCAACCTTCACCGGACGGTGTATCATACGGCCCCAATGGCTTCCAAAGCCTTCAAGCAGCAGGCGACCAAAACCGCCTTCTCGACTGGCTATCCCAGAGCATCTCGGCTGCCAAGTCTCTTATCAGTGTCGTCCTCGTCTTACCTCAAGGTGAAGAGGGCGCAATGCCGAACACCGGATGGATCATGCTCTATTGTGCAGTGTCGCTCGCGGTTCGACTCGATCTCGTAGCCGCACAGGCGGAGAATGCACAGACGACAGGCCATCTTCGTCGTATACTCGACATGCCACATACTCTCAGACAAATCGTGCTTCGAATGGAGGCTGCTTCAGGTCCAGATGCTGGAGACGGAGAGAAAGATCCCTTCTATGGTCTCTCACGACGAGCAAGACGCATAGAAAAGTGGTATCTCGAGCGCTGCGGTCCAACCGACTCACCAGACGTTGCCAGTCTTTTCAACTCCTCCGTATCCTCACCATCCAATGCTCTATCCGCTCCAGATCTCGGTCTCACACCATCATCTTTCGGGGAGCCGAGCAGTATGGTACCAAGTCTGCAAGTAACAAGCGAAACAGACGACTCGTGGACGGCAAATCTGTTGGCCGACTTTGATGCCGAGATTGGAATGAACAACTTTCTGTATACGGGGCCATTCGAGTTTCTAGGAGACCATCAGTTCTAGACACATCAGTTCCGAGGCGTTAGATATACCCGAATTTGCGTGGGAGGCCGCCGGGGCGAACTGTTTTTATATAGAGCGGGACGGTCGGACACGGACAAGGGGGAAGCATCGGAGTTTGAAGGGGAGGCCAATAAATTTCTTCATTCACCGTCGGATGCCATTGCTTTAAAGTCTATATATTCTTCTATGCCGTCGGATACCATGAATTATACATCTTTCATCTGCATAAACCGTCGGATGTGCCTTATACATTCGTCCAAGTCCGAAAACTCCGTCTATTTCCCATGTCCGATCCCTTCATGTGCATCGTTCATCTATTTTGACTTGTTCTTTTTCTTCCCGGCTGTCTTCTTCTCCTTCTCTTTGCCCTTCTTGATGGCATCCACCAACTCTTCAATCTCTTCCTTCTTTTCCTGTTCACTCTTCTCCTTTGCCTTCTTCTCGTCGGCCGCCTTCTGAGCAGCCCTCTTCTTGGCCTGGATCTTCTCCACCTTTTCAATCAGAGCATCACTCTCCTCCCATAGCTTCTTGGCAACCTCCTCATCCTTGACTTCACTTCGCGCAAAGTCCACCTCCATACATTCTTTGATGAGCTTTCCACCGGGCCCTCGAGCAAATTGGTTGTCCATAGCAACGTAAAGGATGGATTGGGCAGCCATTTGAGGAGACTTGAGGAGGAACCAGGGCACGATGTAGCCGGCAAGGTAGATAGCAAGACCCCAGAGGGAACCACGTGTCAGCCAACGGCGAGTGCTTGGTGTGCGAGCAAGACCAGGATCGACAAAGATCACTCGAGCGTTGTTGGGAAGCTTGTCGGGTCGTTCGTAGGCGTCGAGGTGCTTCTGGAAGGCCTGGCCAAAGACGTTCATGGCAAGCTTGCTGCGGGCGTATGCAGTTCCTGGGGTCCAGTTCTCCTTGGAAACTGTCGTCTTCAGTGAGGGTGAACCAATGTAGGAGGAGCATGTCGGGATGATAACTCGGACGTCTCGATCGATGGGTTGCGCTCGAAGTGCAGGACTGAGAATACCCAGCAGATGAAAGTTGGCCAAAAAGTTGACCATCCATGTCTCCTCAATTCCCTCCTCAGACTCCTTTCTTTTCCCACCAGGGGCCGTCATGGCAGCAGCGCAGAGAATAACCATATCCAGTCGTCGCGGTGGCGCATTATCAATCCATTTCGTCGCGAACTTGCGAATGCTGTAGAAACTCGACAAATCGACCTGCTCGGCGTAGATGAGCTGATTCTTGGTCCTTTCGCGTAGGTCTTGAATGTATTCGACGAGGAACGGATCGGAGGCGGGAGTTTGCGTGAGCAGAACCAGCTGCGCACCACGAGAGGCGAGTTGGATAGCCGTTTGGGCACCGATGCCTGATGTTCCGCCTGTTAATAGGACGACTTTTCCGTGGAGGAGACGTTCCGAAGGGTTCTTTCGACCGGACATGTACACCTTGACAAGGGTGAGGAAGGCCAGGGCGAGGATGGTGTAGATGATGGCGCGGCCATGTTGTCGAACTGGCTCAGGGATGCCATTTTCGATGACGCCCATCACAAGAACGAGAGGCATTGTGGCGGAGCCGGTAGGCGAAAGGAATTCAATAGATGATTAAAGTATAGCGCATTCCGGGAAATCCGATCAACGGTCGCCAACGCTGCGCAATGTGTGGGTTGAAAGTGTTGGCTGGAGATTTTGATGTCGTGGCCCTGCGCTCAAGTTTAAGTTGCACGTGACGTCTTACATCCTCTAAACCCCTTCCTCCTTCACTTGAACCTTCAACTCCAAGAACAAACAACATCAAGAAAAGGGCTATTATTAATTTACTACTGCCTCTTCTTCTGCTTCAAATCATGACAAAGTGAATTAATCGTGCAGTCTGTCGTCCTTCTTCTTCCTCACCCAAATCTCTCCCACCGGATCCCCCTCGTCAGCGACACACACCCAGTCTCCCATGCCATGCTCAGCCGAGGCCCTTCTAACGCCTCGACCACCGCCTCCAATGATCAGATTGCCCGGACGATAGTTCTCGTCCATCTTCATTCGACGAAGGACACTTCCATGGATGCGTACTCCGTCGGGAATGTCTCGCACTTCACCACATGGAAGTGGCCATCGAATCGGCCTCCATGATCCATCAGACTGAAGATCCATCCTTCGGAATGGGAGAAACTCCATGATCTTCCATGCTGTGACAGCCATGGCGCCAAGGCCTTGACCGTATTCAAGTGAATCGTGTATCCGAGCACTGCATGCGCCGTGCATGATATCGTGGAAACAGCCTTGCGAGTCCTTCTCCGTCTTCTCATCAGTCGGCATGGTCGGCGTACGGCTTGGTCCTCCATTGGTGCTGGAAACCCGAAGATCAGGAATCGAAGTCAATCGTCCACGGTCCTCCTTCTCCTCGTTCCATTCATGAGCAGCACAGCATCCCATCTCGGCAACCTTTTCCGCGTCAAAGGGAAGTCCAGCCCTTTGCGCTTCTCTTACCATCCACGCAAGTGGTATATGGCTGGTACTCTTGGTGTTTTCCAGCATCTCCCATCCTCCGCCCACATCAGCATGTCCTCCAGAGAACCACACCTCGTCGATATCCTGGCCCGATTCGTCCTCGTCGGCGTAGTTCATCTCGGATAGTGGCAATCCAGAAAGGTTGGACATATTATCTACATCGCAACGCTGGTTTGAGCGCCCTCTCTGGCAAGACTTGGAACGAGCGCGATAGGGGGCATAAGTAGAACCCCTTCTCTTCTTCTCTTCCGCAATATGACTATCACGTCTTCCTCGGTCATCGTGTCCATGCACGCCCTCGCGTAAATCGTCGAGTACCTGACCCAAATGATGGTGCTTGTCATGGTTTTTGTTTGGAAGGTCTTGATACATCAGATCCTGGCGAAACTTGGCTCGCCGCTCATCAATGCTGACTGCGTGGCGAATGACTTTGGCGCTACTTCGTGCGGTGTATGGAAACTTGCTTCGCTGCATCCAAGCTGTTTCAAATCGCGGGACTGAATTAACAGTGTCGAACAGTCCAAGGAATCGGATGCGACCGACAGGTCTCGAAAAGGTCTCGCGGAATCCTTTCATGAATCGAAACATCTCGTCCCGCTTCTTTCGCGCCTCCTCGGCCTCTTTGTCGTCGCCTGTGGTTTGTTCTCGTCCTTGCCATTGGGCAAACGCTTTCCAGGCAAACTTGACCATCTCTTCGTTGCCGTGGGATAAGAGACCGATATAGTCTAGCATCTCAGCCAGGAATCGTGCGATGTAGGCTCCTCGACTGAAGCCAAACATGTAGATCTCATCGCCGGGGTTATAGAATCGCATGAGGAAGCGGTATCCTCCCACAACGTGTTGGTCGAAAGAAGAACCAATGGCTGAGTCCTTGGCTTTCTGGTACCAGGAGCTTATTCGAGCGCGGAGGCCGGTGTGAGTGAGTGAGCCAGAGACGACATATGTGCCAATACCCGCTTCGTAATGTCAGCTGCGAATTTGACAGTAGCGAGAGACTCACGTTGGTAGTAGTGGTACTGATCATTGGCAGTCCGATCGAGCATTCGAAAGATCTTGAGAATATTGCTGTCGCTATCATCGCCATGAAACTTGTTTCCAGTTCCATCGAAGCAGAGCACAAGCTTCCGCGGTTTTCGACCGGGCTCAACACCTGGAACGACGGGACCCATGGCAGGCGTTGATGGTCTGCTCTGGAAACCATGGGAGGTGTCGAGAGGATCCTTGAGGGAGTCCTTGAGAGACCCATTCTGGGCGGCACTCGGCGCAAGGTGACTCCAGTCCATGGTTACACGGGTGAGCTGTACTTCACTCGATGTGATAGCCCGTCGGAGTTTTGGGTGGCTGCATTTATCGATGCACCGCAGAATGCACACGAGAGAAACGAGCAACCAGCAGTTCACCAGCTGCCAGAAAGAACGAGGAGGCCGGGGCACGACATCTTATCTCTTCTCTACGAAACATGGCCCAGCCTAGTCTTGAAGCTTGTCTCAAAGCTCGACGAAGCACCGCAGCGACCGCACGCCGGGCGGGCCGCAGAAGATGACCTCTTGTCGATGCGATGATCCCAAGGCCAATGCGGTGTACAACCTATTCATTCCGGTCTTGCCAATCCCATCCCCGCAGGCATGATTGACCAATACGGACAGCCCTAGACTGCATCGCGAGCGCGGGCCGAGCAAAGCTGGTAAGCATGTCTCAGCTGGCAGGCCTATTGAGGGCAAAGCCTGTGGATGCTAGTGGACGAATGAGGTAAAGGGCTCTTGCATGTGGCTATCTGAAAAAGCCCAGCCGCAATGGAGATCCGACGATCTCTGCCGTCATGGGCTTCGCAGGGCGACTCCATGGGTCTCACGGCCAAGGCCAGTATTGGCTTGGGCCAAGACATTGTTCACCCCAGCGTCGAACCAGCTCTCGAGCTTTTCCATGTCAAGCTGTCAACTCCACCGCCTAACAAGGATGACATTTTACTCTGCGGGTCTTTATTTCGCCAACCAGCGCCAGTCGATCGTCAGCAACTACCGAAGACATTGGGATTGATTCCAGCAACGCGTCCTTGGATTTGTCCTCATCTTGGCGTCGAGCTCAGGGTCTCGAGATACTCCCTTGCCACTGTTCTTTACTCGTCCGCTGACATGTTTGGAACTGTCATTAAATACCCCTCGCCTACCTGGCTTCAAGCAGTGTCTTGGATGATGCCAATCGGAGGTCGAGGCGTTTATTAGCCCCATCGCGGACGCTATCGAGGGCCGTCCCTAGGGAAGGCTAAAGACGCCCCCTTTTCCGACGAGTCATTCGTTACACAGCGGAATTGGACGTTGGATGCCAGTGCCGATGAGGTTTGTCGCTAGAGAAGCCATCGACGTTGGTGGCAGATGAAGAGAGATGGAGCAAGAATGCATGTCTGTCATTGTCTTGGGTGCATAACAAGATCGGCTGTAAACAATGGCTCGCCAATCTCACAGCTTACTATTCTTCCACACTGGCTTGCGCTTCTCGACAAAGCTCAAAACGCCCTCCTTCATATTCTCCCCGCCATCCAGCCCCCGATATATCCCTTGATCGACCCTCCTAGTGCTCATCTTTGGATCCTCTCCGTCCCATCCCCCTAGCAATCCCGCACGCGAGACAATAACCGAGTCGGGCGAGTTGTTTGCCATGTCGACCGCCCACTGAAGCGCCTCTTCAACGACTTGGTCGGGCGCCACCACCTTGTTCACGATGCCCCATTCGACGAGCTGCTGAGCCGTGTACATGCGGCCCAGCAGCGCCATCTCGGATGCCCGTTGACGTCCCACGGTACGGATGAGCCTTGGGAGTGCACCGGCGATGGCGACGACGCCACGAGTGACCTCTGGAAGTCCAAACTTGGCTTTGTCGCTGGCGATGATGATATCCACGTTGAGAACCATCTCCATGCCGCCTCCCAAGCAGAGACCATTGACAGCTGCGATAACTGGCTTTTTTCCTCGTCGATCACTCAACCCTCCAAAGCCATTCTCCCCCGACTTCTCCCCTTCAAGATCACCGCTCCGCTTTCCCTCGCTATTCTTATCATGCCACTCCTTCAAATCCGCACCAGCGCAAAAAGCTCGCCCCTTGCCCGTGATAACGGCGCATCGTAGCGATGGCTCAGCGTCGTACCACTTCCACAGTTTGTCGAGATCAATGTGCATTTGACGTCGAAACGCGTTGAGCTGGTCTGGACGGTTGAGGGTGACGAGGAGGACGTGAGGCTTTGGGGATGAGAGCAAGACGCCGGGGATGGAGGGGGGAGGGGACGAGAATTGCTGGGACATTGTGATGGATTGGGGGAATGTTGTATGGGAGATGGTGAAGAAATGAGCGCCGTGGTGAGTATGATAGTAGCTGGGCATTGACGACGGTTACTTATTGTTGTGATGGCTGCTGATGATGGTGATGGTGATGGTGACTGTTTACCGCTGTGATGGTGTTGTTGAAGATGATGACGCAGTAAACCTGCTTTATTCTAATATCTTACTGACTCGACAGCAATTGATCCCATTAACAAAGAGACACAGGATAGAGTAGAGAATCTACGATGAGTGACAACTCCTCATTAAAGAGCGTTACCCCAGATTCCCCAGCCATAGCTTTTTGTGGGGAACCTCGGCACCTCGGAAGCTCCCCCATCAAGAGGGGAAACCTTAAGACGATCCCCCTCACCTTATAACCGTAACTTCAACAGGAGGAATAAAAAAGACATCTTTAATCCGTAGAAACGCCATCCTCACCTTGGTTATTGGTATTAAACATCCAGATAGTCTGATCGAATAGTAATACATTTTGAGCCCCCATTCCCCTCCGACAAGTCATCTACGCGTATACAAATCATCCTGGAAGTCCTCGCTTCTCGCTCTCGGTAAAGAAGATGACCATACGCCAGAGCTTCTTGACAAGATCCTCTGCCTCGTCGTCGAGTGCCTAGTTAAACAGTTAGCCGTGATCATAAAAAAAGACAGGTGAACGTACCCCCTCCAGTTCCTCCACCAATGCCGTCGCAGTCCCGTGGGCTCGGAGATGTTCTTCCACAGCCTCGACGAGCATCTCCTCCTGCACGCCAAGATACTCGACAATCTTCTTCTCCACAAACGGCCGGAGCTTATCCCGCACGATGCCTTCGTCCATGTAATCCCACTTGACCTCCCAGCTCCACAGGCCCTCCTTATCCGAGGGAATCTCCTGTGCAAGAGCACGAACAGCTTGCCCGATCTCTTCTTCCGTCATCGAAGCTGTTGCGGACGTGGGTTCGAACTGGATCGGAATCAGCTGTCGCTTAGTCGACTCGTCACCCTCCTCGTCGTCCAAAAGACCCTCCACCTCGGCGATGGTGCGCCGTTGGGGAGCTGCCCTGGATGCCTGGGCCTTCTGAGCTGCGGCGCCGAGGGACAGCTTGAACGGCTGAGGTGCTGCCACCGAGGGAGCTTGTCTCTGCTCCATCTCTTCGGCCTGCTTGTCGAGGAATGAATCCGCCATGCCACGTGCTCTCTCCATCTCGACCTTCTCACGACGCTGCTCATCATGCTCGGCTCTCCTGTCCGCTTCATCTCGTCCCTCCTCATCTGCTCGATCGCCTGACCTCTTACGGGCCCATCCACTGTGATCTCGGTAGTAGGAGTGCGCCTTACGACTGGCCTCCTTCTCATCGTCCCAGGACTTCTCCCTCTCAAGCTGCTCCTCCTTTCTTCGTTCCAAGGACTCGGCATCCTGGCGTTCGCGCTCTCGCTCTCGTTCTATCGCTGCTTGTCTCGATCGTTCTCGGTTGCTCCACTTCCGCTCAGCTTCGAGGTATGACTTTTCCTCTTCGGCCTGCTTCTTGGACTGCTGACGGCGATTCAGCTCTGCGTCACTAGCGTCTGTATCTTCGTCTTCCTGGTTGATAGACAGGTCTGTGTTGGAGATGCCACCATTGACAAAAGCAATGCGACCCTGTCCGTTCTGTCCCTTAGGTCCAGATGGTGCATTCGGGATGCTTCCACGAGGACCAAGGGGAATGTTGTTGGCACTCGCAGGTGGTGAGTCAAGTCGAGATGGTCGAGAAGGTCCGTTTCGTCGTCGTTCCATCTCCTCCATCTCCTCCTCTCTTCTCAGACGCTCCAGATCCCGCTGATTACTACGCTCGCGGAATGCTGCAATCTCTTGAGCCACAACTTCTCGCATCTCGGCCGGAATGTCCGCAAGCTCATCGTCCTGAGCGAGAGGGATGTTTACGACTTCGACGTTGTCGCCAGACTCGGTGTTGCCCATCGTGACGTCCTGGGATTCGCTCGATGTGCTGCTGGGGTAAAACATGTCGTGGATGACCTCCTTGAGTGCCGCCTTGGCTGCCTCGAGCTTCTCGGTTCCGAGAGAGCCATCTTGACTCTCCTCGTATGATTCGATGTACTTGAGTGAGCTCTCATCAACAGCCACCTGAAGCTTCACCTTCTCAATGCCCTCGTAAGAGTCATCCTTGGGAGCTTCCGCTGTCGCCTGTTGTCGTTTCACAGGAACCTCAACCTCGTTTTCGTGCAGGAGCTTGATCGCAGTCGAAAGCGACCAAGGGTCCTCGAACAAGGCAAACCCAAACTTGACGCCCTTATGGTCTTCGGTCACACTAGCCGCAGAATCCCACTTGCGCAGCTTTCCAACAGCCCCGAGCAACCGTTCCATACCCTGATCGCCGCCTACACCGTCGGGAATCTGATGTATAAAGATCGTCCGTAGCTTCTCCTCGTTCGTCGGGGGTACAAGCATCTGTGGCGCCTCCCTCGCTCCTCGTTGGTCACCCCCCCTCTCCATCCCCAAGCCGGGTCGCCCACCAGCACCAGGACCGGGCATGTCGCCTCTGCCGCCCGCCGTCGGCGTACCAGGCTTGCCGGTGGATGTACCGAGTCGAATCACGGGGGCGTTGAAGTTGATGTTGGGCATGTTGGCCGGCGCTTGGAAGTTGGGTGGGAGGCCGCTTGGACGATTAGCTTGCGTGGCGCTAGACTGCTGGACACCCGGAGGTGCCATTCCCGGAGCAGAAGACATGCCTGGAGGAGGTCCTACATCGTGTTAGCTGCGTATCGTTAGAGTCTCGAGGGTGGTCGCACCTAGACCAGGTGGAGGGGCCATGCCTGGGGGGGCATTGTGAGATCCGGGATATCCTCCATAGGCAGGAGGCGCGCCATAAGGGTTATCTATCCACAGTTAGCACCTCATCACAAAAGAACCATCGCGCAACTCACTTCCGTACGGATTGTAAGCCATGTCTGGCGCACGCCGTCGCGTCGCAAGCGCAGAACGAAAGCCTCAATCTCCGATACCGGTCGCGTCCCGTATAGATGCTGTTTGATGACGCGCGACAAAGCTTCCGGTGCCGTCAGATGCGCAATCTTTTTGTCGTTCCAGTCGCAATCGTGGTGTTGACTGTGAAATTCCCCCCAAGCACGAGGCTGAACGACTTGTTCTGCAAGGTGGGGCCGATGCACGACCGAGCCCCACAACTTTGGTTTGGCCGCGGGCCTTATCGCATCAACGTTTTTCCGCATCATCGCGACTTTTCTGCTGCCATGGCATGTCGGGATTCAACAGCTCTCGACGACAGCCAATTGGGCGATTACCTTGGAGTTTGTCCGCAAGATGTATGTACAGTGTTTATGTTCAATTGGATCAGTTGCTAACTTCTCTCAGGGCTGCTCCATGCAGATTTGGCGGCGCAATGCTGTCGAGGGTAGCTACACCCTCGACACTTCTCACCACAAGAGCTTTCTCGACCTCTCTCGCTTTCCGAGCCGATCCCAAGAAGCCGGAAGCTGCCCCGGTCCGAATGAACCCTCTCGTGGGTAACGTCACCCGCCTTTCGACTCCCCAGCCCAAGGCCCCCGAGAGGGCTCCCGAGAAGGCCCCCGAGGCACCGAAACCGCAGACCCCGGCCCAAGCGACCAAGGCCACTCCCTCCGATCTCCCTCCCCCTCCCCCTCCAACTGCCGCCGCCGCCGAAGAGTCCAAGCCGGCCCAGAAGCACCCCTACTCGGCCGCCTCTGACACCTTCGACATCGTCTCGAACCTCATCGCCAACAAGGCCATGGCATATGGCGAGGCAATCGCCACAAACCCTATAGACCGCCCTCAAATCCGTGCCAAGGCCGTCACAGGTCGTACCGTTTTTGTCAAGGAGCGAATAACCCGGACAAGCGGACCTACTCCCATGGTTGCCCTGCGGGTGCTAGGCAGGATGATCCGTGAGGACCAGGTCAAGAACAAGTATCACAGCCAAAAGTTCCACGAGCGCAAGGGTCTCAAGAAGAAGAGGTTGAGGAGTCAGAGATGGCGAGCACGATTCAAGCATGGCTTCAAGGCGACAGTCAGCCGAGTCATTGAGCTGAAGAAGCAGGGATGGTAGAGTGTATAGTATTGAAAAAACATGTACAATAGATGTGAGCATGTATGAAGCAACCTTACGGGGTATGATCAATCTACATTGGTGGGTTCGTTATCGTGAAATTACATGTACTCATCGTCCTCCCAGTCACGAGTAGGACTCGGTAGGGGGCTCGCCTTGATCTTGGGTCGGGACCGGAAAACAGCCTCCATGTCCTCCTCTGCCATGAGTTCCTCAGTCAAGATCGTCTTGTCCTCCTCTTCAACCCTGGGGAAATAGCTTCCGTCCTTCCTGGGGGGCACTCGGGACTTTCTGAGAGAGCGTCTTCTCTCAATCTGAGCTTTTTGTCTCGCCTTTTCGAAGCCAGCCATGCTCTTGCGAGTTCGAGCACTAAGATCTTCAAACTCATCATTCACGAGGGTTTGGCTGTTTTCATCCGGAGTCGGTGCCGAATCTGTGGGTGTCGGAGCAATGGGCAGCTCAGGCTCATCGAGATCGGGGAAAGCAAACGATCCATGAGCCATGGAGAGGCGAGTGCGCTCAGCAAGTGAGAGGGTGTGTCGAGGCCTGGGTCGCTTCTTTGGTGAAGGAGACGCTTGTTCCATGGACTCAAGGATCTGATCGGCCATTTCCTGGTTAGGCGAGGGCTCAGGAGATGGCTCAGGAGACAACTCAGGCGAAACCTCATGTTCGGGTCGTGGAGGAGTCACCGCAATAGTGGGATCGTCATCGGGCTCCTCTTCAGGCTCTGGAGAGCTGGTGCGCTCAACCGAGGAAGCACGCAGAATACGGGCCTCATCCTCGGATGGCTTGCGAAGGTTCCTCGTGCTCGACGAAATGGAAGCAAACGAGTCGTCGCGATGGACTAGCTTTGGTCGGACTGGCATTCTCCTAGTCATGTCCAGCCTCGTCTTAAACGACTTGATCGGTGACTCGGTGAATGGGTCCTCTTCCTCCAACTCACTGATCTCCCCCTCTTCCTCCTCCAGGGCTGGGGCTGGAATGCTGATTTCCGGTGCGTTCAGCGCAGCAGGTCGTTGCAAAAAGGCCAGAGCCGAAGACTTTTGAGGCTTTGCGCTCTCAAGCTGTTCGTCCAAACCACGGAGAAGACTGTCATACTCCTCGCCCAACGCTCGCTTCTGTCCAATGGTAGCCTTTCTAGGGCTGGCTCTTCCAGAATGCAAAGCCTCGTGGGCGCCAAATCCAAAGTCGATGCCTTTGTCTCTGTTCTCTCGTCGCTTAACCTTTGAAGGAGATGGCATAGGTTGGTGCTGGGACAGTTGCCTTCGGAAACTCTGCCACTTTTCAAGTCGTTCCTTTTGAACTCGAACCCGGCTGTCGAGCTGCTCCAAAAGACCGCTTCCATGTTCTTCAATTTCTCCCAGTCGACCTTGTTGAACTCTCCTCCAGACTCGATCAAAGGGCATTCCCAACAGGGCGTCCTTCTTAGAGCTTGCGTCGCCATACAACAGTGTCTCCATCCATCGCTCGTTTCCGGACCAGTTGTTTCGGATAGTGCGCCACATTTCCAGCCTCGCATCGTCAGAGATTGTCTTGCCCTCTTGTTCCAGGGCCAGCAACGCTTCGGTCCTCTTTGCGATGTCCTTCTCTTTGTCGGTCAACAAGCTGGCGAAATCGCGGAACCTGTTGTTGGCGGCTTTCTTGCTCCTCAAAATTCGGCCGACGGAAGCCTTGTGAGCCAACACCATAATGTTAAGGTCCGTATTGGTGCTCTTGTAATCACGATCCTCGAGGGCCAGTCCGAGGGCCAGGGCGGAACGTTCACCGCTTGTTGCCAATTCCTCAGCAATGACATGCTTCAAAACAGCAGAAGAAAAGGCAGAGAGAACCTCCTCGAGTCTCTCACCCCTACATTCATCCAGCATAGTCTTTCGTACAATGGTATCTCTTCCAAGGACACCGCTCTTCTTGGCAAGCTCGAGTGATCGTAGTAGGGCGGCTCGGAGGTTGATCGACTGGACTTGATCGAGGGGAGGAAAGAAGGGTTTCAGCTTCTGCATCCGGTTAGCTGTGTAACTGTATTCAAGCCGGATCACTCACCTTCTTGGTCTCTTCAGGATCCCACAAGGCAAAGAGCTGAAAGAGAGCCCACTCGACACATTGCACCCTCTTCTTCTGACCCTGCGCACTTGAACCGCCCGTCACAAAAGTCTCGGTACATATTCCCGGCCAATCTGGGAGCTTATCGAGATCAAGAAGATGCAGGTTGGTCAAGAACAGCGAAAGCGCAGAGGGTCCATGGCTGACGGCGTGTGATGGTGCTGGTGGTGGTGCATGTTGGGCCGACTTGTTGGTGAAGCCAGCCATCAACCGGGCCGACCGAGTGCGTGTGGGCTGGACGGCAGCCATGATGGCCTCTTTAGTGAATCGGCATGAAGAAAGTTGGATGATGATGTCTTAAGCGCCGTGGTTATGCAGTTTGTCGTAGAGATATTGGTCCGAGGCTCAAAAGGCGGCGTGCAAATAAGGCTGATGTAAAGTAAACAATGCATGTGGAGAGGCTTGCGGAGGGGCACGGCACTATCGGCGGGTTGTGGGGCCGGCGCTTGGCTTACCCTGGACAACCACGTCGACCTCTCGTGGAGATGTTCAACTGCATGTTGGTTCCTTGTGTTACTCGAGTGCTTGCTAATCGGCATGTCTTTCTTATTTTGGGTCTCAAAAGATCACGCATGCAGAGCTAATGCTGCTTGCTTTGCCAAGCTGACGAAAGGTCCACGCGTCTAACCGATGACAATGTTTGCTGTCCGAGTGTTTGCAGAATCACCTCATTGATAGATGGTTGGATCGCAGAGGCCTGGATATACCAGCGAACGAGCGGCTCGAGCCTTCTCCGATCAGTTGCAGAATCACTTTCCTTGGCATCGGCCCAAAGGTGGCAATCTGGCCTGAGTCCATTCACAGTCAAGGGTTCTTAAGGGGTACACGGGTAGGCAAGTGAACGAGATACGAGAGGAGGGTTACCTGATTCCTCATAAATATAGTAAAATAATTCATCAAAATATCATAAAATATTCTAGAAGATTTTACGTATTTTTTTTTATATTTTAGTGACCATACTTAGGAGAGAATACTCTAATATGTCTAGGTATCCTTGTCGTGCCCCGTTTTCCCCTTGGCCGAGGCGAGGCGCATCAGCGCAGCACAAACAGAGGCTGTTGTCACTTCGACCTTGAGGAACCCTATGAAAGCGAGCTCTTATCATGAAGCCAGTATCTCTTCCATTTTTCCAACTCTTCATACTGTGTAGTTCGACTCTGCCTTGCCACCTGGTGCTTCATCCGAGACCTCTACCCATAGCCGAAACCTATTGCAGCTGCAGAGAGCCCAACAAGGAGCCATACAGATCCGCCTCTATCACACCCAAATAATAGCCAAGATGAGAGATTTTGATGCCTTCCAAGCAAGAGGTCCATAATCAGAGGCCCGGCCTCCTTGGCGAATCGGTCCCGCTCCTGCGAGGGCTTGGAGACGTATCAGAGCCTTCTTTAGCAGAGCCGAGGCCTCGTTCTCTCAAGCCACCAACGATTTTCAAGTATGTGGCAATATCTGGCAAGGCTCGGCTGAGGAGGTCGGCTGGAAGATGGTGTTGTGAACTGGAAGAGAAGGGCGAGAGAAAGCCATTAGATGCTGGGTATAAGTAGGAGTTCTTGGGATGCTTGAACGCTCGAGAAGCCAAAGGATCAAGACTTGCAACTCGACCAAGAAAAAAAATGACCAACCCTATAACCAAACAAGACGAAGTTCCTACCCCTTCAGAGGTGGACGAACGCTTCCCCTTGATCCCGTCCACCCCCGACAACTGCCACGTGAGTAACCTATCTTGGGTAACAGCAAAATGATCTCAAATTAACAAAATTGAGCAAGTCTGAAACCAAAAGGCCCATTTACGGAATCCTCTCGGTGCTTCTAATCGGCACACTCTTCCCCTTCCGAGTCATGATCGACACTGACAGTCAGTAGGTGTCTTCGTCTCGCAGACCGACACTTTCCTCGTTCTCGCAGCATACGGTTCCATCACAGCCGAGTTCAATGACCTTAAGAATGCTAGTTGGCTATTCTCTAGCTACATGCTTGCCACATGCGTTGGGCAGCCCCTGTACGGCAAGCTGAGCGACATTTTTGGTCGCAAGGCGATGCTTCAGACTTCATACGTCTTCTTTTCAGGAGGGAGCATCATATGGTCAGTCATAGGTATTCTATAATTGACTCCGCTAACTGAGTAGTGGTGTTGGAACTTCGATGACGCAGATCGTTGTCGGCCGAGTTGTTCAGGGGATTGGAGGAGCTGGCATGGTCTCTCTTGTCTATCATGATCACCGGTACGTGAGCCTTAATACTGTAGACGGAGCTAAATATGCTAGATCTTGTACCATTGAGAGACGTCGCAACCTATCGAAGTTATGTCAACATCGCCCAGACCGCGGGTCGCTCATCTGGAGGAGTTATCGGGGGGTTCCTCACCCAAACGATCGGCTGGCGATGGGCCTTTCTCTGCCAAGCTCCCTTGACAATTGCCGCTATGGTACTCGTTGCTTTTAAGTTGCCCAACACATACGCCACTACAACAAAGACATGGAAAACCTCTCTGAAGCGCGTCGACTTTGCCGGGGCCGCTGCTATGAGCTGCGCTATCCTCTGTCTTCTGCTCGTCCTCGACATGGGAGGTGACAAAATTCCTTGGTCGTCGCCTGTCCTTGTGTCCCTTGCTATTCTAGTCATCTTTTTCAGCGTTCTATTCTGCGCTGTCGAAAAGTTCTGGGCAGCTGAGCCCATCTTCCCCTTGTACCTCCTGGCGAACGGCCATGTGATCATCTTTTACTCGGTCATGATCCTTTGCTGCTCTACGTTGGCCGGCATGATGATGTTTGTTCCTCTTTACTTTCAAGTTACACGCGACGTTTCTCCCACAACTGCCGGCGCATCCCATCTGTTCTGGGCAACACTCTCGGCGCTCTGCTCACTGGTGCTTACATCAAGAAGTGAGTTGATCCCCGCAGCCGAGGCAAAGCTAACAAGTCAGAACCGGTCGGTACAAGATTCCATGCGTTATCTCTGGAATATGCTCTTCCATCGCTTGGTCGCTATTGCTTGTCTGTTGGCGTGGGTCGACCTCCAGTTGGCAGACACTGTTTCTTTTCCCTGGAGGCTTCGGCATCGGTCTTGCTCATGCCTCTCTGTATATCGGGCTTGCAGCCAGTGTTGAGAAAGCAGACATGGCAATTGCAAGTACCGGGTATTATCTTTGTGGGAATATTGGTGCTGTCGCTGGATTGAGTGCACACAATGCTCTGTTCCAGACCACTCTGCAACACTCTCTCGAAGCCAATCTTGATGGTCTTGCAGATGGCAATGAAGTACATACTCCAACGCATATTTTGATGAAGCTGACCGTCTTAGATTGCCCAACGAGCGATGGAATCTCTGGAATATGTCAGGGGCCTCACGGGCGAGGTGAGGGAGATAGTCACTGGGGCTTATGTCAAAGGTTTTCATGCAACGTATGCCTTGCTTATACTCACGGCTGTTGTTACTGTAGTCGTGTCTCTGGGGATTCGAGAGAAGAATCTCTAGGTAGTAGAGGAAGCTCCAAGTCGTTGAGAATTCCAACTGCATCCTGCGGCGTTTGTTTGCCGCAACAACACAGGCTGCAAATTCCGCCACATCACGACTCTTTATTTCCCGGGACTCTCTAATTCCTTGACTAGGTCCTGTCAGGTCTTGGGATATGTGTATTAATGCCTTCATATCATGTTGCTAACTACGAACGGTAGGCGCGGCGTCTTATATATCCCGTGAAGCGATAGTAGTTGCTGAGTTAAAAGGAGCTAAGAAAGAGAGAAAAAAAGAGAAAAGTATATTAAGATAAATTACTATTTTATTTATATTTATATATTTTGATTATTCTAATTATAATATAAAAAAATAAAAATAAATTAAAAATCTTTATATATATATATAATATATCTTATTCTCATACAAAATCCACATATAATATATATATATAATATATCTTATTCTCGTACAAAATCCATATATAATATTGTTAACCTCTTAATTCCCCATCTTCAGGCCCCCTTGCACCTGTTGGTCTTTGAAATGACCTCTTCCCACAGCCCGGTCGGTATAGTCTCTGTATTAATTCTTCCCTGATTGGGGGCCCCCTCAAGGTGAACATTTTTGAGCTCAAGGAAGGCACACTTCTGCTGCTCGGCATTGAGACCGCCCGCCAGCCCAGCTTCGCGTCTACGAGACTCTTCATCGCAAATCGAACTCTGCCTCTTGTTTCATTTGCCTGTCGCATGCTCTGTTGTCTTTGGACTCACGATAAAAGTGACCATGGTCATGGCTCCTGGCAGAAACACACTCCGGGGGAGGCACGCAGGCGAAGGCCCCCGCTAAGCGCTTATACCTGCCCGGAGAACTGAGGACATTTACAAATAGTTAGAACGGTCTAAACCCCCCTTGAACTTAGCTCGCGATAAGACGAGCAATCAACCACACGAGAGGAACGCAGCGCCCGACGCGCACACGCCGCGACAACGTATCGCGCAAAGGTTTTTTTCTCCTGAGGGGTTTTCCTATGTGAACTCAGATGAAGAGGTACTGTAGGTCTATCGAGATGGATGGGAATAGTTTAGCAATAATACAATACATAGCTCCTGGCATTCGAGAGAAGCGTCTCCAGTAGAGTTAGTTCTGCAATGTCCGACCTGGGCATTGACTGGGGCTTGGTCGTTGGAGTTCTGTCTGGAAAGCGATCTTTATTATGAACTTAGGCCGATATTTAATCATAATTGGTCTCTTTTTAGTATAATTTATTAAATCTTTATCATGTTCTTATGCTCAGCTCTTCCTACTTTTATGATTAGACTGAACAAGTTCTGGCGTTCATCAGCAACTTGGCCAACTGCTCCGAATGCTCGCGATGTCCCATCCCCCCGACCTAGGAGCCACAGGATGTCTTCAACTGCATCTGCCACGATATTTCGGCCGGGCTCAATATGGCTCTGTGAGATTCTCCATTGAGGTACTTACAGAAAGTGCTGAAACACCTCGACAACCGTAGCATTCGCCCTGAGAGGTGACCCGGAGATATGCTGAAGACCCAAGACAGCGGCGGCCTGCAATTGACCAACATATCTCAGGTTACATCCATCCCTTACGAACTGGATCTTCCCATGCCCTTGTATTCAAGGTGGCTGGGCTTAATGTGTCTGAGGCAAGTCCAGAAGGATCCTTGGCACCACCGACAAAGGAAAGGGGTAACTCTGCAGTTGACAGTCTTGGGGATACAAACCACGCACTTTCAATCCAGGATAGTAGCAAATACCTTGAAATTGTGCCAATACCTATAATAATAGGCCATTGGACAAACATCGGCCATGTGTTGTAGTCAAGGGGCCTCATGCTCATTTCGTCAGGCCTCCGCATTGAAGGCCTTCCTGAGTTCGCCTTGTCAATAGCTGGTTTTCATGGCACGTAAACATTAGTATTCTACTACCTGGGTAGCTAATGCTCTGAAGGCCCAATAATTAAAGTCATTATCTACGCTCTCATTGAATCTTAATTGGCAACCCCTCGTTGTTCCCGTCTGAGAAGGCACGCGAGGCAGCACCTTCCCCCTCGCTTCGATCTTGCCAGTGCCCGGCAGCTGCCAGGTGGCAACGCACCTTCCCGACCCAAAGTCTCTAGCAAAACTTTTCTCCTTCCGCTGGATTCCGACTTCTTCCCCGCATCTTCACCAACATCAGCAGCAACAGCAACAGCAAAAGCAGCAGCAGCGTCGCGATGTTTCCTGGAGGAGGTCACGGTCGCGGAGGTCAATATTTTGGCCCCGCTTATCACACATACGGCGGAGGTGGAAGCCGTGGTGGAGGATGGGGACGAGGGCGTCGGCAAAGACGTCGAGGTGGACGTGGCGCGGGATGGCAGGGAGGCAGAGGTGGCTTCCCAGCTGGCCACTTGGGGCAGGACTATGGCCAAGGCTATGGCCAGGAGGATTACGGCCAAGAGTATTATGAGGAGGAGTATTATGGTCAAGAGGGCTATGATGGAAGCCAGAATGGAGGCCAAGGTGACTGGCAGCATGCCTACGAGAGTGGCGGCAGAGGGGATTCGGGCGCTCTGGCCAGATCTGAAGTGTCAGATCTCCGTGAGCAGCTCTGGGGCAAAGAAGAAGAGGTTGAGTCCCTGCGCCGTGCTCTGGCAGAGAAGAATGAGGCCTTTCAGAGAAAAGTGGAGGAGCTTGAGTCGGTACGTGGCACTTTGGCTGGAACGCACGAGGCCAAAAGGGGTTTGGAGAGAGAAAAAGACCAGATCATCGCCCAGCAGAGCGACGAGATACGGTCAGTCAGGGCAGAGCGAGATGCGGCGAGACAGTCCGAGCGTAACCTGAGAGACGAGGCGTGTGAAAGCGTCAATCGCTTGAGATCCAAGCTGACTTTGGCCGAGAAGGCCCAGAAAGAGTCGAAGGCGGAGCTGGTGTCGGTCCAGGGAGAGCTCGAGTTGGCGATACAGGCCGAACATGACCTGAGAAGCGAGACGGGTCGTATCATTGGGGATCTCGAAAGGAAAGAAGGCGAGGCCAGGTCAGAGCTCCAATTGGTGAATGGCAAGGTTGCTGGACAGAGCGCACAGATTGAGGCCCTGCAGAACATGCTCAGGGGTCATGAGGATGACATGCATCGTTCAAGCACACAGGGTGCTGCTACTGTGCCTGGGCCGGAGGAGCTCCTTACTGAGGTAAGGGAGTATACACAAGCCCATGACGCTATTGCAAGATGGAAAGAGTGGTTTCGGTTCATTGAAGATGACGAGTTCCACGATGCCAGAACCATGGCAGATCTGGGTGCCATCCTGGCCGAAGCTCAACCCAGGGGAAGGCTCTATGAGTTCTTAACGGTGGGGCCCCTGGATGAGTGGTTGTGCCTTTCGCGTGTCTGCGAGAACAAATTCACCATGAACGTCAACCTTTGCTGTCGGGCGCCCGGTGGCAATGGTGTGGCGTGCCGGGAGGTGATGGTGACGGTTGTCGATTCGGTGAGACGTCTTCGTTTCTGGAATCAACGTTGGTAGATGCAGTTGGTGGACGCCCTTGAGAGGGTATGACATGGCAGGGCTGAGATGATGAAGTAGTCCATCATTGGGACTCTTTTATGGCAAGACATGCCTTGAAAGGGGGCTGCCGCCAGACGGTGGGTTGGCAAAGAGCCCGGGTGAGCTTTCCAACCTCCAATGCCCGTATTGATGGAGCCGGAGCTACTTATATTGCAATAGGTGCAACAGTTGGCGGGCTTGAGCCCATACCTGAGAAGGAATCGCAACGGCCTCGATCCACCAGGGAGTCTGGAGGAGGGCTAAGAAGACTGAAGGCAACTCCTCAGTCAAGAATACGACCGACTGAACGACGTTGGCGATCTATCGAAACTACGCCCATGCGATATTTCCCTTGCAGGTTGTGCTGGAATGACACGCACACACTGGTATCACTATGATGACTCGAACTGAGTGAATACCAGGCAGTGTGTCTTGTCCCTGCTGCATCTACTATCAAGGGCATCGTAATCGACCATGCCGATAATGGGGGCATGCAATCGTCTAGCTTCCTTTGTATACCTGGACGTGACTCTTTTCCCGGTTCTCTGAGCCCTAGTTTACACACACAGCGTGTACATGGCAGACCAAATAGGTATCCGTCGTTGCAACATGGATGCCAAAGAGAAAGCAACAGGAGCGAACAAGCCATGGAGAGCTCCAGGGCGAGCCAATCGGGCCGCTATACATGTTTGGTATGGAACTGAGTGAGTTCCATACAAGGTCAAGATTGTTGCATGACATGTTTTTTTGGAAGAAGCAAATGCGATGGGTCCAAAGCCCGTCGACAAAGGTTGGAAGCTGCCTGGAAACGGAGCACACAGTGATACGCGCCACTCACCCCTGAAGAGATTAATGCTATTGACGAAAGAAACTTGCGCACAATTCGACTTTTGGTCAGCCCTCTGCCACGTTTAATACCATCAAGCCATGTTCTCTGGCTCATGTAACCAGTGCCTGTGGCTCTCTCATGTAGTCATAGAAAGATTTGTCTGAGGTTGTAGTCCATGGAATCTAGCTTGGCAAACGTGATAGGTTCATCTACAGGAGACGCCCATACCAAGACCGGTGATAGTATAGGCCCTCTACAGATATCCCCATTGCTACAACAGATCCCGATCCAGAGTCCCAATCCCAACCTTGATCCTGTTCTCGCTCCCACCATCTCTAATCCGTGCCGCCGTTGCCAGTCGGCCTTCTCTAAAAACACGAGAGACAATGCATATACGCCCTTCAATGGGGTTTCTGAGTAACCCGAGGGCTGGAGGGACGTTCTTTTGAATTATTTCAACGTGTGCGTCTCGAAGGGATCCCAAACATGGAACCTGTACTGCTGATGGACTGAGTGTCCTCAGCAGGAATGGACCCAAACCCGGAACGAGGACTGTTGATGGGCTGGGTGTTCTCAGTGGGAGTGAAGCCAAATACGGAACGAGGACTATTGATGACTCGGGTGCTCTTGGCTGGAATAGATCCAAACAGGGAACGAGTGCTATCAATGGAATCGGTATCCTTGGCGGGAGTCGAGGTTGCGTCTTTGCCAGGGCGTTTGGCAACTGTGAACCACTTGTCAGTGAATCTGGGGGGCACATTAGGTAGAGAAACTTACGAAGGGCCTGGAAGAGCGCTTCCTCAAGGTCTGACCATCCATCAGGGGACTCTTCCTCTTCAGAACGAGGAGCGATCATAGAAGACCAGTCAACGTTCTTGACATCGACAAACTGAGTGTCCGTCTTCGGAGCCACGCTAAAAATGATGCCTCCAACAGGGGCCGAAGGATTCATGTCTCGGACTTGACGATACGCCTGAAGAGCAGCATCTTCGCTGTCAACCTTGAAACAAATGGTGCTCTTCGCCTCGGCAAGTTTGGTGTAAATGTTGAGCTGTCTTCCTCCTCCGCTGCTATCGCTGTGCACGGAGAGGCCAGGGACCTTGTTGTTGCCGGTGATCTTGACGGTCTGAAGGGCCATACTGTCGACCATGACCAAATCATTGCGGTGCCTGTTGCTACCTTCTCGGTATGCTCTAGGCGGTCCAGAAGGGCCTTGACGCCAGGAGGCCTGGCGCTGGGATTGCGACATGCTGCGTGATATCAGGGGGTAATTCCACGGGATGGTGAACAGAAGGAGCTTGGAAGAACAAAAGTACGGCACAAGAGGAAGGCGAGATGATCCAAAATCCAAGGCTCTTGATTTTGGAGGAAGTTTTTCTTGCAACTGGCAAACAGCTGGCAGCCCACATTGAGTCGTGTTGCCTCAGGTAGCCCTACCAACCGAACACTGCCAAACAGAAATCTTCTTCTGATTCACAAACACTCAAGCATTTCTGATTTTCCGCTTCCCTTGATCAAACCTCTACAAATCAAAAGAACGTAATCAACCATCATCTTCTCCTATCTCTCCCCCAGCTATGTCTCGAATACAGCAGCGAAGCAGCCTCTCGAGAGCGCTCGAAACTCTATCGGGCTTGGCCACCCGTATACACTGCGTCGAAGATGAAGAGTTCGATGCGAAGCTTGTCGCTTTCCTTGTCCCACACCTCAATGATGACAACGCCCGCCGCCGTCTCCTCTCGTTTCTCGACCACAACAACGGCATGTGGGCTTGTCTAGCCTCGATATGCGCTGAAGGATACGGAGTCCGCAAGGGAACAGTTGGAGGATGTGACTGTCCCCATCACGGGAACCCCCGGGTGATTGTGTGTGTCGTTGTCGAGCATGGTGTACGGAAGTTGAGGTTCAAGCGTATCCATATGCCGAGATGATTGTTTCTTAGGCCAGGAACATCGGTGTGGATTGTCTACGACAGGTATGAGGCCTGCGTGTACATTCTCTCCGAGTCAACTAACATGTTATAGTCCATTATTGACCAAGGCACTGACTACCACCGATGACAGCCTAGTTGGGCGCTACGAAAATCCATGGCTCCGGCCTGGGGGAAGCGGCAGAGCTAGGGCAGAGGGTCAAATACATGAATCGTGTTGAGGGTAGCACACTTTTACAAGACTGGGATAATATGAATACCTCGGTTCTCTTCTAGGGCATTAAGGTTGCAAAAGTGACTGTCGTAAAGCACTTACTGCAGGTACCATGGCAGCGTCTCCTATTGATCTGGTCTAGCCTTCGTTTCACTTCCCTTTCTTACCGGAACTCATCTACCTACCTATTAAATTTTCATATGAAGGCTTCCTGTGCGCCTGTAAGATATGATGCGCCGTCCTCGCGCTATGGAATATTCCTGGTGGCAAGCCGTTGCGCTGATATCAGCTTGAAGGGGAGAACCGTCAAGAAATGCCCAAAAGCAATTGAGTAGAGTTCATACTCCGAGTGTAATACCGCAATAACATTCCTGATTCTGGCCACAATTGCAGCTGCCATCACCATGGGCATCCTATGTACTTTGTTAGCGTGTGGATTGAGAATGGTGAGAGGATGCTCTGCTTCAGATTTGCCTAGGTGCCAAAAGGATTACCTCTGGGGCCAAACCCACTGGAGGCATGAGATTAGGTATCCTTTGGCATTGCTTGAAAGGCATCACTGCAATCTAGGCCCCTCTTGCTTCGATTGATGAGACCCATGCAGTTTGCCACCATGCCATCCAAGGTGCCTAGCATTGCTGGAGCACCTTGCAGGCATTTCGCTTACACCTTATCGAACCCTGCCTTCACGAACACTGTGGGCGACGACGAGTTCACTGTTATTCCCTTGCCTAAGGGCATCAAAGTCCAGTGTTTGTTGCTTGCCTAAGGGCATTTGCACAAACGGACGCATACATACATGGAAGCTGATTTGCATTGCACTAACTGGGAGAAAGGAGACCCCGAAAGGAGACTCCATTCTGACGGTAGCTTGGAGCTCTGGGAGCATTGTCCGACCGCTTGGCTCTCAAACTGACTGTTCGTCCGTTGCGTTCCACCATCAGCGTCAACCAATTCCCCATGTCGGCGTATAGCCGCGATTATGTAGCATCATCCCGACAGCCTGGAGATGGAATCGCACAGTGGAGGGGATGTAACAGCAGCTTCACTTTATTTCAAAGCTCCGTCATCAATTAAATCCAACATGCATCTGATGCATCACTTAAACAAACTTGGTAAGTTTCTTATCGTAAACACCGAGCACCCTCTTCCACTTCAAGTCCTTGGACCGCGTCAGTTTCAACCTGGCATGCTGTTCCTGAAGGCTACCGGTCCAAGATGTGCCGTTGGACTCCCGCCCCTGGGGGGAGTGCCGACTCAGCTCCCGGCACACCAAAAGCTCGCTGGAATCTACTCCCTGATGCTCAACGACTTCTAGATCGGTACCACGACGAGCATCCAGGCACACAAGAGCGGCACCACGTGGCGTGGCAACTTTGAGGAGCGTCATGCCGCTCAGGAGCATTGTCGAGGTGCTGATAGGCCGATCAATAGAGAAGCCACTATCGTCATGGTTGAGGAAGACCGAGTTAAACGGCCCTCGAGTCTTGAGCACGCTACCATCACACTCATCGTGCAGCAGCTTTGCGATAATGATTTGGTCGCTGACGCCTGTGATGGACTGCAGCTCCGAGACAGACCGACAGCGGACGCGCTGGTGTAGAAAGTCGCTCCATGCCCAGTTGTCAACCTGGACGCTCTTGCAGATGAGCACGACGAATGCTGCCAGCACCCATGAGTAGGTGGCCAGGTTGAATGGATCTACACCTTGGATACTCTCACCGACGGTGAAGCCTATAGCCAGGCCGCCGATCACGAGTAGGGCTGCCACTGCAATGACGGTCCAGACGTATACACGGGGTCGAACCGTTACGGAACCCTCGTCCACCACCCACGTCTCCATCTCCCACGCTATCTCGTCGAGCTTCTGGGAAAGCTTGGGTGTTTGGCTGATGTTGCCATCGGCGTCGTGGAGGTTTTGCTCTGACAGCAGAACGTAGCGGGAGAAGAAGCCGTTCTTGACGGCGTCCGACATGCTCAAAACGTCGCGGCGGCGGCTACTCTTCATGAACTCGCTTGTGTACATGCGGAAGAAGGCATTAAAGTGTCCCTCGGCGAACCGGCGAACCGAGTCCCTGACGTCGCAGGTGAGCGCCATCATGGTACAGAAAGAGCTGAAGTTGGCGACCAGTACAGGGCTGCAGATGATGAGGGGTATCATGACGCTGATGATGTCTTCCATGGAGTTGAGGCTACAAGTCTGCATTTTTTGCCGGGACAAATCCGAGGGGTCTTCGAGACCATGGCATCCTTTTGTACCGTCGTCGACGAATACCCCCTCTATCGTGGTTGACAATCGGCAGCTACGCGACTGGGCAGGTGATACTTGCACGTCTTGAAACGTGTCGTTCAAGATCGAAAAGGCAGCATGTGCGGTATTCAGCGTGTCCAAGTCCGAGGTTGCCGAGTACTCGAGGTCTCTATCTTGGAACAGCAATGCCTCCACGCACGCACAAGAGACAGTTAGCAAACCAAGCTGAGGAGAATTCCTGGTTGCGGATTGACTCACCTTGAATCCCTGGAACCCAGTCTCGTAAGCCAAGCCGCAGATTTCATATTCCGTCGCCGAGAGTCCTGAACGGTCCAAGAACCGGAGCGACAGGAGAATGTACCGAATAGCGGCGTGAATGCCCATCCGAGTCTTGCTCTGATTGGTGCAGTAAGCAGCAATCTCGGCCTCTTCAAGAGACGTGAGACCCTCCTTTGTATTCGCGTTGATGATGCGCAGAGCCTCCTCGCAATCCTCCTCCTCCTCCAGGGCGCTTTTGTCAACCTCGCCGCTGTTCTCTAGAGCAACCTCTCCAGCTGACACAGCAATTGACGTGTGGGTTGGCAGGTCCAGCAGCAAGACTTTGAGTTTGGTGACCAGTTTGGCCAAACCGCCCAAGACGTTCACCAACCAGTAATCTCCTGTGGCCGTCCCGCTGGTAAGCCTCGTCAGCACTGCAGATATGTGGTCGATCAGGCAGAAGACGGCATCCTGGCTGATTTCATCTTGGGCCGGACTCGCGGAAGCCTCCTGTAGCTCCTCGGCCTTCTGGCTCGTCTGCAGCTGGCGGATGTACTTGACCAGCTTTGCCTGATTTGAGAGCTGCTTGCAGTGCTCAATGTTGATGCACTCGTTGTCAAGTAGGCAGATGGTCACTGCTGTCATGATCTTTGACGAAACTTTTGAGAGCTCGCGATATCCTGCGTCGTCGCCGTCCTTGAAGAGGTCCTGAGATGGGAACCGCAGAGGCTCATTTGCCTGCTGCACCACCTCCACCAGCCTGTTGACCTCGTTTTCCCAAAGCTCCTTTGCCGTTCCTTCGACGACAAAGTAAGGGTCGAGACTGTCAAACTCGGGGAAAACCAGAGGGTTTGGAGGAGTCGTGTCTGCAGAGTCACGGCTCCTACTCGGCAACAGCGACTCCAATATTTTCTTTCCTTCGACTCGAACTCGAGTACTCCTTGGGACAGGCGCACCTTCATCACCATGGTCGGTCGGTTGGGCTCGGTTCGCGGGTGCTCGACGGCGAAAGCGCCGGTGCAAGAACCCGTCTGCTTGGCGGCTCGCTGCTGAAACCGTTGGACGGCGTGACAAGATTGGCCTGCCAGGCTGCGAAGAACTTTCATTGCTTTGGGGAGAGCTTGGCCCCTTGGTAAAAGTGGCACGCCTCGGGGGCGAGGTCGTCTGGGCTGGTGCTGGCTCTGATGAAAGCGAGTCGCCCTCGGTTTCCAAAGCCATGTTGGACTCGCAACCCAGGTGCTCTCCACCCTTTGCTAGGAGATATGAAGCGATATTTCCTGATGCCTCCAGCGTTGATATCACTCACTAAATGGGCTTTCTGCTCGAGCGGGGAGCGTGTTTTCAGCCGCAGCTGAGAACGCCTTATGCAGTTCAAAGTGTAGGGCCTCAAGCCAAGACTGCCTGACGCCCGGCTGCTATATGATTCTGGGATCTTGGTAATCACCTAAAAAGCCCTGTTGGCTCAATGAGGTTTCTCATTGGCCTGTTCTGGTCTATACCGGTCTGCCTCCGAACATATCACACCGAGGGCGCATATGCGTTCTCACCATGATCTGACATCTTGATGAGCTGAAGCTGCTCGAGCTTTCACAACTGACACACACACTGTTATCTTGTTTGGGCAGCCAAAGATTTTCATTGAGAAGCTGAGATGTCCGACAGCCCGAGCCGCGCAAGCTAAGGTGCCCCAAGGGCGGCCGCGAGCGCACTCGCTTGAGGTAGCTTTAAGCGCACTGCATGGCCGGCACTTGAGGGAAGCAGGCTGAAAAGATTAGAGAGGGGGGGTAAGCAGGCCTTGGTAGTAGAAATGACTGTTTTGAAGGCTGGGGTCACAACAAGCCTCAGAGTTGTCCTGTGGGCAATCGACTGGTACATAAGGCTCGGCTTGATCCATCGATCAGGGACAGATCAACAGCTCAATCCATCATCTCCTTGGCTCCTTACACACAAAATAGGATTCAACATGACTCTCTCGACAACTGCTGCCCAAGCCTCGTGCCGGCTTGCCAATTACAAGGGATTACTAGCGGCGGCTGAGAAATTACAAGAACCACCACAGACTGGCGAAAAGTCGGAGCATCAACCTTGTGGTGTCCAGCTGCGCCAAGAAGACGCAGAGACAGTGCACCATGCTCAAGGTGTACTTCAAGAGCGCGACCACATCGAACTCACCGAGGAGCCAGATAACATCAATCCATCTGATCTTGACGGATCTACCACCAAGGACCCGGGGGACACCGAAAGTGTTGGCACTGTCGCTGGCAGGCTGCACTGTACATCATGTGGCGAGGAAAAGGCCAGGGAGAATGACCATGAATGCAGAGCAGGAGAGGCTTGTGATGTGCGCCATGTATCTCCCAGGTCAAGCCTCCGGAGGGATTCGTTCAAACCTACGAGTCGGTCGGGAACAGCTGGATCAGTCAACACTTACAGCAGCGGGAGTCCAGCCATAGACTCGAGGACGCTGAGTTATGAAGAGAAGATTAAGCGATGGAAATCTGAGCTTGACCTCGAAGAAGAGTACGAGGAGAAGCTTCTTGACTGTGTCGTCAATACGGGTAAGTTCTACTACTACCTGGGCCAAGCTCTTACGTAGGTGTTAATCGCGAACAGATTACATTCGCCCTGGGTACAAGGACATCCACATCGACAGAGAAATCATCAGCCAACTCGAAGGAGTTACTACCATGTCACTGAAAAAGCAGAAAGCTTACGGCCATGGAGTCCTCCGCAAGAATAAGGTGACGGGCGCCGTGCTCTGGGGACCACCAGGCACTGGAAAGAGCCTCCTAGCCCGCGGAATGTCCAAGGAGTCTGGCTTCAATATGCTAGCGGTATCGACCGCCGAGATTTGGCAGACCTGCTGGGGTGAGGACGAAAAGGTCATCAAAGCCATCTTCTCACTCGCGCGGAAGCTATATCCTTGCATCGTGTTTCTCGACGAGGCAGACGCCATGTTTGGCGCGCGCAAAGGTGGCGAGAGGCGACATGTACGAGGCATGCTCAATCAATTCCTCATGGAATGGGATGGCATCATGACCGGAGACAGTGCTCCGTTCGTGCTGCTCGCTACCAATCGACCATTTGACCTAGATCCGGCAGTCCTAAGGCGCGCGCCAGTTCAGATTCATCTCAACATCCCCAACCTGGAGAATAGGCAGGGGATTATTAAGCTCTTGCTGGAGGAGGAGATACTGGACAGCACCGTCAACCCTGCCATGCTGGCAAAGATGACACCGTCGTACACGGGCTCCGATCTCAAGAGCATGTGTGTCATTGCCGCCGTTAACTGTGTTCGGGAGCAACAGGAGGATACTGCCCAACGCGTGCTGATGAGACGGCACTTCACAACGGCGATGGAGTCTATCAGGCCAACGCGGCTTAACAAGACACTCAACTCTGAGTTCCAGAATTTCAAGAACGGACGCCAGACAGCCAGCAGTGACAACTAGCTTTCCTTTTAGCCCTCCCTGCTCCCCGTCGGTCAATGATAGCTCCTTAGACTTTCTAATTCATACATACATATCCTGCACACTTGGAGTCCGCTAGAGCTTAATGGCGTGTTGCAGGCTTCCATTGTGCTCCTTGATATTGTGGCTCGTGTCGTCTTTGAGAGACGCCACAACTATGAGACGTTGATCGAACATGTACAACCTTCTGCACCTCGACCCTTTCATTACAGTAGATATATGCTGTGATACTTGGTTCCTCGACAAAGTCATCTTGAACTATTGGTACTGCCTGGCATTCACCTTCCACGAGGGGCTCGGTATGTTGCCCATCCTTACATTCTCTCGAACCAACTAACAAATCACACTCAAACGAACACTAAGCACAAGGAATCAATCCACGTCCCCGATGATGAAACTCCCCGGAATAAGAGTAACAGAATGCTCTCCCGTCTTCTCCCTCGTCCTATTCACCGGCCCAGCACAACTATCCTCCTTCCTCTCCGGCTCCTTTCTCACCGGTCCGCTTATCTTGGAAGGGTCACAAAAGCCGATTGGCGGCGCGGCTGCGAGATTCTTGATAGTCAACTGAGGCCCGGGATCCGGAAAGCTCACATCCTCCGAACCCGCCGTCGTACACCCGTTTCCGATATTCGCTACAAATATGCGCGGTCGGTCGAAGAAGGCGATCTCATCTGCTCCGGTGTACAGGGTCGCCACGGAGGCGCAGTTCATGTACATCTCGCGGTCGCCGAACTTGTTGAACCATGTCCACGCAAAGAGCGCGCGTTCCGTCAAGGGAACGTCGGCGGGGACACGAAAGGGGAGAGTGTTGTTGCCAGACGTAGCGGGACAGTTACCGATGTAGCTGTGGAGGACATAAAAGGTACTTCCCCCATCAACAGACAACGAAACCTGGCATGAACCACCTGGAGAAGCTCCGCCGGTGAAACTCATACTGTATGACTTGCCGCCCTTCATCTTGATCACAGGTTGTCCCAAGGGTGTGGAAAGCTGAAGATGGTATCCTTTGCAGGGGAAGTCGGAACCATCCTTGCGGAGAGGGTTGGTCATGCTGTAGTCGATGTTGCGGTCGGTGGTGTATGGGTTGAATTCGGACTTCAGGGGAGGGGGGTTGGACATTTGCATGTGGCCAGAGGTGCTAGCCACCAAGATGGATAGGCCACAAGCCAGAGCGGTGATGCGCATGGTGATGGCTTCCAGACAGTGTTCAATGTAGTAAGTTGAGAATTCTCCAAGGTATGAGGCCACCTCCATTCTGGAGTTGGTCCTGAAGACCACTATTTGTACCAATTCTCAAAGCGTCTAGTCATTCAAGCAAGCAGACACTCACAGCAGGTGTTGCTCATCAGTTCATGCATCACTTGGTACCATGATGGCCGAGACTCATCACTCATTCTCTCGTCAGGACTCAAACATGAATGACACCTTCACGGTCAATATGAGCAGCAAAAAGGATGCATTTTTGTCAACAGCAAGAGTCAAGTCTTGACTCAACGTAACAAACGGCAAAAAAGCAAAAGAGAAGGATGCTTGGTGGAATCAAACCACCTCTGATGGACGAACAGGGAATCGAACCCTGGACCACTCCCAGATGATTCGGACGAATTATGCTAAGGGAGTATTATACCACTAAACCATTCGCCCGGTTATTGTTGGAGGTTGAGCCGCAAATGAGGTATATTCGGGTGGGCAGAGTTTGTGGGCTAGGGTTGGGTCTAGATGTCACTGGCGCCAAGGGTCGAAGGTGGGTATGATCATGGGTCTGTATGAGCCAGTATCAGGAAGCCAAAGGTAAGCAATAAAGAACGATTTGCTAGGATATGCGCAGTCGATGTCCCATAAACATTACAGATGAAAGAGAGAAGTTGTCGTATTTCAACCTGCCACGAGGCCTTGAGTCAATGCGTAGATTACATAAGGTGAGACCTTGATCATGACAATACCCAAGACACAGTATTCATGATCTAACTGATTTAATCAATACCCCTCTTCCCGTGTTATTAAGAGTCAAAGACAAAGTCAAAGATTCTTTAAATAATCCCAAACATCATTGTTTCTCTTCCTCTCCATCCACAGCCAAGCTCTTCCGATCCCGGGGGTGGGCCCAGCCACGCGCTAAGCCCCACGCGCCACAAGCTACCCTTCCCTCCCAAAGCTCCCTGTATCTCCCCCTCCTTCAACACCATCACCAAAACCTCACGAGACAAACAACGACATGGCCTCATACATCGAGAACCCCCTCTCGGAGGCGGCTACACAGCCAGCACCAGAACTTCTTGGAGAGGTCAAGAAGCCAAAGAAGAAGAAGGTCCTCTTAATGGGAAAGTCTGGTTCTGGAAAGTCGAGCATGAGGAGTATCATCTTTAGCAATTACATTGCCCGAGACACACGTCGGCTGTACGTCCCCGCTTCCTCTTCACGCATACCCCTCTAATGCTATGTAGTGGCGCAACCATCGATATAGATCTCTCCCACGTCAAGTTCCTCGGAAACCTAACCCTCAACCTCTGGGACTGCGGTGGTCAGGAAGCCTTTATGGAAAACTACCTCTCGCAGCAGCGCGTCCACGTCTTTTCCAACGTCGGAGTCCTCATCTACGTCTTCGACATTGAATCCCGCGACGTCGACCGCGATCTAGCAACATACGTGTCCATCCTTTCTGCTCTTCTGCAGTATTCGCCCGCCGCAAAGATATACATCCTCATACACAAGATGGACCTCGTGGTTCCGTCGGCGAGAGAGCAGGTCTACGATGAGCGCATTCGGGTTGTTAGGCAGAAGACATTCGAGTACGCAAATTCGGTTGGAATCGCTCCGTCTTCGGTCGAGCTCACGCCATTTGCAACATCTATCTGGGATCAGAGTTTATACAAGGCCTGGGCATCCATCATTCACGATCTCGTGCCGAACCTCGCCGTTATCGAACGCAACCTCGCCAACCTCGGTCTCGCTATCGAAGCCGAAGAACTTCTCCTGTTCGAGCGAACATCCTTCCTTGCCGTGTCATCATGGACATCTCCCGAAGGCCAACGAAACCCCACCGAAGATCGTCTAGAGCGCATGTCCAACATCATGAAGCACTTCAAGCAGAGCATCTCCCGATTCACAGGAACACCCCGCAACGCCGAGCAGTTCATCAGGATGGAGCACAAGGCCGGACCCAGATTCAGTCTGTTCATCCTCAAGTTCACGACAAACACGTACCTCATGGTTGTGCTTCCACCAGGAGAAGCCCGGTTCAACGCTGCCATGCTCAACTGCCAGATTGCTATTGAGCATTTCAAATTCCTGGATGGACCAATCACTCAGGCAGCTTCCAACGCAATTACAGCATCTGCTTGATGAATTACGAATTATTTGGCGTCGGCGTTTAGATACCACTGTCATGACGGTGTTCGGTTTAGGATTCATGCTAGACTGGGGTTTTGTCACATAAAAGCGTAATGCAATTGCCATTCTCTATTGGCCTGTCTAAGTCGATGCCAGTTGAACTGGAGTAGCCGTAAATCTCAGTCATAACCCCAACGCCATCCCAATTATGCCTAAGCCCACTTGACAACAGCGGTTCCGCCCTTCTTGAATTCGGGCATCTCTCCAAGGACGAGGCTGCGGTCGGTGTGGTCCTTGTTGGGAAAGGTCGTAGCCAGCACCCATGATCGAGTTCGAGTTTCGGGTGAAGCTCCCTGGACGAAACCATAAACGTCATCAACGGTGTTGGTGGTGTTGAATCGAGCAGGCAGACGAGTTCCATCAGGCATCTGAATGCGAATCATGACAGTTGGTTGAGATTCGTCAATAGTAGGGCCAGTGTTGGAAGAGGAAGACGCTGCAGGGGCCGCAGAGACAGCCGCAGGGGCAGTGGTAGTCTCCTCGCCAGCACCAGGCACCACAGCTCCCAGTCGTCGTCCAGAGCCACCAAAGGGCTTGTACTGCTTAGGCTGAGGCTGGTATGGAGTGTCATGCTGGTGAAGCTTGACGTCCACAGGTTGGTCGTGCTGAACGTTCATAAGATGCAGGGGTGCTCGACCAGAGCGAATCATCTGCAGGTCAACCTGGTTAGCAGGGTCATCGAAGCGACGGAGCTCTCCATCATCGATGCTGAATCCATCCTGCCAGATGTGGAGGACTCGCTCTTGAGGCTGAGCGTTGGAAGGTCGCGATGGTCCGAGAGGATCGGGGATGCTTCGGCTTTCGACTCCGTCACCACCAAGAGTCATTCCGGTACCCCGGAAGTGAGAGGGCTGAGATGGGCCAGACTCGTTTTCAGTGTCTGGGCGAGAGGCGTTGCTACTCCTATTAGTCATGCTCAGGTCAAGGACGCTCGACTTACGCTCTAGCCTTGGCGAGAATGTCGCTGATAATCTTTTTGGGACCCCCTTCCTGCTTGGGATCCTGAACAGCCAGACCCGACTTCTCACCTCCAGCAAAGAGGTTACCACGTCCATCGTCGTCTTCATCGTCCATGTCATCGTCATCGTCATCATGATCATGCTGATGCGATCCACCTCCAAGAGATCCCAGTGTCGCGATACCCTTCTTCTTCTGCTGTGACACAGGCTTGCGTGCTTGGCTGCTGCTGCTGCTAGCGGCTGCAGGAGCTGGTCGGCCGTCAAGAGTTCGTGGTCCGGTGTAGTTGTCGGGAACTGGGTCATTCGCATCGTCTTCGGCGTCACGGAACCAGGCGTTGCTAGCTTCGGCAATGTCCCAGTTGTGAGCTTCAAGATACTGCTTGGCCTGGGAAAGTCAGTTTCGTACTATTCACGGCATCGCTCTGCTGACCTCTTCTGTGCTTCCGCCGGTCAGGCCGACAAAGTCCACGATCTGGCTCTCGTGGTCCGCCATGTTGGTTGAGGCGGGGTATCTGGAGGAAGAGTGTCACGGACAGCTGTCGTTCAACGAATAAATCCCAAACTTGAGGATTCACTCAGAAACAACACAAAGCTAAAAGGACAATGACAAACGTTGTTTGCAGGATTGCTTGGAAGATGAAGGAAGCAGGCAGCTTGCCGCCTCGTCACCAAGCTCCATGTGGCTAAGCGGGCAAGCTCAATAGCGGCGGTGGCTGTGGTGGCTGATACCCCACCTTGACCCCACCGGAACAGCGATCCACCGACCCCGGTCACCTTATGTAAGGCTGGGGAAGCTGTTGGGATCGTCAACACCATCCTCGGCGTTAGCAGTTGTTAGCTTGACAACTCTGTCTGCGATCAGAGCCCGAGTTTTGAAAGATCTGACGATACTCCTGGTGTCCGACTTCCTGCGACCGTATACTCATATCATCCCCCGCCATGTCCGACGACCATCATAACCACCTCGCCGAGTCCGGCGTCACGGTGCCCTCCGATAGCGAACTATACTCTGCCGGAGATGAGCTCTCCTCGCCGCCCTCATCAAATTCGCCCGTTATTCTGTACAAGCCCCCTACAGTATGGTCGCTGGTACGAGGAGCTGCCATCAACCTGCTTCTACCATTCATCAACGGCATGATGCTGGGATTTGGAGAGCTGTTTGCGCATGAGGCTGCGTTTAGACTGGGCTGGGGAGGCACCAAGGTGAGCTCTACATGCATTGTAGTCTATCTCATTCACTAACAACTCAGGTCTTTCCTCTATCCCGAAGAAGAGCTCACCCCATCGGGCCCGGCATCGAAGTCCGAGAAAGGTCATACAGCCCTCGTCCTTCACTGAACGACCTTGCGAGCTTGGAGTGAGGAGATCATCGGACCCAAGAGACAAAACTCACGGGCATACCCACATTCCACACGAATGATGGATGAATGCATTGGCATTTTGCGTAATTTGATACTACATAGACGGGACGGGGAACATGGAGCGCGGCGATCACGTTGCGGAAACAGGCGGCTCAAGATGTAAATACCACACGGCTCATGTAAGGCAGCTTCTCTAAAGACACTGTTATCACGACTACAAAATGCATTCCCAACTGGGCACTCATACACTCTTCACTCCAACCGTCACAAGCTCATGTCGGATGACCACATCCCGAGACCGAACGCCGGCGACGGACCACCGGTCCCGACATTTACCCGCCGACCAAACACCCCCCGGCAGCGAAAAACCTCCAAAAAATTAAGCCGCGCCCGCCAATCCTCAACCTCACTCTTTACCCCACGAACACACCACACACAAGCCCACGATGCTTCCCAGCCGAGGAATTGTGCGCTCCCTGCCCTCGGGCGCCTTCCAAAGGCGACTACCAAGTCAACCTGTGCGATTTTACTCCATTTCTGTGTGTCAATGGCTTGCTAATGAAGTGGTAGAGGACGCTTTCTCGAAAATTCGGAGATGCACGGCAATTCGGTACTGCGCTGAGGAATCCTCGCGCTTCTCTTACACCCTCGAGGATCGGAGTCAAGAACGTCGCCGCGCCTGTTATTCTGGGTGGAATTTCTACAACGAGGACATTTTCTCTCTGGCCGTTTGGAAAGAAAAAGACCGAAGAGCCGGCTGTTGAGGCCGCGACCGCCGAACCTATCACCTCCGAGCCCGTTACTCCCTCAGAAACGATAGAAGCCGCTTCGACTACTGTCAACGATGCTGCTGGTATCCCCGCCGAGACTGTCGCAACGGCCGAAACCCCCGTCGTCCCCACGGATCTCGACCTCGAGGCTATCGCCAACCTTGACAGTCCCAACATCCTCAACATGCCCGAAAACCTCGGCTTCCTACACGAGATCGGTCTCGATTACGGCTGGGGTCCTACTTCAGTCATGCAATGGGCACTCGAGCACGTCCACGTATACTCTGGTCTCGGCTGGGGCGAATCCATCATCGCGACAGCCCTCATCCTGCGCGTAATCATGTTCTACCCTCAAGTTCGCAGTCTGCGGTTCAACGCAGCTATGCAACAGATGAAGAAGGATCCCCGAGGCCAAGAAGCCATGGATCTCGTCAAGAAGGGATACCAGACTGGTGACAGGGAGATGCTGCAAAAGGGTCAGTTCCTCAACAAGATGGTTCGGGAGCAGTACGGCGCCAAGAACTCGGGCATGCTGTGGTCTTTTATTCAGATCCCCTTCAGTTTCGGTCTGTTCCGAATCATTAGCGGCATGGTTCACATTCCCGTTCCGTCTTTGGAGAATGCTGGTTTCCTGTGGTTCACCGACCTCACAGCCTCTGATCCCTATTTCCTCCTCCCTGCTCTGGGTACCAGTCTTCTATTCGGTGCCATGGCTGTAAGTTCTCAATTTCGGTACTTCTGAATCTTATACTGACACCCCCAGGTCAACGCCAAGTACACCCCCGCCTCGCAAAAGGCCATGATGAAGAAGATGATGTGGGTGTTTGGTACCGTCGGCTTCATCGGTACAACCTTCCTCTCCGCCGGTGTCAACCTCATGATGGTTTCAACCGGTTCTGCCACTCTCCTCACTGCCGTTATTCTCAACAATGAGACCGTCCGAGTCGCTCTCGGTCTTCCCATCCTCGAGGTTGAGAAGCCCAAATACCAAGCCCCTCGCGTCACACAGTCCTCAGGCGTCTCTGGTCTTCGAGAGCGTCTTACCGACAACCTCAACGATATGAAGAAGGGCCTGTCTGATCAGGTCAACAACTATACTGGCCAGTATGCTGGCACCGAGCAGGAGCGGGCAGAGAAGAAGCGTCGAGAGCAGATGCAGAAGCTCGAGGATCTGCGACGAAAGCTTGAGAGGGACGAGTTTGAGAAAAAGTACAAGCGGTAAAGTACAATCTCAAACGTGTATGACATGTAAATATAGCCGTGTATGGAATCTGTACAATAAGCATGGGGATTACAAGAGGGATGACAATGGACTGCATGAGGGCATGAGTGCATCTCCTCTTTGGCGTGGAAAGAGAACTGCGCTTGAACATAATAGATCTCAAGACTCAAACATGAGAATCGAAACTCAGCTGCCAGAAGCGACTACTCAATTAAAAACGCCGCCTCCTTTTAACGTCTTGTACGTCCGTCTCGATTATAAACTAGGCAGCCTGCCTGGCCCTTTTCCGCCCGCAGCTTGTTTTGCCCCTGTAATAAACCCCTGCCTTGTTGGCCTCTCAGGATAATATGGATACTTGGAAATAATGCTGATGCTTCCCATAGGAAGCCGTTGAAGCTCCACCATCCGCTCCTCTATACCCAGTCCTCACGTTCCATCATTGTTCAGTAATACATTCAAGAAGGGCAAAGCTTAGAATACGGTTCCGTCACTGTCGATCAAGATCGGTGGCTCCTTGGTGTTGGGCCTGTTGATCTCGGCAATTTCACGACCACCCTGGAATTGTTAGCTTTGTTTGCAGTATACAGTATACAGTGTCAAGACTTACCCTCCAACTGCCGGCTTCCAGCAACTGTGCCAGAGTCATTTCGTTTCCACCCAGCTCAGACTTGAGTGCCTTGTTCACTTCCGTGCACAGCATGTCGAGGAAGCCAACCGTGACACCTCTCCACTCAACAATGATATCCTCGCTGGGCTCAAACATGGGAGCAACTTCGACACCCTTGGCACCTGTCCGTCGTACCCAGTCGTTGTAGTTCTCCAGGCCTCTCTCAAGATCGTCCTTCTTCAGGTTAAGGACGCCCATGTCGACAAAGAGACCACCGTTGCGGTACTCAGGGAGACCAGTCAGGAGCTCAGTGCCAGCAAAGTGCATTTTCAGCAGTTGCTGCATGGGCTGCATGAGCGAGTAGGTGAGCCACTGAGTAAGCTTGTGGAAGGGAAGAATAGACTCCCAAGCAGCGGCGTTGGAGCTGTTGGGGAAAGCCGAGACCTTGGCGGAGTTGCCTGGCTGAGGCATAGACTGGCAAGGCCAGGCATCGCCGAGGGAGACACCGTTGATGGCGGTTCGGTTCGTAGGCCAGATAGGGGAGAGGCCAGTCATGAGGACGTTCCAGAGAACGGGGAGGGGAACAATAAGCATCGAAGATGCTTGTGTTGAGGGGTGACCAAGGAGGTGGTCTACAATGCTTCCAGGGCGACCGTCGAAGCCAAAGAAGTCGTCCTTGGCAGCCATAGCCTCACCCAAGCGAACAAGAAGATCAGTTCGGCCCTCAACACCAGCAATTTCGTTGCCCGGCCTTGACTGGAGACCAGCGGCCAACTTCTCAACAGTCAGAGCCTTCAGTCCGTCCTTGTCGACCTGGAACTTGTTGTTGGGGTTTCCAGAGAACAGTCCCTAAACAGTCAGCAATTGCGCGCAATGCCGTGGCCGGTCACTTACAGTCTTGAACATTTCCAAACTGGCCACTGCGATACCCTCTGACCTCCTGTACATGCGACCATTCTCGTTGCTCTTGTAGCTCCATTGGGTGCCAGCACCAGCGTCGAGCAGCACACTGATCAAGAAAAGATCAATCAGACGACGGCATCGCTCTGTGTTGTCGACGTTATCGGGCCAGGTAGACAGAAGCTGGGCAATGCGATCGCGACCGCCTACGCAAAAGTGCTGGTATCGACCATGGCTGGGAATGCTAGTAAAAGGAGCATCGTAGTCTCGCTAACAGGTATTAGATGCATTCGCGCAAACAATTCTCCCACGTACCTTGATAATTCCAGTGACAAAAGTAACCACATCAGGAAACTTTCCCATGTCAACATCAAAGTGCTTCAGTTCATTCCGCAGCGCCTTGTCTGTGACAATCTTGCTTCGCTCTCTTACGGCGCCGAGACTTCGAAGGTAACCAGCAGGGTCGAGCTGAGGGTCTGGGGGTCGGGGAAGGTCGATCTTGGGAAGCTTAATGGGTGACATTGGGCTCATTGGGGTGCCGGGGGAGGTGCTGGCAGCAGAAGTTCGATTGAGCGGGTTGCGAGAGACTCCAGGAGGAGATCTCAGGCTCGAAGAATGCGAGTTGACGCTGACATTGGACTTGGACGTGTTGATGGGCTGTTCGCCCTTTGGCGTCTTGTCCTTGCGCGAAAAGAGGCCCATTTTGGCGGGCGTTGATCGAATCGTTACAATTTCAAGTGTAGAATCGAATCTGGCGTTTGCGGTTTTTGGTCTGGGCTGATAAGACGAGACGAAGGTCTTCAGGAGGTGGGGCGTCTAGACAAGACTGGAGGGGAAAGGTCCGTGAGCGACGGGAACGGGGCGAGCGAGGGACGAGCGTCGTGCGTCGAGGTCAGGACGAACGAGCAGCGATTCGACGAGCTGTCTGCGCGGGATGCGCGGGCGTTGTCCTCGTGCCGGCGACTGCAAGGGAGGATTGGGTCTGCTGTTGAGTGTCTGTCAGTCTCGCCTCAAGCAGAAGCAGAATCAACAGACAGGACAGTAAAGAAGGAAGGGGATGGGGGTCAAAAGACGGGGCGCGGCGCTTTTGAGGGACCCAGGACGGACCACACCCAAGGAACAAGCAACTGAGGTGAACTGACTGACTAGGGCCCAGGCCTGGGGACTTGGGGATTTCGGAGCAGATGAGCAGAGCGTGAGGTGTATCCACCCCGTGCAGAGTCGCGACGTCGACAGGTCGAGGACGAGCGAAAAGAGGCGTCAGGGGGGGACCCTCGACTCCTCTGCGGGGGTTCGGGGGTTGAAGCTAGGCCCAACAGCGGTCCAGGCGAAGGGCTACGAGACTTGGGAGGCGCCCGAGCGTCGTTTAGGGCCCCTGAAGGCGTGAAAGGCGCGTGGTCCGTCGACGATCACGCCCAGGAAGCAGGGATTCGCAGGGGTGCTGGGGGATGGCTGACGGGCTGCTGGCCGCTGCTGGCCGCTACAGGGCACGCTTGGTCCCTGCGGCTGGCTGCTGGTGCTGGAGCGAGAAGCTCTGTGCGTGCGTCGTGCTCGACTCGACGGTTGCTGAGCTTGTCCAGTGGTGCTGAAGGATGGGGCTCGCGAGTCAAAGGGGCGTTGCTGGCGTGCTGCAGTTTCTTGGCCTTCCGCTTCTGTTTTTATTCCGTGCTTTTGACGGGTGGTCCTGAGCCGCACAGTTGGACAGGGTTTCCAAGCTGTTGGTTGGTCTGTTGGACGGGAGCTCGTGGTACGGGATAGAGCACTATTGCAGGGACTATACTCGGTATCTGAGTTATGAAGCTTGTTATGAATGATTGAGCATCAATATGAGGCTGGCGTCAACTGGCAAGACCAAGAGACCATTGAAGCAAATTGTCGACAGCCTTGTTCAGCAAGCGACCGACTATTGGAGATGGTCTCGTCGCGCGGAGAGGGAAATGAAACGGCGAGTCATGAATGCTCATGACAAGCTGCTAAGCTCATGGTACATGCACAAAGCAGCATAGACCGAGGCGCCTGGGTTATTAGCGGGGGACGGACCAGCCAAGCAGCAGATGCTAACACGGCCGAGAGAGGACCCCAATGGAAAGACAAGCGGGAGTCGACTGCAACGCTATTCGTAGACTGCCGCTGCGGTACCGCGTAGGGATCGGCGGGAAGCGAGACGAAGAAGCAAAGAACGCGGCAAGACAGGAGAAGAAAACGAGACAATTCTTCAAAGTCCACTCTCGCGCATTTCGGTCGGACGAGGCTAAACTCCACAATGGATATCGTACGGCAAAAGAATCGTCGGTCACTGGGGGCAAGCGAGAAGAGAGCAATTCAACCAAGCGACCCTTGAAAGCCCGGCTTGGGGGGGCTTGTTGGGGGCTTGAAAGGAGACGGACGGGTCCCCAGCCGTTCAAGGGGAGACGGAATCAATGGCGAAAAAGGAAGGAAATATGGGCAGCAAAAAGAAATAATTAGGTGCTCCGTTGACCAAGCGGAAGAGGGAAAAAGGGCTTAAAACAAAAAAGACTATGAAAAAGGAAAAAATGATGAAGAAAAAGCAATAAAGGCAAAATCTAGACAATGTGTAAGTGAGGGCATGAGCCGATTCTGGGATGGAAAGAGCGGCGCAGAAGGAAGGAGCCGCCCGAAGCAGAACTCTCATCCGCCCAAACCGGAAAGAGCGGACAATACGATGTTCACATTCACGATGTGACAGCCAAAGTGAGTTCAACAGTTAAAACGACACGTCAATTGTTTGCTTGACTGCTTCTACCAACAATCAACAACCTTTCTTTGCTTCTTCCCTTCTCGCCGGTCCCAGCCAAGGGGCCCACTTCAATCTCGAGATGCATGGGATGGAGACGGAATCGCACGTGGCAGTCAGACAGTGCCGGCCGGAAAGTGAAGACAGGATGGGATTTACTGAGCAATGACCCGTGACTGTCACCGAGTACGCAACTTGAGTCAGTATCTTGAATTGTGCTCGCTGTGCTCACGGATATCCATCTCTCCGTATGCGACACAATTCATCCGACCCTTGTCAGCCTTGGGCCAAACTCTCGTCAGCCCGACTGCTACGGTACTTGTACTGTCTGCACGATGCTATGCAAGCCGTCCAGGCACCGTCACACTTGTCACATAATCCCCCTGGCATCTCGCATGGCTCTGATCCGGGGGTTAGATCCGAGCCTCGGAGGAGGGTCTACAAGATTACTCCGTCTCTTCGTACACAGGTACAGGTATCCGTAGCACAGCCTGATCGACTCGTCGTCGATCTACCTTTACCTGCATAGCCTTGTCCCGTCGCTGATCAACTTGGCACCCGACCCGCCAGGTCAACCACCGGAGCGACAATCGCGGGTCTACCGTCGCTTCTTGTAAATAGCTTACGGTCGGCCTGCCTGATATGATTCCTGTCCAAGAGGGCGCTAACTAGTGAAATAACCTAGTTGCCCAGCAGAATCATCCGGGACTAAACAAGTCAGGGGTAAAAATGTCTCTGCCCTTCATCCTTCCACTGAATCTGGCCCGTCCTCACATAATAGCGCCTCTGCTAAGAGTCTGTGCTGGGAGCCGTCTTTCAATGTTGTGCATCGTCCATCATCCACCCGCCATCCGCGCCTCACCCGCACGCACGAGCATTGGTGTCTACGAGTAGTTCGGAGTAGACTAAATTAATTGGACTGGTTCATGTACGAGAGTAGACGGCAGATACGAACACCCGCGATACACGGAAACACACGAGAGCATACATAGTTGAGAACATCATAGACATGCCCTCTTGAGCACACAAGACATCTATACACATCATGTACACATTACTATCCCGACATACATCGTCGATCCCTCATCACACCCTACCGCATACCCACCCCTCGCTACCACTCACGCCAAACAGAAGCAAAAGAACCTTCCTTCGCTGACAATGGAACAAAACGCTTGGGACCGCGGCTGGCTTCAACCCTTGGGAGCATCGGCCCGGATCGTCTTCCCCCGGCGGACCCAGGCCGTTTTGGGGCCTCACCGGGTCCCCAGCGAGCATCCTCCATCCCAGCACGGTTCCTTTCAAGCGGATCCTCTAGGGGATACCAGAGAAAGAGATTAGGGGATGCTGAGGAATTGATGTCTTGATCGGACTGTGGGATACCCGACTGCCCGAAAGATGACATGCTGATAATTCTCCATTGTCCGGCAGGCTCTCCCGCCAAGCCCCCGTCTTGGCGTTGGTGATTTAGAGCCACTCATCAATCTTGCATTCGAGTCGGGCGCCATTGCGATCATCACGGTGAACTAGCCTGCATCATCAAGGTGAAAAGCCTCAAAAGTCGAGATGAATCTAGGTTGCTTTCATAGGTTGCATCCCCAATAAATTGTCTCTCCCACCAACGTTCCCATGTCTTTTCAAGCCCCTGTCACCGGCTCACCCACCCGCCATACCCGCCGTCCCTCTCATTACAATAGCCACTGCCTCTGACTGACAAACTCCCGTTCTGCCCAACAGTCCCATGTGGTGGCGTTGGCCTTCCTCCCGTTAGGTTTCGCTAGGCCTGCCCTGGGCACGACCGCCGAGTCCACGCCGTCCCCCGGACTGTCGACCTTGTCTTGCATGACTCTTGCACCTTTGGGCTCTGGGGTTCCATCTTGTCCCCATGGATGGAAGGCAGATCCAAAGGCTGCCAAGCCTGGTCGAAGGGATTTGATCAAAGAAGATGATCTGATGGAAAAAGCCAAGTCGACAGAAAACCACCAGCCAAGTGAGTCAATTCAGGGTCTCAAGGCAACAGCAGTCCCCCTGCTTGACTACCACGTTTTTCCACGTTTCGGGGCCTTGTGTGCCACTGGCACGCATGCGTAGCCTGCCATCAGACAATCCTTGCTGCCATGACCTGCCACAGCCCATTCGCCATCTGTGCGCTTGTGTCCCTAGAGAAGTACCTCGCCTATTTACCGGAAAGCCTTGTTAACATGATGCCATACCGAGGTTGCACTGGGCTCTGCCACTCAGCCTCTGGCATCATGGACCTTGCTCAAAACACTCGACCCAAAAGCCACATGCCAGCCTTCCCCTCTGGGCTCCTAAAGGAACTGATTCAGGGTATGGCTTTCTCCCGCCGTTTCAGCCATGGCCAGAAACAGACTTGCCCCCCGATGACCCGTCCAGTTCCCATGTCATCTTCGTTACATCGTAGAACATTTTGACCGCAGAGCCGGTAACCTAGCCCATTCTCGTCGATTAGACTTCCTCGCTTGAGTTTCAGAACACGAACTGCCACTTCTCAAAGGGGAGGGTTTTCTAGAAGCTAGCTGTGGCTTTTTGGGCTGACGCAGATCGCTTGCAGCTTGTAGCCTCTTGATTGTTTCTTGAAATGATTCGTCTGTTGGGGTTTGACTTGATCGTTTCCGGGCGAGGCTGGCTGAAACAATGAGCACGCGCATTAGACTACGGCTAGATCGCCTGTCTAGCTTGACGGTACTCAATTGTCGGTGTAATTGAGGTTCGATGGCGTCACTGTCTCGGTGTGAAAGAAAGGTGAGCCTATGATAATTAGACTTGATGTCAACCGGTACTCGATAGCATAAGATAGTCTCCGGCCGAGAGGATAAGGAAGGGCGTGCACCTAGATTTAATCATTTCCGTATTATATCGGATCTTGTCTTATCACTGTTTCTTGAGATATGGCTTGATCGAGATCTCGGCCGATTCCAGGGTAGGCTGTCTTGATTGATGCACGATGTTTTGCGGCAATCCGTTCATGTCGCGATCGAGTTGACTAGAATGTATTGAACACTTGTGCTAAATATCCTGGTTTATCTTCTGCCTTCATTTTTAGTTACGCAATCTGCTGCGAGGAGGTCATGCAGAGGCCATGTAAAAAGCCTATAATAGAAGAATACAACACACACTGGTCCAGCCGATCAACGGAATCTTAACAATGCAAAGATTCATCACTGAGTTAATAAAGCCCCCAAAGATCCAGTCGCAGTAGATATAAGCATCTACTTGCGGCTGTTTATCTCACCAGTAACTACCAGTATTAACTCTAGGTAAGTTATGTGCACGTAGGAGCATCCATCGTAGCTCTTCGACCTGAGCCTCAAGAGACCTGTGTCTGTCCTGTTCTTGTAAGACGACAAGCCCATTAAGGATATATACAGCATCTATGCTACTGTTTCAAGTCTTAAATCGTGCTGAATATGTGTCCTTCTTTGACACCGGTATACTCAGGTGCTGGCTGACTGACCGACCCAATATCTGTTGACACGCTCAGCCTGGCCTGAAGGAAGCCTACCAACACTTCAAGTATGCCCTTCTGCGCATTTCCAAGACATTTCCAGTAAAGCTACAAACTGAACTAGATGATAGGACCTCGAAATGCCACATTTGCAGAACATATTTTGTATCAGGCTGTGCCGTCCGCAGCAACTGGCAGTCCATGGCTATGTTGGTTCGACTGCATTTCAGCTCCCGGCACTGTTGCGAGACCAGCTATTGATTGGTTGGTCCTGCATAGTGAGGCTTTCTTCATGTCACCAAGGCGTCTCAGCACAGCCTGACGAGGCTCTGGGTAGTTGGGCTTCTGACAGATTGATCAACCCCACCCATCTCTCCATCTTTCATCTCCTGATCACGTCGCTATGATCAAGGAGACAACCTGATCGACTGAGACTTCACGAAATGTCGGGGCTCGAGATTCTGGGAGCCGTGGCGAGTTCCGTCGCCCTCGCGCAAGCCGTGCAAGCAACCATCAAGGCTGTCAACCTGCTGCGGGGGATCCATCAGATCCAACAGCAATGCGACGACCTCAAGAAGGAGGCGGGTAGCATCCACTTCCATCTGCTTAGCGACACGACTAACACGGTGATAGATCTTTAAGATCGACAGATTCATCTTCGAGGCTATGCAACTGACGGGCCTACCGTTACGCCCACAACCCCCTCCAGGGACGACGCAGGAACACCCCGTGGTTTCGCTTGCAGTCCAGGAGCTTCAAGAGATCCTGAAAGCGCTCAACCAGATCGTGTCCAAGTACTCAAACGATCGCAAATGGCACGACCTGAGACGAATAGCGAGGAAGATGCAATGGCTCACCGAGAGCAAGAAGATCGAGGAACTTGCGCGGAAAGCCCGGGACACAAAGGAGGACTTGCATTTCGCGATCGATTTGAGGACTTCATCCTTGGTCGGTAAGATCGGAACACAACAAGAAGTGTCTGTGGCCTGAAGGCTTGTTCGTTTGACTTCAAAGCTGATAATGGTCTAGGTTTCTACACTCAATGAAGCAGCAGACGGTCTATTACCCGGAAGGGGGTCAACATAGCCAACCGGGACTACTCAACGGTACTCTCCCTGGTTCAACTCTGGCTTCAGTCCATGGCCCTGTCGCGGGGCGGGTTGAAGAAATCGAGACAAACGGCGACTCATGCTCGGAGACCAACGAGGCTTTCACCCAGTCCATGACAGACTCATCGCAGCTGGGCGAGTTTCAGAGCAATCTCCTATCAGATGAGAGTGGCGGCAGTGCCATATCCATCCAAGAGGAAAGTTACATGAGCATAACGGCGATTCAGCCTCTGGGAACGCGCAAATGCGGACTAGACTGCCAATGCCGCTGTCACGGACATCAACTCGAAGATGACAGCTATTCGTGGATGTCAGTAGTGTTAGGCTCGTGGCGTGTGAGAAACCAAGCTGTTGACAGGGCTTGCGAGCAGCAATGCGGACCAAGCCTGGGGCCAGAGTTCGAATACCGTCCTCCTAGATGGCTCTGGGCTGGAGTGGCTTCCTTTGGAGGGTATCGAGGCGGACAGCCGACTCTGACCTATTCACTGCGCGCCCCAAGGATTATACCCTTTGAGCAAGGTGTCTGGCAGTGGGTAAACAAACCGTCCGTGCTACGACACCATATTAGTCAGGGATCGGCACTTTTTCCAGATGATACCACCGAATTTGGCGTTGATTTGATAGGAGTAGGTAGTTGGAAGAAGCTGAATATGGGTAACAGCGCTGACTTTGAATTTTGCAGCAAGCCATCGATGTTCAAGCATATGAGAGTGTTGGGATTTTGCTCGAGCTGTGGAAAAATGTGCTCCCACAACAAAGGCTGCCAAGGTTGTATTGAACAGAAGCCAACGTAAATTGTAGGCTGGGCTAACCTTTGTTTATAGGAGGGTTGGCTATGCTGTCAACTTCATTCTTGTGCACCGCTCTTGGTTGATCGCCGATGACAAGACCAGACATGTTCTGGAAAAGGTGCTGTCGTTTGTACAAGGGGGCCGGCGTATGCGCAGAATCCACCAGGCAGCAAAGCAAGGCGACACGGTTCAGATGCGGCAGGCCCTGCGAGAGCAACCGGAAGCTATAGACGAGATCGACAACTGTGGAAGAGCTCCGATCCATGACGCTGTCGAACACAGCAATATAGACGTGCTAGAGCAGTTGATACTTGCCGGGGCTGACACTATCAGACGAGACGTCCAAGATTGGACTCCACTTATGGTGGCTGCAAATAATGGTCATGAAGGGGCAGCGCAGGTCCTTCTACAGAATGATCAATGCCGTCGTCATGTTGACCTACAAGAAAATTATGGAGGCACTGCGCTGCATTTAGCTGTGCGAGCAGCATTTCCTGAGTGTGTTCGCATGTTGCTCGAGGAAGGTGCGTCTGTGGAAAAACGCGACTACATCGGCCAGACTCCACTGCATTACCTTGCTCTGAGCCAGGCAGACCAACAGACAGCTCATCGAATCATTCGCCTCCTTCAGGGACAACACGCCAGACTAGATGCGCAAGACAACTTTGGCTTGACAGCCTTGCTTCTAGCAGTCATCTACAACAACGCCCCAGTCTTGCGCGCTCTTGTTGATGCTGGTGCATCGCTCAATACGATAACTACACTCTCTGAAAATATTCTTCACTTTGCTGCTAAATATTCTTGTCTTGAAACGATAAGTTATCTGGCAGAACAGCATCTCACACTCGTTGACCCTAGACTGCGCGACGTCTATGGCCTCACTCCCCTGGGCAGACTAGGTTGGTGCTGGGAGGCGGAGGAATGGCAACTCTGGGGCTATCTACGCCGGCCAAGTCTGGAAGAACAGCAAGTATCTATATCCCTTTACTTCGACTTGCTATCTCACTACTTGCTACGCCACATGGCAACTCTCAAACAGCTTCTTCGAGCCGCGGAACAACAGGACAGATCTACATCGAGCGAGCGCATCGCCGCTTTGATTCAGAAAAGTGACGCTACAGGAAGAAGAGACATGGTGGGCTGGTATCGTGGAATACTAGGCAATGTGAGGGATGAAAACTGGGAGCAAGTTGCCCTTGATGCGCAGGACGAATACGATGAAGCCTATGCGGAGTTGGGTCGGGCGGGCGTTGCGAGGAACAAAACTCTCGCAGACCCAGAAGTCAGAGCGTTTGCCTAATTATTGGATGAAGTTGACTACTGTCAAGGGATTGGAGAATTTGGTGAAGCCTTGGGCAAATAATGGTTGTATGATATTGATCTAGTTGGAACTGTTTATACCAATTTGATTATTCTGTCTCATCTTTATGCCATAAGATGTCCCTAGGAATGGGGTTTATATCCCATTAAGCACCTAAGAGCTAATAGTAGAGTACCATAGAAGCTCGTCAGACCCAGGTTAAATGCAATGATGATTCGGATGTTGTCCGTCAGGGGCTCACGTGACGTCAAGCATCCATTTCCAGACACGCTCCCCCTCTCACATCGCTCAACTCTTTTCCACTTGTTCGGATCGAACCTCCTGCTCCTGAGCATAAAGAATATCCTCCGAATCTTCAATCTGCAAGAAAGACTTGCGCCCTTTGACAACCCAAAACCCAAGCGCAATAACCAACATAATCCCAAACACAGCAATCGCAAAGTTCATGTCCACAGGCGCAGGGTTTGGAGTCCAAGGGAAGAAGAAAAAGACGGTCGTGATGGCGGCGTAGATGATAGACACGGTGTTAAGGACCGGTCCCAGTCTGCCGAGACCGAATTGTCCTCCTGGAGGTAGCTTGTCTCGGCCGACTGCCATCAACACAGCAATGGGGATGGCGTATGAAATTGTTAGGGCGATGGTGCTGACGCTTAGGATGGCTTCGAGGGTGGTGCTGGAGAAGAGGTACAGGAGGCCAACGAGGTTGATGATGACCGTCTGGAGAATCAAGGCTCGGCCGGGAACTTGCCAGTAGGGGTCAACGTAGGAGAAGTAGGCTCCATATGGAAATCCTCGGTCTCGAGCAAAACTCCACGTCAGTCTTGAAGTTGAAGTGACGACCGAAATGCCCTGGCCGAAGCCGTTGAAGATGAACAAGGCGATCAAGGCCGCAGCCCCTTTGAGACCGATCGTGCTCTGGACAAGCTCGATGAAGGGGAAGCCAGAGGAAGGGTCCAAAACGGCAGTGAGGTCCTGAATACAAAAGAGACTGGCCACCAAAAAGACGAATCCAGATATGGCGCCCAGGACGACAGCCATCACCATGGTCCTTGGGGCATTGCGGCGTGGAGCTGGGAGTTCCTCCACCATGTGAAGAACAGAGTCAAAGGCCGTAAGACTGTATGCAGCCTGAACAAGACCCAAGAACCAGACAACACCATCACTCCATCCAGTCTCGTTAACCCAACCTCCAAAGACAAACTTGGGCGACTGGAATTTGAGATCCGACTCTGTTCCGACCGCGGCAGGGAGGCCGATGCAGAACGTGACAAACAATCCGACAAACCCAATAGCAACAAAGTTGTTAAAGTAAGGCAAGAACTTTTCAGACCGACATCCAACATAGTTGACAAAGGTGAAGAAGATGTTGATGCCTGTGTACACGAGAAATGTGACCCATCCCTTGTTGCCCGTCCACTCTGGGTCAAACATGAGCTTCATTGAGAGGCAAAACTCGGCCATGAAAGCGACCTGAGAGGCACTGAGGGCAAGCCACCCAAATGTGTTGAGCCAGGCAGTCATGTATGATGTGAATCGTCCGAGTGGTGACCTCCATAGTCGCGATACCCAAAAGGCTTGACCCAGGGCTGTAGGCATGCTACTGCATAGCTCACCGAGGGACACGGCGATACAAGTATTGCACAGCGCAACAAGAACAAGACCCCAGAGACAACTGACAGGTCCACCATTCTCAATAGCAGTGGCAAGACCCTGTGCGCAGACAGCCCATGTACCGAGGACGCAAAAGGCGAGAGAGAGCATGCTCAGCACGCTAAACTTGCGGGTGAGGCCCTCTGCATGACCAAACGCCGCTAGGTCGAGGGCGTCCCGCTCGGCTTGGTTCATCTGTTGTTGTTTCTCCATGGTACTCCGGAGGAAGACTCGACGATGGGGTAGTGAAGGGTCGTGGGCATTCTCTGGCGGAGAGGTATGTGTTTGGTGATGTGTTGGATTGAATGAAACTTGGGGGGGTATCTCTTGATCTTATAAGTGCTTCAAAGTTTAAACAGAAACTAGAGACAAGTTCTTGCGGGGGAAACGCCTCTTGTAGGGAATTCGCCTCTCAAATGGTGTGGAAGACTCCGACAACACTCGGCCGGCGGCAACAATCGCCGCCGGGCAAGCCGACAATACATATTAATTAGCTTGTTCAATCTGTTCCCATGAGTTATCTGTGTGTAACGTCTCTTACACAAATCGATATCGACGACAGGGTTCTTCAGATCCGCGGCGTTGAACTAGCTCCATCTCCGCATTCTCAAAATGCAAAGTATTCGCCCTAACCGGGATAGTTCGACGGGCGGATGCGGCAGGTCTGCATTAGATTGCTGCGGCCCATTTGCCAACTGCAGGAATACAGATTCTTCACAGGGACTGAGTCCAAGCTTCAGGTTGTTATCAATGTTTCATCTGTGAATGACAGGGGACGTTATCATCAGCTCTGCTTTATCAGACGGCTCGTATTGTCTGGGGAGCTTGGTGGCAAAGCCTAGACCTCGGAGTGGAATGAAGGCTTACACAACACCAAGCCTCCCTACACTCAATAGGGCATACGAGACAGTAGGTAAACACATACAAAAAGGGCCAGACACTTGCGTCCGAGGGACCCCACCATCAATCGTCCACCCTTGCCAACAATCACCGTGTTGCAATCTAGTTACCCCATGGGGAAGAGGATTGCCAAAGTCTCAACGTTGAACCCGGCATAGATCCGGTCGTGCTTCAGAGTCGCATGAACTTTCCAAATTGGGATTCCCGTTATCTGTGACTCGACATTCATCTCGAGGTCGGCATCGGATCGAATACCCGCAAAGTGATGTGTCACAGAACCGTCATCATATCGATATTTGCAAGTCAAGAGGCAGAATTAGAATAGCTTTTGAGATATTTTTTATCATGTAGTTTTGAGGCTCATTATACCCTGTCAAGGCGTACACGTAATAAGTTCCGACTCGACTAGTAGTCCAGTGATATCCCCATCACAGTTGTTCTGACAATCTACGTTCAAATCTGTATACTGTCAATACTGATCCATCAAGAGAGAGTAATGTCACTTACTCGGTACGATACCGGGCCCCCTTCCTCCACGTTTACTTCTTAGCCTGTCACGGCTCTTCATTTCTGTTCCACAAGAATCCCATCTACCGCTTATGAGATGAGATCCGCAACGTTCATGGGCATCTCGTCAATCTGGGTCGAGTAGTACACTACTAATGTCAGCAAGGCCCATCAAAACACAGTAATAGGTACTCACACTCAATGTCTCGGAGAATGCGCACATCCTCGGTAGTCACAAAGTTGATCGCGACACCCTTGCGACCGAATCGACCGCTACGACCGATGCGGTGGATGTAGTTCTCACGGTTACTAGGCAGATCGTAGTTGATAACCAAGCTGACCTGTTGCACGTCGATACCACGAGCCCACACATCGGTCGAGATGAGCACTCGGCTGTTGCCCTGACGGAAGTCCTGCATAATGCTGTCTCGCTCCTTCTGAGGCATGTCACCATGCATGCTGCTGACGGTAAAGTTGGCCTCTCGCATCTTGTCGGTCAGCCAGTCAACCTTGCGACGTGTGTTGCAAAAGATGACGGCTTGCGTGATGGTGAGGGTGTCGTAGAGATCGCATAGCGTGTCAAACTTCCAGTCCTCCTTCTCGACGGCAATAAAGTATTGCTTCAGACCTTCGAGGGTCAGTTCGTCACGCTTGACGAGGATGCGAACAGGGTCTGTCATGAACTTGGTCGTCATGTCGAGGACATCGTAGGGGAGTGTAGCGCTGACGACCACAACCTGGGTCGCAGGAGGGAGGTATCGGTAAACATCGTAGATCTGCTCTCGGAAACCCTTGTTGAGGAGTTCGTCTGCTTCATCAAGAACAAGCATCTTGATGTGTCTGGTGCGAAGATGTCGTCGTCTAATCATGTCGGCAACACGGCCAGGAGTACCAGAGACAATGTGCTGTCCGTGATCGAGCTTGCGGATATCCTCGCCAACGTTGGTTCCACCGATACAAGCGTGACATTGCACGTTCATGTAGTCACCCAGGGCCATGACAACGGATTGAATCTGAGTCGCCAACTCTCGCGTGGGAGAAAGAACGAGCGCCTGAGTCTCTCGCACTGCGATGTTAATAACCTGCAGCATGCTGATGGAAAAGGTCGCCGTCTTTCCGGTACCAGACTGAGCCTGGGCGATGGTGTCGCGACCCTTGCAGACCTGGACGATGGCTCGAGACTGAACGGCCGAGGGAGATTCGTATCCGTAAGCGTAAATACCGCGAAGAAGGTTCTCTGCCCCATGTTAGCTGCATTGTTTGCTTGTTTGTCCTCACATACCCTTCAGCGACATGGACTCGAAAGTCGGATGAACAGTAACCTCCTTGGAGGTGGAAAACTCCATCCTCTCATCAGCCTTGCGGTCAATTCCGCCTCCGCCTGAGCCTGAGCCTTCAGCCATGATGTCGACAGTTTCCGTTTCGTTTCAAAAGGATACGATGGGGTCGGGAGATGATGATTGCGACGAGATTTGTTGTTGGTGTCGGTGGTCAAAGTTTTGGAACTTTAGAGGTAGCACGCGCCGGGAATACTTCGGAATGACAATGCGCGCCTGGAACGCCACTGTAATCGCGACTGGTGAAGCTCCGCAATTTTTTGAGCAACTCGAGCTCAACTTCATTCACATATTGCATCGCGTCGAGATACAGAATCAGGCGCATTCTACACGAGTATTCGAGACGCTTGTTTCTATTCATCGCAGACGGCATGTTGGTCCTTGAAGAGCAGCGCTATATCCATGAGGATCTGGAGCGCCTCGAACAAGGCGTCGCCGATCGCATTCGCGACGAGCCCAAACATGTGAGCAAATCAAACCTGTAACATGTTGACTCTGATATGCTGACAGTATAGATTCGCGATCGCCTCAACAGAGACCACGAGATTTCTCAATTACTAGATCAGATCCAGGTCCAATCAAAGAACCTCCTTGACATCTATAAGGACGAAAACGGAGTACGATCACAAGAGATTCAGCAGATTGGCACTGGCGACCCGTTCGAGGAGTTTTACAAGCAGCTCAAAGATGTCCGCGATCACCACGCACGATACCCCAACGAGCAGGCTGAAAACTCGGAGCAACGGTACAAGGTCAAGAGACCGACGGAGGGAGAACCCATGCCATCCATCGTCGACTCCCTCTTCTCCGGAGAAGAAGCCTACGGACGATTCTTTGATCTGAATACCTGCCACGAAGCCTACCTCAACCTTCCCAACGTCAGACGACTGACATATCTGCAATACCTCGAGACATTCGACAACTTCGCCCCTGGCCACGGCGGCGTCAGTCGATCAAACAAGTTGACCGATCAGTACTTCAAGTACGTCGGTCAACTAGCAGAATACCTCGAGAGCTTCATGCGACGGACGAGACCTTTGGAGAACGTGGACAAGGTTCTCACATCGTTCGATCAGGAATTCGAGACGGCGTGGGACAAGGATGAGATTCAGGGATGGGAGAAGGAGACGACCGCAGATTCTGGCAAGCAGGCTTCTGCAGCAGATGCCATCTGGTGCGATGACTGTCAAAAGGAGTTCAAGAACGAAAACGTCTACAAAAACCACTTGACAGGACGAAAACATATCAAGGCGGCCGAGCAGAGGAAACAACGCCAGGAAGAGTCTACCCCTGGCGGCGCAACCAACGGAACCGTTTCAGCAACACGACTAAAGGAGCGCGCCGTGGCAGAGCGAGAGTACAGAGTGAAGCGATTGGCCAGCGCCATGAGCACCGAGCGTAGCGACACACGCGTCAACGTCGAGCGCAAGCAGGGCATGACGGAGCGCGAGCGTCAGCAGGAACTCGAGAACCTCCTCAACGTCCCCGAAGGACCCCAGGAGGCAGCCGAAGAGGGTGATGGCGAGGATGAAGACGGCGAGGAGAGGATCTACAACCCCCTCAAGCTCCCCCTCGCATGGGACGGAAAGCCAATTCCCTTCTGGCTGTACCGCCTTCACGGTCTGGGTGTCGAATTCCCCTGCGAGATCTGCGGAAACTTTGTCTACATGGGCAGAAGAGCTTTCGACAAGCACTTCAACGAGGCGCGACACATCTACGGCCTCAAGTGTCTTGGCGTCACCAACACGGCGCTGTTCAGAGATATTACGCGTATCGATGAGGCGCTCAAGCTGTGGGAGAAGATCCAGAGGGAGAAGAAGCGCAACAAGGTTGATGAGGGCAGTGTGGTGCAGATGGAGGATGGAGAGGGCAACGTCATGCCTGAGAAGGTGTACTATGATTTGCAGAAGCAGGGTCTCTTGTAGGCTGGGTCGTAATTGGCGTTTTGGTCATGTAACATAGGTACCATAAAACAATTTCATATAAAGGATGGTATTGGAATTAAACCACAGCTTCAATTGCCTCTCAGAGCTATCAGAACCTTTACTTGATATTGGTTTGGAGTGGTGATGCACCCCAGAACATCAAGAGGGAGGGTTGTCTAGGTACCCAGCTCCCCTTAAGCATAATAGCTAACGAAAGATATATCATAATAAAGGTAAATATTTAGAGCTTCCTTAGGTATTTTTATTATACTCTATCTATTATTCCAAGGGAGAATAGGTAAAAGGATTCATCTGAGCGCCTCTCTTTTTCCTTGACCCGGCTGCTCACCAGATTAGTCATCCGACTCCATCACCCCTCCGACTCGCTCACGCCAAGTAAACATCCTCACATCGAGAAACCCTTTTCTCACGCCTGCAGGCATGTCGCAGCTTTCAAGGCCCCATCCAGCACTCTACGGTGTCTACGTGCTCCGCTCTACCGTGCGCCATACCTCCATCTACATAGGTTCCACGCCGAACCCTCCAAGACGCCTGAAGCAGCACAATGGCGAAGCTAGAGGAGGCGCTGTGCGGACGTCGCGGGAGAAGTTTCGGCCATGGGAGGTCATGATCTTGGTTACTGGATTTCCAAGCTCGATTGCTGCCCTCAAGTTTGAGTAAGTTTTGTTGTGTTGCATGGCATCATGGTGTACTGACGTTCTAGGTGGGCAATGACGAACCCACATTTGACGACACACATTTCGGCAGAAGAGCGATTGACAAAGGCCGGCGAGAAACGAAAGGGAATGAAAAAGCCTCGAAGACCTATTCATACGCTTTCTTCAATCGTCTCTAACCTTCATCTGCTCACCAATGTACCAAGCTTTGCCCGTTGGCCATTGACAGTGCACTTTTTCGCCAGCGAGCCTAAGAAGGCTTGGGACAAGTGGCTTCAGTCGATTGATGCAGCGCCAAGACAAGGCATGAATGTTCTCACAGATTTTGGGCCGTCCAAGGAGACTCAAAGGGAATCATCACCTGCGCCGTGGGGCATTCACGCCTTACCCCTGGATTATGCCCCCATGAAGGGGTACGTTGAAAAGGCACACAACGTCGTCTCCTTCGAGCGAGAGGGAAAATGCGTGCACTGCCATGAAGAGTTGGAATCGGGAAAAGGACTTCATCCAATGTGTCCAAACGGTAGATGCGAAGCAATGGGCCATCTCGACTGCTGGAGTAAACACGCCCTCAAGGGTGAAGACGAGGGGGTCATGATACCGCGGTCATGCACGTGTCCGAGTTGCTACAGCGAGATTCAATGGGGTGACATGATGAAGGAGTTGACACTTCGGGTGCGGGGACCAAAGGAGGTGGAAAAACTGCTGAAAAAGCCACGGCGGACAAAGAAGCTGGCTGCATCTTGATCATGGGTCTGGTATTGCATTATCGGCGTTTGGAAAGATACCCTTTGAGGATTGCTCGTTTGTTTGTCCCGTACTCTGCTCAAGTCTCATGTCAATCTCTGTGGTTTCGGATGCGGTGTCCCCTGTAACTGTGAGACGGGGCGTGCTGGTCAGCCTCACACAGGTTGTTTCTGACACCCATGTCGCGCATATTCAGGCTGAGAATAACTCTTTAGACCAGAAGATTCATCAAACATCAATGCCAGTGTTCAGACTCTCCAACGATGCCCAGCAGAGATCTCGTCATGTCAACCCACAAAGCACCTCAAATCTCGTCACGTCGTGTTTACTTTGCCCCGGGGTTCCCCGCGAGCCCTGAGTCGCTGACCAGGCCCCCGGGCGGAGCGGCGTCCTTGTGCTGAACGTCATCTCGCCGTGATTGGCTCGGTAGCGGCCAATTATTAACCGACCCCTGCTCGTTCAGAGTTCGATATCAGATTGGTTTTTTTCTGGGGCCGGGCTTTTTTTCAGCGGGTGCCCTTTCAAGATTTTTAGGGGCCGACCTGAGTTCTGTTCTGGGAGAAGCGGGACATGCCAGCCACACAAACCGCCAGGGAATATGATGATGCCTGTCAGCGCGTGACTCGAGCGAACGTCCATGTCACCATCGTGCCGCATTCGGATGCTTGACTCAATGACGACGTGGCCGTGGAATTAATCTCGGGTTGATCGCTGGTGAGATGCACAGAGCCGTGCTAGCACATCAATCAACGTTGACGCGCAGCTGTCGAGCTCTGATATCTGTCTTGACCCATGTCAAAGTCCCTCACGAGGCTCGGAAATAGAAGCTGGGAGAAGCATCGTGGGGGCGGCATCCCTGAACCTCTCCCTTCGGACAATCGTCGCAAGGCTCGGCGTGTGCATCAGCCGGGAGATCGGAAGTGTTGGTGATGCGGTCGCTCCCAAATTCGAGATGATTGCCTGCATGAATCCCCAAGCTGACCCCGTACCCCTTTGTGACCATGCTGAGCACCGCAGAGCCCGTCGATGGGTACTCTGTCTCGGTAATGTGGTTTTGCGCCCGGTCGGATGTCGTCGCCAGTGGGTCCGCACCTGAGCCTTCGGGTCCTTGTATCAGGACGGCGCTTTCCAGCGCTACGCCGACCAACGCGAGGGGAATTGGCGACGCAAAAGACTGGCAGAATGGGAGATGCTCAAGGACACATAATGCATCCTTTTAGACGCGTTCGAATTCTGTTACTACTCCCAAGAGCTCCTGCCATATTCTCGCTGCGGGTCCGAGATCCCACCGGACCTTCCGCCGTGACAGCGACGACGGGGCCTGTGGAAGCCACCCACGGCGGCGGCAGGTACCTTTGTACCTGGCGCCAGTCAGTGCTAACGGAGGTACCTCTCACCTAGGCGCAGCGCCTTACCAGGAACCTCCCTCACACCCTCGTCCCTTCCCTTTCCTTTGTGTGCGTGTGCGTGTGCGTGCCATGGCCCAAGGTCGCCGGTAGGTAGGTAGGCTTGACGCTCGCGCCTCCAGATCTGGGATTCCCTCGACCCATTCCCGCCTTCCCAAGTTCCCACTCACACCCTTCACCCTCCACTCCTTCCTCACTCTTCCTCTTTCACTCCTCCATCAACCTTCCACTCTGATGGGTTTGCATGACTCGTTCCTCGCCCATCGCCTTGATCATCACCACGAGGCCCATTGAAGTCCAATATCTCTATTTTCAAGACTTGTACTCTGCAGGTCCTCAGCCTGGTCTTGCTCGTCTTACAACGTGAGTATCATATTCCTCGTGTTAGTTGGGTCCTACCCGCATCCTCGTGCTCTCCCTTCCACAATAACCTTTCCACCGCAGTCCACCTTGAGGTTAACATTCGCATCGCAGACATAAATCTCGGCTCGTCTTTTCTTCTCCTGCCACCACCTTCTACGAGTCTGGTTTCTCGCCGCGATTGGGACGCCGATAGCCTGCGATGCCGCTGGTAAACTAACGACAACGGCCCCTTCTCGAGTATGAAGTCGTCATCTGCCGCGCATCCGTAAAGTCGACCGATACTTCGATACGCCCGCTCCTCAATATCGCCCCCGTTCATCCTCGACCTCCGCTTCACCATGGTATCAGTGCCAACTGTCGGCGCCGTCGCCGCGTCAAGTTCCCACGGCGCCAGTGCGAGCTCGCGAAGTTCGCCTGCCGTCGGCGCTGGCTCCTCGTCGAAACCGAAGCCCAAGGTCAACTCAAATGGTTACCACCCTATTAATCCGCAGACGCCTCTCAGTTCTCTGTCGAGCGCTCCCCTGGATTTAACCTCGGTCGAACGCCGAGGACAACCTACCGCAATCCGAGAGCCCGTGACAAAGACGAATCGCCCGCACGGCCTCCAAGAAGCTCCCACCTACTGCCCAACCGAGGAGGAATGGCGAGATCCTTTCGAGTACATGCGCAAGATCACACCAGAGGCGAAGAAGTTTGGCATCTGCAAGATCATTCCTCCAGATTCCTGGAATCCCGATTTTGCCATCGACACCGAGGTATGCCGACCTTGCACGACCGCGTGCACCCACAGTTATGCGGCGTTGTGAAATGTGTCGCTCAGAGTTTATACTAATTTGTTTAGAAATTTCATTTCAGGACCCGAAAACAAGAGTTGAACTCGGTGGAAGGGAGTACGTGTTTCACCTTGTTTTCGCCAGGAAGAAACTGACCAGCTAGGTACCCGCGCCAATCTGACCTATCTCGATGGCCTCTCAAAATTCCACAAACAGCATGGCAACAACCTTCATCGCCTTCCCTACGTGGATAAGAAGCCGCTTGATCTGTACAGACTGAAAAAAGCTGTCGAGTCGCGAGGTGGCTTCGAAAAGGTGTGCAAGCACAAGAAATGGGCAGAGATTGGTCGTGATCTGGGCTACAGTGGCAAGATCATGTCATCACTCTCGACGTCCCTGAAAAACTCGTACCAGCGATGGCTATGCCCGTACGAGGAATACTTGCGCCTGGCGAAACCTGGAGTCCACCAGCAATTAGAACAAGAATACGGCGGCCCATTGACTCCCAGTCCAGCGCATACGCCGATTAAGCGATCAAATGTCAACACGCCAGCGAGCCTTAGAGGCGACTCGCCAGCGCGAAACGCATCCGATGCTCTACAGGCCAGCATCAACGGGGTGAAGAAGGAGACGGATCGCGATACTCCAATGACCGATGCGCCAACCACCACTCCAGCACCTACTTCTGGCGGTTTTACCGCAATCAACTCTGGAGGTTTTACCGCGGTTAATTCGGGATTCACCAGTGTCAACCGCAGTACCAATGGTGACTCGAAGAGCTTTACTCCTGAATCTAAGCGATTCGACAGCCCCAGCTCCTCGGCAAAGAACACCCCAGACAACCGTGCGTCGAGCCTCATGGCTACAGCCCTGAAGCGTCAGCTCAGCTGCGACAGCTCATCAGACTCGACGAGAAAAGACGCCGACGCTGGTAAAGACGATGGCGACGCGGGTAGTCGTCGTTCTAAGCGTCTCAAGAAAGGTATGTGCACGCGATTTCAGATCCCAGCCCATGCAAGGTGTACGCAGAGCATTTTCCTTCTTTGTCGTTGGTGGTACCATGCGCAGGGATTTCAGCTGTGATGATCCATGCCGCTTCTGATTGGCCCCTTGGTAGTTTAACTAACATTTTGTGCTCGCAGATGCCGTCCCCACTGTGGCTGGATCACACATGACGCCATTCCGTCCATCAGTGCCGAGGATTCCTAGAGATGAAGCTACACCAGGAGGCGAGGTGAGTAGTTCTTGCAATTGACAAGGAGTTTACTGACATTTATAGAAATGCGAAACATGTGCAAGAGGAGAGGATGCTGGCTCTCTTCTCGTCTGCGAATCTTGCGATCACTCCTATCATCCCGGTTGTCTAGATCCACCCTTGAAGCGAAAACCCGATGCTGAGTGGAATTGCCCCCGATGCCTTGTTGGAGATGGTCAGTTCGGCTTCGAAGAGGGAGGCTTGTACTCTCTGAAACAATTCCAGCAAAAGGCAAACGACTTCAAACAAGGGTACTTTGAGAAGAAGATGCCCTTCGACCACGAACTCAACTGCCATCGACCTGTCACTGAGGAAGATGTGGAGACGGAGTTTTGGCGATTGGTTGCTGATCTTGAAGAGACGGTTGAAGTCGAGTACGGAGCTGATATTCACTGCACAACCCATGGCTCTGGGTTCCCTACTGCCGAACGACACCCCAACAACCCGTATGCGACCGATCCTTGGAATCTGAATGTCCTTCCTTTCCATCCTGAGAGTCTATTCAGACACATCAAGTCGGATATTTCTGGTATGACCGTCCCCTGGGTCTATGTTGGAATGATCTTTTCGACATTCTGCTGGCACAACGAGGATCACTACGCCTATTCAGCCAACTATCAGCATCTCGGCGCGACCAAGACCTGGTACGGAATTCCAGGAGAAGATGCCGAAAAGTTCGAGGCTGCCATGAGAGAAGCTGTGCCCGAGCTTTTCGAGACACAGCCAGATCTCCTCTTCCAGCTGGTGACGCTCTTGACCCCTGAACAGCTGAAGAAGGCGGGCGTTCGCGTGTATGCCCTCGATCAGCGAGCTGGACAGTTTGTCATCACGTTCCCTCAGGCCTACCATGCTGGTTTCAACCACGGATTCAACTTCAACGAGGCCGTCAATTTTGCACCTAGTGATTGGGAACCCTTCGGTCTGGCGGGTGTGGAGCGATTGCAGCTGTTCCGAAGGCAGCCCTGCTTTTCTCATGATGAGCTTCTCTGGACAGCTGCTGAAGGAAGCACAGCAAATGGTCTCACGATCCAGACGGCTAAATGGCTCGCACCAGCCCTCGAGCGCATTCACAAGCGAGAGATTTCTCAGCGGGAAGAGTTCCTGTCCAAGCATGGCGAGACATCACCCCATCAATGTCATGCCACAGGAGGCAGCGAAGACAGATGTTCTTTGACCTTTAAGGTCGATGATGAGGACGTTCAGGATGAAGACGAGCAATGCTGCAGTTACTGCAAGGCGTTTTCCTATCTTTCACGCTTCAAGTGCCTCAACTCAGGCAAGGTTCTCTGTCTGCTACATGCCGGCTATCATGCTTGCTGCGATCAACCCGAGCCAGCGCGTTTCCGAGGCGATGGACATGTTCTCATTTATCGCAAGACAGAAGAGGACATGGCTGAAACCTACCAGAAGGTTATGGAGAAGGCCCAGACTCCCGAGGCTTGGGAAGAAAAGTATGAGAAGATTCTAGACGAGGAGTCTACGCCATCACTCAAGACGCTCCGAGCCATTCTCCACGAGGGTGAGCGCATCCCCTTTGACCTACCTTCGATGCCGATCCTGCAGGAGTTTGTCAACCGATGCAACGACTGGGTGGAAGAAGCGACAAACTACACTGTCCGAAAGCAACAAAACCGGCGGAAGAATGAAAAGGCCTGGCAGGCTGGAATGCGAAAATCGATCGGTAGCGCCGAACATGATCAAAAGGAGAGAGAGTCCCGAAATGTGTCCAACATTTACAGGCTCCTTGACGAGGCTGAACGGATTGGCTTCGACTGCCCTGAAATCTCCCAACTGCAAGAACGCGCTGAAGCCATCAAGAGCTTCCAGACAAGTGCCATGCAAGCTCTGAAGAACACGGCAGCTGTGCCAACAGAAACGATCGAGGAGCTTCTTGAAGAGGGTCGCAGCTTTAATGTGGACACGCCCGAGGTCGAGCAGCTTTCCAGGGTGCTGGAGCAGATGCGCTGGAATCAAAAGGCCCGAGCCAACCGAAATGTCATCATGACACTGAAGGAGGTGCAGGATCTGATCGAAGAGGGAAATCGACTGGAGATTCAGCCGTACAACGACCACCTAACCCACTACCGCGAGCAGATGCATGCTGGCCAGGCCTGGGAGAAGAAGGCAAAGGAGCTTATCGGTGCCGAGTTTGTGCACTATCCCCAGCTTGAGGCCCTCTCGCATCAAGTGCAGGTCAACTACTTGCCCGTCTCGCAGGAGACTCTCAACGCTGTCGACAACATTCTCCACAAGCAACGCGAGGCACATCGTCAGATCATTGACATTACCGAACGATGCCGGAACCCCGACTTTCGCCAACGACCTAAGTACTCGGAGGTGGTCGAAATCCAGAAGAAGTTGGAGGATCTCAACTCGAAGCCCAACGGGACGATTGACCTCGAAAACGAACGAAAGCGCCACGAGGACTGGATGCGCAAGGGCAAGAAGCTGTTTGGCAAGTCGAATGCCCCACTGCACATCCTCAAGAGCCACCTCGAATACGTGCTGGAGCGTAACATGGACTGCTTCGATACCGAAAACGACACGCCTCGTCTGCCTGGGGAGCCAGTCTCCAGAGAGGTTAGCCCTGAGCCAGGGGTCAGCAGATGGGAAGACCCGCGGTCTCGGCAAGTCTTTTGCATCTGCCGAAAGATTGAGGCAGGCATGATGATTGAGTGCGAATTGTGCCACGAATGGTGAGTCGAGTTTTGGACAAGTGGAACAACGCTAACATGACCAGGTATCACTACAAGTGCCTCAAGATTGCCCGTGGCAAGGTCAAGGAAGACGACAAGTACACTTGTCCCATCTGCGACTGGCGGATGAAGATTCCTCGAGACGCTTCACGACCAAAGCTGGAGGATCTGGTGGCTATAGCGGACGAGATGCCCTCGTTGCCTTTTCAGCCTGAAGAGGAAGAGGTGCTGCGCAAGATCATTGACAATGCGCAAAACTTCCGCAACCACATTGCTAGGTACTGCAATCCACTTTTGTCGACGGAAGCCGAGGCCGAGACTCAACGGTTCTACCTCCGAAAGATCGAAGGGGCCGAAGTCTTACTGGCGTATGAGACCAACTTCTTCCGCCAAGAACTCCACAAATGGTGTCCCGTGGCTCCTGAGGCTCCACCAATACTGGAGGTGTCACTGAGCACTAGAAAGCCTCGGCCCACCAAGCTGCAGAAGATGCTTGTCGAGTATGGAGTCGATAACCCCGACGACCTCCCTGAGCACGCCAAGGGCAAGGCCAACAGCCTGCGACGAAAGGCGGCCAATGCAGAGGCTGCTGCTGCTGCTGCTGCGCAATCACAATCCGCCCCGATCTTGCCTCCAAGTTCGGCCCCAGGAACGTATGGAGGCCCAGCATTCTTTCCCAGGACAGGGGCGACCCTGAGCGGTAGTCCTCCGACTCACGGGCACCCAGAGCGTCGACCATCGCAGTCTGGATCAAACCACTCGAGGGATAATTCAGTCGGCATGGGTAGTGGGCTGCACCCCGGTCTGTTTGGAGCTGGTGGCCCACAGTTGGTTGTTGGCAACTCTTCCATGTCTCTTGAAGAAAAGCTTCTGCAAGGTCAAGACGACGGCATCAGCTTTCACACCGAGGCTGAAAAGAGTAAGGCTCTTGAAATCCTGTCGAGGACCGAGATGGGCAGAAAACAAGCCGAGAAGATGTGGGGACCAGACGTCTGGGGACCTCGTCGTGGCTCTATGGGCGATGGAGGAAGACGCATGACTCCAACCATGGACGACGACATGATGAAGCAAGAGGACGGGAACGTGGACCAGATGTTCAAGGAGATGACGAACCAAGATGAGGAGGACGACAAGAAGAAGGATGCGAGCGGTGATGTTCACATGACAACAGCATCCCTAGAAAAGGAGAGAAACGGCATGGACGCGCTCCTAGACGGCGCGTAAGCGATGCAGCGCATGCAAAGAGTACAAGATTCAGACTCGGAATCGAGGTAGAAGGGCGTTTTAATCGGCTACCAAAACATGGAAAGGAAAGGAGTTGGCTGGAGGGAATGAATGAATGTTCTACAGCGATGGAGGCATGCGAATGAGTGAGAAGGGCTCTAACTCGTTAGTTCTTTTTTTTTTGTCTTTTTTCTTTTTGAAATGATATGAAATGCATCAACGGAGGCGTCTGGTTTCACAGAGGAGGGTTCATCTCTGGCAATACGTAGGTATTGTATTTGGTTCATAAAAATATGGATGCTCTCGTTGAAAGGAGCAATCTACCTTGCAAATTTCTTTTTTCCAGGGCGTTGAGCCCGGACGTCTAAAGTTAAAAGGGAACAAACAATAAATGCTGTTGAACGCCTCCCCTCCACCGTTATCTTATTCCAAGATAGCCTCAACTGAGGAGGCGCTTTTTTTCGTCATGTCCAATTGTTGAAGACAAGGGCTCTTTTTCTTCTCTTTGTTGTCCCTGGACGTCCCTGAAATGAAGTAAAATTATCCAATTCCCCCTAAACGCCGATAAATGCAAAAAGAATTATTCGTCTCAGTTTTTTCGGTTGATGCCGATGAGGTTGAGAAACTCGTTGCGCGTCTTGGACTTGCGCTCGAAGCATCCGAGGACGCAGCTGGTGATGGTGGAAGTGGTCGTCTTTTCGACTCCGCGCATCACCATGCAAAGGTGGCTCGACTCCATGACGACGGCTACGCCCTGGGGTTTCAGGATCTCCATGATGGCGTTGGCGACCTCCTTTGTCAGGCGCTCCTGGATCTGGAGGCGGCGGGCAAACATTTCGGCTATGCGGGGGAGCTTGGAGAGGCCGATGACGGTTTCGTTGGGGATGTAGCCGATGTGCATCTGGAGGGGGGTGTTAGATGAGGTTTATTGGGGGGTGGATGGTGTGCTTACCTTGCCTGTGAAAGGGACGAGATGATGCTCGCAGAGAGACTAGAGATTGTAAGTATACATCTTGATAAGAGTTGGTCAACTTACAAAGACTTCAATATCCTTGACGACAACCATCTCACTATGCCCCTCCCTAAACAGAGCATTGTTGACTGTCGCACCTCTAGTCAGCAAATCTTAGACTTTAGCCCCCAAGACGTAATCAAACGTACCGATATCCTCAGCATTGACCTGGTAGCCTTGAGTCAAGAAGAGGAGAGCCTTGGCGTAGCGTGAAGGAGTGTCGAGGAGACCTTCACGGTCGGGATCTTCTCCGACGCACTCGAGGAGCGTGCGCACGGCTCCGCGCATGCGATCGAGGCGCTGCTCGGCTTGTTCCTTTGTCTCTTCTCGTCGCTCTCGGGTGCCGCGGCCTGTATGACAATTAGCTAAACCAAATGATAGGAAAAAGGAGAAACGTACTTGGCCTACTAAGACCATCAAAGTCAATCACGGGACTAGGCGACCTCGTCTTGACGACAGCGCCCTCGGCGACGGCGCGCTTCTTCTTGGGGAGGGGTTCATCGCGAGGATCCCGCGAGGCCTTGGCAAGGCTGTTGCGGCGCTGGGCGAAAGCGCCAGGGATGGAAAAGTCACCGTTGCTACTTCTCTTCTTGCTGCTCCCGTTCTTGCGATCGCGACGCTTCTTGCGACGGCTCGAATCATCGCTGCTACCGGTCGAAGACCCCGAGACGCTGGCGGGGCGCTTCTTGTTCGCTGCCGCCGCTGCGACAAGAACGCCGTCTTCTGAAGGAGCCATTGTGGTGGTGGTAGTTGAGTCTGAGTTGTTGTCGCGCAAGAGTCGAGTGAGGAGATACGATGACAGGATAAGGAAGGAAAAGAGGAAGAGCAAGCGATTAAAAGAAGAGAAGTGATGTATCGCTCGAGTCAGGGTCCATTCGAGTTTGGAGGAGAGGTCCCGGCCATCGGCGGCCGAGGCGGAGCAAAATTCAAGGATCATGGGGGGTAGTCAACGCTTGATGTGTTTGGTCTAGCGGGACTTTTTTTTTTTCTAAAGAACTCTTTATCTTATCAGAGACCGTTTGACGTCACGGGTTTGTAGAAAACTTTGTTGTTTACAATCAGCAAAGTATCTTCAAAGACTTGTTTTATCAAACGAAAACGGAAGCAGCTTCTACAAACGCCAGCAATTGATTTCATAAAAGAAAACAAACAACATCTCTTCATTTTCCAATGCTACAAAACACGGCAACTCATGTCAACTACAATCCCCATTGTTAGCCCGCTTTGTCGTCAATTGCAAGCAATCCAATTGCTCAATCAGAAAAGAGTGGGGAGTCAGCAAACGGAAAATGGAGCCGCACTCCGGTCATGTGTGACATCACGTGATCTCGTAGCAATCACGCTCCCCGAATATTGGAGAGAGGAGGACGCGCAACGGATCCTCTTCCGTGTGTAGCATCTTCTTCTCGGCCTTTTATCCCGAAGCCGATATCGAAATCGATCCTCGCTCATCACTGTACATTCGACCGTCGATTCCTCGCATTCGCCTGTTTCTCGGTTCTTCTCGACTACGTACTCCATCCAATCGAAACATCAACGCACCTGGCACGAAGCCCAGCCAGATCTCCATATCAACCAACTCGAATCAACCATGGCTTCTCCTCCCTACGCCTCTTCCCCTTCAGCCATGTCGCCTCCATACCCATCACCAGCGCAAATCCCCAACAAGAAGCGCTCGTCAACCCTCGACGTAAACAACCCTTCAAAGCGTCGCAAGCCCTCAAACCTCTCGCAAACCTCCAACTCTGCAGCTGCAGTCAACCACCCTCTCCGCCAGACCTCATTCCCCCCAGAGGCTCGATCCCCATATCCTCGCTCCCCATCCGTCGACGCATCTTCCCACGTCAGTGGAAGCGCAGTAAGCGTTACGGCCAGCGGCGCGCCAAAGAAGAAACGCGGCCGGAAAGCAAAGAACGCGAAGCAGGATGACGCGCGTGAGCAGACACCGAGTCTCGTAGGAGGCCGCGCTCCTACAGCCGTCAGCGGACAGGGCGGAGACAAGGAAGACGACGACGAAGATGACGAAAAGGCAGAGATGGCGCTGGAGGATGTGGTTGCGAGGACGCAGGAGCAGAAGCAGGAGGAGATTCGTCTACGTGCGATGCTTGTTGAGGCCTTCGACAGCCAACAGTATAACCGATACGAGCTTTGGCGCGCAGCCAAGCTCGCCGACTCTGTCGTCAAACGAGTATGGCACACCCACAGCCTACGAATGATGCATTTTCTTACTGACTACGGCAGGTGGTCAACGCGACCGTGTCGCAATCCGTTCCGCAAAACGTCAGCACAGCCGTCAAAGCCGTCGCCAAGCTCTTTGCCGGTGAGATCATCGAGGCCGCCCGCAACGTGCAGGCCGAGTGGATAGCAACGGGAGAGAAGCAGAGCGAGCTTCCAACACCGCCCCCCTCCAACAACGACGCAGCCGCCGAGGACGAAGAGGTAGACCTGAAGCGCGGGCCCCTGCGTCCTGACCACCTGCGAGAGGCATGGCGTCGCTACAAGCTGTCGGGGGAGAGCCGCGGGGTAGGCGTGCAGCAGCTCTGGCATGCGCAACAGGCCGATGGTGTCGACCGCTTCTCGACACGCACGGGAAAGCGGCTCTTCAAGTGAGGCTGGCAAGGAGGGAGCCCATGCACGAGGCAAGCACAGGCACGCCAAGACATGGCTACGACCCTGTCTTGGAAAGATGTGAACGTGGCAGGGCAGCTCTGGGCAGAGGTTGAAGAAAGGAGATGATGAATGGTCTTTAAAGCGTAATATGATACCCTTAGCCAAATCGGGAAATACTGGCTCGATACCCTGCCAGACGAGATAATACCGAATCGGGCATGTTTTTGACTCTACACTGAAATGTCTTGCATCCATCGTCAATGCCTGTCTGTGGTGTCACTTGTTGGTGCCGTTATTCGGTGCCCGCGGGGAGTTTATCGGTACTTGTGAAAATCACATACAAATCTGGTATGGGCTTGCCATGTGGCAGACCTGGCTAAAAGATTAAGCTGCCAATTAAACCCTACCAATTTGCTCTTGTTTTTTTGTGTTGCCAACGGCCCTCTTCTCTCGTTCAGTAGTCGGTAAAAACACCACCGAGCGGATACGCCGGTCACAGGTGGTGGACTGATCTGATTCTTGTTGCTCATACCTCGGTGCCCTTTGTGGCATTGTGCAATGTGCAAGCAAGCTCCGGGGTTCTGCTTACTCTCACCTTGGCCTTGTTACACGAAACGCTCGTCTTGGCCCTCGCTGCCTGTCTCCTTGTGAGACGCTGCCAAGCGCAATCGCGGGGGCATATGGGAAACACGGCACACTAATCTCTCCGTACGACTTGCTCTATAGTCCCATGAGTTGGAGCCAAGCCTTGGCTGCTGAGGTCGAGACTCTGGACCTCGCTGAGTCGCTGCGCTGATAGTGGGTTCTTCCGTCCGCACAGGACCCAAGCAGGCCAGGAGTTGGTTGTAAGCAACCTCCCAGGGCTGTTGTCGCCTGTCACGGCTAACAACCAGGCGAGCAATCCTTGCTTGCCCTGCCTCAACAGCCAAGACTTTCTGTGGCATGCGTAGTCAGCCAGCTCAACTCACCAGACCTGCTCCAGCGAAAGGCGTCCCGTCAGTGACAACTCGCCGGCAAGCGAACCTTTGAGCAGGGTCTTGGCAAATGTTCCGGGTCCAGACTGTCTCTGGTCCCTGAGCTCACCGACCCCAGACAAGACAGGTCAAGCCAAATCCACCTGTCACCGTCTCTGCCCCAAGCACATTGGACCCAAACCACAAGACACTCATCGCCCTGGATAGTCGGCATCGCACCTCGACCGGATAGAAAGAGCCGAGAGGCTGGCTTGGCAGTCGGCTGGCCCGACAGACCGTGGCGCAGCAGTTGCCAGCCCAGCAATGCGCTGAAAAATATGGGGCGTCTGGGCGGCTGGGCATCCCACAACCAAAGGCCCAGAGACCCAGAGCCCAGAGAGACCGTCCGTCCCCTGCAATAACTCGGGATTTCGCTATCATTTCAAGGGAGGCTAGGGCGCAAACCTCGACCAATGTCTCCACTGTCTGCTGTCTTGCTTGTCGTAACGTTGCTGTTCTCATGGGCGGCCGACTGTTCATGACAATGGTAGGACTTTTCGAGACAGGTTCTGTTCCTGTGCTTCCGATAGTGACGGCGTCTCAAGGCCCCCCCAGAGCCTTGGCGCCAAGGGCGTCTCGTTGAGCAATGCATGCTCGAAGTCGTGATAGGGTTGCCATGCTTGGATGTATGTTTAAAACCTCCCTGGCGCTAGCGTCTTTCGTCCGGCAGCTGGATCTGCACCTCCCAGGACATGGATCTCTGCCAAGAACTCGGAGCTCGGCCGTCAACGCGCGTCCTAGACTTGGCAGGTCAAAAGGTACATCAAGAAGAGCTCACATCTCATCCCGATTGTCCATGTCTTTTGCATCCGTCTCGTAGTGTAGACCTGGATCAATGAACCACATGTGCCGTCATGACGGGAGGAAAGGTGAGTCTTTGGTCTCGGGGAGCAAGTCTTCTGACCTCGCCCATAACTCTGACTCGTTGCCCTGCAGAAGGAGGGTTCGAACAACCCATCCGCCATCCGTATTCGTGACAACCAGCGGCGCTCCCGTGCACGTCACAAGGAGTATGTCGAAGGTCTGCAGAAGAAGCTCCAAGACTATGAGCGTCAAGGAGTCGAGGCTACCCTTCAGATGCAGCAGGCCGCTCGCAATGTCGCCGTCGAGAACTCGCGCTTGAGGATCCTGCTGGGTTACCACGGCGTCACCGCCGAAGATATCGACAAGTTCTTGCAGAGCTTCCCAGATCAACCCGCCACCGATGCCGCAAAGGCCACCCTATCGCAGTCAGCCGCTGGTCAGCCGCCTGCCCTCGGCACAACACCCAAGATGGCTCTTCAACCCCTGTCTCGACCGCCGTCAGCAGATCCCATCAGGTCAACATACATGCCTCCCCAAATCGCTGAAAAGAGCAGCACCCGCGAAGTCGTCGACGCAATCGTAGGAATCAGAAGAGACGCCAACAAGTCGGGCTCATCCAGCTCCGGCGGGCCACAACTTTTACCCATCGAACGACAAACCCTCCTCCAACCTCGACCTCAACCACCAACCTTACCAGCCTTGCCCGCACTCGTCCTCGGACAGAGCAGGCCAGAACCTAACCCCCTCGATAAACTGTCAGTCCTCGCAAATGCGAGTGTTCAGCAAGAACCCGGTGCCAGCAAGCACCATCGTACCCATTCCCGCACAGATAGCCTCCTCGTCCCGAGTCCGCCGGTAGTAGGACAAAGCTCACCCACCTCCTCGCATACGACCCCTAGCAGATTGAGCTCAACGTCTCCACGGAGCTACGAGTACGGTTCGAGATCACCGCTCGACCTTCCGGTTGGGACAGCACCCAGCTTTGTCACGGAAGTTCCGGGCCGCAGAGAATCTGACTCGATAAATCCGGCGCTAAGTGACAAGGGCGTCGCCCAGAGGTCACCAGTACTCCGTGTACACGATGAGAGGACCCCCTGAGCAAAAGGGGTTGATACAAATAATACCATGTGGCGAGCAGCTTTGCCCGTATGTCTCGTGGTACGCACAGCTCCTGGATGCTCAGTTTCCAGGCAGGTTATCTGACGTCGTCTAGACAAGCTTCGAGATCCACTAGATCCCAACGTTCGCCTCTCGACATCTCCTGTGGCCCTGCCACTCAGATCCATTGCCAAGACGGTTTTCGAACGGCGTTGCGAATCCCAGATATCGTGCGAGCGTCGACGGTAGTCTCTTACACACTTGTGCAATCAACCAGTCCATAGCGCGTTCTTTGATCCAAAGTACTGGGGTGCTTGGCGAAACGACGAACCGTAGAAGTTTAATCCTCGGGGTGTCGGATGGTGAAGAGGTCGATCAACTGGATTGACTGAGTTCAACCGAACGTTGTGGACAGAGGATTTATCGGCCGCTGGCCAAGTCGAAGGGATGCCTGTCCCAATGTTGAAACATCTTTAGCAGTGTCTAGGAAAATCCGGACCGGGAACTCGAGAGATTGAAAGTCAGCGTGATATAAGTCAGCTAGACCTCAAAGTCTTGGCGGGAGGCCGCCAGGCAAGTCAATGGGTCCGAATAGACGGGTTGTCGAAAGCGGCTGAAACCCTTGGTCCTGAGCGGGGATGTAGCGGGAATGCAAAGATAAGGCTTCTCCGGGGAACGTCTTTGTTGGCCAACGACTCAACGCCAACGACGGAGTTGCAGTGGTTGAAAGAAGATGGCGCGAGACTGGATAGAAAACGATAGAAATGTCAGCAAACGTATAGATGAAGCAAAATAAAGAATTTTGACCAAGGCAGAATATCCTGTGAGCTGAAATTTTCCGGCACAGATTAATATTCTCCCCTGACAAAAACTCGTTGGCCCTCGAGTTGCTCGGACAGTTCGCTCATGTCGGGAAATCAGGGATCCATCATAGATCCACAACGGCGTCATACTGGCCCAGCCAACCGAAAGGTAAGCCCGGGATGACGTCCCGGCGCCTGATGGTTCGTCACAACCTTGTGAGGTTTCGGTTCAGGTGGTGGTTGGTGTTTTTGGTGTCTTGCTGGCAGTTACGACTGAAGCTCTTTGGAGAAGAATGAACTGGGCGTTGGAGACAGATCTGGGATATCTTCATGTCGTTCGCTCGTAGATCATGGCCGGATCGGCGGGAAAAGAAGAGATCAAGAAGAGCAGAGAGGCCAAAGAGGTTGAAGAGGAGAAGTTGGAAAAAGAAAGACAGGGAGGAAAGACGGGAGATAACAGGGTTGAAGCAAGACGGAAAGTGGGCACGCGACTGCAATGGCCCGAAGAGGAAGGAAAGGGGGATATTCAGGAAGGAGCTAGCCAAGTCCCTTCCTTCTGCAAGAGAGAACGAATCAAGATGACAAACATACCGATATGTCGTCCGCTGAACAATAAATCCAATGTTTCCAAGGCGCAGCAGCATCTCGTTTTGTTTTACGTACTGGCAACACAAAGAGCTTTAGCCAATCAGATAGCCCGAGTGACGGACAGCGCTATTCCCAGGCCCGAGATCGTTGGCCCCGGGGTGGAGTAGAGGAGCTTGATAGCACGTGCCCGTGGTTGATCGCTGACTGGCCAGCACGTTAAGCTTTGACATTAAGGTGTGGCTTCGGTCCATCGCGGCTCGCTTCCGGTACGTATTCTTTCATGGTTGCTTTCGCCAGTCGAGTCGGGGTATCCAGGACAGGGCATCAACGGTGGTGGAATGAGACGTTGTTTGCTTCGAGTTGTAGTTGGCCTGTAGGCTTTGAGAATGACGGTAGAGGCTGATATGATCTGCAGCATGGTTGGTAAGGTTCTGATTGTGCAGACGTTAGCAAACTGTAAGTTACGTACCTGGATCACTTACACCAATCCCTCAGCACCAGGCCATGGCCAACAGCGACGCAGATTCTCCAGGCCTCAGTTGGTGCGGCCTCGCGGGTCAAAAATTAGGGTCGCCGCCCAACATTTAAAGAAACGGTAGCCTGGGATGGCCGCGCGGCCTCGGCAATGGATTGGCCCGTAGTCGGTGGTGGCAGTGCACACCCGACTCGTCGTCATTCAAAAAGGGAGAAAATGTCGAGCTTGGCGCCAACAAGGTCTGCCGGGTCCCTCTTGGGTGTAAATGTGCTCAGTCCCGAGTATCAGATAAGGCATCTGTGGCGAAAGTGTCGAGCCAAGAGTTCCGGACCCTCGATACCGCCTCGATTTAACTCTTGGATCGCTTCCAAGTGGGTTAGGATACAAGGTTTACGAATATTGTGCTTGGCCCGGATGTGGTTATGACTTCATTCAGGCCTAAAAATGGAATATTTGTGGCCAAGGCACATTGCCAAGAAGACAGCCGGTCTGGTAGAGTCTCGTACTTCTTTCGGTGAGCCAGTTACAGTTTGCAGTTGTTCAGTCTATCACGAGGACTTGTCTAGACGAGTTTATAAGGCGATTCTGAGACAATCTCATCACGAGTGAGACATGTCATTATCAAGGGTGATATATGAGAGGCCAAGACTTCCAGTTACTTACACTCAAAATTTTAAGTTGATGATCAATATACCCTGGACAGCTTGGCACATCAAAGACTCTGGGCGCCCAGCCATACCTGAGACTCATCTTAAAGGGTTGGGTATTCCCTCAGAAACTCGTCAAACTCTGTAGTCTTTACACCCAGCTTCTCGTTGTCCAATTTTCCAAGCGACCAGGTCCCGTCCACGGTGTATAGTTGATAGAACCACCCAATATACGGCCAGTAGTTCCGTCTTGATCCTTGCCTCCTCGCCTCGAGAGCTCTTTCACGCAACTCGTCCACAGTTCCCTTCATGCAAATGTCCACTTTGCAGTTCCTAACTTTGCCGTATATCGTGGCTAGCTCCTTGAGTGTGCTGCTTCCCGAACACACAGTCCAGTCGCCGCCTTGAGACGCATCATCTTGCTCAATGATGGCAGTGGTAAACTCCGCAGCATCTCGTTCGGTAGTCCAGTGCCAGATCTCCTCGCCTGTCCCCCAAATCTCCATTGTCTTGCTGTCTGGGTCCCAACAACCATTATGCGCTGGGCTAAAGTGGCCATGGCCAGGTGCCGAAAACAGCACCTCAGCCAACACTCCAGTGAAGATGTAGATCGGCTTCAGGTTCGAAGACAAGTCCACGTGATTCCTGAAAGATATGAATGGATCATAACTTTCTTGAACACCAAGCTTCATGTTCCTCCAGTCATAACTCCAGCAGTGGGCAACGTATGTCTTGACGCCAGCTCGTTCAGCGGCACGTAGGAGGAGGAGCTGGCCTTCAAGCTGCAATTGAGGGATACCCTGGTACGCGCAAATAACCACACCCACGCCCTTACAGGCGCGATCTAGAGCCGGGATGTCATAGTAAGCCTCACTTTAAATGAAGCTTTCCAGTTTCTCTCGGCGAGAGGGTTCAAGTTTGGACGGGTTGCGGCCGAGGGCGCGGACTTGATGACCGTGAGAGCAAAGGCTATCAATGAGTTTTTGGCCGAGATTCCCGGTTGCGCCAGCTATAAGAACGAGCATATTGAAGTTGTAATTGGAGGAATAAAGGATGCTGTTTCTGTATTGACTTTGTCTCAGGTCTCACAACTTATACCCATGTCTTCGGGGCTCGGCAACTCCGTTCGCGACTACTTAACTCCGGCCAATCTAAAGAGACTGATCACCAACACTTATGCAGTCATCTCAGGGACAAGCGGTCAAGGATCGTGCTTGTAGGGAAGAGGCTGATTAGTAAACGTGCATCTAATCCTTCGGACGATCGGCAAACGAATGTCTCGAAAAGCAGCATAGGCCCCAGATTCTGAAAACACGGACGAGCTGGTAAACACAGGAGAATTTGTTTACCTATAGAGATACGCATGTTTAGGTTGACTGGCGCATGGCTGATATATTCAATGGCCTTGAACTTCTTTAAAATAATCCGTTGTAGTTATTGATCTCCTAGTACTAAATTGACTTGACTATAGGGTATTGGCATTATTACTACCTTGCCCGCTTACTGTCAATTCTTGCTGCACTGTTAGTAGCCCCTTAGTCTTTGTTGTATAATCATCGGGCTCTATCCAATCTATTTCTCGCAAACGGCGGTAGTGCCTCCTCTACTCACACCAATATTACTTATCAACACGTAGATGCTCACAGCATTAGTAGTTTGGTTCTGAATCATATTGAGAACACGCCTAGAGTTTCTGACAAAGCAATGCTCAGTTCCAGTCAATTCAGTACCCCTTCCATTTCGTGTTAAACATGTGAAAGCTTCACTCATCGTCCGAGGTCCAGGGTAAGCGAGAACTCTATCATCGCCCTGATTTCACGGACTATTTATGTGGTCACCTTTGTAATACAGCTATTGAATATGCTAACCCCAGTTTCTACCTATGACCGTACGACTATTGCCTCGTGCAAACGTAGCTCAGGGACGGAACCGGTGGACCTGCCATATTAGAGAACCTCCGGGACAAACCCCGGCCTTTTGCCCCACAACCACCGAAACGGCGCCGGCTCTTGCCCCGATTTCGGTAGTTGGCATAACCAACCCCGGAAACCGCTTCACCTTAATCGCGACCGAAACATCCCAAAAAAACCTTTGCTTATGCATCATTCACCGAATCGGCTCGGCCCGTTATCCTGAAGCGAACAAGCATGCTGGAGCTTCTCTGCAAGTCATAGGTAAGTCCCAGGGTCACTCACCACTCGGCGGCCAACGTGCCTGAGGATGATGCTCCTGTTTTATCTTGATTAGGCCAATGGCATGGCACGTGGGGTGGTTGATGGCGCGGTGGGCATGACCTGGGGGGTTTCATGGTGCCGGCTGACGAGGGGAGTGGTGAGCCCTGATTGGTGGCTTTTGTTTAGAGTGCCAGGACGATCCGCGAGGTATTGGTGCTCGGTCGAGGATAGAGTTAGATGAGTTCATGCAATGGCCGTATTATGTCGGAAGCTATATAGGTTTGGGTGTTGCATCATGTAGTATGAAAGCTTGTGTCTGCACCTCGTGTCTGAAGCTTATTCCGCCAGCTTACTTGGTTTCCCCTCGTTGTCCTTCTGAAACTGTCCAACTGCATCATCATGAAGTCTCTCATTTCGCTGGCTATTCTGCCTCTTGCTGCCCAGGCAGTGAGAATCGTTCAATCCAACGATGATGGCTGGGCAGAGTCGTACATCCGTACTTTCAACGATGCCCTGAACAAGGCCGGCTACGAGGTTGTTCTCTCGGCCCCAGCTGAGAACAAGTCGGGCAGCAGTAAGTTACATCACAAACAGAGCTAATATGCACTAACACGTAGTCAGGCTCGCGTGACGAGAAGCCCAAGGATCGCAAGGAGGCATGCCAGTATAACAGCTGTCCCGCCAACAGCGGCCCTGTCGGCTCTGACCCCAAGCGTCCTGACCTCAACTGGGTCAACTCATTCCCTGTCACTTCCATCAAGTATGGTATCGACACCTTTGGCCCTGGTCTGTGGAATGGTGCTGCGCCCGAGTTGGCGGTTACTGGTCCCAACGTTGGTACCAACCTCTGGCTTCAGGTGCCTTTCTCTGGTACCGTCGGTGCTGCCTGCTATGCTGCCCACGATGCTGGCATCCCGGCTATCGCCTTCTCCGGAGCCTCCTCCGGTAACACTGCCTTCAACACGAGCCCTGTTCCCGCTCGCAGCCTCGTGTACGCTGAGCTGGCCACCAAGCTGGTCAAGAAGGTTGTCGACTCTGGAAAGCCTTACCTCCCCAAGGACGTCTTCCTCAACGTCAACTTCCCCAAGGTCGAGGGAAAGTGCACCGACGCCTCCAAGTTCAAGTGGGTGTTGAGCCGCATCAACCCCGGTGTCTTTTCTAAGCCTGATACTGAGTGGTGCGGTGATGATCGCCTGCCCACCGAGACGGATGTTCTTCTTGAGGATGGATGCTATATTTCTGTCAGCATTGGTGACGCCACTGACAAGACCACTGTGAACGATTCGCGACAGGATGTTGTGCTTGCGAAGCTCAGGGATATGCTCGTGTGCCTGCCTTAAGCAGCGTGTATGGTGTTGATGTATTGTTGAGGGGACGTGTAAATAGATTAAAAGGGATGAATGTAATTGTGTACATATAATCTAGACAGCCTGTCAAAACCTTTGTCGTTTGATTCCTTGAAATGCCGTCTCATTGCATCAATTGCCAAGTTGTAGCCATACCCTGTTGCTGAGCCCATTGAAGGAGGGACACCTTATCGATAAGAATTGGCGCCTAACTTCCCAGGCCCACCATCAAAGCCTGTGGCTCAACATCGACTTTTTGCGCGACCACCAATATCCAGCAGCCAGGAGCTTCAATTGCCCACACAGAATGGCGCCAATCGACCGCTGCTTGGCCTCCATGGCCAGGCTGTCCCTCCTCCAGACTCCTCGGCCCGCCATCCCCACGATACCCCGATTCCTCGCACCGGCCGCCGCAGTCCAGCAGGTCCGCAATGCCTCGGTCGTCCGCATCAGAAAGACCACCAAGAAGAAGAGGCCGATTCCCAAGGATTTTAAGAGGCATAACCTTACCAAGAGGGACTTTCCGCAGCACTCGTTATGTGAGGCTATGAGGTTAGTTGGAGCAATGGGTGGAGGGGAAGACTGAGGACATTGGGCTTTAGTCAAGGACAACCCCAATATCAGTGCTAACTCATATCCAGGGTCCTACGAGCCGTTGAAGTCGGTCAACCCCCCGCCTCGGTCAAGTACGAGCTACACATCAACCTCAAGACAGCCCGAAACGGTCCTGTCATCAAGAACAGCGTCCGCCTCCCCCACCCCGTCCAGAGCGACTGGCAGATCGCTGTCGTGTGCCCCGAGGGCAGCGAGATCGCTCGTGAAGCCACCGCCGCCGGAGCCGTAGCCGTCGGCGAGGAGACTCTCTTCGAGGCCATCCGCCAGGAGCAGATCAACTTTGACCGCCTCATCTGCCACGAGGCCAGCGAAAAGGCCCTCAACAAGGCCGGTCTCGGAAAGATTCTCGGTCCCAAGGGCCTCATGCCCAGCAAGCGAATGCGAACCATCGTCCCCGATGTTGTCAAGTCGATGCGAGACTCGGCCGGTGCGGCAGACTACCGTGAGAGACAGGGCGTCATCCGCATGGCTATTGGCCAGCTGGGTTACACACCCGATCAGCTCAAGGCCAATATCAAGGTACTGTTGACCAAGATCAAGGCCGAATGCGCCGAGATCTCAGAGGAGGTGCACAAGGAGGTGCACGAGGTGATTCTCAGCACGACCAATGGGCCGGGCCTGAGCTTGAACGGAAAGCTGAAGGACGCAGAGGAGAAGATTACCCCCGAGGCCTTGTCGAGCATCATGTAAAGTACGCTCATGCGGGGCTTGTATTATTGTATCATATGTCATATTACCGAATAGACGACCTCGTGAATGAAACAAAACGGCTTGACGTGGGTATCATTATTGGATTTTATGTGAGCCCCTCCTAACCACCGCGAAGAGCCTTGATGGCATCTGCTTGTGCGCCCAATACTCTGTATACGGCAAGGTATTTTAGAACCCTGTCCTGTCCACGGGCACCAGCCTTTTTGGCCTGCTTTAGTGCGTTGCCCAAGTCTAGTAGTAGAGTGTTCCGACAACGGGTCAAGCGCTCCTCCATCTTGATCACAAAGGGTGTATTCTGGTCGAGAGACTCAGTGAGCGTTGCAATGCGACTGCATTCTTGTGCTGAAGCAAGCAGTCTTGTTGGTGAGCTCCCAAGTGTCCCGTCATCGTCCTCATCTTCCTCTTCGCTCTCTTCGTCTTCCCAATCTCGCTGGGTATTGGAAGCTGGCATACTGTCCAGAGCTAGACGTTCCTCCAAAGATTTCAATCGTTCAGAGAGCTCTATCATCTTGCGACCTTGCTCGATGGCTGACCTCACGCCACGAAGTTCATCGTTGAGCGCATTGGTCTCTTCTTTTCGTGACGATACACGACCCTTGACCTCTTCCACCGCTCTTCGGAAGCCTAGCAGCGAAACTTTGACATCCTCGACCTTGTCGTCGCCGCCACGGAGTTCGCTGCCAAGGGATAGAAAGGCCGTGTAATTCGAGTTCACAAGCTCAAGTAGCTCTGAGCTGATGGCAGCGCTCCGGTCGCGCAAATCGGAGCGCAAATCCTCAAGGGTCTGATGTCGATTCGGCAGTGCAGAGAGATATGCAGCTGGTTGAAAGTCCGGAGCAAGAAAGTCTGCGCGCGGAAGGGCTTCAGGGAACGGCAAGGGGGCATCATCGTCGACGGAGGAGGAAGAGTCGGAGCCGGAGAGGGTAAAGGGAGCACGGGACGGGGTGGATATCCCGAGGCCCGAGAAAGAGGCGAGAGGGTCCGGCGCGGCGGCCATTGTAGGTGGTGGTGTGTCGTGGGTGTGCTCTGTAAGTTGTCTCCCACGATGCTGGAGCACTAGAGGTGAGGTGGCATGGATTGGTGGAGGAGCATCGTGGCGGCATGAGCGTTATCGGCGGCGCTAACCATGATTGGAAGGGGCGGTACTGATTATCTTATCGATAAACCCCGGACTTGTGCCGTTGTGCTAACCTCTGCTGAGTCAAGACACCCACTCGGCATAAATCGCACCTCGTGATGTTCCAGGGTGCAACGAACACTCTTGGCTCTTGAGTGCCCTTGAATCATTGGTAGATCCGTAAACTTTGTGGAGGAGTTCGTGGGCTCGTACTCGTACGTCTAACAAACACCCTGGCACACGGTCAAGAAAAAATTAGACGGCACAGTACACCTTTTAAGTCTCAAATGCTGCTCGTTTGAAGGAACAGAGATAAACTGTTACAAGAGAGATCTTAATCCAAGGCATACTTTACATCTCTGTGGCTTACTATTCAATCGCCTTTACTATACTTTCTTAAATGTCTTAAAAAAGACGAATAGCTAATACCTTATGCCAATGTCTTTTGCCATGCTGGATCCAGTGAGACGACAATCAGCTCAATATGCCTCCGTCAAGGCCACCTCACCTGAACATCTTCTCCAATTCCGCGGGATGAACAACGGTACCTCAGCCTCTGATTGGTCCTGTCCACTCACTGTTGGCTGTGTCCAGGTGTGCTCCGTGCGAAAGCACGATTCGAGACAAAAGGTTTAGCTCGGTGGAGTTTGGAGCAGCTGAGGTGGCCTGGGCGGAATCCCACGCGCCTGGGGGGCGCGATAAGCGGAGGGAAAAAAAAGGAATTGAGTCGGGGAGAAAAAGTCTCGAAGAAGCGGATACGCATTACGTTTGGAGGAGCCGAACATGAATCGGTTGCCGAGGATAAAGTCGGAGTGGGAAAAGGCGGGAGAGACGACACATTTCCTGTTTAGGAAGCCAAGGAGATGCTATGACGGTCGCTATTCGACAATCTTTGTTGGGAGGAAAAAGACGAGTTGCCTGCTTGCATGCCGGCTCGGTGTGCATCGGTGTCGACTGTAACCTCTCATGGCATCTCGTGAGATGTGCGTCTACTATGCCAAAAGGGTTTGATGGCGTCTCGTCTTCAGCGTGCATATATGCGTGTGCTGCCTGTCAAGCCCAAGCCAGATCATGGATCCCATCGCGACCAGTTGAATCTGTCACATCATCTTGCCCTGATCTCGTTGGCAGTTTGAAGACCCTGATGAGATGCCCCCGTACTGCCGTGGGATATTTCCGTGGAGGCGCGCTCGGGGCATGGATCAGCCTTGGTGCAGCTCGTACGACCGGCCTCTCAGAGTCCCGGCAAAAGCTATTCAGTCTTTGGTAAAAGACCTCCCACGCGAGCGGGCCCGGTATTGTCTCTGACCCTTGGGAGAGCACAGGCCCAGAGTCCCTGCTCTGCAAACCACGCGGCCAGGATTTGCAAAGCGGGCGGTGGGAGCGAAGTCGGAGTTCCGAGAACCCTTGGGTGGCACGGCATTTTTTTGCTTCCCACGACACTCACAACCACAGGGTCAACGGATGTCGCTCAGATGGCCCGGGCTTGCTCCGACTAACGCCGGTGGCTTGCTCCAGGTGAGGCCTTGGAAGAAGCTTATACCAGAAAGCTGAAAGGTGAAGGCTGAGAAGGGTCTGGTAGGTGGGGCTGAGCCGAGAATCGTGGGGATGTTGTTATCCCGAAGTTCCGCTCCAAAGATGTTGGAGGTCAGAAACACACCGACGGCAGCTCAAACTCGGGCCGGGAATACTACTTTTCGATCGATCGTCCCTCACCAACAAAATACCGAAACTCTCCTAGTTGCATCAAGCAAAAAACCGCGGCTCAAAATGGAACATCTTGAATCGTTGTTGGGGGTCACAAAAGGTTGATGGGTTGCAGAAGGTGGGGGCGCAGAAAAAAAGTCGAGACACAGCCAGCGATGGCGGAGCCGCCTGCGTATGACTGATTAAACGTCCCCATCGAAACCCCATCGCCCATCGACTCGATGCCTGACAGAGAGGCCTGGCCGGCAATCAGAGTGCGAGAAACCCGCTTTTGTGCTCCGTCGTAATTGCTGGTAAGCTCACAACTCGGCGGTTGAGTGGCTCGAGCTGGACCTGCCAAACCCGCACGGGCGGGTGCCTGGCGCGGTTTCCCTTGTGCCTGGCGCCGTGGGTGCATGCGAAATTTTTATCAATCAAATCTTATCAATCAGATCAGATCCACCCATCGCCTCCTGGAATCGGACCATTGGCTTCCCAGGCGTCGGATGCGGTCGGGGCACAAAAGTAGCGACGCACCCCACGATCAATTTCCCTCTTGCTGCCTCCCCTTCCCTTTTCCCCTCCTCCATCCATCATCCTGTTATCGTGATCCCAATTGATGACCAGCTGCGACATCTGAGCTTCTTTCCTTTTGCGCTGTCACGAATGGGTCCATCAACACGCTGTCAAATTGACTCTTCTCTGGCTACCAGCCGCGCCTCTAATTCGAAGCCGAAGCCGCACCCGCGACCTGCCTGGGTCATTCTGCAGCCTTGCAACAGCTAGGAACGACCCCCATCTTATCAATCTGATCCGGCAATCTGCCAGCACACAACACCTCGCCACCAATTGACGACGCTTTTACTCGACTGAGCATTATCCAATTCGTCCAAGCCGACTTGTCCGATTACGACGCCTATTCCTCTTCCCCCAGAGTTTCCCATCTCGGAACTCCGAACCCCATTTGGCTCATCACGACCGATCGACCGAAAAGAGACCCGCCGGTCTCGCCACACACACACATAACAAACAAGGACTCGTCACCCATCCACATCAGGCCTTTTGTCACCCACCATGACAGGCCCAGCACTCGCTCCATCTCCTCCGCGTCAAGCTGTCGACTCCCCTGGCGCTGGTACTCCCGTCCTCGCACCTGCACCCGCGGCAAGACCTCGTGTTATCTCAGCCGCACCTGGGCCGGCTTCACCAGCCACATCCACTGCCCCACAGAGGACGCCTCTCTCCATTAAGCCGAGTGCAAAGCCACCTCCACCCGCACAACCTCAACAACGCACTGCTCTCCCTTCCATCAACAAGATGGCCATGTCGTCCGTAATCAGCCCCAACCCGGCACCGCCGGAGCCTCCCAAGATGTCCATGACTTCCAAGGAGTGGGTGATCCCTCCGAGGCCCAAGCCCGGCAGGAAGCCCGCCACCGACACACCACCAACCAAGCGCAAGGCCCAAAACCGCGCAGCCCAGAGGGCCTTCCGGGAGAGGAGAGCCGCCCGAGTCGGCGAGCTAGAGGAGCAGCTTGATCAGCAGCGTGAGGCTCAAGAGAAGCATGAGACGGAGCTCAAGGACAAGATTCACGAGCTCGAGCTTGATGTCCAGTCCTTCCGGTCCCGATGCATGCTACTTGAGAACATGCTGGACCGGGAAAGACAGGACCGCATCCGGGTTGAGACCGAGGCCGAGACCCTCAAGCGGCGTCTAGATGAAGGCGTCTTCAACTCGGGTTACCAGTCACGGAGCATGAGCACTTCCCACCCGTTTGATGGACTTCAAAGTCCAACTAGTCAGCCGCAGAGGCACAGTCTTCCTGATGGCCGCCCGGACCGGCAGTCGGGTCATTCCTTTTCCATCTCTCAGATAATCTCTCCCCCTGAGACCCTCGACATCAACGCATCAAATGATGATACCGCCATCACCTGCGGGAACTGCTCCCCAAATGGGCGATGTGCCTGTGCCGAAGAGGTGATGAAGACCGCTGCCAACGGCTGCAGCAAGTGCGGTCTGACATCCAGCTGCCAGTGCCTCGGCGAGGTGGCTGACGCCCTCAACCGATCTCAGGACCTTAAGCGTCCGGCCTCACCGTCTGGAGACATTTCCGGCGAGAAGAGGCACCGCTCCAGCCATGACGAGGCTGAGACAGACTTTACCGCCATGTACTCTCGCAAGGCCACCACCAACGTCACCCAAGACACTTACACTGCTCCATCCCAAGTTCCTTCACTAGACACCATGCCGTTCAGAGACGGCTGTGGGTTTTGTAAGGACGGAACCTACTGCGTCTGCGCAGACACCTCACTGGCGACCCCTGCCATGACTCCAAATGATACCCTTCCTCCCATCTCCCAGCAGGTCCAGACACCTCCCCCGTCAGAGACCGATGTTGTTCCTCCTACACTAGCCATGGAGATGACGGCCGATGGTGCCGTCAAGCTCCCTCGCCGAACACAGACTCAGAACCAATCATCTGAACGTCGAGGCTGTGGTCCCAACGGACCTGGTACCTGTGCCCAGTGCCAGGCTGATCCCAAGTCTGGTCTCTTCTGCCGCCTGATGGCCGCCAACTTCAACCGTAAGGATGGTAGCAGCTCTGGAGGCTGCTGTGGTGGCAAGGGAGCTGGCGGTGGTTGCTGCAAGTCCCAACAACCCAAGCCAGAGAAGATCTCTCTTCCCAGTCTGCCCAGCCTGGGACTCAGCTGTGCCGAGGCATACCAGACACTATCAAGTCACCGCAACTTTTCCAAGGCGGCGGATGATATTGGTTCTTGGCTGCCTAAGCTCAAGGCTACTCCTCGTGCCGGAGCCCGTCCAGCACCTCAAGGGACGATGATGCCCATCGAGGTTGAAGCGGCGAGTATCATGAGCGTACTGAAGGATTTTGATATTCGGTTTGGGAGAGGATTCTAAGGAGATCCCAAACCGTTAAAAAAGGGCGAAAATACTTATATGGAGTACATGAAGCGAAAAATGAACAGAAAGCACATACGGGGTCCTACGAGTTATGGACAGTTGGGGTTGCATGCCTCATGGCACAGGTTATGGTCGGATAGCGGTTGTATTATACCCATGTTTATGGTGAAGATGTAGTTCCTTCACCTTGGTCTCATGCATGAACGAATCTATGCGTTATTTCAACATGTTTTGTATCACTCGAGATGATGTGAGAAGTGATGTGCAAATGGATGTGCCGGAGCAATGTCGATGCTTGTCAGTGCCGAACGCCTCGGCAGCTCGGAGGAAGGATTCTAGAAGTAGGGCTTGCACGAACTGGGATCAAGTGGTTAGGATCTAGCCAGTGAGAGGCGATGATAAAAGCAGGCGAGTTGATGAAGATGTACGCATGGGACGAGCAGGGACGTCCTTGATGAGTCTGAAGCTGTATGACATGACATGGATGAAGGGAGTAACGGACAGAAGACGATCTTGGTCCAAGCATCAACGCAAAGCATAGCTACTTGGTACTGACTGGGCGTTATGAGGTGACGTGGTGAGTGAGAGCGAACCATGCACAACTCACGCACAAGCAGTTTGACTGTGAGGAAAGGAATGAGCCGAGTTGACAGCAAACGGGGTCTTTGTTACGTCGGTGGCTCTGCGGCTCAGATGAGCTGGAGATGAACAACACGCCATACCAGCGAAAACGAACTGTCAAGCGCCCAGTTCGTAAATTGTGAGCGGCTGACGTGCATGAGGAGTCATGACGACTCGAGCTGCCCGAGGCTCAAAGAGGAGATGCTGGGGAAAGCTGGGGTGGCCTATGCTGGTTGCGGTCAAGGGTTATCCGCCTATAGTCTTCTTGAAGCCGTCGTGAACTGTTGGGAAAAAAAACCAGAGACGACGGAGGTGGACCGGCCGGGGTGGAGAGTGGCCAACGCACCGGGCGGGCGGCTCACCTTGGGGCTGGACCTGGTACGACTGGGAATAGGTAGGCATGTATGACAGATGCGCTTGCATCTGAAAGACTGGACGAGGGAGATGAAAGGTAGAGGAGGCTGGAATATCTGGGCTGATGCTGGGTCTGTGGAGTTGAGAGGCGAAGATGGTCAGGGCCAGAATGACCAGCAGAAGGACGAGACCAGACCAAAGGATGACCAGCAGAGAGAGAGAGATTGACAACAAACCGGACGAGGCCAGCCGAGCTGAGTATAATCGCCTCCGTGTCGGTAAACTTGCATCAAGTGTCAACTTGTGCTCGCTCTGGCTGCATAACTGGCTGGAATGGACCCCTCGGCACCGTCCAGCAGAAACATGTCGGTCTGTCTAACAAATTTGAATGGCTGGGCATGTTCGGTGAGAGGGGGGTGGAGGCTTGTTACTTTGTAGATTTTTTCTTCATCCTGTGAAGACCTGCTCTGGCACCCGATGATTGGGGAGAGTCTGCATAGGGGACCAGGGGGTGGTGTGCACCGGCGTAGCGCATGATTGGGCAAGGGCCCCGTCGGTGCGTTGGCAGAAGGCATTCGCTGACGGGTGATGGGGGGAGGGGACGCACAGAGACCTTTGTTGTCTTTGCCTCGCATGGAGGGAACTGGCGTGGTGCGTCGAGATTGGTCCGAGGGATGGGGGTGGAAGGATGGAGGGTCTGGGGCTTGTAGTGACTGTAGTGTACACTGGTAGCGAGTTGATGGAAACTGTTAATGGTCATGTACAGTACAGGACAGCATGAGTGAAACATGTCATGTTTGCACTTGCTTCTGGCACATGGCGGTGCGTCTAAGAAGAAGATATCATGGGAGGTGTAGTAATTATGCGAGAGAATGCACTTTGAGCCCTTTCAACTCCCAACGAAATTTCATGTGCAGCCATCCAATGCAAGGGAGGTAAAATGCCCGACAACCTACAGTGTCTGTCTGTCTGTCTACCCAAATCAATAAAACCCATAAGAGCCAATATCCGAACACGGGGACATGCATGCATCTCATCTTACCGTCTTTTTCTCTCTCTTTGCTATCATTCCTTCTCGTCTAAACTTGTTTTTTTTTCTTGCGTCTCCGTCACTCGTGGAAGTAAACGTCTGGTCCGTTTTTTTGACTTCCTGCTGATCAGGAAGCGAAGGGCGGCGGCCTCTGCAGTGACAACTCAGCGCCTAGAGTCACACCAAAGTCACATTATTGCTCTGTGCCTTTTCTTCTTCTTTCCTTTTTGTCGATACAAACGAGAGGTGTACTGTAGCACAAGACTTGTTGTTCGCTTCCTTTTTTGTAGTGTCAATCAATTTGTCTGCAAGTCATATTAGCCACCTCAGCAAATCTTCCAACGTGGTTTTTGTGGTTGTGTACCTACATTCGTTGTCATGAAAAGGAAACAAGCCTCAACCCAGGAACGGGCATGATTTTAGTATTAAGCAATTTAATTGATAGCACATGCGTACATGTCACATTTCCTTCCACCTTGTTCTACATACCTAATCTCGACCAGATGGATGGGTTCTGTCTCGGCGCATACTCTTGTCCAAACCAACAGACAAGGGAGGGAGTTCCCAGAAAGACCAACTCAGCCTCGAGAATTAAGCGACCGACTCTTTCTTCCCCCTCCATTCTAGCGCCTGCCAACGCACAACTCACCTAATTTTCCCATCTTGCCCCCCCGGGCTGGCTCTCTCTCAGGCCCCCCCAAGCAAGGTCGTAGACCCGGCCCGACCTGACCCAGGCGCTGGCTGACACGTGCGAATGGCACAGGGCTCAGGTACCGGGCCCGCAGCCAGCAGCAGGGGCCCGGCGGCCCAATCGCAGCTCAATCTCGCACCCGCATTGCCGCGTCTCCGTCTCCTAGAGGGGCTTAGCGCGCATCGCCCGCCCGCTCCGCCCGTGGTACGTACCGCTCCGTGGGAACCTGAATGCTCCACCTTGACTGTTCTCTCCCGCCAACGCCTACCTCTACCCCATCATATTGAATCCCATCCTTATCCCAGCCCAAGAGAAAGAGACCACCACCCCCCCTCGATTCGATTCGACTCGACTCTTCTCTTTTTGCCTCTATGCAGTCGGCGCAACCAGCAGGTGCCAGCTGTGAAGCGTGAGCCCCCTTTTGTTGCTGCTGTCCTGTTGTTTGTTGTCTTATGAGGCCTACAGTTGCCTCTCTCCCTCTTTGCTCACTCTTTCTACCGCACCTAAAGTTGGGCTTTGCTGCTACTTCTCCCCCCACCTTCTTGTCTCCTCTCTCCTCTCTCCTCTCCCCCTCCTCCTACCTCCCCTCTGCTCTGCTCTCTCTGCCATAGACTTCTTCTCCTCCTCCGCTCTCTGTCCCTCTCTGTGTCTTGTCTTGGGCGACTCCGACGTGCGACTCCAATCACCGTAATACGATCCATCCCAGTTCCTCCCACGCCAGAGCTGCAGTTTGGAACGCGCTATACTCGATCCTCGCGCGCCTTGTCACTCCTTACAGTACCTCGCCTTGCCCTTCTCCATCAGTTGCTGGCCGGCCTAGCACACCTTCTCTGATTGCTTGCACGACCACCGAGACTCGACTCACCGAGACCTCGTCCAATACCCTTCGGCCTCGACTTACTCGCCCGGCAGACCCGTGAGCAGCCCCTCGTTGAGAGCTGCCATAGGAGCTGTTCGGCTGCGACGTAGAGTTCCTTTATGGGCTCAGCATGGTTTCTATGCAACGATCTTTGTCTTCGCCCGTCCGCGTTCACTCCTCTCCCAGTACGTCTGCTCCGACGTCGCCACTGTGAACCCACCAAGGGTTCTCTCGTCCTCTGCCTCATATGAGCCTCCAAGGTAGTTCTTTGTGCTGATCTAGTTCGCCGCCGTACAGCCGTGTCGTCGTCGGTCGCGCAAGATTCGGCGTCGCCCGCTCCGCACATCGATATCCATGTGCAACCCCCCCGAAGTCGTCGACGCCGCTCCCCGAGCCCAAACCCAGCTCACAACGCGACGCAAACCCTACCACTACGACGCTCCGACGACAACGCCCATCGGGGCCATGCCCAGCAACACTCACCAGCCATGTCCTCCCGCAAGCCCATCGTGGCACAGCCCAACATGCCTGGCCAGCCGAGCCCACGACACGCTCCCGACGATTCGACCGTGAAACCCGCCGACTCCAAGAACGAAGACGGCCCCTCGCCGTTCCCCAAGCTTCTGCAGGACGTTTCTCAGTATACAAACCCGCACCTGGCCCCCGAAAACGAGAGCACGACCCTCGAGGAGCTGGCCCATCTCGTACGACTGTCCAAGTACCAGGAGCGCAAGCGCGCCAACACCCGTCTGCGACTCCAGAGGAATTTGGTTTCTACGGCCCTCAGCGCCCGCCTGACCCGTTGTGGAGAGATAGCCCATCGTAACTTGGTCGACAGCTTCCGCCGGGACGACAAGGAGAACTTTTCCGCCCTCTACAACGCCATCCACGATGTACGCAACAGTTGTGACGAGCTCCGCCGTTATGCCCTTCTCGATCCCGAGATGGAGGGCCTCGCCTCGGCTGGTATTGGTTCTTCCGAAAGTTTGGATACTCCGACTAACTCAGCTGCTCTTGGTCCTCTCAAAACCATCACTCCTTTCCTGCACGACATTTCCGCATCTGCCCGGGATACCTTTATGGACTTTCTCACGCAGCTTCGTACGAACCCGGACTACCTGGCCACTCGTATATGTTCCCTGTCAAGTTCCGAGTTGAACTCGTTCTTGACTTATCACAAAGGTTTGGAGCCTGTGGAATCCGTTCTCCCCTTTCATGGTCGATCTGCCGGAAGGTCTCACGCAAGTGCGTCCGGAAGAAGCAGCACCGCCGTGGATATTGAACGATTACTGTCCTTTCAGCGTCACGACCCCCTCTCGATCCTCATCCACACCTGCTTCGCCAACTCTGCCGGACCCGACAGTTCCGAGGACCAGCGGCGCACCGAGATCTGGGCCACTGCTTTGGCACGCCTGATCTCGGAACCCAAATCTACTGGCGAGCACTTCCTCATCTCGGTCCTCAACATCTGGACCGCCATGCGTGATTGGTCGGGCAAGTCTAACATGGAATGGTATCTGATGAAGATTCTCGAGGACGGAGCCTTCCTTTTGGATCGAGCCGAGGACCAGCACGGCACACGATTCAACCTCTCAGACTGGAACCACTCGGACGAGGTCGCTGCCAAGGAGTTTTACGAGAGGGCAGTGAACCAGCTGTTTGAGTTGGTCGATGACGAAGATGCCACTGGAATCCCCGAAGGACTTTTGGAACTTGGAAATGCTGTCATCCAGAAGCTTGACAACAAGTACGTCGAAAACACCTCCCGGTGGTTGGTTTGGAGATGCCTCTTTTTCGTTTTCCTTTTGGGCGTCATCATTCACCCCGAGTCCTATGGCATGCTGGCTGAGTATCACATCACGCCCTATGCGCGCGAGAAGATTCTCAAAAAGGTTGCCATGAAGGCTCATGAGTACGTCTCGAGCATGTGGAGCGGGAAGCCTTCGGCGACCTGCGTCCCTGTTGAAGTGCCCCCGAAGATCAAGGGTCATGTGGAGAGTATCCTCGCCCGATTCCAGGGATCACAGTCCAAGGTACCGGCCGCCAAGCTACTCCCGGCGAGGTCCATCACATCCCTAAGGGAAACCAAGGAGGTTCACCCCTATTTGGTCATCAGCCCGGCAGACTTGGTGACCTTGGTAAATGCCATCTTCCCAGAGAGGAGGCCCCAGTCAGCAGCCTCTGGCAGCTTCAGATCGGGTCCTGCCTCCATCTCTGGCATGTCTGCCATCTCACAGCCCATTTCCATGTCGAACGCACGGAATAACTTTGACACGGCTTCGATCATCAGCACCAGCGCCTCGTCCGTCTTTAGTGACACAACCACTCGAGATGGGTACATGGACGAGCAGACGTCAGTGACTCCTCAGCGATATTCCCCTCCAGCAATGGACTCGGAGATGCAGAGGCGCCTCAATAAGTACGAGGACGATGGTTACCGCCTGCGCCTGGCCCTGCACGAGATGACCCAGAACCTAGGCGCCGACACCGTCCGTGGAACTGTTCACCCCTGTGCGGAGCGATGGGTTGTTCTCTTCATCTCAGCTGATGGGAAGAGCCTGTCGACAAACATGACCTTTGATCCTGACGACGAGCTTGACGATGAGGAAAACTCGTCAAGCACCGACACGGACGAGGAAGATGCTTCTGACGGCCCAGAGCTTGACAAGGATTATCATCAACTTCGCGACTCGATCCTGAAGCTCGTTGAAGATTATGAGATTCCTCGCAGCCTCGAACCCGAGAACGGGCGAACCCAGCTCAGCAACCGTGCCTCTGGACTCAAGAGGTACAAGTCAAAGAGCAAGATTATCACTACGGAGAGGTCGATGGCCAGCCGAAACCCGTACAGAAAGCAAGTTGGAAAAGAGATGGGCCAGATAGATTCCAAGCGGGAATCCTCAACTGTATCTGAGCCAAACCACAAGGACCAGCAACCAGAAGCTGTGCTTGTCACCATGCTGAAGGCAGCGTCAGCACAGTCCAAGGCACTGGCTGATTTCGTCTCATCTCATCAGTACTGGAAGACACTCAACCAACTGAATGCACTGGAATCACCTTCCCTCCGAGAGAATGGATTCGCGGTACTCATCAACATCTTTTCCCGTGGACCAAGAGATTCGATTCGGCGGTCAGCATCTGCCATTGAAGAATACGATGCCTGGTTGGTCTGGCTCAAACAGAGCCAGGAGCGCCACGAGGGCATCATTGACCGGATGATGAAGAGAGTGCGTGCCATGCGTGACAAGATGTGGTATGTCACGGATGTGCGCAACTCGAAAGAATACGCCCACAGTCGCGATATATGCCAGGCATTGAAGACTATGGGGATGCCTAGGCGCTGGAGCTCTTTCCAGCGATCTCGTGCTCATATGGCTCGAGGACCAAGCTCGTCATATCTCTATCGCACCGAGTCGCAAATCATGGATCTCCTTGCTGCTTCTGAAGAGCAGGGAGGACCCAACAAGCTCAGCGATGATCCGGCTGAGGCGACGGCCGCTTGGCTTCAGAGCCGCGGTATTGAGAATTTCTGCATGGGCGAGGAGAGAATCCATCGATTCTGCTACGAGGTGGATAAGTGTATCTCGAGACTCGTGGGAGAGACGATCCGAGAAGCCCCAGTTCTCTGGTCGAGCGAGCTGTACAAGCGTGACAAGCTAGGCTATGACCGCGCAAGAGCTCGAGAGCGTGAGCTGTCATGGACTGGAGATGATTCTGCAAGCGTCATTAGCGAACACGATCGCAAGTTTACTCCTTCGACATCAAGCCGACCAAACTCGTTGGCAAGAGACTTGAGATCGTTGTCAATGCACAACCCCAGTCAACAGTCGCTTGATTCGGTGCGACAGAGCATGCCACGGGCGAGCTCAGCCTTGTCTGATATTCTCGACGGACAAGAATATTTTGACCGAGCATCGCCAGCTCATACTATCGACTCGGCCAGCACCTTCTGGTCACCTTTCCAGCCTGTCATGTCGCCAAGCTCTGGTGCGTCCAGATACTCACCCACCACGAGCTTGACGAATCTCTCTACAACCTTTTCTCACCCCCTGCAACATGGCACCGCGCCGTCCACCGCAAGCTACTCTACTGGACGCCCAGGAACGTCGGCGTCCTCCAACGAGACAGTGTTCCAGCAGCAGCGTGTTGACGATGAAAAGACCCGCTTCCTGGGCGAACTGAGACAATCTCTCGTCAGTCTCTTGCTCTCTGACCTCGGCAACCAAGTTTTCTCCCGAGGCTCCGAGACGGATGCGTGGTTTGACAACCTGGGCCAACAGTGCATCGATCGTAAGGATGCTCTGGACCGCCGGGCAGCGAGACGCCGATCTGAAATCAAGGAGAAGCGAAGCTCTGGAAGGCCCAGAGTTATTGAGAAGAAGAAGAGCTTTGGCAACCTGCGGGGAGCCGGAGAGTCGACTTCGGAGCGAGCGTCAGAGACCTCAGAGAGCCTTCCTATTGTTACCAACGATGGACAGCCCACCAACGACTCGACTCCGCGCCTGTCGGCAGCAAAGGAGGACAAGCCCGAGTTTCCTTTCAAGAAGGCTTATCAACGACTGCTCAACATGTTCTGCGTCCATCCCAACCCCTACGCAAAACTGAATGCCCTGCATGAGCTGGAGAACCTCATTGTTGCTGCGCTGCAGTCGAATGGACAAAAGAGGCCTCGATGGAATAGGTCTGATGCTGGTTCGAGTGTTGTGACCGAGCACGGCAATGCCCGTCCCACGCCTCTGGAGGGAACAATCGACAATGTCAAGGAGAGACGATCTCAAGCACTTCAGTCTCAACTTCAAACCCCCTTCTTTGGTCCACGACAGGCCAGCTCCGAGACACGATCCATCATGTCAGGAGGAAACATCAACACTGATATCATCACCAAGGAACTGCAGGCTCTCTTCCGAGAGTCATCGATTCGACCCAAGTCCCTTTTCCGTGACTTGCAATTCATTGCATCTTTCGTACCGCCGTCTGTTCTGGACAAGCAAGAGAGAGGCAAGGCCTTCTGGAACACGGCTTTGGCGGCCCTCAAGCTTAAGGGAGAGGTCTGCCGAACTATGGTGGAGATGGCGGACGAAGTTGTCGCCGCACACACTCATGTGCGAAAGCCAAGCGATAACACGATCCCAGATGTGCCCCAGTCTTCAACCGGCACTCCCCCGCCACCCTCTACAACCTACAAGCTGGACGATGCTGGCAAGATGTGGGCCATCACGGCCAAGGAAGGAGATCCTACAGCACAGCGTGAACTGGCGCTGTTCTACCTGTCCAACCCCGAGTACGTTGAGCGGACAACTCTCCCCCTCTCCAAGCCTCGCGAGGTGTTCAAGCAGACCGTCATGGACAAGTACGGCCGCAGTGGCCGCCTAAGTGGTAGTGGGCCCGGCGGTGGTGGTCACGGTCTTGGCAACGGAGGCGGCTCTCGTGGTTCGGGCTTCTCGAGCGGAGGCGGCGATGGCAAGGAGAATGACGTGAGGAGCGACCCGGGACTGATGTGTGTTGCCGTTCATTGGATGGAAGCGGCCGAGCACGGAGGCGACGAGTTGGCGTCTAGTTTCTTGCGACAGAACGAGTTCATGGGTCTTGGTTGAAATCTTTTTTTATTATACCCCCATAGCTGTTTTTGTTTTTTTGCTGTTATTTTTTGTTTATTGCTTTTTGGCGCTCCGGCGTCTATTTTGTTGGAGGAAACATGATGTCGATGGATATGAATATGATATATGGCCTTTGGTTTAGAGACGCAAGGTCATCTGCGTGGTTTGGTTCATGACTTGGGCGAACCTCATGGTGGCTCTTGGGTTATCAACTCTTTTTTTTTTGCATAGGAGCATATGCGTTGGATGTGATGGATGATCTTGTCCTTTTTGGCAAATTCTTGAGAGAATGTGGAGGATATACCAAGGTGTGCATCATGGATATATACATTGGTTTCGAGATGGATGTTTTTAGCGATGAATACGAACAATCATGGTCTTCAACTCAATTCCTTGTCACGATGTGTCTCTGATTCATCTTACGGGTGAAATGTTTATTGCAGGTCTGGATACGTAACGACTCTACATACAATGGCCACGTTGCCGTCATCAAGTAAATCGCCAGAACATCCCGTCATCCGTTGACCGACAACTTGTTCTTCGGTACATTACCGCTTTTTCCCTTGACCAAACTCGCCACCGAGTACGCCGACGCGAAAAGAAGAAAACTCCAAGATACAGATAGACCCGGGTCGCTAGGGAATCCCACATGGGATAACACTCACACATCAATACCCACAACCTGTTGTCATAACGCCCGAAACTCCATCGAAGCGTCCAAAATCCCTCGAACTTGGCGAGGATCAAAACTTGCCATCTAGACAGACTAGGTCTTCTAGATCTTGACGCGAAGGAGATAGCGCAGCTTGACTTGAGCGATGTCGTAGCAGATGTACTCGTTGTAGTACAGAGAGGCGTTCTTGACATTGGTCGGGCCTGGCTTGACCTTGGTATCGGGCTGTGATTCATTGTTAGAGGTAAGGCGTGTAGAAAAGACTCGAGGAAACTTACTATCTTGATGCCCTTGAGGCTCTCATGAACAAACCCAGCATCCACCCACTTGCTTGGACCAGTGTTGCCCTGTCCCCATGTACTGTGCATGCCCTTGGCCTTGGCATTGTCGCCGGCATCGTAATCGGCCTGTGTCAGCTTCTGAAGGGGATCACCCAGCTCAGCCTCACACAGGAGGAGAAGAGCGTGGCCGTTGGAGATGTACGAGCAGCAGTAGCCGGCTGACTTGGATGACATATCGGCCAGGTAAATGCCCTTGCCAAACATGTAACCAGACACAGGGGCTTCGGGAGGCGCAATTCGCAGACCCTGACTAAGAATACCACCAAAGTTGGTACATCGCGAGCCGTGCCAGAGGAGACGACGGTCAGACTTCATCGTGGCATACTCTGAGTTGTCAAAGCGTTGAGTCTCGCCCTGGCGCTCAATGCGGAAAATGTCCTGGACTTCGTAGCTCATGTGATGAGTGGCGCCACGAGATTCGTTGAGATAGTTTTCGAGGTGGACAAACTCGTTGCTCTTGCGGTCCAAGGGCGTCATCTCCTCGAGGCCAAGACCCTGGAATTGACGGTCAAGAGGATGGACAGTATCCACCGTCTTGCGATCAATCTTCATGATGTCGGCGGCATCCTTCATGTCAGACAAGCTCTCCAGAAGTTCTATTTCTTTCTTGAGCATCGCATTGTCTCGGATGATAGGCGGTCGGTTACGGCCAAAGGCGTGTGGGATCACAGTGTAGAAGGTGTTGGAGAGATGCTCAGTTGCGTCTGCCATGTTCATTCCCCACTTGCTGGCAGCGAGGGTAGGATCATCCAGGAGAGCCGCGAGATCCTTGAGCTGCTGGAAACCACGAGTAATGGTTGCCTTGCTCAGCTTGCCCAAAGGAAGTTTCTTAGCATCGTAGTTGAGCGCTGTCATGGTCGCCTGGAAGTATTGCTGGTTGAAGATGAGCTCCATGAGCTCCTTGACGGGCTTTTCCAGCGTGCACTCAGGAGCGGGTGTTTCATCTTCGTCACCCTCCTTCTTGACTGCCTTGGCATCCTCCTCATCTTCATCGTCGTCAGAGTCAGGGTCGTAGCTGCGCTCAATGAAGGCGTATTTGCCAGGCTTGGGGTTATCGCCCCTGTTGTCCCACGTGAGACCTGACTTGTCCTTGAACTTCTTCTCAAACTGCTTGATAGCATCGGCGAGAGCGCCATTTCCCAAGACGGCTTTCTGGCCACCTTCGCCGACACGACCCCATCGAGTCCAAGTCTTGAAGGTTGAACCCTTGGGATCCTTCAAGATCTGTCACAGTATTAGGCGAAGTTGGGAAGACCGAGATGGAAAAACTGACCTGAATGCGATAGAACTTATTGTTGTTGTTGGATGAGTTGGACTGGTTCAGGGAGGCGTCGTAGATCATGCCTGAGTCAGGGTCGACGTAGACCTCGTACGTGGGAAGAGTGCAGAACTCATCAAGAGGGATTTTGACGTCCTTCTTCTTGATGAATTGACCCTCGGCGACAACTTTGTCTTCCTTGGTCTTCTCATCCATGTTGACATCCTCATCCTCCTCATCCTCCTCCTCCTCCTCAGACTCTTCCTTGACGGCAGCCTTTGCTTTGGAGGCCTTGGTGGTCTTTGCCTTGGTAGCCTTGGTAGCCTTGGTAGCCTTGGCAGCAGTAGCCTTGGCAGCAGTAGCCTTGGTAGCTTTGGTCGTCTTGGAATCAGCAGTGGCACTTCTGGATCGCTTGGCTCGAGGCTGCTCCTCCTCCTCCTCCTCTTCTTCCTCTTCCTCATCATCAGTCTTGGAGGCTCTCTTTCGAGACTTGGTCCCATTGGTGGCGGCCTTGGGGGCAGTCTTGGTGCCGTTAGTCTTTGGGGCAGTGGACCAAGTGTAGTCGTCCGCATTTAGCTTGGTGCCTTTGTCGTCGGTATCGACGATCCAAGAGGGGTTGACGCAAGGAAGATCCTTGGCCTTGGCAGCTGCGATCTTGGTAGTTCCAGCATTGAAGTCGTACTCTGTGCAAACAACATGGGTTGTGGCCTTGGTGACGCTTCTGGTGACAGTTCCGCCATGCTTACGGATGACAGTCTCCAGAGAGGAGTGGTTGTGGTCAATGTCGTCAAACTTGCCGCTCAATGCAATTGCGCAGCCGTCCAAAGGCGGGTCAGCTGGAGGCTTTGCAGCGGCTCGTCGCCTGGGAGGCATTTTGGCGAAAGTTGATAGAGAAAGGGTTTGGGGAAAGGGGTGACGTGATGCGAAAGAGTGAGATGGTCAGGTCGAGCTGTTCTTGAGCTGAGCTCAGACGAGGGCAGGCCTTTATGACGGGCTGTGTTAGTCTTGCTGTGGGGGCGAAATTAGGGGCTGAGAGCTGCGGCGTCATACCAACTGTCAACAATAACAGACCGAATCGAGCAATCGCCGAGTAGGGGAGAAAATCCTTGGCTAATTGCGCGAGATGCGGCTGACGGGGGTGAAACGATTGGTGTTGAGGTGATGCGAAAAGTCAGATGTGAGAGGAGAAGATGCAGAGGAGAATTGAGAGGTGGATGGGAATGAGGGTTGGAGGTGCCTTCCCATTTTAAAGTCAATGGCGCTCAAGTGAAGCAGCTCAGCTGGTACCCCGGCTTAAGCTCAGAGGGAAGGTACGATCCAGGCTGAAACCCCCCACTTGGAAGAGGCGCATTTGGCTGAAGAAAATCAGAATACATCCATGGATGCTGAGACTTCTTTGAAGCGATATTAAGCTAAAAGTCAAGGATTAATTTATGCATCTGTTAATTAATCGCATCATGGTTGACTAGCAACACTCAATTGCTTTTCTGAGGATTTTCGATCACGCTTTTCTCCAGAAAATTGACATCTCTTCAGTCGAAGTGCTCAACTTATTCTGTCACTGACCCTCTCCCAATTAACCTCAGCTCGGCTCCTTCCTCCAGAGCATGACGCGCCTCTAGGCACCAGCACGCGCCACAAGGGTCAAGACCCCACACGAGAATGTCACGACATCACGTGGGTTCAATTAAACCCTTCAAGTGGGAATTGTTGCCTGTTTTTTGAGTCATGGCTCGAATGCGATAGATATCTCTGGGTCCTGAAGCCTGGAGAGTCAAGGATGAATGGCGATATCGTGTCTAACCTTGTGGAGTGAGATCACCAAAAGTTGGTAACAAAGGCACCCTGTTCGCAATTCATATCCAAGCTCAATTTCGGCCGTGGTTGGGGCTGTCCATGTTAGTTGCCTGCCCAGGTTGTACAGAGACCATTGAGCACTCACGGACAGTGTATAGGCACAAAAACATACACATGCCATACACATGCCATACACATAGACAAATAAGATCCAACATCATTTTCCTAGCTGTCGCAAGATAGCACCCGATCAATTCCCTCTGGACTACCCCCAACTGCAAACGTCGTCATAGCCCCTGCTCCACCAATCCAGTTCCCCTCTGGGGTTAGCGAGGGGCTATCTCACTGGGCTGAGGCCCCTTGGCTCAGCGGGACAAGACGCCTGGGTGCACCTACCTTCCGCGCACCTTCCGTCTCAACATCACGCCCTGTGCCACGATTCCTTTGTCCTCCATCTCCCCCATCTCTTTTTCACCAACAAACAACACTCCGCCTGGAGTATACAGCTTTGTTATCCTCGCGTTCTACAGAGAGGGTCATTGCCCAATTCGGTAAGACACTACTCATCTATCCTACGCTTACTGGATAGTGGCTAACCGATGAGGAGCGGGTGGATCGATTACCTCGCTTGCTGCCTGTTGAGCTGGGTACGGGCATTCACGAGCGCCTTGGGCCAATCAGTCTATCTACGTCCAGCTTGTTCAAGACTGTGATAGCCCCAGAACTACAATTAAAAGGCCGTCGCACCTCTTCTTCAACCTTCTACTCTATCTCCCCACCAGCGTTATCTTGGTCGCAATCTAGACGTTGGCAGCATCCAAGACACATCTCGCCATGGCTGACCCGGACACCGTCATGACGGACGGAAGCGCCTCGGCCACACTGGACCCTGCCACTGCTGGCTCTCCTATCCAGAAAATCCCCTTGGAGGTCCTTCTACGCATCACCTACTTTCTCACCACCCCAGATCTTGGCAAGGTTCGCCTGTTGTGCCGCTCCATGGAGCAGGCTGTCTACACGTCCTTTACCAATGAGTTCTTCACCCGCAAGCAATTCATGATCTCAGAACAAAGTCTCCAGGCCTTGATCGATATCTCCAAGAGCCGTCTCAGTCGCCATCTCCGCAAGGTGCACATCGGTTTGGACCGTTTCCCTCAAGTCCCCCACATCCGTGGCAACGACCCCCAAAGTCAGCGTCTGGCAGAGCATTATACTGGACAGTTTACACTCCTTAGCAATGGGTATCACCGCGAGATGCTTGCCGAGGCATTCCGCAACTTGAAGCACCTTGAGGATGTTGTCTTTCGCGACTTTAACTCGACTCGCCGAACCCGTGATGGTCCCTATAGGCAGTGGACCAGCTATGGCTCGACAACAGCATTCAACGAAACCGGAACTCGACCTAACCAGACCACATGGGGCCCTGAGATCACTGTTGCGTATGGCAGCACTGTCTTTAGTTCCGTTCTCTTTGCCCTTGGCCAGGCCGGAGCTCGACCAAAGGGCATCGAGTACATGTCTCGTTCCAGAAACCACCTACGCGACCTTGCATTCAACATGCCTTCATACATGGAAGCATCCGTGTTCCCGGTTCTGAACAAGTTGGAGAAGCTTCATCTGGATGTTTACTTGACCGGCGATGACGGCTTCTCGGCCTACCCTTCAGCCTCCTTTTCGGATGCAAACCTGCGCCGGTTCTTGCTCCAGGTCAAGAATGTCAAGCACCTGCGCATCAACGAAACTCAAGGTAGCGACACTGGACCAGGAGCTCTTCTCGGATGGCTCGGCCAGACTTCAAACCCTTCAGCATCTGGGACTTCGGTGAACCCTACAACATCCGCACCAAGCGTGCCATCCGGCGTCCCACCAACACCGCCACCTTCTTTCCCCTTGCTCGAAGAGCTCAACTTGGGCATGATGAGTGTGTCGCCAACTCGAGTGCTGGAAGCCCTTGCAAAGTTTGCTCCGACCCTTCAACGGTTGGAGATGCATAAAGTGATACTTACTCGGCGCCTCCCGAAAGACTCGACAGGTCCTCCTCCGAAGACCAGCTTCTGGACCAAGTTCCTCGAAAAACTGAGGGACGTCCCGAACCTTGACCTACATCACATCAAAATCAGCTGCCCCCAACAGCAATGGCTTTCACGACCCGCCAAGTCTCCCGTCAACTTCCAGACCGACAACAAGAACGCCATGGAGTACACCGGCCCTGACTGGAAGCACTTTGTCGGCGAGATGATTCCCAAGGTGGTTGTGCACTACACTCCGGACGAGGGGGATCCGGACAGCGAGAGTGACGATGGTATTTGGGACCAATACGCGCTTGATTTGTAGCATAGGGCCGTTGCCCATTACTGACATGATTTGTCTGTAGGCTCCCATGACGAAGACGATGAGGAAGATGATGAAGACGAGGACGAGGAAGAGGCTTGAGAGGAGAGCTTACCCCCTCGTCTCACGGGCGTTTTTTGGCTTGGCGGTATTTCTGTAGATGATGACTGAAGGGAAGGGATTCCCCGATCTACTGTTCGCGAAGGTCTGCATGGAGACCAATTGTTGTTACGGAAGAAACAAGGCATTGTAATGATATGAAGGGACGGATGGGATCTTTGGACGATATGAAGCATACATGTTTGGTGTGGTAGATGTCACAGCCGATGTCAGTGGGTTATTGTTAGCTAAAGGAGACTGTCTGATCAGTGGAATAAACCAACGACTGCCCCATCCATACTCGGTTCTCCCGGTGCTAACTGCATCACGTAACTGTTGTTCTTGCAGGTTTAAGGATTCTCTCGCATGAGCTAAGGACGCCTTGTTCCCATCCCGTACTGAGGCCCACGGTGGTGGATGCATATGAAGTGAGGCATGACGATGATAGGTGGATGTATAGCCCCTGATACTGTTGCTTCGATGATTTGTTAAGTAGGTAGGCAGTTATATGCCCCTATTCTTCTGCAAGGTACCCTCCCCCCCTGAATACGATGATGACTTGTTTGATACCGCATGTTCAAGGCGGACTGCAGTCACGGCACTGATATAGGGAAGGGCATCTGGTAGGTTGATTTTGATCTTGATTTGATTTCATTTTCCACTACCCTCCTCTTTCAGATCATCTCAAACACCAGCGGTGAACGCACACTACATAGAAATACTATATATCATCCTCATTTCGCGTTATTTGGGTATCGCTTCCAAGATATCGTTTCCCAAAAAGCCTCGTAGTTTGCCATTTCCTGCTCCCGCAAGGGCCCAGACAGGAAAGGCTGGCGTGATTCCTCCTCTTCAAGACTAGTCACATCCGGGTTATGACTGTTCCCAATCGCTTCTCCTGTACTCGTTTGCCTACTCCGACCCTTTCGATCTTGGCGTGGATCAGAGTTGCATGTTGAGTTTGTGTTTTTGTGTCACTTGGTGACTTTCCGCATCGGTTCGTCGGTCAATGGTGAATCACCAACGATGCCTGGATTGCCTCCCGTCCGGTTAGAGCATGATGATTTCATCATCTCGACGCGTGATGGGATCGTTGTTGAATACGCATTCTCGAGGCAGGGCAGGCCCTCGTTCCAGGTTGAGTGTTTGGCCTGGGCGGGCAGGTTTGATTTGTCCCCGACACATCCTGCTTCAGAACGCCGACTTCCGGATCCGAATCAAGATTCATCTACTCTTGCTCCATCATCCGCATTGTGCGATCGGATTATCGGTTCGGGTCATCGGGTGGTCGGTCGGGACGCGTCTCGGGGTTGCGGCGAGCTGGAGGGCTTGTCGCTTGTTACAAAGTAACCATGGCTCTGAAGAATCAGGGGTCTCGCTTCAGCAAGTGATCTGGACCCCTTCTCAACTAGCCGGATCCTTTTCAATCATGCACCGACACCTCCATTCAGAGACTCAATGCCGAGCCAGTCATTACTGGGCATCCACAGGTTCTGGTCCATCCCCAGACCATACTCAAGACCGTTATCAACTCCTAGGCCATCCGTACCCCCGTCGTATGCGTTGTTGAGCTCCGAAATGCCAAACTCTTGCCGAGGAACGATTTCAGGGGCGGTGACGTTGGTCTTGGCGGGAACTTGAACCTCGACGGTCGGTTGGGGTAGGTCTGGCGAGACCTGGCTCTCGGGTACCCATGGGTCGGCAACGAGGGATGGTGGGAACGTCGAATCGGTCATGGCGGACATGGAAATCGGCGTAATCGGGGCAAAGTGAGATGCATCGCCCATGTTGTGGTCATCAGGAATCATGTGTTGACGCAGGGCCTGCCGAGGATACACACTGTCCATTGGCAGTCGACCATGAGGATCTGGAGTTGCTGAGGGTACACGGATGGCGATTCCATGGGATATCAGCTTTTCCAAATCCACCTTGATTCCTTCCGCTGTCTTTCCCACACAACACTCTCTGATAGTCTGAAGACAAACCTTGGCCCGTTCCATCACAGCGTCCAAGGTGATGTCAAACTTTGGGCCGTTGGTATGATAAGCGTAGGTCAAGACGCGGGCACACTGATAAGCGCAGATAGCCATATCAAGGTCCGTCACGGGTTTTGCGTTGAGCTTTTGCATGGATGAAAAGATGTTAGCCATGGCAAGGGCATGTTCAACGCACTGTCGTTGGCAATGATCGATAAAGGCGTCATCAAGGCTGGCAAGCACAGCTCGGGGTAGGGCTTCTCGAAGACCACCAAGAGCCAGGCGGTATAGATCGCAGTGGCATTGACGCCACCAGACGTGAATCATGATAAAGACACAGATTCGAGGAGAGTAGGCGCGAAGTCTCAGCGAGCTTTCGGAGAACTGGAAAGATGTCGGCAGGTGTGCAGCGAAATCACCCAGATCCTTTTGAAGACCCCAAATCCCAGCCTGGAGATCATCCGGCTTGATGTTGCGAGTCAACATAACTCGCCTAGAGAATTCCATGATTCGACGCCGCATGTGCTGGATCCGAATGTGAAGTGCCAAACTTCCAATGTCCTCGGCCTGGGGGTTACGGGGTTTGTCGGGGTCGTGGACAAGTCTCTCGGTGGGCTGGGGTAGGTCAAATTCAAAGTTGCGCTCGTTGCAGGGCAATCCTACGTGGATTTTGTCAGCGCTCCAGAGTGAGTAGTCCCGGTATCCTCCCGAGATGCCCGAATCGACGCAGTAGAGTGCCCACATGAGTCTTCGACGGGACTCCTGAGCGAGGAAACAGAGGGTTGGCGACTCGTGGTTTAGACGGAGGGCGGCAGCGTATCGAGATGCTATACTGAGAAGCATGAAAGCACTCGGAGATTTCTTGGAGAGGATACGGTGCTTGATAATAAGCACGAGTGCCTGGACTTTGATAGTGGAAGGTCGCGTGTAGTCGGCAAAGATAAGAGCTTCGGCATCATCCATGCATTTCTCGCCATACTCCCGCATGCCAGGTCCCATGTCTGTAAGGTACGACGTGATCCCGACCAAGGCTAGAAGAAGAGCCTTTTCCACCTTGCCCGAGTGGTATCGTTCCATCAGGGATGCTCGATGGAGGAAAGAGTACATGGGAATATGATGGACGTGACGGAAGAACTGGTCAAAAGTCCGACCTATCAAGGCATCAAAGGATTCATCAGGGAAGGGACTACAATCGATTGTTAGCCTGCAGCAAGAGCAATCATCTACGAATCAAACTTACACATCGTGGGAATAGCCTTGGGGGGTTGCGGTGCTGGCAGGGTCGGTCAATCCTGGGTCACTATCATTGTGGCCATCGTCTCGATCGCCTTCCAGACTCTGTGGGCTTCGATCCTCACTCCTCATGGCGATGCGCGCACGCTTGCTTGGGCGGTAGACGCACTCGATGCCTTGGGAGCGACAGCGGTCGCATGATGGCATATGACCGGAACATCGGGCCTTGCGGCTGTGACAACTGAGGCAGGCCTGTCGGACACGTCGGCGCGGCAAGCTGCCGGACAAGACGCCTGCGTCGCCGTCATCATAGGAGCAGGGGAAGCCGAGGCGTTCGCAGTTGGAGCAGATGTCGCGCGCGCCATTGCAGCGGACCTTGCGGGCGCGGCATGTGGTGCATGTCAGAGACGACTTCTTGGGCTTGCGGTCGGGAGAATTGGCGTGAGAGGCGGGCTGGGAGGCGGCTATCGGTGGTTGAGAGACGGCCGACGCACCCGGAATAGCGGCCGAGACGGGAACTGGAGAGTCGAGGCTGGGGATGAGGTTATTCGGGTGGTCGCCTGCAGAGGAGGCGAGATCCATGGCGGCAGCAGTCGCAGCGGTGGTTTACGGCTCATGGAGGGACCCAAGGGCTAGGAGCCAGGAGCTGGGATGGGCAGACGGGACAAGATCAATCCACCGAAACCGACGTCAACCTCGACGAGGGCCATGGAGGTGGGAAAAGCGCTGCTTTCCAAATAGGAATTGTTTTTTACTGGTGTTTTTTTTTAGAGGTGACGATGATGAGTGAGTGGGAGTCAAAGAGCGGGCGGTGGTGGAGGCAGGTGCTGGTGCTGGGTGCTGGGTAATGGTGGGAAAACCGGGACCGGAATGGGCAGGAGCAGTGGCAGTGGACTCTTGTCAACTGCGGGAACCGTCAGTGGGTGTCGATACAGTCAGTGCCAGTGGATGGGGACCTGATGGATGGAGGGACAGCAGGGTCCGGGACGGGAGTTGGAGCCCCTACCTAATTAGTGGGTAGGGGCGATTAATTGGACTGAAGGGACTTGTCTTGTTTGGAAGGCGCAGGCGCAGCACACATCAGGCAAAACTGGCCACAGCAAACAAGTGGTCGGACCGCACAGAATCCTCGTCTTGGAGCTCATCAAGACCGCCTCTGACCGAATGTCTTAGATGAGGTGCTGGCGCGGCTGCTAGCTTTTAGTTCTGGGCTCCAGGGCTGGTCCCTCTGGCTTTTGGGGAGACGCCTCCATAGATCCACTATCGCCAGCCCTGAGCACACCCCTCTAGTTGCTCACATGAGATGCCTTCAAGTTTCCATGGTGGGGCACACATAAACAAGATGCTGACCGCGACTCGTATCTGGCCTGCTATGATGCTAAAGTATATGAGTCTAACTCCTGTCCATCATTCAACATCAGACAGAAATTGTTCCTCCCTCGTGATAATAATGCCTCTCTCTCGACCCATACGTAAACACGCTCAATCGACTGGCCTGGAAAATGCATGGAACGACGTTTAGTGTGGGCCGCGCTCCAGCCCAAAATCTTGGCAAAAGATCCGGTGCCACGCCTCATAGGCTGAGCTATGACACAGAGGTTTTTGCCGCCAAGCTTGCAAGGGGAAAATCTTCATCGGTCACTTGGGTTCCTTCGGCTTGACCGCAGTCCCCAGGCGGGCCTTCTGGGCTCTTTATCTGGTCACCGAAGATAGGGGAACGTCGGGGAATAGAGAAAGAGGTGTCCGAAAAGAATCGAGTCAGTTGAGTCGTCAGAAATAGATCGAATGACCGGACAACATGAGATTATACCTGTTCGCCTCTGTCAGTGGAGGTTGAGCTGTGCCTGATGCCACGTTCAACTGCAACAACGGGAGAGATGCGGTGCAACAACAATCATGCCCTCTGCCAAACCGATCCATCTCCCCTCGTGCTCACCTGCTCCAGAGACAAAGAGGAAAATCTCCCCGGCAGTTTGTTCCCCGCAAATCCATGCCGCGCCTGGGGTGCTCATCTCTCCATGCCCGAAAAGCGTTACCATGTTCCCACAACGAGGAACTCTATCGTCACAGTGTTTCTGCCATCATCCAGAGCGAAAACCTGGGGATGCCAATGAGAGCAAGCTCGCACCGAGAAGCGACGCCCGTCGAGTGCTTCAGGCTCCGCTTCAAGGCCCCTTATCCCGGCGCATGGGCTCGGGGTTGGCTTGTCTCCGCCATGGACCAGGTCATAACCGGGATTAAAATCAGATAATTTCCAGGTTTAGCGGGCGAGGGCCGATGCCTGAACTGGAAGATGATGGGAGACGCCGGCGTGTGGCTTGAGGTGAGCGTCCTCAGGTCAGGTACGTACCGAGTGTGATTGCTCCTTCCTTGGACTCGCGGCGGTCCTGCTCCTCCCAAAGTTGAGTCGGCTCCTTGGGGTGCCGACGACCCGAAGTGAGCTTTGCAAAACTTGGTGGGAAGTCGCGACCAACCGAAGCAAAGGGCGGACAATTAGCCCCGCCTGTGTCCACCCTTTGACCCTCCTTCCTGCCAATTAGCGTAATTTCTCGCCCACACCTTGCGTCATTAACCGACTGCCGCTCCGACCACCGCCATATCATCGTTTGATGCCCCCGTAAAACTCAGACTGACCCTTTCGGTGAGATTATGTAGTTGAGCCGAATGTCGCAGTGTCGACGAATTTCAACACCCAGGACGCGATATTGAAGCGAAAATTTCGGGATGAAATCGTTGAATATCAGCGATACATTTGATATCAGGTCCAGCATCTTTTAAACACTTTTCGGCTCTCGGCCCAACGGAGCCGACTTCCGGCCCGCTCGCTCTCCCTCGTTCGTATCCCCAGCCAGCTGGCGCATAATCATGATGATACCCGGTGTGCTGTGTGGTCATCTATTACCTCATAACCCATCAATCCCCTGGCTCTAAGGCTTTGTTCAATTGCGAGAGCGAGATGAATACGAAAAACACGCTTTGCGATCGTTGTTTCGAGATAGCCTTGTCTGGTTGTGAGTTTGAATTCTCTGTGACGAATGATGAACTTGCTGGTCTTCATGACACTACCCAAGCTTGCTGACCATCACAGAATCGCCATGAACTTGTTCTCCAACACGTCAATTCGAATTGCGCAAAATGACTTCCTTTCAACCTCGGTTACCTCCTCGTCTAGTTCAGCTCTATCAACGCCTCGCCACTCCACTTTGCATGCCTGCCCATGCCTTTAAGCACCGATCATGACACCACCTAGCCATGCCTTAACGTTGTCAGACACAGCTTCGCCAAAAGAACTCAGCTTCGGCTACAACCGCTCTCACATATTGCGCCCAGCCGCTCCTCATCCCGAGCCCCCGAACCACTCCAAATCCAGATCATGAGAAGGTGGAAATCCGAGCCCAATCCTAACTTGTCAGTTGTCAACGAGAACTCCAGTTTTCCCCGCAGCCGGCGCCCTAGCTCGCGAGCTATCCGGACCAAGCTTCTTCCTAGTTCAGGCATCTGTTTGTTGGCTGGACAAGAAGTTGCCATCATCCACAGTCCTGCTCTAGCGCCGATTCATCCTTGATAGCTAGACACCTCCCAGATAAGCGTAGGAGGAGCCCAGAACAGAGGGACACGGATTGCCCGTGAGGTCTAGCCATGTGACCCTGGAATTACCGCACTCGGGGACCAAGACGCTGTTCCCCGGGCAGACGGCGACTATTGTGTGCAGAGCTGAGAAAGCCAGTCAACCTCCCCAGCCCCCGAGGGCCGAGTCAATATCCTGAGTTCTTCTGTCTCAGCGGGAATTTGACCTTTCACAAAGCTGTGGTTCGTGGCCTCGCTCATTGGCAGTATTTATTCATGCCCGTCAATCATACCCACTTTCAGATGAATCATATTAAAGGGCATCCTTCCCGGTCAGTGAACACAGGAACAAATATAGATGAGTTAGAATCAGTTTCATATGTCAATCAATCGCTTCTCACGCCGGAGCAGTTGGTATCAGAATTATGCAGTGGAGCATAGGATCAGGGACATTCCTCAACTCAAGCAGTCAATATGACAAGTCGCTTCATAGATACGTAGAATGAGGAAGACAGAATCATTCCTCTGCATCATCTAGACGAGTTTTAAAAGAACTTGGAAGAAAATCTCGTCTTCCTCTTAATATGGATCATATACCCTTAGGAAGCCAGGGTATGAGATTCAGACCACATTCGACAATCATACCACAGTATTGTAGTCACATACCAACAGTATTGTCTCATTAAAAGCGAAAATATAGGTGAGATGGAATGAGAGGCTACTCGTAAAGAAGCTCTGCCCTTGGGTAATCCATTCAAGGTAGCACTATAAGGGTTCTGTCTCGCTACTTGAGCTTATATGCCTGTTGGTGAGAATCAAACGCCGGAGATCATTCCTGTAGAATGTCACATCTTTAGACGTTCTTCATGGAAGAAACCACGCTCATGTGCATCAATGATGAACCTCTAGAATTTAGATCACGGTCATGACCCATGATACCAAATCCCGTGTCCGTATGATTCCGATCTGATGAGTTGGGAACACGAATCCGCGTTCAGTTATCTACTCGTATGGAAATAATACTGTTCGCTCAGTTCGAACGTTTCGATAGCTGTGATCTCTGCTGCACAAGGTGTGGTGGCTAGTTATGAGCCAGATGAATATGAGTGTTGTTGATGGAACGGAGAGAGGACTTCAAGTGATGAGAAAGCTCCTGTTCGTGGTATTCTCTAATGCTATCTCGAGAAAATTAACAAGATTTGGGCATAAGCGTTCTTCCTAAACTTGGTCGTGAAATCGATTAGGGATGATCTGTGGCTGGGAAGGGGATTCTTGAAAGATTGAAGAGATCGTGTGGTGGATGTTAGTAGGAAGGGATCTTAGTATGAGAGCTATAGAGTCCAATCAGGCGAGTGCTGCATTATCAGAATATTCCTTCTCGAACGGCGAGGCAGGATTGTGGACATAGATGATGGTATTCAGATCCTCGTCGATACATGAACTAGCCCCAGGGGGAACAACTCAAGATATTCTTTAAAATTGGCCGAAATAGCCTCCCTGTCGCTTGTTATACCATCAATGATAGTGAGATCACCTCGTAGGTGAATAGGGGCCAAGGCCTCAAGGACACTTCCAATACTAAGGGATGCTTATCTCGGACTCTCATGTTGTGTTGAAGAGCATCAATATTAGATGATGACAACATCTATGCTGAGTACTAAAGAACTTGAATTATGCACCGGGTGAAAAGTCAGGAATGACTGTTGCGCGCAAGCTCGAACTCGATCCAGACATTCGCTCTCTAAATGACTTCGATATGAAGAGGGACGTCAGTATCTTGGGTAAAAGTCGCGATTATTCTATTGTAAGCGTTAAAGAAGGTTGTAGCAGATTCGGGGTGCTTGTATCGCGTCGAGAGGCCAGATGTTTCTTCTCATCCGATCACGGATGGATCGGATAATCAAGCGTATAAGAACCACTTTCTCCTTCTCTGGCGAGCGTAAGGTATACGACCCATGAAACGCCGTCATTGACGATCTACGTGTTCTCACGCGTCAAACAATGCCTACGACCTTGTAAGCTTTCCAATATTCCTGGCCTGTAGTCCGTGGCTTTTGTTTCACCCAACTCTATCGGGGCAATGGCATCAAGGGTTCCCGAGATGAGACTACAGAGACCCTGAGAGCTCGTGGCTGATGATGATTGACTCAGACATTGGCAAGCCACGTTCCCGAGTAGTCTTAACAACACGTGTCATGTTTCTGCAGGGTGATAAACAACGCCAAGCGTAACAATACCCAAAATGCTAGACCCATCCTGATGCTAAAAAGCAGAGGCTGTGGTTTTATGTAGCATTAGGTTTGCTATGATGCAAACGTTGTGTTGAAAACCGTGTCTTCTATTTCCGTGACCAGCTCTTTTTGAGATGATAGCTTACTGGATCAATAATGAGGTGCGGTCGTTGCCACGTTAGGCTCAAAAAGGATCCTGTTAGTTAAGGCGAACGAAGAATTGAACACGGTTCCGGAAGAGAATGTGTGGAGGTTTGGCTTCTTTTATAATTGTAGCGAGATGGCATCATTCAATTACGCTATGACGGGACTGGCACACTAAAATGATACCATTAATGGGTTGAAAGATGCCACCAAAGGTGCCGGTCTATGCATAGAATGCCGAGCATGCGACTATTGATTAGAGAATTCTCTGATAGGAATAGAGCCAGGGGCATCACTTGAATGAATGGTGGGAGAGATTGTCAAGGACTTTGCCGAAGCAGGTGTTAGGAATGGCGACATTGACAAAAAGAAAACATCATGATCCACTATGCTTAGCACAATCTCGTGTATTTATACTGCGAGAACCACCTATGTACGAACTATTTCATCCTCTTTAAAGCGTCACGGTGACATTAACCCCCTTCAGATCCTCAACCCTGGAGCTTGAACCAGCCCAAAAGTTGTAGAGACCCTCACGAACCACGAGCTTGGCATTGACATAGTATCCCAGCTCCTTGTTTGGAATTGAAAACTCGACGTCCTTGCTCTCGCCAGCTTCAAGGTCAACCTTGTCGAACCTTATAAGTCGTCTCACGGGGAACTCGAGGCCCACGGAGGTGTTGGGCCTGTGATACACCTGGACGACCTCCTTTCCGGCTACCTTGCCCGTGTTCTTGACAGTCACTCGGATGTGGACTTCTCCCTTCTTGTACTCGGCCGTAGGAGTCGAAATATCAAAGGTAGTATAGCTAAGGCCAAAGCCAAAGGGCATAGGAGAGGCCTTTTGCAACACAGGCCACTGATAAGCCGAGTGGAAACCCAATCGATCCTGACTACCACCGGCATCATCCGAGGGGAGGTAGTCGTAAAAGGCTGGCACAGCACCATCGAGCTGGGGCATGCTGATGGTGAGCTTTCCGCTGGGATTGACCTTGCCGGTGATGACCTCGACAAGGGCAGAGTTTGAGAACTCGCCTCCAAGAAGAGAGTGAATAATCGCGTTGGAGCGGAGGGTCGAGTTGTTCAGGACAAAGGGCTGGCCGCCGGTGAGGATCAAGATGGTGGGTACCTCGGCATCAAGAACGGCGTCGAGGAGTTGCTGCTGAAGACCAGGAAGTCCAAGGTCTGCGTGAGCAAAGAACTCGCCGTCGGTTCGCTTCTTGAAAAGGGGATCCTCCATTGGTGCTGAGAGAGACCCGAGCATGAGAACAGCAAAGCCGGCTTCCTTGGCAGCAGAAACAGCATCGGCGATACCACTATCATCAGTGGTGTCGAGGAGGTCCACAGCGGGAACAAACTTGACATTCTTCTCGCCGAGTGCCGACTTCAAGCTAGCATGGAGAGATTCACCCCATTTGGGGTTCGATGCGTTGATGGCGGCATAAGAACCGAAGTTGAGGAGTTCTCCAAAGGGACCGAGCAGAGCCACCTTCTTGGGAGTCTGCGGGAGGATGCCGTCGTTCTTGAGAAGAACGATACCCTCTCTGCATGCCTCACGAGCGAGTTCTAAGTGAGCCGACTGGCGAAGAGTCTTGTTTGCGGTTTCAACATCTGGGAGGTCGTTATCAAAGAGACCGGTTGCGAACTTGATGGTGAGAAGGTTGAGGGCAGCCTCGTCGATGAGCTTGGCGACCTGCTTGTCCTTGGTACTGTTGATGAGATTAGGAAACACGGCCGGGTTACCAGGACTCAATTCCATCTGCAGACCAGCCTTCAACGCCTGAAGTCCAGCATCCGCATATGAGGTGGCAACCCGAGACTGCGTGTACATGTTGGAGATGGAACCAGCGTCAGACATGACAACTCCATGGAAACCAAGCTTGCCGCGGAGAATGTCCTGAATCATGTACTCGTTCATAGACATGGGGATGAGATCAACGGAAGCGTACGAGACCATCAGCGCAGCAGGGTCTGCTTCCAAGGCGCGGATATAAGGACGCAGTTGGTCGTTGAAGAGGTGGTTGATGCCGCCATATTGACTGGCAGTGTTGACACCGCCGCGAGACTCGCCGTAGACAAAATGCTTGATGGTGCAGGCCACCTTGATGTTTCCGTCCTTGTCCTTGTCTTGCATGATCTCGACATAGGCGTGACCAAACTCGCCAGTCAAGTACGAGTCTTCTCCATAGCTGTAGATGTGGCGTTAGCTACGACTTCAAGTACAGTGGATTAGTACTTACAGCTCGCCGATACGACCATATCGGGGCTCCCAGGCAATATCCAGAGGAGGAGACAAGACCCAGTTGACCCCGATGGACAGCTGCTCTTCACGGATAGCAGCTGTGATGTTCTTGAATAAGGGAAAGTTGAAAGTCGAGGACATGGCCAGGTTGCTGGGGAAGACGGTGCCGCCAGAGATGAATAAACCATTCACTGAATCCGTAACAGTGATGAATGGAATATGCAGACGACTGTTCTTGATCTCCCTTTCACGAACTTCGTTGACAAGAGGAAGGGCATCCAAGATCCAGTTGAACATGGGACCAAAGCCTACACAACAGTGTCAACAATCCATCATAACATCGTCCAAACAGAGAACTTACCAATAGTTCCATGTTGAAGAGGATACCTCCTCTCAAAATTCTCCTCATCAACCTCCGGGCCAAGCTTCAACAACCGTCGAATGCTCCCCATCTGCGCAATCTTTTCCTCCCAAGTCATCTTCTTGAGAAGGGCCTTTGCCCGATCTCTAGGAGAGCTCTTGGACTCGGCAAGGCCTAGGCCCGCCAGCGCCGTGAGGACGTACTGAAACTTCATGATTGAGATGGGTGTTCAGCTTGATCAACACTGGGTCGTGGCTTCAAGCCATGGTGGGGTTTCAAATCTCTCTTATAAAAGTTTTCAGAAATTAAGATACTATAGGTAGTTCGGCTATATTGAACCATCGCCCTGGACTATGATGGCATGACAAGGTTTCTTTTCGCAGCTGGTCATAGTGTCGGTTGTCGCTGAGCGGTGACATACGCATGCCGAGTTGTCTGCCGGGCAAGTCTTGGCACCGAGACTACGAGGGGATTCGCATGTCGGGGCTTCGGTCGGTGGGTTGTGCGATTGGCTGTGCTGGGGGAGGCTAGTCGGGCTGTCAGATCCTTGAACTCTGGGGGATGCGGAGAAGCTTGTATTAAGCGAGTTGGGATCATCTTTTTGTTTGTGAGGAGTATTCTTGGCGAATGCTGGGGAACTTGGGGATGTTGGCATGGGAGGTTGGAGAGATGAATGCCTCGTGAGATGTCATGATACCGTATATGTGCACGAGCTAAGATATGGCTGATAATCAAGTCTATTCATGAATCAAACTGCTCATCTACATCATCTACTCTTCGTTTACACGTCTATGATCTAGGATGCACCGGCTCATCTCCAATTTCCACCATCTTCTTCTCCAGCAAGGCCGTCATTTGCTTAACCACGTCCTTGTACTCATCCTCATGATACACGTTGAACAGCTCCAGAGGGTCCTTTTCGCAGTCGAACAGCTCCCATTCCTTGTACTCCTCATCTCCCGGTCGAGCACCCTTGATGCCAAGAGCCTCGTTGTACCAGTAAATCAGCTTGTATCGCTGATCGCGGATGCCGTAGTGTGCGTATGCGTTGTGGATGATGTCGTTGTGCATCCAGTATCGGTGGTACGCAGCTTGGGGCCAGTCCGAAGGTGTCTTGCCTTGTAGCAGAGCTCTGAAAGACTTTCCCTGCATGTAGGATGGAACAGGCAGGTTGGCAAAGTCAAGCCATGTAGTAGCAAAGTCTACGTTGCAGATGATGTCGTTGCAGACGGATCCAGCGGTGATTTCTTGGGGATAGCGGATCAGGAAAGGCATCTGGAACGACTCTTCATACATGAAGCGCTTGTCAAACCAGCCATGCTCACCGAGGAAGAAACCTTGGTCGGAAGTGTAAATGACGATGGTGTTCTTTGCAAGCTCCGGTTCATCCTTGTCCATGTAGTCTAGCAGCTGACCGACACTATCATCGATAGACTGAATAGTGCGAAGGTATCGTTGCATGTAACGCTGGAACTTGAACTCTGCAAGCTCTCCAGCACTCTGGAAGCGAAAGACTGTACCATCTTCCTTGTCGATGAGCTTGAGAGCCTTGAGGTCCTCTTCGCTGGTTGGTGCGGGAATCTTTCTCTCGCTCGCTCCCTTTTCTTGTTGGACACGTTCTCCCACGCGTCTTCCGCCGTCGGGCTGCACGAGTCCAAGATCTTGGTATGTGAGATCTTCAGCTACTCGCATCTTGGCAATCTTTGCCGCACGAGCACGGTTCTTGTAATCATCGGTAAAAGTGTCGGGAAGTCGGACGGGGTCCTTGTACAGGTCCTTGTGCTTATCATCACACTCCCACGATCGATGAGGTGCCTTGTGATGGCACATGAGAAAGAATGGCTTGTTCTTGTCCCTTGACTTGATAAAGTTGAGAGACTTGTCGGTGATGATGTCGGTCACGTAGCCGGGGTTGACGTGAACGCCGTCGGACTCGATGAACTCGGGATCCCAGTACTCGCCCTGGCCTGGGAGGACGGACCAGTAGTCGAAGCCGGTGGGTTGGTTATCGACTTCCTCTCCCATGTGCCACTTTCCAACCATTCCGGTTTGGTAACCGCCCGTTCGAAGGTGTTTGGCGACATTGGGAAGATGTTTGTTGATCTGCTAAAGCGTTAGAATGTCAATGGCTTCATTCAGTAAAGGAAACTTACGTGATCATCCAGCGTCATAACGCCGTTGACGTGGTTATAAGTACCACAAAGGATAGCGGCTCGGCTAGGAGTACAGATACTGTTGGTCACATAACAGTGATTAAACAGCATACCCTCCTTAGCAAGACGGTCGATGTTTGGCGTATTGTTGATTCCAGCACCATAGCAGCTGATGGACTTGGACGCATGGTCATCAGCCATGATGAAGATGACGTTTGGACGGCCATTGCTGCCGCTGCTTGCTGAGTCTGTCGCCATTGTTTGCTCTGGTTTCTTTGACAATGACACAAATCAGGAGAGAAATTGGGTCAATGGGAAGCACGCAAGACGAGAAGAAAGTGACACAATGGAAAGAGAAATATTTCTCAAGGCACAGCTCGCGTGAGATCCTCCTCTCATGACATTCACACATCATCCCCCGACGCCCGAGTTTCAGGGTCCTTGACCGGAGCGGAGCCTCGGAGCTGTCGGGCCCCCACTTGCCGGCACCGCGGTGCTCGGCTCGGGATAGATGCTATTGGTTGACGTACGCGTGCGCCATCATGACTTTTTGAGATTGAATCTGGACGTTGGCCGAGACCTTGATCCATGATGGGCGGAATATGGGGTGCGTTTTGGCGAGCAAACTCTGTTATCCACGTGGGCGGATGAGTTGAGGCTAGACGGGGGAAACCGCTGGGGAAATTGGTACGAAGTTTCGTTTAACGTACGAGTTTAGGACTGAGCCGAGTTGGTTCGAAGGTCTGTGAATGAGTGGGTGAAGCAGTTCTTAGACACCAAGAGAAAGTGGGTGCTGGTATGTGGGCATGCGAGGCTTTTGAGACCACCCGGCATCAAGAATGGGGTAGAGTAGAATCACGCCTTGGTATCATTAAATCTCGTCATCGCTAGTACATGTACTGTTCATCAAAATCCGCCAAGTACCCATTCAAATCCTGAGTTCCAGCCGTATTACACGCCCACGCGTTCAAATCCAGACCAACGCCGCCATAAGGTAAACCAAACAGGAGATTGGGATCCGTGATTGGATCTGCCAATGGATAACCTGTTTCCCTCGTATTCCAATCTGTAGATGGCTCCGCGACTGGTTGCTCGTCTTCTGTGGATGCTGTGAAGCTTAGAGCTGGTTCTGAGGGAGGTTCGGGGGCTGCGTCGCGGCTGTCGTCGACAAAGTCGGATTGTCGGAGGAGACTGTGAATCGCGAGGCGTTGTCGAATATAGGCATCTCTGGATAGCTTGGGCGGTGGTTGCGGTGCCGGGTTTGATGTTGTCAGGGCTTGATGATCTGAAGACTCTAGCCACGACTTGTGTTGTTGGATGACTCGCTCAAGTTCTTGTCGCTGTCGCCGAGTTAACTTCTAATATTCGTAGAATAGTGCAAAGGATCCTTACCATTGGCTTGAGCTGTGCTGAAAAGTCAAAGTACCTTGTAATGACATCCAAACACAACTGCGCCTTATTGATGGCCATCTGCATCGGAAGTCCAGTATTATCCTTGCCAGTATACGTCCCAAACAATATGAGGCGAGCACCGTGATATGCGCAGACTGCAGCATCAAACTCCAGCATATCCCTCTCATCCTTGTGTTGCACAAAGTCGGACAAGACTTTGACGATCTGCTCGGCATGGGCAAGACACTTGTCCTTCATCAATGCCCTTTCGGGGGCAGACATTCCCTCGACGGCTGCGTGTGGTGTTGCCTCGGGGTATCCGGTGAGGAAGATGCGGTAGAGGTCGCAGTGACATTGGTGCCAGCTCATATGCTAGATGTGTTAGTCGCAGCTCCAAGAAGTAGTTCTGAGACTTACCATGATGGCATATTGGGGCGGTCGATGTAGTTCTTCAGGATTTGTAGGCGGGTACTGATCGCTAGGGGCCAGCTTCGTACGGAGACGAAGGAGATCGTTCTGGAACCTCTCCATAGATGAAAACAGCTCCGACAGATTGACTTCTTTGAGAAAGACTCGACGATTGAGTCTCATGATAGCTCGACGGATGAAAGCAAGTCGAACAAACGCTGCCCGAGAACCCAACACTTCTGGCTCAAGACCTTTACCTGGTTGTAGATAACCCGTGCTAACATGTCGCTCTTGGTGAAAGTCGACATCTTCGCAAGGGAGCTGAAGATGGATTGTGTCGGGGTCAAAGAGTTCAAACTCCTTGAGGCCAACACAAAAGCTGTCTTCAAGCAGGTACAGCGACCAAAATGTCCTCCTCCTCACTTCTTGTGCCACTGGTCCTAACCTCGAGTGCTCATAGTTGAGTCGTAGAGCCACTGCCCACCTACCCGCGAGTCCAGCCATGATGAAGGCCCTAGGAAACTGTCCAACACCTGCACGGTAGCGGATGAGAAGAAGTGACGCTTGCAGTTGGAAGATCGACGGCTGTTCGAGACGGTCGAGCATGAGTTTTTCGGCTTCTTGAGCCCAGGCGTCACGCTCCTGGTTGTGCTTGTCGAAATACATGGCCGTGATGGCGCATAGGGCCAACTTGAGGGCTCGGTCGATGGTCTTGTCGCGACATCTCTGAATAACGGTAGCCTTGTGGAGGAAGCTGTATGAAGCAAGGGGATACAGACGGTCAAAGTACTGATTGACCAGGCCTGTGACTAACTCATCTGAAGGTGAGTCTGTAGGTGGATTTACCGGGGGAACATCTTCAGCAGGTCCTGGACTTTCGTGTTGTGAACTTGAGGCGATAGACTGTTGACGATCCGGCGATACGGCACGCTGAGAGCTTGAACCCGCCTCATCTCTCGAAGACGACGAACCCTCCACCGGGCCCCTTGAAGGACCAGGCTTGGAGTTTGAATAAGTGCACTGCTTGTTCCTCCTCTGACAGTTTGAACATCTAGGAGTATCCCCCGAGCACCGGACCTTCATAGCCCGACACTCGAGACAAGCCCTGGTACCACGACACTTTGGCGGCAGCCGAGGCGCATACTGCCCGTGAGACCCATCCTGCTCAAAGGAGCACTGAAAACTCAGTCGCTCGCAGGTGCGACACCGCGGCACGGTTCCATCGCATCGGACCTCCGGGGAGTCAGCACCGGCCGAGACCCGGGGGGTGTAGTGGGTGGTGTGTAACTCGACTCACCTTGCGGACCCGGCATTGGACGCAGGCAGCTTTCATGGCGTACCCCATAAAGATAAGAAAAGATATGTTGCTTTTCACTTCGGGCCTCGGGGTTTGACGAGGTTTTGAACGATCCGGGGAAAGCTGAAGGATCGGGTCGGCATTCGGGCAGGGGATTTGACTGTCGGATATATGCGAGCCAAGCTGGGAGGATGAGAGACAAAAGAAAAAGAACCCTGTTTCCGTCTGGTGAGATGATACCTCAATCTGGGGTAGTGTCTGCCGCTACGGCTGTCACGCGGTCCAACGACTCATGTAACGGTGTGTCAAGGCTATACAGACTCTTTTTTTTACTCTCGTTTTCTTCCTTTTTCAAGAACAATGTTGAAGGAGGTAAAAAACTGCATCTCCCTCACCATCACCGTCAAAAACCACCATTCTCTTCTCATCTCCTCAAGCACGCCATACTCTAGACAACTTTGTCCAATGAATATGAATGCTACTCCCCGTTAGCCCTGCTCTCTTCCGCTGACGACACCAGGGCCTGCGATGGCGTGCGGGGTCTCCGCAAATCATGCATCTCCGTGTCCAATCAGCTCCGGGCCCGACCGAGATCCCCCGGGCGACCCGCTTTTCCGTCGGCCAAGTCCCCGAACCCTCCGGGCTATTGCCAGCAACTCCCCGAACCCCTTGGCGGCTTGGTTTTGGAGTAGGTGCAGATGCAGTTCAAGGGGGAAAATAATTGTAAGAAGTGTCCAAAATTGTTGAGCTGCAATAAGAAAAAGCTGCATTGTTGTCATGGCACCATAGACTACCAGGAACATATCGGGACTCCATTGGACCACCGGACGACTCATGCTAGTTGCGGTCTAGCCAAACCACGGATCGATGCTCACCTAGCAGGTTTCCGCTAGTGACTTTGGACAGACCCTCTAACAGGAATCCTTCCTGACCGAGCTCCGACCTTTGATCCCTTTACTCACACCACCCTGTCGGGGTCCCTATGGCCCATCACTACGAAAACAAGATCTTATAAAGCAATCAGATGGACGTCACATTTCACATCTCCATTCAGCTTCAACTACCTCGAGCATTGGCGAATCTGCTGCAATGTCGCGTCTCGGCACTTTTCGTGCCTCGTACCTCGTGGCTCTATGCTGCGTAGGATCTTTCCTCTTTGCCTATGATACTGGTATCGTCGGAGGCGTCTTGTCCCTCGAGAGTTTTCAGCGTGATATGGGTATGACGCCCGAAAGCAAGTCGACAGTCAGTTCCAACTCGGCCAGTCTCCTGCAAGCTGGAGGTGAGCATCTTGATATTCCACAGTTACTCCTAGGTACTGACAGAAACCAGCATTTTTCGCCTGCTTCTTCGTCTGGCCCTTTACCGCACGATACGGTCGACGATGGTCCATTGTTCTAGCCTCGTGCGTCTTCAACATTGGCGCGATTCTTCAGCTCTTCTACCCAAACAACTCGGTCGCGACGTGGTACGCCGGACGCGTCATCTCGGGCCTCGGCGTGGGCATCGCGACAGTCATCATCCCCATGTTCAGCGCCGAGATGGCACCCAAGGCGATCCGCGGTCAACTGGGCAGCATGTTTCAGTTCTTCTTCACCCTCGGCGTCTTTACGAGCTACTGGATCGACTATGCCGTTGCCGAGCATATGCCTTCTACTACAGCGCAGTGGAGAGTTCCTGTTGGACTGCAGCTTGTTCCTGGTGGTATTCTCGGCATGGGCATGTTGCTTACAAAGGAGAGTTGTCGTTGGCTGGCCAAGGTTGGGAGGCACGAGGAGGCTTTGGAGTCGTTGGTTTGGGTTCGTGGTGGTGAATTGACCCCTGATGTTCAGTCAGAGTAAGTTGACAGGACTTTGGTTTTTGAATCATCTAACGGGCTCTATACAGGATGGACGAGATTCTGGCTGGTATTGCTGAGGAGGAGCGCGTCACTGAGGGCCTTACATGGAAGGAATTCCTTCTTCCTGCCAACCGATGGCGCATGTTTATCGTCATCACTCTCCAGATTGGTAAGGATCCAGTGCACTATATCAAAAGCAATCAGCTAATATCAATTTCCAGGCGTCCAACTTACCGGAAACACATCCCTCGCCTACTGTAAGTCGAATCGAATATCTGAACGACCACAATATTCTAACAAATCCAGTCTCTCCTCAAATCTTCAACGCCGTCGGAGCCGGTTCAAACGCCTTCCTCTTCAGCGGTTTCTTCGGCCTCGTCAAGGTCGTGGCCTGCTTGTTTTTCCTGCTCTTCCTCGTTGAGCGCATCGGTCGTAGGGGTTCGCTCATCATCGGCGCCTTTATGATGGGTGTTTACATGTTGATCGTTGCCGTCATCACTGCTACTCATCCTCCGGTTGCAGGAGGCGGTATGACGTCTGCTTCTGTTGCCTCGTTGACCATGATTTACCTCGAAGCCAGTGAGTGTTGACTTGATTGTTCAGAGGCCAATTGGACGCTAACCTGGTATTCAGTGACGTACAATATCTCTTGGGGTCCAGTTCCTTGGGTGAGTAAGCTATAGTTTCAACTTGTAGCAAAACTAACATTTCCCAGCTCTACATGTCCGAAATCTTCCCTACACGCATTCGAGAAGGAGGTATTGCAGTCGGAACAGCAACTCAGTGGCTTTGGAACTTTGCTTTCAGCCAAATCACGCCCCACGCCGTTGAGAATCTCGGCTGGAAGACGTTTCTGATGTTTTGCATCTTCAACTTTGCCCTCGTCGTCTACGCGTGGTTCATCATTAAGGAGACCAAAGGTCGTTCTCTGGAGGAGATGGAGCTCAGTAAGTTTAACAATCCGATGAAATGACTCTTTCTAACTTCTATTCTTAGTCTTCAACGCCAAGCATGCTCGAATCGACCTTGAAAGGTCCTCCAAGGATGTCCCTGGAAGCCCCAAGGCCAGCCTACAAATCGAGAACAACAGCGTCGAGGGCACCAAGAACTGAGTTCCTTCAGAACTAGCTTTTTGAAGTTGATTGTGGGGGCATAATATCAATCCGAGCCTCTTGGCCAAAATTTGAATTCTTGGTGGCAGTTACTTTGATTTGGTCAGATATGGCAACCTATGGATCTCTCAGTTTAGCAGTTACCTATAATCCGAGATGGTATGGAGATATGCAACTCTTGACACATTGGCCAAACAACGCTTCTCAGATGCGAATCTCCCATCAAGAGAATATCCGGTCTTGAGGTGATCGACATTCATGCTTATGGTCCGAACACATCTCTCCTCGAGTATCATCCAATAGACCTTTACATCTACTTGTTGTTGTTCTAGCGTCTCTAGTATCTGCCCTGCTCTATCCAATATTCATCAAACCCCCATGGCCCAGTCCGCAGCTGCTATTGCATGAATCTGGGCTGTATCAAACACCGGCAACTCGCTTGCAGCCTCGTCCACCAACAGCCCGATCTCGGTACATCCCAGAATAAGACATTCGGCACCGGCCGTCTTGAGGTCTCTAATAATCTCATGGTACTTTTCTCGTGAGTCGTTGTTGATGATGCCGCTGCAGAGTTCGCTGTAGATGATGAAATGCACCGTTTCTTTGCCCTCCTCGTTGGGTACAATGACACTCAAGCCAAACTTTTCTTCCAGGCGAGACTTGTAAAAGTCTTTTTCCATGGTGAAGCGCGTGCCGAGAAGTCCGACAGACTTGAAGCCGGCCTTGAGAATACGGTCGGCGGTGGGATCAACGATGTGAATGAGAGGGAGTTGCGATGCCGTCTCGATGCCGTGTGACACAAAGTGCATGGTGTTTGTGCAGAGTACAATGGCGTCTGCACCAGCGAGTTTCAGTCTTGAGGCGGCATCGTCGAGTAGAGCGCCGGCCTCATCCCATTTCCCAGCGTGTTGAAGCTTCTCAATTTCGGCAAAGTCGAACGAAAAGATGATGCATCTTGCTGAGTGGAGACCGCCCTGAACTTCTCGTACACGGCGGTTGATCTCTTGGTAGTAGGTAGTCGTGGACTCCCAACTCATGCCTCCGAGGAGGCCTAAAGTCTTCATGATGAGGCGCTTTTTGGTGATGTTGTGGTTGGCGTGGATGAAGGAGTCAGGTCGGCGATTCCCCGCTTTCGGTCTTCTCAGCACTAGTAATCATGATCATGCGAGACTGCCTTGGTCTGCGCAGTCGGAATCAGTCAATAAGTTCAGGGATGAATAGTTTGAACATGGGGCCTTTAAATAGCGCTTAACTAGTATTTTGAATGCAAGTTAAAGCAAGAGCATAGTCAAGTGGCCTCGGACAGCATTGGGGGCGCTTGTTGACATGGAACGAGTACCCAAGCAAGAGATGACTTGCAGAGTGAGACAAAATGTGATCTGTATTGAAAACACAAGAATGGCACACCTGGTTCAGCCTCTTTTGGGGATATGCCCTCAAATTTTATGCTTAATTACGCCCTCAGCCATAGACGAGCTTAATCTGGACAGGCTGTTGTGAGGGATACTCCAAGATTGAAGTGAAGGAATATGTCATTCAGAACTCAAGACACAACAAAGGTTTGTCCCTTCGAAAGGATATCATTTCCAATTAATCTCATTTATCCAGTGTCCAATGTAAATGCCTTAATATTATCCAAGCGCCCCAGAATATGCTAATCCCAAACCCATCTCATGAACTCATGTCTCGTTCACCTATACCCCATCTCATGCTCAATAGCAAGCCGTCTTCCATGCCCCGTCTGCACATATCCATAACTCCATCGTCCACCAAGACCTTGAATCTTGTTCTTGCGGTCCTTGGCATTCATACCCGCCACACCCTCTACTCCCGCGACCCACGGTGCTTCAGCAACGTAGTACATGGCGCCGACGAGACTGCGTGGATCAACAGGGAGATCAGGCCATTTGACAAACAGACTTCCAAATAGACCAATGACCATGAATACCAAAAGTCCTGCGCTGAGCCGTGAGCACACTTGGTGGGCTGTTTGCGTCTGAGTGAGGTTATAAGGCACGTTTGCAAACAGAATCGGGAGGAACTGAGACATGAGGGACGCGACGGCCGTGAGGAAGAGAAGAAGATCGCCCACTCGAAGCGCAACAAACAATCCTGAGAAGGCGTTTGTCGGCGGCGTCATAAGTACTGACCGTGTGGGAGATTGACTCTTGTCTGCCATTCTTCGGAAAGGCGTGATTGCCGCAACACCTGCAAGAGTCAGCAATGATCAGAGTTATACAGGAGAAGTGACTTACTGGTAAAGAGCATATCCCATAGCCAGATGATGGCAACACCGATGGCGGAGCAAATGAAGCGAACACCAAACTCAGAACTCGACATGGCGTTCTTGAGCCCCTTGGGTAGGTGACCAAACGTGTCGGTGAAGTGGTAGTAACAGATAAAGCCGAGCAGACAGAGAAGAAACACTCCAAACAGGAACCGGTACCAAAATGTCAAGGCCGCAAATGTCTGAGGAGCCCGATGAGATTGCGCACGCGGTCCGCCCTCGTCAAAGGGCGTGGTGCCGTAGGCTTCTGCGCCGTGGTTATGGCCATGGTGGAGGACGACACCATACTCATCTCTGCCTTCGTAGTTTCGGAAAGTTCCCATCTTGAACCTCTTGTCTACCACAGCATCTTTGAGAGCCCGGTAGTCGTGGAGCGGTAGAGCGCGGAGGTCTGGGTTCCTCGCCATGAGAGCGGCTGCGTTGGCCGAACACAATGGGTTCGCTGCTACGCCTGTCTTCCAACGACGACTAATGATGATGATGGTAGCAACCAGAAGGGCTCCGATTGCGACCAGGAGAGCGAGCAGGCCGTATGCCGATCTCTCCGACATGCCAAGTTCCACGGCGCAGCCGCTGATAGCTCCCTTACGACAACGGCCGTGGATCTTGAGACCGATGGCTTCACTAGCCAGCGGAGCAAACAGGCTCGATCCCCAAGCTGCGAGTGCCGTGATGAACGGTAGAGGCTGGCTGTTTGCGAGCAACTTGAAGGGGATGGTGATGCTGTCGATGCCGTCGAAGCGGAGCGTCAATGCGTCCTTCCCGAGAGCACCCTCGGGTCGTGAGAGGGCTGCGAAAGGTTGGAACTGTGTGGCAGCTTGGTGAATCGCACGGAGTGTCATGGCGAGCAGCACGGCGATGATGGGAGGGAGGAACGCTCCGATAAAGTATCCCGCGTCCGTAAGCGAGTACGTCGTAACCTCCATGACGATCTTGAAGTCTCCAGTAGGAGTCGAAACATCAGTGACGACGACCCTAGTAGGACCAACGCTCGTAACCCTTGTTGTAGGCAGCGGTGTAGACAGAATAGTAACAACCTGTCCATCCGCTTGTGTTTGAAGAATCGTCTCTACCGGAGGTGTCTCGGTAATAGTCATGACAGTAGCAGGGCGTTCGCTAGTCTTGACCTGAGTAACAGCCTTCTCAATAGGCTTCCCATCATCATCGACATAAAACACCGAAGTAAGCCTCGTAGTACCCGTCTCGACGTACGTGACAGGGGGACCGAAGCTAGTCTGCGTGGTAGCCAACGTCGTGACGTAGGTGGTCGGCAGGTACGTGACCCGCGTCGTCTCCTTGGCAGGCTGGATCTCGGTGGTGTACTTGGGGGCGAACCCTTGCGGCTCGTCTTCTTCCGGTGGGAGCGCGTAGATGCTGGTGTAGCCTTCGACCGTGTACACCACTGACGAGGCTACTTTATCTGTCTTGGTGACGACGGCGTCTTTGGTGACGGTTGTCATTGCCGAGGATGAGGCGATTGTTGTGGTGTATCTCTGTTCGACGAGGGCAGTGACCAGTCTAGGCTCGTCGTCGTCTGTTTCAGTGGCAGTGGGCGATGTCTTTCTGTCATCGTCGTCGTCTGTTTCGGTTGCTGATGGCGATGTCTTGTCTTTGTCGTCTGTGGTCGTGATAGAGGGCTTGTTCTTGGCCTTGTTATCGGTGGGAGTTGGCGAAGAAATGATATTGTCGTCTGTTGGTGTTGCTGAAGAATCACTCTCATCATCTTCAGTCGGTGATGGGGAAGATTTGCTCTTCTCTGTAGGACTAGGCGAAGAGACGTTGCTGTCATCTTCCGTGGGCGATGGGGAAGATTTGTTATCGTCCTGTGTAGGTGAAGGCTCCGTCTTGTCCTCGGTAGGTGCCTCTTCGGTAGGCTCCTCCACCACTGTCAGCTGAGTAGGAGTTGGCTTGACTTCACCCTCAGTCACAACATCTGCCGGCTCCTGACTTGGCTCCGTGGGCTCATTCGCAGCCTGTGTTGGCTCAATCTCAGCCGACACAACAGGTGGCGCACTCTCAGCAGCCTGTCTCTCCACAATACCAAGCTCCTTCTTGAGAAGCTCAACATCTCGAGTCTCGAACCTCAATACCGTCCTCTTAATAAGCCCAAGGCTTCCTTGCAAGTCAAACGATCGCGACTCGAGCTTGTACGTCGAGTCCGAGTTCTTGAGTTCGTGGAGTGCGTAGCCCATGGCACCCAGGATAGCCGCGATGGCGAGGATAATGAGGCCGATAAACTGCCATCTCAGGGCAATAGGTCGATAGTCAGACTTGGGTAGCTCCGAGCTAGGACCCTCCGGCTTCAATGGTGGCGGCGAGTCACTTCGATCTTCTTCGATGGGCCAAACATTCTGAGGGACGGCCTTGTACTCTCGAGGAGCTGTCGGTGACCAGGCGTGCTGTACTGGATGTGGCTGGTGTAGATTGTCATTGTCGTGAGGCGATTCAAGCGGCGAGGGAAGATCCCTCTGTTCATTCTGTGCAACCGGCTCGTACTCACGAGGACTTGGCTGCGACCAGGTATTCTCGGGATACGGTGGTTGATGCATCTTGACGTGATATCCGATGCAAACCTCACAAGACAGCAGCTGCAACAACCACAAGACGGGAGGCCGGTCTCTTTATTGAGAGACCGGCCCAACTTTACAGACTACCCGCCTGCAACCCTCCAAGGCATCCTTGCATCCTTCTCATGCAGAGCCCGTGAGACAGCCTAGACCTTCAGCTGTGGCGTCCAATATCCGTCCCCCTCGGCATGCAGGACTCTCTGGGGGGCTTGGTTTAGCGAGCTGTCCTAGACCTCTATTGGACAAGACCCGAGGGAGGAATGGTGTAAGGCTGAGGCTGAATCTTTTGCCAAGCCCGTTAGCGCAAGCCAAGTTGTCGGGGCTGAGCTTTGGCTCAACAGTTAAGATGTGCTGGCTTGAGGTCTAGACTCTGGTAGTGCCCAACCGTTCAGCTGGCTCTGTTTCTTGAGTTCTCCCTCTTGTTGTCTCTGCAAAGAGCAAAAGACAAGTTGACTTTTCGAGACCGTGAAAAAAGACTTACCATGGATGTCGGGAAATAGTAAGCGGCAACCATCATAGTGCTTACTCTCCCCTTGTCAAATTTGGGGGCAAGAGGCTTAAGACCGTGAAATGTAACCCCCTGCAACTCAATTTTAGCATCCTTAGCAAGGATTGAGGATGCGAAAAACAGGGATGCGTCTCCTGCGACTGCAGCCTGATCAAATCAACTGTCAGTGACATGCAGAGGGTGGCTATGTTAAAACAAGGCCCCGTCGGTTACATGCATCTCTGCCGCCTGGAGCCTTCCAGCAGGGCTTAGCTTTGGGGCAAGTGAGTTCCCAACCTCTGGGTTTGTGCCGTGTCTGTCGTCTGCAGGGATACATCACAAGCCACCATCAGCGGGCTCCATCCAAGACACAGCACGTCTCAAGGTAAACAAGCATTCCTGTCAAATGTCTTGCAGGTGAATATGGCCACTCTTTACAGTAATCCGAGAATACGGCCCGTCTCTATCTTTGGGTCCTGACAAACCACCTACAAAACCCCCGAATATTACGGAAAAAGCCGTCCAAGGCAACTCTTTTCCGAGTCGTGTCAGACTCTGACAGGCAATGCGGCACATGAGCAGCTTGCGTGTTATTACTGTGCTTGACGTGCCGTGTTTGTTGATGTTTTTCTTTGCATTGAGTTCCAAACTATTGATTGCTGGTGCAAGAGGCGCTCTTGGCATTATTTCCACATAATCACGCAGGGCAGAATTTCGCAAACTCAGAAATTACCGATGGTAAAAGTTGTCTTGATTTATCATGAAATCAGAACAGCTGAACCAGGTGGGAGAGGTCATTCAGCCAGCCACGGGAGAGGCTATTTGCGACAGTGTGGCTGCCTATTAGCTAGCAAAGCAGAGCCGAAAGAGGCTCTTCCAAGTATTTACTCACCGTCCTAGACTCAATAAAGTCCTTTCTATCCAAGTTCACTGTAATTGTATCCTCATGCCAAGGGATAGGATGAGAATATGCGTCAAATAACCAGGTTCATATGTCAAGTATTTGCTCCCAAAGTCATCAGAGTAGCTCGACATTACAAGGCTCCGCCTCCATGTCAGCAGTACATTGGCGTCGGCCGTTCACGCGCCAGACTCAAAACGTGCTGGTGATGCTGTGGGCTGTGCAATCCTATGCTATGAATAGAGTGTGGCTTCCAAGTTGACAGGTCAAGAAAAAGCACTCTCTATCCGGATATGGCCAACTAAGCTATCCAGATGCTCAATTCTACACTGTTTTTTTAATCCTTGGTCGGCTAATGTGCAGCTGAAGTACGGAGTACCCTCCCGCCCTGATCAAGGGTACAGTACCGAAGCTCGCTTCCAGCCCTGAGACATGGCAACAGCTCTCTTTTATGGTTATAAATCTTAATCACCTCGGGTGTCACATTCATTCCAAATACCCGGTTCAGTTTAACAGTTTAAAATTACTTATTCATCGAGGCTGTTCTATCCCTAGCCTCGTAGTAAAACCCAACGCTATGATTGCCCTTCCAAAACACCATCCGTTTATCCAAGAAACTCCATAAAATTACCAGCCGAGAATGTTAAAGACGCTCGTACGAGGGTCAGGAACAGAACCGTCAAAGGTCTTTGCCCGGGACGCCTCGCTCTGGGTGTTGTTGTACTGGCTAAAATACCGGTCGAAAGTGCGGGATTGTGTCCTGAGCTGGGAGGAGACGTAGGTGCCGACGACCGAGACGCTTCCGACGACGAGGAGAAGAGGGAGGGCCCTGGATGCTGTTAGAGGTGAAAGTAATGAAGTAAGTGGTATAGCTCACTTAGGGCCAGCAGAAGGTTTGATCATGGGAGCAGCAACCATTTTGAAGGTCTTGAGTGTTTGGTGTAAGTGGTGTAAGTGACCGGTAGTTGAAGACAAGGATTGTGGTAGTTGTCAAGATCTCAAATGGATGCTTATGATTGAGTGATGATGATGATGAATCAGGAGACCCAAGACAAGAGAAACCAGTCATTATATACCATTCTCAAAGAAGCTTTTTACCCATGGTACGGTCATGAATCTTGGTCGCGTGTCGATAGTTCGACTCTGAAGCTCAGTGGTGCCACTGTGATGCTCCAGCCCTGGCCATGAACCTTTTCGGGCAATACCGGGGAAGCTTGTCGCTGGGATAAACACCACATGTTCAGGGAAGGAGAGGAAGCAATTGGTCGATTCGGTCATCTTGATCTTGCATCTTGATTAAATCTACAAGATCGGATGAATCTTAGATCATGGTAACCATCCCTGGTGTAATATGTAACCTGAGTGTTGGGTGCCTCTGGTACTTCAGCAGCATGTACCTGTCTGCCTACACAAATAGTGAAGAGTGACTTCAGGTACACCAGCCATATACAAATAATAAAATACATGGAAATCAACGTTTGCTTGCATCTTTCAACATTCCCATCATCTTACTCTCTTCCTTCCGAATGCGCCCGGACTCGACTGACGGTGATGGCATAACCAAGAATCTCAAATTCGTCGTGACCCAAAAACCATCTGATGATCGGACCCGGCGTCTACCGATCCACCCACTGTCGCCAAAATTCGCCGGGAAATCAGCAGATGGCCCGGCTTGAGGCTCGGCCATTCTAAACAGTTGAAAATCTGGCCTTTTATTTACTATCGATGACTCTTTTACATGCCAGATCATACTGATCATTTAACCGCTGCTCTCCGCGATCGCGCGTCTCCGGGCGCATGATACGGTACAGACTGACCACAGGCTACGCCAATTGCTCATAGGCCAACTAACCGCGACGCCTTCTCAGCCATTTCATCCTTCATAGGAGCCTTGGCCCTCTCAATTCAAAGCGAATTCTTCCATCAGATACATGCACGGCCCCTTCCTGGGCGCCGAAAGACCGTCTGCAATCGTAGGTCCGCACCGGGAATCGCCGGTCCACTCTCGACCGATGTCCCCACAATACGCCGCGTCCTGCTCCGGCTCGACGGGACCAGGCACTTTACGGCGAATTAATATCCAAGGCCTCTATCAAATTCAGGGCAATACGGTTGAGATGTATCTCCCTTCTTTGCGCTCGAAAGTACATTTTTGCCTCACATTTCTACCCTCATCAGAGAGAGCTAACACAGTTTACTTCAAAATCCGGCAACTCACATGTTGCCAAGAACATGTCATGATGCCACGTTCAACTTTATTCTGTTGATCTTTTTATAGCTATGTACCAGAATAAACCATGATTCTAACACCAGATATTCTCCCCAGGCTTTCGCTTACGGAAGCAGTAGTAATTCCTGGATGCTCTGCAACCATCACATGCTTGGCCCTTCCAAGGCCATGTCACCACACATGCCCCCGAGCAACCTTCAAACAGACTCCTCTGAAAGCTGAACACCCTTCAAGCAGATCTATATAATAGACAAAACATCGCCATATCCCTTACCGCCAAACCCCAAGGAAACCCGAGCCGAACTTGGGTTGTAGTGCATAAGTCACGAGCTACAACACCCCCAGCTACACCCACCAAAACAAGCTCCCGCAGCCGAGGATCCCTTGCCAGTGTCCAATAGACAACCAGTGAGGCTCAACCTTGATCTCCTCTCCGGGCTTAAACCATTCGTCGTCAAACGCGGGGAAGGGGCAACATCACCCGCTCCCGTTCCATCAGAGGTCACCACACGTCATGCCATCATCATCTGAGAAGTCATCAGGTTCCCCTCTTAAATACCGAAAGCTCCCCTTGTAGCTCTGGAAGCTTTCTTTAACTCTTTTATTTACTTGAATGATCAATTAAAACCAGACACTATTCAATCATGACTTTGGTGAGAATGCTTCGACCCGGTCTCCGACCTTTCGCGGCCCCACTCCTCCGGCCTGCTCAGTTCCGCTTCGCTGGAACGATCCACCCTGAGGGATCCCTCGGAGGTCCGGGAGGCCAGCAAGCCCCACCGCCAAACCCGGGCGGCCCTGAGGCCTTGAAGCGCAATTGGTAAAGAATCTGTCTCTGAGCTGCATTAACAAGGTATTGACATTCTAGGGTCCCCATTGCGGGAGCTGCCGGCGTTGTTCTCGGAGGTCTCTACCTTTTATCCCCCGCAAAACCCAAGGTCGAGAGAACCTTTGAGGGAGACATGAGGGCCGCCAACTCGACAGAGATCGGTTCCATCCCCCAGCCGTCAGGACGACCGTCCCTTGCCGCGAAGTACAAGGACAAGGAGGTTGAGTCGTTGACGGAGCTCAGCGGGAGAAAGGGCGGCGGTGGAATGGGCGGGTTCAGAGCTGAATGAGTCCGCATAGAGTACAAATCTTTTCGTTGTTATGGCTGGCCCATGGACCGAAATTGCTACCGGGCCGGGTTCCTGAAGAAATATTATAAATAAATATGAATTAATTATGGACAAGTCTAGATATCTTCCCACGCCATGAGTCTACTCAATCTTGCTTCTTCCCAGCGTCTGCCTCTCCGCTCTTCTTCTGCAACAGATAATCCCCTCCAGTTAAGGCCTTGTACACACCTCTCAGCCCTTGAAATGGCCAATTCGTCTTCACCGTAGACCGCATCACCTTGTCTGGCCCCTCAATGTCCACCTTGACCTTGTCGTACACAGTTGGTAGGTAAGTAGCCCCGTACTTTGCCCTCAGCGCTTCGTATGAAGCTCGGTCGTAGTGCGTCCAGAATTCGTCCTCGGTGTAGTAGGCGTGCGCGTATAGCCACTTCTTGCCACCGCATTCTTGCACCTTTTGCTCCAACGCTCGGTTATGCCGGATCGCGTCCCGTCGATTCCCTTGAAGTGGGCCCCAGATTCCATAGTTGAGCAGGTCCGGCGCTCCGGGTTTGGCAAAATCCGAGTGTAGGCCGTGGCCCGAGTCCGGATCGTCGCGTTTAACGTGTAGGGGGCAGAGCCAGAGGGGGTAGATGCTGAATTCTTTGTCGAGCCAGGTTTGGAACTCTTGAACGCTTCGGTATGGTACGCCAACGTCTTGAACCATGTAATAGTCAAAGAGGTTGCTCTTGTGCCCAGCCGAGTACATGACTCGAGCTCGTAGTAGTGAATCCAGGACATAGCGGGTGAGGCGGTTGAAAGGGGTTAAAAAGTATTTGAAGGCATACTTGGCCACCCAGAAGCCTCCACGATCGTATCGGAAGAGATAATCCTTTATCGGGATATAATCTGCAACGACTGTAACCATTCCAAGTCGAAGGCCGTCTCGGACCGTCTCAACATGAAGATAGAACCACGGATCTTGTCGGCGGAAAAAACGCATCGGCTTTGCGCTCACCGGGAGGTCATCGACAAGCCGCCCAACACACACAACAGTTGTGTCCTTGGAGTAAACAATGCCATCGACATAGTCATTCTCGAGCTTTTTGCACTCCTCTCTGATGATCTTGACCGTCTCCGCAGGCCCTCTCGCAAGTCGGTACTTGAGCTCGACGTACTTCTTGGCCTCTTTGAGCTGCACCTCGAGCAGCGTCACAACGCCAAGGGTCCCAAAGGCCGAAGCAGCGCCCCAGAAGAGATCCTGTCTCTCCGTTTTTGACGCGTGAGCGATTGTCCCGTCGGCAAGGACAATCTCGATCGAATTGACGGTGGCGTCAAACGCGCCGTAGCGAAACGAGCTGCTCTCTCCAGAGGTACCAGAGAATCCTCCCCCGACGGTGATTCCCGGAAACTCCATGACCACAAGCGGTACCAGACCATGCTTCAGAGTCGCGTCGACGAGAGCATCCATCGGAACGTTGGGCTCGACGAGGACCGTCTTGGAATCCGTCCTCACCTCGAGGACATGGTTGAGACTGCTCGTGTCGACAGTGTTGTCGACGCGGCGGTTCGACTGACGCGTGCTGTTTGTCGATCCATGGTATAATCGAAAAGGCTCCTGCCTCTTGTGAAAGTACTTGACCCGTTCAGCAACACCCTTTACGACGGCATCATGAACGTCCATTGCAAAGCCGAGGTGTTGACATGAGATGGGTTGGTCGTGAAGGGTTTGATTGAAGTTGGGGGAAGGCACGAGAAGATCAATGTTTGTTGGAAAGAGTTTTAAACGATTTCACCGGCCCGTTGATGAATTATCCGACTGATCCGAGAGACGTTGCGTCTAATTTGAATCATTGATGAGCTCATGTTATCGGGTGAAAAGCGGCCAAGACGATACGCCACGTCAAACACGTAAGCTTGGACATTTTTCGTTTGACCCCATCACCAACTACCCTACACTATGCCGATCACATTTTAAATTAATTGGTTCTTGGCCCTTTCATGCGTGATGTTTGTATTTTGCACTGCCTTGTTGGAGGTGACCAAGGATGTCACGGCTCGAGCTGACAGGGCTGTTGGGATGGTTACATGGTGCGAGAATTGCTTCGGGCTAGTCCATCACCGCCTCACTCGGTTGCCTCCTCGAATAAACACCAATGGCGATGGAGCAGTGGGAATAGATCGGCTTTCGCTGGCGAGCTCACCTGACGTTCGTATAGGTCGTATTGAAGCATGAACAAGATCAATGCCAAGCCCTGTCCGCTTCCATTCGGATACTGTAGCTTGCATCAGTCAATCAACAGTTTGTTTCACTGTCAATGAAGATCCAATTATCACCAACAAGGATAACCCACTTGCATAGAGCTGCCTGACCAAAGTCCTCAATGTCAGCACGATGCCTAGCTTAGGCGACGATGGCTTCCTATCGAGTCTGTGATAGGCTAGCAGCTTTAGGTCCGTGAATATCGTGCATCACATCCGCCAAATATATATCGCGATGTTGAGCTGAGAATTATTCTATGTCGCCCGCAACATCATCATGGGCGGTCGGGATACTTGGTGTGCACTCTGCGGTGCTGTAACACGAGATCTCTGGTGGCAAGAAGAAGATGGTGGAGAGGAGGACTGCTACGATCACTCTGTCATCACTGAAGACGACACCCGGTGGTTGGAAGAATGCACTCTGGTAGGCCCATGGAGCCCAGAAGATGAGGACTCGGAAAATGAAGAGCAAGACACTCCCCCTCTTTGGATGCTCCTATTAATGCGCTTCACAGCTTTCACTTCATCCCAGCCTCCTACTGGGACCATGGAGCCTTCGAGTTCGATACTGAAGACGGAGGAGGCATGTTATCAGCGTGAGTACATCACGCTCCTCATTAACCCGTCCATCTAACAACCACTCAAGCTACGATGATGGTGGCGACTTGGCACTCGGGTACCCCATGCATGATGCATGCTTTGAGCAGCTCCGTAGAGTTCTGGCCCCTAAGCCCATCGACCCAAGAGTCCTCTACCGGCTGTTCAACCGGTATTCCTGCCCGCCCGGTGGTCCTCTGGACATTTCCTATGGAGGGATTGAAGAGTATCATCACCAGTATTGGCCTTCTGCCCGAGGAGCCGAGCATATGGTCTTTTCCCCGTGCTCGAGCCCTGAGCTCCAAGCCTGGTATCAGTCCCTGATCAAACCGGCCCCAGAAAACCAGGACAGACCTCCAGCCATTCAAGAGTCTGCCAAACCAGGAAACGACCCTTTTGAGAAGCTTCAGCCTGAGATATTACTACATATCATGAGCTACATGGTCATGCCGCATGCCTGGCCATGGAGGGTAGCCTCGAGAGCTGTAGCTCGTCTCGAACTCAGAGACAGCTTCTGGAAGTTGAGGTTCCAACAAGATTTGCCCTGGTTATACGACTTTCCGCGACTAGACGAAGACCTTGCCGACCACATCGACTGGGAAAGCCTGTATAAGAGGATCTGGAGGGCGGTTCTTACGCATGGTCCTGAAAGGAATCTGGCACTCGCAAATCGATATCGCATGTGGAACATTATCGGATGGGTCGCCAATGTCTATCTTGATTACAAGGAGGACGAAGACCAAGGACAAACAAAAGAGCCCGCGTCCCTTGTGGACTCCATAACAACGACAACGGCACCACTAACCTGTGTTGAGTTGGAGCGCTCAGTTCACGAGCAAACTCTTCTTCTCCGCAATTTCGATGAATTGCCCACTACTCGACCCAATATTGAAGTCAGCTGGACTCCTCTAGGTGAACTAAAGAGCATCGCAGTTGAATACGTCCCATGGCTAGCCTCCAGATCCGTCAAGAAGAACCGAGTCGCCATACCTATCGATTGCTGGCTCAAAGGGATTGTTATCACAGCTGAGAAGAACCCAGTCGATCATCCCAGGATCATCGGTCTCAAGTTTCTATTCCCGGATGATGAAACCGTTCAACTTGGTGAGGCCGAGGGAGATGAGCACGAGGAACTTGCTCTGCCTGATCATTTCATCGTTGGGTTCAAAGCGGTAGGGACGCTTACTGGGACTATCTCAAGGCTGGGATTGGTTCAGCAACCAGTGTGCAAGGTTCCTAACCGTAGACGTCTGCTGAGAGAGTAAGCGGCGGTGCGGACTTGACCCAGAACTACCTCTACCATCACTTTGCTTATCAAGTATTGCATCATCCTTGATATAGATCTTGATGCTATAAGAGCTTTGTTGGAACTGCTCCCGGATTGAAAGGGCAGCATCGTGTTTGTTGCTTGCTTCTACTATGCAAGTCTACGAGCCCTTTGATGTAATAAGAGCGCAGATACTTGGCATAAAACAACACATGAAGGCCTGTGTGAATACCAAACTGTTTATTGAAAGTCTATCAAAGAAAATGCGGCGATAATACAGCCAAAGCTTGACAATGCAGTTACTAAAGTTAGCTAACAAGGGGAGCACAATCCACACCCTCATACCTTTAGCAAACCCTGTTCCAACCCATCTTTCCGTTCCCATGACAAGTAACAAAGATCCTCTCCCATTCAACCATCGTCATTGCTTCCTCCGTCCCATGCATGTCCAAGTCCCAATACCGAAACCCATGACGATGTTGTATCCAGTCTTTCAGTGAAACGCATTCTCATCTCTCTTCTGGGGCACATCATGTCGATTCATCTGACTCTCCTCCCGACGTCTAGGCGTATCCCCAGGAGCAATGTTTGTCTGATCAAGAGCATGACCAACCCAAGTGAACCGCAGCCAAGACATGGGCTCACGCGCCGCAAACGCAACGCTCTGCTCCTCATCCTTGTAGAAAAGAGCAAGAAAGATCTGAATCGTGAAAACTGCCGCGTTTCCCGCGCAGTGAGACAGGTTTCCGAATCGATTATCTTCAAACCGGAGACCGAGGCTCTCCATGACGTACTCGAATCGCATCTTGGGCCAGTTGAAGCGCAGCTCAAGTTGCATGTCCCTCTGAACATCCCAGATCTTGATGTTTGGCTCCGTGAGCCATCCCAGTCCCAGTCGACTAAGGGTGTTTTCAACAGGACTCGAGTCAAAAGTGAGAAAGATGATCTCGCGAAGTCGGTTGTGTCGAATCTCATCCCTTCGACGGTTCATCTTTCGAAGTCCCATGAACAGTCGGTAGAGTCTGTACCCGAGCTCGCTCTCCTTGACAATCTTGGACTTTCCAAAGGCAAACATGTAAGGCTCGACGTGAAGCCAGTCAGACTTGCAGAGATGGCCCCAGTGGCTCTTGTACTCCTCGACGATGTAGTGAAGAGGCGTCATGAGCTTGAACCAAGAATGTCCACGGTCACCGGGCATGGTCCAGCGTCCCTTCTTGTACAGGACATTTCTCATGTCGAGGTATGCGACGCCAGCTTCGGTGAGAGGGTTGTAGCGGTATCGAGTCCCGTCGGCGTAGCGGCCAATCTTTGTCTTGCAGAGGTGTTCAAAGTCGAGGGCAACCAGCACGTAATCGGTTGTCGGTCTCTTGTTGAATCGGAAAGAGTTTCGGGGGTCGATGACTGGAAGGACATTGTCCAGACCTTCTGGAGCTTGAGCTCGGAGGTGTCCGCAGCGAAAGGGGGGGATGTGTGATTGGCTTTCCCCTGAAAAGAGACCTTCCTGGTCGGACCAGGTAGATTCCGATGAGTCGGACATGTTTCGACTTGATAATGCAAGCCTCGATGAGTATTGGATAGTGTGTTGGATTGTTTGTGCGAGTTGTTGATAGCAGCGTGTTGTTGATGTCTGCAGGCTGTGTCCCAGCAACCAAGTGTGTAGCTAGCGTGCTTGCAAGTCGATGATGAAAACAAGACCAAGAGTTGAATCAAGTTTCCTCAATGATTCAAAGTGAACAAAAGACCAAGTCGAAGGAGCCAAAAGAGTATCAAGCCAGCTCAAGCTAAATCGAGGAGAAGCCTGCGATGCAAAAGGAAACTCTTGAGATCAAAAGGTGCAAGTCCAAAAAGGTGCAGGATCAGATCAACTCATTTATAGTCGCACCGTAAGTGATTAAGAATAGCCAAAAGGGTCCGTGGGCTGCACCAAGAGGCAGTTTCGTCTGAACGTTTGCCGTGCCTCCCGGTTTGTGAATGGCCTGCAGCATTGGATGAACAATGAAAGACTGGACGGTGTTTGAATCAGTGTTGAGCCAGGCTAGAGGGGTAAGTGAGTTGGTTCGTATTGTGAGTGATTGTTTGGCAGTCTGAGGTGCTGTGTGACTAAAAGTGGCCGTGATTCACTGATGTTGATTCAGACAACACTAATAATAACCTGTAAACACCGCTTTGGGTAAACTCTCTCAGCTCACATGTTCACCACATCATCACAGCCTTGGCTTGGCCGTCAGATACGTCCCCCCCAGCTTCAGCATCTCAACCGCCTCCTTGACCATCTCATCAACAATCTCCCCAGCCGGTTGCACGCTGGTGATGGCTCCAGCAACCTGTCCCATGAGAAAAGGCATATCTACATCCACTCCTTCATCGAGATCGTGCTCAAGCGGCACTACTCCCTTATCGCAGAGCTGTCGTATCTCTTCGGGCTTGTCGTGCCAGTTCCGAATATACTCATTCGTCTTCATCCTCAACGGCCTTCCAGATACCACAAGGGTCCTCTGAGTCCCATCAAAGCCACAAGAAACAACCTCTTTCTTGTGCTCCTCACTGCATCCCGCCTCAACAGAGGCCACAAACCGCGTGCCAACCCAAACACCCGCAGCTCCCTGCATCAGCGAGCTCGCGAGACTGCGTCCAGACGAAATGCCACCTGCCGCGAGCACCAGTGCAGGAAGACCCTTGAGAAGAGGAGGGTGATACTTGGCTGCCACGTCTGCAACAGCAGGGATGAGAACCGAGTTGGCAACGTCGCCTGTGTGGCCGCCTCCTTCGCCGCCTTGCGCGCAGACCATGTCAACACCAAGTTCAAGCGCTTTCACCTAACAAGGTGTGTTAGCGAATAGAAATCAAGTGCCTTGGTCAAACTCACTGCATGCTTCGGATGTCCGACCATGTTCATCACCAAAATCCCCTTGTTGTGAAGCCTCTCAATCACCTCCTTCGGCGGCACACCAACCGCGCTAACAAACAACTTGGCACCGCTCTCAATAGTGATATCAATCAGCTCATCCAGCTTTCCACCCGTGTAATCATGGTTCGTCTTTCGCGCGTTTCCGCCGATCTGAGGAAGCGCGAGGTCGACGCCAAACGGCAGGTCAGGTCGTGAAAAATTGGCCTTCATCTCGGTGATGATCTCGCGGAGCTGGTCGGGCGTGTACATGAAGCCGCCAATAACACCGAGTCCTCCGGCGTTGGAGACTGCAGCAGCGAGACGGCCTCCTGATGTCCTGGCCATGCCGGCGAGGACGATGGGATGCTGGATGCCCAGCAAGGAGGTGAGAGGCGTTGTGATGGGGCCTGGTGTCGTCATGGTGAAGGTGGTGTAAGTGACAAGTTCTCAATCACCAGATCAGTCCAGGAGAGAAAACAGTTCAGGTAACAACAAAGGAGAAACGTCTTATTTACTGTCTCAGCCTCCGGGGTACAAGTAATTCCCGGTTTGCGGGGGATCCGGCTTTAACTTGATCAACCGGGGTTGATTGCGGGGAGATCATCTCAAGCCCGAGGCATTTCCGCATTGGGGATTACTTTGTTCACATGGTGATGGATCCAGAATGAGGGTGTATAGCTGTGTTATTTCCGTTGGGTTGCTCAGAAGTCCACTCCCACCGCTTCTTTGAGCCCTTGACCACGGATCCAGAATGAGGATCATTGCCTAGAATCAGCTGGAAGCTGATATGAAAGACGGTGCAAGTCATCCGAGGGACGGCAAATGCTCAATGTTGCTACATCTTCAATTGTCTTTCCCTTTCTCTCTGCCAATGACAGACCCAGCCATAACTGCCAAGTTCCCATCCTTCTCAAGTTGGTATCATACATACTTCAAATCGTCGTGGCCAGAACTGATATGGGTCATTACCACGTTTCATTAGTCTTACAGCCTAGGTTGGCTCGTCATCAGTAAACAGCGCTGCCTCGCTCGTATCAAAATATCCCGACTCCACGCTGCTTCAAGCTGCATGCATGCCCTCCCCTTCCATCACAAACTGATATCTTTTCATTGAAAGTGCGGTAAACGCGCTGGCACAAACGCCGGGTTCTCCGGCGGTTTTGCGCCTAGTGGTACCTTCGGGCTCCTTGCCGCATCTTCCGCTCCACGTGTCTTGGGCACATGAAGTGCATTGCTGACTTCCTCCATAGGCTCTTCGGAAACATTCTTGCCGGGGCCTTCATAGACCTCATCCTCTGCCACCTCGGGTTTGGGTTCAGGCACTGATTGTATACCAGGACTTGTTCCCGCAAGACCCATCTCAGCCGCAAGTTGTGCAGCAGCCTCTTTCTTCCTTGCTACCTCTTCATCTTCCTCCTCTTGCAATATCTGCTCTTCTCGCTCCAGATCCTGCAGAGAGGGAACATCATCGATATCAGAGCCAGCGAGAAACGACGTGGATCGGCGACCCATCCGTAACGAATCTCTCGACGCAACAGACACCAGTGTCGTCCTTGAGACAGTCCTTGAACCAGCCAGTCCAATTGCCGGCCGCTTTCCCTTGCCAATGGTTCTTGCGCTTCGGCCACTTCCACCACTTCGCCCACTACTCCTGTCATCCTTCCTCACCATGTCGTATGTCACCTCATCATCAAGTGGAATTGCATCCTCTTCACCTTCACCATCGCTCGGGAATAGATCCCCTCTTGATCGATAGGAATCCGATGTATCTCCTGACCCTGTCGTCCCGCTTCGTTTCCTAGTCGTAGGCAGATTTCCATGGTCGTGGTCTTCGGAGCCAAGTAGCGGCTCTGCCTCGCCTTCGCCGTGTCTCTGTGGGTGGTCTTGCAGATCTGCCGCACTAGGTTTGTATCGCAGAGTACCGCCCATCTTCCAGGGCAGTTTGCTCAGGAACCCAATCGGTTGGGTACTGGGTATAACGGTCGGGTCGTCGTTCTCGCTAGGTTTCCGTCGTCCACCTCGAGTACCGTAACTCATTCCTCGCTTCCTCCGGGGTTGCTCCAAAGTCTCTCCAGTATTCCTTCGTTGACTGCCGGTCCCTGCCAGCAGTCTCTCCCAGTCTTCGTTTCCCCAAGTCCCAAACAAACTCCCGTTCTGTTCATCCTCGTACCAATCGTCGTAAAAGTCGAAGCTGTATTCTGCCCTCCCCCGAGTGCGTTCTCGTTCCCTGCGCCTACGTAAGCGCTCCTCTGGGTCGCCAAGGCAGACAGCCGTGCATTGTTCAAACGAGTTTGCGAGCGATGAGAAGCAGGGGTTGATATAATGATGCTGAAAAGACCAGATGCCGGCTGCAGCATTCTCGGTTACCGCTTCGGCGTCGTGGGTGATTTGGTTCCAGCGTTGGCGCAGGCGCGGATCCTCGAGGAATGCCATTGTCTAGATGATGAATATGACGTCGCAAACATAGAAGCGCTAGGAGGGTAGAGTCCTGGATCGAGGGTCGAGATTCTAGAAAATGAAATGGAACGACCAGCAAGAGGATTCAAGAGGGATACATGGTCGCAAGAGCCGATTCTGGCGCAATCTGTAGCAAAATACGCTGTAACGTGAGGTTGAAGCAGGATGGATGCGACGAGACAAGGGATCGAGGTTGACGGCTTACAGTGCGAGACGAGACAGCGGCTTGTTGGTGGCACGTGCAGCAAGGTGAGACGACTAACAGCTTGTTGGGTGGTTGGGTTTGATTGAGCGGTACCCAGATCTGGGCGTCTGCGTGGCTGGGGCTGAGGTACCGCTGATCAATCCACTGGGGGTCTTGATGTCCTACTCTACCTTTTTAATCCACAGAGCCATTTTAGAAAAGGCTTATGAGGATAAATATAAGATTATGTATAGACTTTAGAGTAGATTTTGTTTGATTTGTATGTTTATTTATCCATTCTACTCTAAATTGCGTTCCTATAGCCCGGAGTTCTCGTTGCCTACCTACAGTATGCCATTTTCTTAGGTTAGCTAGGCTTCGAGTCATCAATCTTTATTTGGCTTTTGTTGGAATTTATTTGAAAGTCAGTCTCTTTAAAGGGTAACCGTGGTACGAAACAAAGTAAAGATTGCCGCCGAGACATCTTGTGACCCATGCAACTGTGGTGGTGGAACCATAAACACAAAACCGTTGAAACCATCTTCAGCCCAATCTTTACTCCCTCGGGATGCGCATGTTTGCCTGAACTCTTTCCAAGAGCTCTTCTTGGGAGGCATTCTCAGCCGGGCACAGATTCCTCTGTGATGGTCAGTAATCGGGATGTTGGGTGAAGCCAAATTCGACTCACAGCAGCAAGCCATCTGCGCAGCTCGTCTCGTGTCCATGTAGTCGGGTCGCCTGTGGGATCCGGTGCAGGAAAGAGACCTTGTCCGTTGTTTCCCATTATGACATATGCTGCTCCCATACAGACGGCGGCGCCAAAGGCTGAAGAATGTGAGTGTTGTCGTCACCTGGATACCCTGTAGATATAAGGGTACTTACCGAGCACCATGTTCTACATGACGTTAGTATAGTGTAAGTGGTAACAAAATGAAGAGAAAGGCTATAGATATGCAAGTAAATTCAGTGCCATACCTGGGATCTCATCATTTTATCCATACGAGTAGACATCTTGAACGAATTGTCGGGGGTTAATCGTGATGTGTGTCGGTGTTGAGGGGAAGATAGGAACTAGATGGAGAGGCTGCTTGAACACAGCAAGACGACCCGAAATTATCAAAGGGATAGTCAAAAAGAAGAAGAAAATCTCAGGTATCTGATATATTGTAAAATGCCGATCAAAACAGGCAACACAAGGCAAGGAAAGGTGTCCATTCGTGACACCTCCTGCCATGAATGCTGGCAGCCTGCGCCACACCCTCGACGATGACGCCTCCCATGTCCCATCTCGGACGCCACATTGGCTGAAGCTGCTTGGGTCGGCCCTCTGCTTTCCCGAAAACCGCAAGGTGGTCCGTGCGTATCGGCCATCGCTCCCCCCCCGCGAAAACCAACGCACAAAAATGAATTCCTCCAAAATCTAATCGAAATCGCACATCCGAGCCTTTGACAATCTTCTTGTTCAAGAACGTCGCATCGAACCACCGCCAAAATGCCTCAGGAGGTCGCTGATATCAAGAAGGTACGAGCGAAGAAAACGCAGCGGCTTTTCGCCAGCGATTGAATTGTTGAAATGCTGACTGGATTTTCCACAGTTCATCGAGATCTGCCGTCGGAACGACGCTTCGTGTACGTCTTGACGATACCCTCCACGAGAGTCCAACGAAACGAGAGAGTCGATTCCTAACATTGAATAGCCGCGCGGATCAAGAAGAGCAAGAAGACCAACAACGTCAAGTTCAAGGTCCGATGCCAGAAGCACCTCTACACCTTGGTGCTTAAGGACAACGACAAGGCCGAGAAGCTTAAGCAGAGCCTTCCCCCCAGTATGCGCCTCTGATCGCTTCCAGGAGAGAAAATTGTACTGACTTGCTTGCCAGCCCTCCAACTCACCGACGTCTCCAAGAAGAGCAAGAAGTCTGCTTAAGATGGTTTGAAAAGGGTTGCGCTTTGGGTGTGGGAGGATTCACATGCACGAATGGGCGTCTCGGGATACCTTGCATTTCATGTGCTCTGAAAGGAGGATACTCGGATAGAGTCCAAAAAGTAAAAAGATCGATTCGAGTCACGACTTCGACCTGGTGTTTCCGATGTGATGGTTTGGATCTGCTAATTACAGGAGCCCTTGGACCTCGTGACGACGGACTTGAACGTTTGGAACCTGGACTAGAGGGGATACTACATCCTCTTTCACGTTTTGGGAGAAGACGACCAATTCTTCTTTTTCGCCCTCTTCAACTTTCCATCCTCCCCAGACTCTCTGATTAGGGTTTGTGTTGCCAATTTGAAGCTCCACGCTGCGGTACAGCTCCTGCAGTTTCTCCTTCTGGTCAGACTCGACCGAAATTCTCAAGATATTGAAGGATCCTTGAACAAGGAGGTCGCCTCGAACTTCATCTTCACTGCCCGCAGCTTTCATATGGAAGAGCACAACTCCGTCGGGGCCTTCAGCGATGAACTCAAGGAGACCACCCATGGCAGACTTGTTCACATCACTCTGGATCCATTCTCCGTGCCCTTCAGGAGAGTCCCATGGTGCGGTGATGACAAGATATGGTGGGTCGGACTTTTGAAGGTAAAAGCTGCTTGGGTTGGTGTATGGCTTTCCTTCGAGGAGATGGGGTTGATGCTCGCGGATCCACTGAGCTTGGTTGGCTTGGCCTGCCTTGATGCGCTCGAGGAACTTGTCCTCGTCGTAGCCGCTCTTTAGCTGGATGAGAGCAAATTCGTTGACGGGCATGATGGCTGGTTTAGTGTGAATGAGGTGATCCAAGAGTGGTTGCTGCTTGTCAAAGGATGCGGCAATTAGGCATCTCCACTGACGTTGACACAGGGGTATTGAATATTCCCCAGCATTAACCAAAACAGAATGATCAGGTTGCAGTGGCATTCGTAATCCCCAAGGCATAACGTTGATGATCCTTGACTAAGAGCATCACCATCGTGGCTCATGATGTGGCGGATGACTTCGTACAGACCGTGGCTGAGACTCGGCCGAGTTGCACAGTGCTCCGTGTCATCCATGATACCCAGCACAACTCATTCATCGCCCGGATTACCCCCTTCCAAGTACTTGAAGAACGTCAGCGTGTTTCCATCTGGATCCTTGATGGCGAATTGTCGAAAACCCCAAGGCTGATCTTGTATCTCGTCTGCAAACTCGACACCCCCCCGAGCTTTGAGAGAGTCGTGGAGTTGGTCGAGCTGCGTGGTGCCCAAGGCGATGTATGCTGAACCAGGATTGGCGGACCGTCCGCTGGGCTTGAAGAAGTAGATGTTGGCCGCAGCCTTTTCACCAGCAAAGATGGAGCAAAAGGTAAAGAGGCTTGGGTCACCATCCTCGGGCTTGGTGCTTGCAAGCTCGAAGCCAAGGGTGTCAACATAAAACTCAAGAGTCTTAGCAATGTCATCAGACTCAAATGTTGGAATGATTTTCCAAGCCGAAGCGACAGGTGCGGGCGTTCCAGACATCCTCGTCGTCTCGATGGTTCACTCTTTGAGGTGAAAGGAGGAGATGTTGGTGTCGTCCACTAAGAAGCCACCAAAAAACGATACGGATACGGATACGCAAATTAGGCAGGTGCGACCGGCATTTTACTCTTTTTCGTCACATAAAACTAGCTACGCCTCTTCTGCGACGTAATTGCCGGCGTTTTGGTAACTATTTGCCATTGATTGACGCAAAAGATGGAGGCTCAAGTAGCCTCTTTGTCTGTGCTGCTGCGGCAGGAGCAAGGACTAAATACAAGATTAATCCCCTGTAGACCGGCAACCAACCAGGACCTCCCTTGACAATCTGAGAGCTGTCACACGCCAGTTTGTCTCGTCCTACCCGTTGTAGTCCTCGATAGCAATTATCGTCATCGTCATCCATCACGCGCCACCCCTCGAGTAATTTTCTGTCCTAATTTTCAATGTTGGCTCCCTCAAAGCCCGGGACTCGCCGTTCTCCCTTCGTGCACCGTCTGATCTCTGCTCCATATTGATTGCTTTGTTTGCTTCCCCTCTCGGTTGGTGCATCCGGTCCCCTGGTGTACCTACGAATCGACAAATCGCGGACGATCCCGTGTGACGAGTACCCTGGCATGTAAGTCCCCAAGCAGCCTTGTTGGTGGTGGTGGTGGGTTGGAGATGCCAGATAAAAGCGAAGCACTTGTCCCCTAGACCGCCTTTTGGCGTCTTCCAATTGGCGGTCTATCATTACAACACACGGCTGGGCTCGACAAGTGATTGTTGAGACGACCTCACTCCTCTTTGCACACTCCTCTGTTGCATCTACAGTACATGTACTAAGTCAGTTTTACCCAGCCTCTTGCTACGTTAGCCTCTCCAGTCAAGTCCTGTCACTCCGTCTGAGCGTTGTAAACGCCTGCATCATCGGCCACACATCATCCGGACCCTTGCCTATTCCGGACGACGCCGTCACCATCTTGCTGCATCCACTTGTGTTTGACTGGGCTGGCAGCTCGTCTGACAAGTGTGCCAAAAGGCAGGTACGGTGATCCAGGTACAAGCAAGCTGAAAGTGCGGGGGGGAAGTCTTGTTGTTAAAACATTGACGGGGCTGCTTTGCGCATCATACACACATATCCGCATCCGCATTCGCATCCATCACACGCATCCATGGGTTATCTGGGACTGCAACTAACGTGACGCTTACCTACGATTGGATCCCAAATTACCCGTTCATTTGCGTCTCTGGCTTGCATTTGTTGGGGTGCGAGTCCGTTACTGCCCGTACCGTATCCGAATTCGAGCCTCTTTTGCTAGAGTCTTGAGCTTCTTCTCTAATATTACTACACCCCCGCTCTAGACTCTTTTCTACCACCCCTGAAGCGAACAACACCTAAACAATCAAACAAACAACGCGACAACCTCTAATTACCTGACCATTTTCAACTCTGATCCTTACTCTTGTCGCTCCTATCTTTCGATATTGACGCCATCTTCTCGTCTACCTATCCATCTACGACAGTATTCTCGGCGTCGCATCATACTGAGAGAGCTCCCCTCGCACAGACTGCCCATCATTGACAAGGTACACACCCACGACGCTGACCTTGTTGGCGTTTGCGATTCGACGCCAAGATACGAAGACGCGCGACTCTTTCTCTCAGTTGAGATGCCCTCGGTCATGATCAACGGACACAACGGGGCCAATGTCTCCGATTCGGGTTCCGAATTCTCAGGTGATTCCAGCAATGGCTCTGCAGGCGCCGTCCGACGTAGGTTGGACCGCAAGATGTCTAGCCCCATGGCACCTCCTTTCATGGTTTCGGCCCCAGGAAAGGTGATTGTCTTTGGTGAGCACTCTGTCGTCCATGGCAAGGTACGATACTCGCCCCCCTACAACGTCAATTGCATGCATGCTCACGTTGCCATTGGTTCATAGGCCGCTATCGCTGCAGCCATCTCGCTGCGATCGTACCTTCACGTCACCACCCTGTCCAAGTCGAAGCGCACCGTTTCTCTACGATTCCCAGATATCGATCTGGTTCACACCTGGAACATTGACGAGCTGCCATGGCAGGCGTTTCAGCAACCGTCCAAGAAGAAGTCATACTATTCTCTCGTCACCGAACTCGACCCCGACCTCGTCGCAGCCCTTCAGCCACATATCAACGTCGTCTCCCCCGATCGCCCAGAAGAAATCCGCAGAGTACACCGCAGTTCAGCATCTGCGTTCCTCTACCTCTTCCTCTCACTAGGATGGCCTTCATTCCCTGGCTGTCTCTATACTCTGCGATCGACAATACCAATTGGTGCTGGTTTGGGTAGCAGCGCATCCATCTCAGTCTGTCTCTCGGCTGCGCTTCTTCTACAACTACGCACCTTGTCCGGCCCTCACCCAGATCAGCCCCCAGATGAGGCTCGACTTCAGGTGGAGAGGATCAATAGATGGGCCTTTGTGTCGGAAATGTGTATCCACGGTAACCCCTCGGGTGTGGACAACACTGTAGCCACACAGGGCAAGGCTGTGGTCTTTCAACGTACCGACTATTCTAAGCCGCCGTCTGTTAGACCACTCTGGGATTTCCCCGAGCTGCCTCTTTTACTGGTAGATACCAGACAAGCCAAATCGACTGCGCACGAGGTGGGCAAGGTAGCAAAGCTTAAGCAAGCACACCCCAAGCTTGTAGGAACCATTCTGGATGCTATGGACAGAGTCACGAATACCGCTGCCGACCTGATTGAGGATATTCACTTTGATAATGAGTCAGAGGAGTGCCTTACTAAGGTTGGTGAGCTGATGACCATCAACCATGGCCTGCTTGTGTCGCTTGGCGTCTCTCACCCTCGTCTGGAGCGAGTACGAGAACTTGTGGATCACGAGGGTATCGGCTGGACCAAGCTTACTGGTGCCGGTGGTGGTGGTTGCTCTATCACACTTCTCCGACCCGACGCGCCTGCAGAGAAGTTGCATAAGCTGGAAGAGCAGCTCGAGGATGAGAATTATGCCAAGTTTGAGACCACTCTGGGTGGCGACGGCGTTGGTGTGCTGTGGCCTGCCGTTCTCAAGAATGGCACCGTGGAGGATGATGAGGGTGGCATGGAGATTGACCTGGAGAAATTCCTCAACGCCGAGGGTACTGAAGGAGTTGAAAAGCTCGTAGGTGTCCACGGCGATACTGGAGAACGGGAGGGATGGAAGTTCTGGCGGGTCGAGAGCCGATGAAACACTCCCTTGATACCATGAGACAGGGCGTCTTGTATCTCACCTTTACCTCAAAGAGTTTTGTCGCTCTATGTACTATATGGCTACGAGCCAGGTGACGTCCGTCATGAATTGGGAAAAAATCTAGAAGAAAGCGAGTTGGCAGGGTAGGGTAGGGACGCGCTTGGCTTGGAGTTATTGGTTGGGGTTCATATATACGTTATAATTCAGTAATGCGAAATGCTCTTCTATTTCATCCTGCTGGACCTCTTTGTAGAGATTGTTGCTGGACATCCTTGTGAGACGTATCAACTTGTGCTCCATGCTTCATCGACACCTCATAACATCATAACTATACAAAAAACGACCAAACTACTCAGCCTTCTCACCTCCGTTCTTTAGCAGCGTCACTCGGTACTTCCAGTATCCCTCTCGTACAGGATCCCACTTCTCACCCAACCGTCGCAAGCACAGTTCCGCCTTGTCCTTGTCACCCTCCTCATCATACAGCTTGGCTAGGAAATCCAACGCGTGGGAGCTGCGCACCTCTTCAGCATCCTCACCCAGTGCGCTAACAAATTCCTCTGCAAATTCCTTGACAGACGTCAAAGGCCGAGCACCCTTGGCAAGGACACCGAAGAGATAGTTCCAGGGTGATTGGTTCTGCGGCGCAAGACTAATCTTTTCCTTGGCGTATTTGATCTCTCTATCGATAGTCTCTGCTGGAACACGCGGGTCTGCTTCAGTAGGCCCAGAGCCAGATGTTGAAGCTGTAGGGTCTGAGAAGACGATGTAGAAGCGGTGCGACCAGGCAGAGTTGTTGCGTACGTCCTCCTCGATGTGGTTCTGCGTCGAGAGGAGCTCGCTCATGGTCCACATTGACAACTTACCCACGAGATACTGTCTATACGACCAAACGTGATAGTTCTTGGCGTCCTCAGCTAGCATAGTAGTGATGAATTGCGTCTCGGAGCGAGCCAGCTTGCGAACAGTTGCGTCGTCCTCTTCGATGAGGGGGTAGTAATAGTCCATGAGCAACTGGCGATGGTTCCAAATCTGGTAGTTTTTGAGGTTTGACAGAGCTACCTCGTTAAGCCACTTGATCTCATCAGGGATGCTGAGCTTGAGGACTGAAATGATCTTGAAGCGGAAGAGCCAGACGGTGTAGTGTGCCGGGTTCATCGAGATGACGTGCTCGGTGAGACGGAGGGTTCGAGGCGAGCACTCGTCAGCGGCCATGACGGCACGGAGGTACGAGACGGCTAAGAAGCTTTCAGTCAGCTTTTGTAGTTACGTCTTGCTGCGCTCTTGAGACGTACCCTCAGCGTAGTCATCCGGGTAGGCGATCTGAGCGAGGGCATCCTCAGGCTCGTTCTGAGGAATGGGGATAACATCGTCCCACTCTGGATCCTGGGCCAGAGTGCCAGTAATCTCCCCGTAGAGATCCCTCTTGAGAGCAGCCATGGCCTTTCTCCTCGTCTTTTCCTTAGCAACCTCTTCCTCGGAAACCTCTCCACCAGCAATCTCCCTCTTCTTCAGAAACTGCCTATGCTGAATCTGCAAGCTCGTAAGCTTTGCGTGCTTGAGCCCCCTCTGCTCAAGCTCGTCAGGAGAATAAGTCCCGATGTCCCTCCCGGAGCGGTCCTTTCCCCAGGCGTAGTCGCGCGGAAGGCGGCGGATGGGAAGACCCTCCTTTGTGACAAACTTCCAGAACTCGCGCTCGGAGCGGTTCGACAGGGGTATGCGGCGGTTCGCGACGGGGAGGATGAGGTTGGTGTGAGTAAACGTCTTTTTCTCTGCGGGAGAGAGAGAGGCGAGGCCGACTTGCTGACGGCGTTTCTCGATGGGGTTTGTCTGGAAGAAGCGCTGCTCGGAGCGTTGAGAGACGGTATCTGGAGGAGGTTCTGGGGTGGCTACTGTATGTCAGCGTTGATATTTGCTACTTGTAGGGAAACAAACCTTTGGGCTCGGGCTTGGAGCTGCCTTTTGTCTTGGGTGGCATGGTTCAGGTTGGACGAGTTGGAGAGTCGGGTTCGGGGATGGTTTGATGGTGGGGTTGGCACATGCCCAGGCTATTTTTTTGGGCTGGAGATGGATGGATAGGCCCAGGATGTTTGCTACCCCGCCAAAAGGTGAAGCTATTGTTCTACAACACCATGTTTGTAGAACAATATCAAGAGAGTATCTGAGTGAGAAAGCACGGTTCATATGTAGGTTTATACGAGAAGCAAGGGGTAGTCAAAGTTGTGTTGGTGGCTGTCTATCTAGCTGAAGCATCTGATGCCTCTCATCATGTCGTAAACTGAGCTCTTCTTCAACTCATAACCTCAATGAAGCTGCCTCCTCCATTTCGACTCGGGTATCTTATAATGGCATTGCTGTTCCGGCTTCTTCTTAAGCCCCCTTGACTCTGGGCTTCCTCGACACATTGGCCTTGGTTGAATCCTCGTTCAAGACGCCCTTTGTCTTGATAGCCTGTTGACTCGCAGCCTGTGTCTTGGTGACACCCGCAGCACCAGTAGTCGAAAAGATCCTAGCAGCAGCGGCAAGCGCCGTCTCTGTCGTCGATGTCTGTCCCACGTCCCGCGGCCATCCCTACAAGGCGCGAAAGTTCTGCGACATGATCAACCACCTCTTGACGCCCTTGGGCGGGTTCTTGACCATGGCCTCCCAGTTGGGCACCAGGACAAACGTCTCGTGAAACATCTTTTGGGGGGCTTCTCTACCCTTGCCGTACTGCACCTTGCCCATGACGTTGACCAGGATGCTCATGCGACCTCCGTTCTTCTCCACCTTGGCGCCGTCGTAGACGTTCTCAGGGGCGCCCATGCCGAAGGATGGGTTGACGACGTGCGCATCGAAGGACTCTAGCTCGTAGACAGCACCCTGGCCTTGGGCCTCGAGGAGTTTGGAGTAGTCTGTGGGTGCGGAGAGGACGGCGCCGTTGATGGAAATGTCGGCGGGGATGGGGTATCGAGAGGAAGAGTTGATGTAGAATGGGAGAAGCGCGCTCTGTTTGTTGACGGCCTGGTAGTAGTGGGTGACGAAGATCTCGGCGGCTGGAGGTGTTAGCTTTGGTTGGTGAGGAAGAGAGTCGATGCCTACCTTCGCTGGCGACCCGCACCTGAGTATCCTCGTCTGGGAGAGCCATGATGAAGTCTGTGTGTAAAGCGACAATATTCAAAGGTCTTTTGATCGAAGAGAGGAGATTATTGCTGTTGTTGTTCGAGTTTGAAAGTTTGGCGCAAAACACAAAACGGAAAGCTTGAGGAGCTCTTCTGCCTGGGAGGGAGAGGCACAGTTATCGACTAGCACAATTCACACTGTACCCTCACGCTGCTTATCGGCCAATTTTTGGAGCTTCAGGTGACGCGATGCAGCCATTCATCCCACTTTGTCAGAGGGAGCGTTTCAATTGACGGCTTAAGAGAAGTCATGAGGGCGTTTCGACTTCAATCTTTGCGCGGCCTGCGCCAGGTCCAGTCCAGGTTCCCTCGTCAGTCCAGCTGGGTATGTCCAGGATGTCGGGTGAATCAGTCTCAGCATCGATGGAGCTCGGATAGCTCGTCGAAAGAGAAGCCGTATTATATTACAACGCCCATCTTTTACGTCAATGCTGGTATGTCAGAGTCGACAGTGATTAAGAGACTTGCTCATGGTGTATTCAGCACCGCACATCGGTCATCTCTATACCATGGTCCTGGCCGACGTCCTCAAGCGATGGCAGCAGATCAACGGCAAGGAAGCCCTCCTCTGTACTGGAACCGATGAGCACGGCATGAAGATTCAACAAGCAGCCGCAAAAGAAGGAATGCCACCAAAGGAGTTCTGCGACAACAATGCCAGCAAGTTCAAGGACCTCGCAGAAGTCGCCAACATCTCTCACGACTTCTTTATCCGAACCACGGATGAGGACCATAAGCGTGTGGTGGAGCAGTTCTGGCTGCTTCTCAAGACTCGTGCTCCTGAAGGTCTTGGCTTGTACAAGGGACAGCATGAGGGTTGGTACTGTGTCAGTGATGAGTGCTTCTATCCTGAAGATCTGGTCCAGCCGAGTGTTGTGCCGCAGACGGGACGCAAGATCATGGCCAGCATCGAAACGGGCAACGAGGTTGAATGGGTCACGGAAGATACCTGGTTCTTCCCGTTATCCAAGTACAAGGAGAAGCTTCTCAAGTTTTACGATGAGAACCCCGACTGGATCCAGCCAGCTCACCGGATGAACGAAGTGAGGAACTGGGTCGAGCACCACCTTGAAGATCTCTCCATCACCCGCCCAGCGTCGAGGCTGAGCTGGGGAATCAAGGACCCTGAGGACCCCTCCAACACCATCTACGTCTGGGTCGATGCCCTCATCAACTACATCACCACAGCCGGCTTCGGCTCCAAGTGGCATGTCGACAGCAAGGACAAGGGCATCTGGCCAGCAGACGTCCAAGTCGTGGGCAAGGACATTATCCGCTTCCACGCCATCTACTGGCCTGCGCTTCTCATGGCCGTGGGTCTTCCTCTGCCGAAGAAGATTGTCTGCCACAACCACTGGACCATGTCAAACCGCAAAATGTCCAAGTCGCTCGGCAACGTCGTCAACCCCTTTTTCGCAGTTCAGCGATGGAACTTGGACCCCCTACGGTACTTTCTCATGCGCAACGGTAGCTTCAAGGGTGACATGAGCTACGCAAACGATTTCATCATCGTCGCGTACGAGAAGGAGCTCCAGGCCAATATTGGCAACCTGTTTAACCGTATTTCTCGGAACAAGACTGGTAGATGGTCGACCCTTGAAGCTACTGAATTTGCTCGAGAGGGCAAGTTTAATGACATCGCTGGATTGGCTGCTGAGGGACCTGATTTGTTGAGTCTCGAGTCGACTTTGGAGACTGCGCCTGAAAAGATTCGCAACGAGATGGACGATATTAACCTGAGTGGTGCTCTCAGGGAGGTGTTTGAGCTTCTTCGAGAGGTGAGCGTTCCTGAAATATTGACAATGCCATCTGCTGACGTCTGATAGACCAACCGCTTCATCTCTGATACTGCCCCTTGGCACATGGTCAAAGATACAAGCCCGGATGCTCGAGTTCGCCTCAATTGGGTCATCTACCGATGCGCCGAAGCTTTGCGTATTGCAGGTATCATGCTCCAGCCCGTCATGCCGACCAAGGCAGGCGAGCTACTCGACGGCCTCGGCGTCAAGCCAGAGAGACGTACTGTCGAGTTTGCGGCAAAGGGTGCTGACCTCGAGTATGGTGTCGCACCTCTTCAGCCCCAAAAGCTCGGAGACAGCGGCAAGAAGATTGACCCTAAGCCTAATGCATGGGCGTCTCTGTTCCCTCCAGTATCAGGCATCGAGCTACCAGACTATGAGGCTGTGACGGGACAGGCTGCGCCGACAAAGGCGGGCAAGACCAAGAACCGCTTGAGTCGGGTGGCTGCGTCTCTGGCTGAAGAAGCTCGACAGACTCCAGGCAACTGACGAGTTATGAAAATGATGTAGTGCAGATGTGTATGAGAAGATAGATGTGTAAAACATGTAGTCTACGATACTGTAAAATACCATACCCAATTCCTCACTCGGTGGTTCTCGCTGTGTGGTGTTGCCCCATCTATGAATTTTTCTCCAATCGAGTTTAAACAGCTCACGGTGAACCTACAACTCACCTCACACATTAAGCGCAAAAATGAGAATAAACCAAAACACAGGAAAGTCAATATCGTCTATTATTTGAATCTTGACTAATTTCTCGTAGCCATCTCGACTCCAGGGGTCCTCCTGGTCCCATACGAGTCACGCCATGTGAGGCAATACCACGCATGGATGCAAGACCCTGTGAGCTTCCTGGACTGAAAGATTCTACAGGGCTGACACAGGCAAGGACATTCAAGAGGCTACAGCCTCTGAGCCCATGACGCTGGATGAAGAGTACGAGAACCAGCAGTCATGGCGCACTTCTTCAGACAAGCTCACCTTTATTGTGTGCGCACCGCTTGAAGAGGCTACGAGCGTCGTCAAAGCTGGCACGGCGGATGCAGATGAACTCATGCGAGGCGACATCAACTTTTTTCTACACACCTACGAAGCCTCTGAAGAGGAAGAAGCCCTCGCCCAAGCGCAAAACTGGCTCACGGGCGAAGTAGACGTGATGATAGCATCCCCATCACACCGCGGGCGGGGCATGGGCCGGGCCGCAGTGCAAGCCCTCCTCACGTACCTCCGCAGACACATGCGAGAGATGCTGGTCGAGTACGGGGGTGGTGAGCTCAAGGGTCTGATGGTCAAGATCAAGGAGAGCAACGCGGGGAGCAGGGCGCTGTTTGACAAGATGGGATTTGAGCAGAGGGGCGGGGTTAATTACTTTGGCGAGGTGGTTATGGTGAAGAAGTGGGATGATGGAGTTGAAGAAGAGAAGGAGTATGAGGAGCTGGGGTATGAGGGTATCGTGGAATAGACTAGATGCATAGTAGATACAGGTCTTTACCGGAGATGGGCATCTCCGAGGTGAAGCTTCTTGTTATCATCAACCCCATCCTTATCTCATCCATCCTCGGCTCAACCCCCACTCTTGCAAGACCTCGACTCGATCCATCATGGGCGTAAAAGATTCTCAATCTGGAAGCTTTTTCCAGACCGGCACCATCCCCGCGGAACCCGGTCCTTGGCATTCTCACATCATTCGTCTATGCGGACGTAACACGGCGTTTTTGAGGGCGGGGTTGGGAAGCTTTCTAGCTAGGATCTTTTGTATGGAGCTTGCCCAAACCATGCGATGCGATGGATATCACACCAACCGGTCAGACCTCCTCTCTGCATGTATGCCCTTTGGGCATTGGCCACTGCTGATCGATGCGAGCGATTTACAAGAGATAATCATTAGTCAGTGCTCTTTGGGTTGGAGCTAGGGTTATAAGGTTGTGTCCAAGCATAAATATCTAGCTCGTCTTCCCACTCTTCGGTCCATCGGCTGGTGTTTCTGTGTCTGACCCGATGCTCCGAAGCCTGTGATACCCTTTTGACTCTCATCATGTATTCCAAAGTTCTTCCTCTCGGATTTCTCTTTGGCACTGCTGCTGCTGAGACTGTCCACGGCGTCGTCGTCTTTAGTCGTCATGGAGATCGTATGTTTCCCCTCCATCTCTCTTACACTGAGACTAACACACATAGGAACCACAAAGTGGTATGGCGCTCAAGCCCTCACCCCCCTCGGCGCGGAGCAAAACTTCCAAGTAGGCAGCGACTATCGAAGTCGCTACCTCTCATCCGAGTCGACCTACCAGATCCTCGGCATCTCGGAGGATGAATACAAGCCCGCGCAGGTCTTTGCCAGTGCTCCTGATCAGGGCATCCTCATGAACACGGCCACTGCGTTCTTGCAAGGCCTCTACCCTCCTCTGGCCGATCTGGATCCCGAGATCGCTTCACAGACGCTCAACAATGGATCTCAGAGTCAGGCGCCTCTTGACGGGTATCAGTATGTTCGACTGCACTCCATCAGCGACAATTCGCCCGATACCATCTGGATCAAGGGTGACGACGCATGTCCCAAGTATGTCAAGGCTTCCAAGGCCTTTATGGACAGCGAGGTGTTTGCCCAGCGTACGGAGGATACCAGGGAGTTTTACGAAGGTTTCTACGACGTTCTCTCGGATGGAGTGTATAACCTCAAGCCTGAGAACATGACGTATAAGAACGCCTACAACATCTTTGATCTCGTCAACGTTGCACGCATTCACAACGCTACTTCTCCTGCTCGCAACGTCTCCGACGAGGACCTCTTCCAGCTTCGAACTCTCGCTGACTCTGCAGAGCTCGGTCAGAACTGGAACGCCTCCGACAAGGCCCGAGCCATCGGCGCTGAGACGCTCTCCGGTGCTGTCCTCGCTCAGCTCAACGAGACTGTCATTTCTGAAGGAAAGCTCAAGTTCTCCCTCTTTGCTGGTAGCTACGATACCTTCCTCGCCTTCTTCGGTCTCGCAGGTCTCCTTGATGAAGACCCTGCATTCCATGGTCTTCCTGATTACGCCTCCACCATGGCCTTTGAGCTTTTTACCGAATCCAACGCATCCTCTTTCCCGTCTGACCCCGAAGACCTCCGTGTTCGCTGGCTCTTCCGCAACAGCACCTTTGGCGAGCTCGAGACATTCCCCCTCTTCGGTACAAACGATGACTCTCTCCCCTGGCCACAGTTTGTTAGCGAGATGGAAGAGCGTGCCATCACTGACGTGGGAGATTGGTGCACCCAGTGCGGAGCCAAGGAAGATTTCTGCGCAGCCTACGAAACAGACGACGATGAATCCACTGAGAGCAATGATGACAAGGACGGAAGCAAGGGTGGCATGTCCAATGCTGTTGCTGGTGTCATTGGTGCCATGGTTACACTCGGTGTTGTGGCCATTGTTGGAGCTATCGCTTTCCTGCTCATGAGGCGAAAGAAGGCTGCCACTCCTCATGAGAAGAGCAGTGTCAGGAGCGGAAGCACTGATGAGAATGCTGCCAAGGTTTAAGATGTGTATAACTGTGTTTAATGAATCATGAGGAACGGCAAGATTGTACAAGAAGGAACAAGCGTCGTTTATCTATATCATCTGTAATTGATTAACCATTCCTGAATATCTTCAACTGAAAATTGTCAATATCTCCTCCTGCAGGGCCGGTATGAGATCTCGATTACCTTCATCAAATATGAAGATGTACAGCTCGTATATTTGACAAGATGGATAGGTACAAGTCTTTTCAATGGGTATTCAAATGATTGCCTAAAGCAAGAAAAGCATGGTCTAATGATCGATCAAAGTCCTTATGTCTGTGAGTGTCGTATGTGGTTAGTTCCATCTCATCTCGTTGTGTTACTGGCACCACTATCAATCTTGAGCACGAGCATCCACACGTAGTTAAAGCCCAAGCCGAGAGACAAGATAGATCAAAAGCAATCACACCATCAAGTACAAATAGGCCCGCTAGTCAACAGTTGTACAACGTCGAGTGAGACATAGTTCGGTAGAGACTGTATTAAATAGTACCCCAAGACCACCAATAATCATACAACGCCACATTCTAAATACACAATCATACATCCGTAACAAGTCCTCATGTAACCCAATCCTAATAAAGATCCCTAATACTTTTCCAAATCCGCCGTCTTCTGTCTCGCGTTGTTAACAATAGCCAAAGCCCCCTGCAACCTCTCAATCTCGCTCCTCAGTACGCTCCGCCTCTCGACGATCCTCTCATCCTCTCTGCACAAAGTGTCCAGGTCCTCATCACTCAGTCTGAGGACCCAATCGTTGGTGAGGCTCTTGAGCGGGCTATTCTTATTGTTGACAAATCTATCTACAATCGTCTCATTCATATGTGGGATGAACGCGTCCAAGGTGATCTGAAAGAATCCAGTTAGAAGAAAATACTCTGTTAAAATCCTGAAAACCATACCTTGTAGTACACCTTCAGGACGTCGTGGACATCGTGAATCATGTTCTTCTCGAGGCTCGGGTGTGCGAGTTGAAAGTAGTTGATAAACGTCGACAGATGCGCGACATCACTCAGATCATGTATCTGAGCAGCCCGCGTGGCCTGGAAGAACCTTAGCTGTCGCCACCCAAGGACCTGCTCGCCGAATTTGGGGTCCGTGGTATGAAGCAGCTTGCATTTGGTCTTGCTCTGGCATGCCTCCATGCGTTGGGCCTCGGCCACCTGGTAGGACGCATCTAGTCTCCCCCGCAGGATATTCTCCAGTTCATCACGGAGGATGTTTGGCTCGCCATGGGATGGGAAGATGAAGTCCAGGATGGATATATAACAGTGCTGAACCGCGTGGCCCACGAGAAGCAGGTGCTCGTGTGTGATGGTCTCCCACTTCTCCACTTGCATCTGATACATGTTTCGATACACAACCGGGTTGACGATTCCTGGTAGCTGGGCAGCTTGGTACCTGGTAAGCTGCTCTCCAATCGTCTTCATGAGGTCTTCCGGGTCCTGGACGGAAGAGCAGTCGGTATACTTCTTTTCCAGGCTGGCAGACACCTTGCGAGCCACCTGCGGCGTCAACGATAGCCCCGGCTCTTGACCTAGAGCCTCAGCTATCTTGGCAAAAGGATCAACATCGGCGTCTTCGAAGTCCCACTTGCCTCCCATCGCTCGCATAAAGTCGTCAAGACATTGGTCAAGTTCTTTAACTTGCCAGAGCAGTGGGGTGACGGCTCCTGGCAGATCTTCAGGGCGGTCCAGGGCCGATTTGGCTAATTCCTCGAACTTGTTGACGGTGGCCATGAGGTACTGTCGCTTGGCGAAGCTGGTCTCCCGAGGTTCGCCCAAGCTCTGCTTCTCTGCAAGCTTCAGGTTCAGAGTTGACTCAATGTCGGAACACAGCTCGGGGAAGCAGTCACGTATCTTGGAGCTGAGGACATGTCCAAGATACGTCTTCAAAGCGGTAGATCCCCGGCGGTTCTGAGGGGTTCTGTTCCAAGGAGCTGTACTGAAAAGACTCTTCTCAGCTGCCTTCATATCAAAAGAGTCCCCGTCCTTGTCAGCACGGTTTCGGACAAGAAACCATCCTTTGCGAAGATGGCCAGAATCACTCAAAGAGTCATTGATGGCGATATCAACAATCTAAGTACCGTGTTAGACTGGCCACACACTCTCTTGAGAGAAACGTACCTGTTTTGCTGCGTTAGGTTCATTCTGGATCATGTCACACTTGGTAAAGACTCCCACAAGACGTTCTTGGTCAGGGACATATTCAGAAGCCAATGTGAACGCGTCCTGACGGTCAAAGTCTGTTGGGGCATCCAGAACACAGCTATATCTGTCAGTCTTGCTCACGTCCAAGGGTTCGTTCAACCTACATGACAATGTTGTCAGGATTCTTCATGTACTCGATGATCATTGCTTGGACCTGGAATGGATCCTGTTTGTTGACCTTTTTAGGGTTCGTGAAGGTTCCAGGAAGATCCAGAATGCTGAAATAGGAGCGGTTTGGTCCAGACAGCTCAATCTTGAAAACTTCAGAGGCAAAGTTCTTGGCTCCTCGACCTTTTCCTGGGGAGATTCCCATACGATCAGAGACCTGCTGCTGTTAGACATCTTTCGCAAGGTTTGATGCATTAACATACTTCATCAATAGTCTTGACAAAATCGTCCTTGGTGAGGGTATTTCCTTGGTGTGAGTAGCTGCTGATATCTTCAGAGGCCGGCTCCATGCCAGGAACATTTACGTCAGGTGGTTCGATTCTGATACGGAACGAGTCTTTGCTACCAGGTCCCGTACGTCTAGAGACAATGCGGGTTGGCCAGCGGGTGCAGCAACCACTGTTGACTGGGAATGGGATGCCGGTCAAGCTTTGCAAGAGTGAAGACTTGCCCGAAGACTGGCCGCCTACAATGACGAGCTGTACTCTGTTAGTGGAGGTATCATCAAATGAAAGAGTCGCAAATACCTGGGGGGCTCTAAGGCCCCTCGAGCCAAAAGACTGAAGCTTGTCAATGGCGTCAAACAGGATCCTGTTGTGCGGGTTGTCGAACGGGTCCTCAGGCATGATTTCATTATCAGCGGCCTTCCCAGCCTTGACCGGAGTCTCCTCAACCACAGTCTTCTTGGGAGAACTTTTCTGGGACGCGAGAGTCTGAGCGCTTTGCCAAAAGCTACCCTCTTCATCCGAGTCAACTTCCACGTCAACCCTTCCAGGGGTAGACGGACTCGAAGATCTCACAGAGTTCCCAGACATGTCCCACACGCCAGAGTCGGCGGGAGACTTGCCCAGCAGGTGTTCATTGTCTTTGGGATCGAGGTTGTTGGGAGACTTGGTTGCCGTTTGAGGCGGAGTTTGGGGGACAGAGGTAATATCAACCGGACCAGCCATGATGATAGATGAAGCAGGTAGCAGTGAGAAATGAAAGATGAAAAATGGAGAGTGGAAAAAGACAAAAGACAAGGAAATAAGAGAAAATGGGTAACAAAGAGCTTGAGATGTGCAGTTTGGGCTGATCAAAAGTTGGATTTGCTCTACGTTTTATGTCTTTCCACCATGGTGGTTATCTCACCAATACAACACCCAAGTCGAAACTTGGGCTAGATACTGCCAGGAGCGGGCTATTCCCGCGATGCATCTTCCCATCAGCTTATCCTGCAACTAGGCGCCCGTTGTTGGTTCTGTCAAAGACGGAATCGCGGAATCAACTGAAGTTGAAACGACGCTATTGTGATGGTGGTGCTGTCACGCAAGGTTCGGGTCGAGCCTTCTGCAGTAATAGACACAGTCAGAGTCCTGCTCGAAAAGGCATTGCAACTCTGTGTTGGTAGCAGATCTAGCTGAGATGCGGCCTGAAACTCGACCAAGAAGGGCGAAGTAAGAGTTGAAACAAAAATAGATGCGGCAAAGTCAAAGTTCGGGGTCGCCTAAGAGAGACCAGCATTAATTGAAACTCAGGAGAGCAAAGCCATTGGGGGCGGAAGAAACGTTGTTGGTTGTGCTCGCAGTTCCCCAGGTCTGCAGGGGTTGTTGTCGATCAGACAATTGATTCAGACCAAAACGGAAGCTGAGAAACTTCTCTGCCCTTGATATCGTGTTCACTTTTAGTAGTGGGTCAAAGTTGTGCCGATCTGACGTTGTACTGGTGCAAGATGTCTGCAGTTCTTTGTATCGGCAAGTGAGTCATTGCCGAACACAATAGGAAGATATCTAGAAATCAACATCAACACAACACAGCATATAATCCTCTTAAGCGCTTGACACAAAAGTTGCCGATGTGAAAGATAAGACAACGTACCTCAAACTAGGCCGCTGTCTTGGTCTCTCTCCCTTGTCTTGAGCCAAGGTATACAACCAACAACCAACACTGGGCGGCTACTTACTGAGCAACCAATCACATCATGGCACCCTCTGTCGAGCAACTGCTCAAGGATTACGAATTCGACCCTTCGCTGCTCCAGCGGGTGGCGTTCCGCAGATCAAAGCCTCCGCTGGCCATCGTCGAGCCTGACCCTTCGTGGCCGGCAACTTTTGACCTGCTCAAGACCCGCATCGAGTCTGCCCTCGGCAGCACAGCTGTCTCTATCAATCATATCGGATCAACGAGCATCCCAGGTCTCCCAGCCAAAGCTGTTATCGACATTGACTTGGTCGTCAAAGACGTGACAGACGAAGAATCTTACGTGTCCGCTCTCGAAGAAGTAGGCTTCCAGTTTCTCGTGCGGGAGCCTCATTGGCACGAGCACCGCTTCTTCTGCGGATACGAGCCCATCTCTACAAACCTGCACGTCTGGGGGCCTGACTCGCCAGAAGTGGTGAGACACAAGATCTTTACCGACTGGGTGAGACGTAATGAGGCGGATCGGGCTTTGTATGAGAGGACAAAGAGGGAGGCTGCTGCTGTGAGTGCTGAGAAGGGTGAGGATGTCATGCAGTATAACAAGCGTAAGGAGGATGTGATTCGTGAGATTCTTCAGCGGGCGTTTAAAGACTTGGGGTATACACAGTGATGAAGCAATGATCTTAGAGAGGGCATTCAAGAAAGGAATTCATTATGATAGGAAAACTAAGTCGATATCATAGATGCTACATGGAAAGATGAAGCCCAAGGAACTCGGATTGAAGGTCTAGGGTAGGCAGCCCCACTCGGCAACGGCATCATTCCGAGGTTGGCCCAAAATTTCAACATTCAACTCCAACCTCAACCATCACCACTTCCGCCCCGTCCATTGCATCACCAGCCGCAGTCGTCGCTGCGCGGTCTCAATCGGAATGAACACAATGTTCCGCTCCGTCACGCGCCTGGCGCGACCCGTCCTGGCTTCTCCCCTCGCTCAATCGCCCAGGTAAACCCTCACATCTTGCGCTCACCGAATCATCTGCTAACCTCTCTAGGACCTTCACGACCCTCGTCCCTCTCCGACCCTCCCTTACCCCCTCCACCGTCCGCCGAACAGTTCTCCCCTCGAGCTTCACCCCCTCGACCGCCGCCTCAGCAGACCTGGTCCCTTCAGCTGCCATCTCAGCTCATCCTGCGATGGACATGCAGATCCGCTGTGGTCCCCGAAACACCATGAACGGCGCCACCCGGCTGGTCCAGAAGCGCAGACACGGATTCCTCTACAGGACGCGGAGCAGGACGGGACGCAAGATCCTGTGGAGGAGGAAGCTCAAGGGCCGCAAGCACATTGCTCAATAAGAAAAGCTTGGCAGAAACATGTGATGTACGATTACGAAAGGGAATAGAGAGGGCGAGAGGCTGGGGGCAGACATATCTGTCTACTAGCGAAACTCCCCCTCGTGTCATGTCTGTACAAATCAACACGATAAACCAAAAGAACCCTCTCCATCTTTTTCAGCTCGGGCGGGCTTTCAACCCGGACTGCATAATCAGGTGTCATAAAAAACTCTCTCAGCAAGGCGGAAAGGCCGAACATCCCGCTTACAATTTGTCTGAGCTTGGGTTGTACAAGACGTACATGACGCTTTCTCCGCCCGATACCGGGTAGTTTCTGAGTGGCCGAACAACAAAAAGAGGGGGATAAGCAGGGCAAACTCAATCCAGCTGAATGCATGTTGTTTCTTCGGGGGAGACTCTCAAAGTAGAAGTCTCGGAGAGACAATGACCACCTTGTCAACACCATCACGACTGCGGTCAACCCCTCATCACAGGCTTCACGATGTGAAAAAGACTAAGGAAACTCGTCTTGTCCCTCGGCTCGTTGGTGAATGTGGCGCATGCAGGTTCCTCTCCTCGCAGATCATCAGGCACACACACACATACTCGAGTTCAGCACAATAATAGTATTTTGGCTTATGTGATGCGTCGGCCCGTCTTGCATGAGAAGTAAGATGGTGGGTTAGATATGGTACGATTGAGAGATGTAATAGGTAGGTGAGATAAAGGCTGATGGTGTTGATAGAGCCATTGGTATAACCATCTCGGAGGGAACAAGAGAGAGAATCATCCAATGCTGTTTAGTTTCAACGGTTGAATACTACGTTAGTCTTGCGACTAAAGAATTAGTTTCGACAAAAATCCCCAAGGGAAAAAACCAAGGAAACAAGAACAGCACTTGAACAACTTCCCCGCAAAATACAACCTTGTCCTCAAGTTCGTCGGCCAAACCACCTCAATCCGAATAGCTCCGGACAATTCACGGCCAAGCGAGAGGGACAAAAAAAGAGGGGATGTGCTTCGTACGTGCCGTCGCCTCTGTCTGCCTTCTCTGTCCCGCTCGGCAGTTGCATCACGTTGAGATGAGCTTGTGCGAAACATGGTTGGCTACAAGACTCTCTCCCTGGGCGGCTATTCAACCCCCCCTGGTCCGCCTTGTCACAGTGACGTGAAGGGGCCAATTTGACTCTGTTTCAACCACTCATCTACCAAACTTGCACTTCTTCCAACTCGTCACTCCACAGGGAAGTCCTGGATCCTGATTCCCTCCTCCCAACAAAAAAGATGTGACTACCCTTGTTCCCACCCCGGTTGATCTCTCCGCAAGGCTGCCCACCCCTGGGGGCCTCACGTGGCTCATCGCCATCATTCATTACCCATCTGGGAAGCTCGTCCGGTAGGGGGTGTGTGCCCGCGCGGATCGAGAAGCTATCCACCCACCGCCGTCCGCGGACGGGAAAACATTCACAGTAGAGAAAAAAAGCCCTCAACCCTTGCCTACCAGGGTTGAAAGAGCCAAGAATGCGGGGAGGAGAGTCGACAAGTTGTCCTCCTTACGGCGGTTAGAGCTGAAAAAAGTATGCCTTAGCTTCCTGAGTGGGTTGCTGGGTGTTAATGAGCGGTATGAAGACGATGGGCTATAGTCTGTGGATGAGTATATAAGTTGCCGTGGCGTCCCGGTTCATCATGAAGTGCATGAGTTGAGAAGTATCTCGTCATCATCTACTCCCTCCTTCGCCCTGCGCCGGTTGAAGACAGTTCCCTTCAACCCCTTGAGCCGAGCTCCCTTTAGTTGTGTATACTGGCCTCGGAGACAACTTCTTCACCTCCAAATCCCCCGTCCGTGAAGATGCGCCTGCTTCCTCTCCTCTCGGTTGTCACCCTCGCTGCGGCGAGCCCGATAGCCTCTGTCCAGGAGTACACTGACGCCTTGGAGAAGAGAGGTAACTACCACTGCTCCCCAAGACAAACCTCGCTCTAACATGTCAACTCCACAGCCATCACCGCCTCTCAACTTGACTATGAAAACTTCAAGTTTTACATCCAGCATGGTGCCGCAGCATACTGCAACTCCGAGACGGCGTCTGGCCAAAAAATAACCTGCAGCGACAGCGCCTGCAAAGGCGTCGAGGCCAACAACGCAGTCATCGTAGCATCCTTCGTGTAAGCTCACCTCCCCCCTCATGAAGCCCTCAACTGACACGTAATAGCGGAAAAGGCACTGGTATCGGAGGCTACGTCTCCACTGACAACGTCCGCAAGGAGATTGTCCTCTCTATCCGCGGCAGCAGCAACATCCGCAACTGGCTCACAAACGTCGACTTTGGCCAGTCCGGCTGCTCCTACGTTCGCAACTGCGGCGTCCACACTGGCTTCCGCAACGCCTGGGATGAGATTGCCCAGCGCGCTAGAGATGCTGTCGCCAAGGCCCGCGCGACGAACCCGTCCTTCAAGGTCATCGCCACAGGCCACTCTCTCGGCGGTGCTGTCGCAACTCTGGGTGCTGCTGACCTGAGGTCCAAGGGAACCGCAGTTGACATCTTCACCTTTGGTGCTCCCCGTGTGGGCAACGCTGAACTCTCAGCATTCATCACGGCCCAGGCCGGCGGCGAGTTCCGTGTTACTCATGGTCGTGATCCCGTGCCCCGTCTGCCTCCCATCGTCTTTGGCTACAGACACACATCGCCTGAGTACTGGTTGGCCGGCGGTGCATCTACCAAGATCGACTACTCCGTCAACGACATCAAGGTCTGTGAAGGCGCTGCCAATCTAGCCTGCAACGGCGGTACACTAGGTCTGGATGTCGTGGCTCATCTGCGCTACTTCCAGAACACCGATGCCTGCACGGCGGGCGGTATCTCGTGGAAGAGAGGGGACAAGGCCAAGCGCGACGAGATCCCCAAGCGCCAGGAGGGCATGACGGATGAGGAGTTGGAGCAGAAGCTCAACGACTATGTTGCCATGGACAAGGAGTACGTGGACAGCCATAAGATCTAGGCCGTGTAAAGAACCTACCCTTGTATGATCTCATAAAGACATGGAGGAATGATACAAAATAATACAGTGATGAATACTTATGACCACCTCAATCCTGCACCATATGCCTGACCAGTAGTACGTCTACATGATGTATCCGAGTCTAGGCCAAGTCCATCTTTCATACATACATACATCATGCAAAAACAATAGGCATCATATTTGACAAATGCCCAAGACCGTCCTGTAGTCGCTAACCGGATGTGCTGATAACATCCATTCTACCGGAACACCACAACACCAAAACATATCCTTCATGTCGGTACATGCCATCAATGTTCGCCCTCAACAATCATACCCTGCGCGTTGGGGACTCCAACCAGAATGACTCCTCGAGGCACTCTGACGCTCTTCACCTTCATGCATCCAAACACATTCACCTCCCGAATGCTAGGACACGCGCGGAAAATGGACCCCAAGATGAAGTCCGTCACCTCTTCGCAGAAGCTGATTTCAAGCTCCTTCAGCTCTGGGTACTGGGCATCCGGGTGGAATACCTCTTCAAAGGCCTCGCGTGTGATGTGACGACAGGCATGCACGTTAAGATACTGCAGCTTCTGTCCAGAATGCGCCATCAGAGCCTTGAACCCGTCACTGCACAGCCCAAGCTTGTCTGGGTTCTCTCGTGGCTGGCTCGCATCAAGCTGTCGGCACTTCTGGAAATCCACGTAGTGTAGAGGCGGGTTGGCCCAATCAGTGAACAGGTCAACGAAGCCAAAGTCTGTCATTTCCTCGCTGTCTGTGATGCGAAGTTTGGTGAGCGATCGGCAGTGTTGGTGGATAGCCCGTAGCAGACCATCATCGACTCCAGGAACCACCTTGAGCGATAGAGTACGGAGGTTCGCGCCAATCTTCGAGACGAGTTTGTTGTATGCCGACGTGTGTGTCTTGTTCTGCAGCTGAAGACCGACATGTTCAAGTGTGGATATCTCTCCAATGGCCTTGACGCCAACATCGGTAAACTTTTGGTTGTTCTCAACCTTGAGACGCTTCAGGTTGGGACAGCTCTCCTTCAGCACGACCATGGTGTCGTCGCCAAAATGCTTGTCGGTATAGTAGACTTGCAGGGTTCTCAGCGTTTCACCCTTGGCGCGAAGAAACTCGTGCCACTTGTCTTCGCTCAAGAGGTTTGCTCCGTGGAGGTAGAAAGATTCGAGAGCGATATCGCGAGACAAGAGGTAGTCCATAACCTCGTCCTTGAACTGGATGCCGCATCGAATCTTGAGGTGTCGCAGTTGTTGGGCGACCTGAAAGATGCCCATGTACTCTTGTTCACCGAGTCTTGCGCCATCATAAATATGGACGCTCTCCGTGTTGGGCTGAACAAAGAGAGGGAGAGTCTCTGGCTTGAGCAGACGTCTCTTGGAAAACATTCGCGCAATCTTGTCGATCAAGTGGTCGGGAAGATCTCCAAGACTGTCTGCGAGGTCGACATTCTTGGCCAAGGTCTGAACACAGAGCGTCGCCAAACTCTTGGTACCGAGATCACCGTCGAGAATTCGGCTCTGGATTGCACGGCGTCTTCCGACACCGCTGGCGCCTGTCTGCTTCTTTGGCTTCTTCTTAGGTTGATCCTGGCGGTCCTTGGCCACCTCTCTGCCACATGGGGCACACAAGAGGCCGCCATTAGGGCCGGCAACCGAGTAAGGTGTGACAGTAAAGCGCTTCTCGCAGATCTCGCAGTTTTCCATCTGACCGGGAAGAGGAGCTGATGTCTGTTCAAAAATGGCCCGGGCGAGTTCATCGTCATCGGAAGCGTCGACTCTCTTCTTGCGTCTCTTGAAGGATTTGCTTTCCTTGATCTTTTGGATCTTCTTTTCTTCCTCCCTCTTTCGCTTCGTAGCCTGCTCAGCGGCGGCGTTCCGACCTGAGCGTCGCCGAGTGCTAGCAGAAAGAGGAGCCGATGAAGATTCGCTATCTTCATCCTCATCTCCATTCTGCGCGCTGTTGCTGGCCGCTGCTTGTCGTCGACGAGCATCGGCATCTGCACGAATCTGATTTGCAGAAATGTTGTGCGACTAAGGTGGGTTAGCATGTCAGGTAGACGACCATCGCTACGAACTCACGGCAAGGAAATCAGTCAGCGCAGATTGGCTGTTGAAATGTTAGCAGATGTACTTGGGCAAACGGTGCCACTGGAGAGACTCACGGCCCGTATACAGCACGATTCGCTCTGGTAGGCCGAGCCTGGGTGATTGGTTGAGTCTGGCCGATCTGTCCATTTTGTCCATTCTGACCAGCTTGACCATTCTGCGCAGCTTGACCAGCTGGAGCAGTTTGGCCACTTTGGTTGTTGGCCTGGGTCTGCCTCGGCCGCGCCCTGCGAATGGCATTAGTACGTCGCAATCTTTCGATTCCAGAAGGACCAGGGGTGGTGAGCTTACATGATAAAGGCGACGGGTTGTTCGGCAAAGAAAATGCTGATTTTGGGACGAAAATAACACTCAGTCTTTGGTGAAAAAGATCCAGATGTCGAGATCAAAGGCCGATGTCAAAGGGGATGGGAAATCGAGCCTTTATTAGAGTTGGCGCAGGAGACAAAGGAGCCTAGACGAGTGGCGTTCCTCTTGCACGGGCGCGAGTACGTCTTCACGGAATTGGCACGGTGTCAGGTGACCTGAGCGATGATGAATGGCCTGGATCAAGGCAGCGGAGGGGCAGTGGAGGGGCACCGGCTGCAATTAAAACGCAGCTCCCCGCGCACGTGACCTCGCGTTATCAATTCTCTCGACACTGTGAGACCGTGAATTGGCAGTTGGAAGGTGCGCCCCCAGAAAAAAGGAGCTGGGCCAGTGGCAACTCCTCCGATCACCTCCAGCTCCCGTTCTTTATTTTCCTTGCACCATCGTTTGACCATCACGGCTGCAGTGAAAAGGGGCATCTTCCCATTCACGCATGAGCTGGTGAATTTCGTTTGTTGGGTGTTGTTTGCTTTCTCTTCCCATCTCCCACTCCCGTCATCGTTTATCCTTTGCGCACCGCACTCTTCCCTGCTGCATCTCCGACCAGCATTAGTGCGAACAGACAGGGATTCATCCACCACCAGCTGTCATCCGTCAGCAGCACCTAACCTTCAACTCCTTTGATTATTGAAGCGAAACATTCTCTGCAGCTTCCGTCAAGACTCTCCCTCTTTTCCCTTCTCTCAGCGTTTTCGCTGGCCATTTTGACGCTGGTCGCCGGCATTCCGAGAAGGAACCCTGCTGGTTCGCCAGCCTGCACATCGACCTCTGAATCAACCTCGTCGGCAAGATGCCTCGAGGTCGCCCATCCACTCGGGGTACGCCCGCTGCCTCCGACATGGCAAACAGTAAGCTCTGCTCTATCCCTCTGTATACTTTGCAGTTGTTAACAATATTTAGCCTCTCGAGAAGCATCTACTGCATCAGTCCGGATCACTCGCGCTACGACTAGAAGTCAGGCTGCCTCATCCGCCTCAACTCCAGTTCGGGGCGCAGAGCTTCAGGCAGAAGCCCCATCGGTTCCACGCCCCAGAGGCCGACCGAGGAAGAGCGCACCGGTCATCGACACTGCATCATCGACTGCCGAATCTTCTGCCTTGGATGTCGCCCCTCCTAAGAGACGTGGTCGCCCAAGCAAGGCTTTTATCGATCCTGAGTCTACCTCGTCAGCCCCGACGCCTCAAGATGGCACTTCTGAGAGCGGCTACTCTACCCCTGCCACAAGCAAAGGCCCAACTCCTACTGCCACTGATTCTTTCAAGTCTACCTCGAGCCGTCTTCAAGTTGCTCTCCCTGGTCCTTCTCGACTTTCTGGTCAAGACCGTGAGCGAGCATCGCGAAAGAGCAAGTACGCGATGAATTCAGGCACCAAGAACAATCGATTCGTCCCAGACTCCGATGATGAGGATCTTCTAGACAACTCTAGAGACGCTCAGCTCGCTCGTCGTCTCCAGCAGGAAGATCTGGCCCCGTCTACTACTTCGTCTCTCCCACGTCGGAGCACACGAACTATTGGGCCTGTTGGCCTAGTTGGTCCATCAGCTCCCCAGAATGCACCAGCCAAGCGTGGAAGAAGCTCCACCAACTCCGCTCCCACGGGCAGTCGTCCATCAAAGAAGAACAAATTCACCCCAGACTCTGACGAAAGCGAATCCGATATCAACATGGACGCGGAGATTGCAGCGGCTGCTGGCCTCGGCTCAGACGATGAGTATGCTCTGGGCTTGAAATCGGATGGCGACGCGTCCTTCGCGGATCTTGACGATGCTAGCGACAGAGACGAGGCTGCAGACCTCTCTAGCGAAGATGATTCCGCCCCGGTTTCACAACGCCGTCGAGCCCGTGCCCCTCCCCGAAGACTGGCTCCAGCTACGGCCCCGGTCCCTGCCTCAACCTCAGCCCCACAGCCTGCGGAGGCAACTCCCGCCAACCCCATCTCAGTCGACAGCGATTTTGACGCGACGGATTCTATTAGTGGCTTTAGTATTAGTGATACTGATGAGGATCCTAACGACATCAATGCCATGAATGCGGTGGCACTTCAATCCATCTCCAGATCGCGCCGTGCTTACAGAGCCCCGGGAAGTAGCCGACGACTTAAGAAGGAGCGAGATCGTCTGGAAACACACCATCCAGAGATCAAGACGATGTGGCAGGAGCTGGAGAACATGCCTGTTCTCAAGGCTGGAAAGGCACCTCAGCCGCAAACCATCTCACGCCAGCTCAAGCCATTCCAACTTGAAGGTCTTGCCTGGATGATGGAAATGGAAAAGACGGAGTGGAAGGGAGGTTTGCTTGGTGACGAGATGGGTCTAGGCAAGACGATCCAGGCTGTTTCCTTGATCATGTCGGATTATCCCGCTAAGCAACCTACTCTGGTCCTCGTCCCTCCCGTTGCCTTGATGCAATGGCAGCAGGAGATCAAGTCGTACACAGACGGCACACTGAAGACGTTTGTCTTTCACGGCACAAACCAAAAGGCCAAGAAAATGACCGTCAAAGATCTCAAGGCATACGATGTTATCATGATGTCGTACAACAGTCTTGAGTCCATGTATCGCAAACAGGTGAAGGGGTTCAAGCGCAAGCATGAAATACACAAGGAGGACAGTGTGATTCACAGGATCAACTTTCATCGCATCATCTTGGATGAGGCACACTGCATCAAGACGCGAACTACAATGACAGCCAAAGCATGCTTCGCCCTGAAGACGACATATCGCTGGTGCCTGTCTGGTACACCTCTTCAGAACCGAATCGGAGAACTCTTCTCTCTGGTTCGATTCCTCAACATCCGTCCCTTTGCATCTTACCTTTGCAAGCAATGCCCTTGCTCGACTCTCGAATGGTCCATGGATGCGGATAGTCGCTGCTCCCAGTGTAAGCACGCTGGAATGCAGCACGTATCTGTCTTCAACCAAGAGCTTCTGAACCCCATTCAAAAGTTCGGCAACATTGGACCTGGTCGAGAAGCCCTCAGCAAGCTTCGTCTGATGACTGACCGCATCATGCTACGTCGTCTCAAGAAGGACCACACCAATTCGATGGAGCTCCCTGTCAAGGAGATCTACGTCGACCGGCAGTTCTTTGGAGAGGAGGAGAATGACTTTGCCAACAGCATCATGACCAACGGTCAACGCAACTTTGACACCTACGTCGCTCAGGGTGTTCTTCTCAACAACTACGCCAACATTTTTGGTCTCATCATGCAGATGCGACAGGTTGCCGACCACCCTGACCTGATTCTGAAGAAGGATGCCGAAGGAGGTCAGAACGTGCTGATCTGCTGTATCTGCGATGAGCCAGCTGAAGACACGGTGCGCAGTCGGTGCAAGCATGACTTTTGCAGAGCCTGCGTCAGTAGCTATGTCCGCTCTACTGCTGAGCCTGATTGCCCTCGTTGCCACATCTCGCTGTCGATCGACCTTGAGCAACCTGAGATCGAGCAGGACGAGGCTCTCGTCAAGAAGAACTCCATTATCAACCGAATCAAGATGGAGAACTGGACTTCGTCGTCCAAGATTGAACTTCTCGTCCATGAGCTTCACAAGCTCCGCTCTGATAATGCCTCGCACAAGTCCATCATTTTCTCTCAATTCACCACGATGCTTCAGCTCATTGAGTGGCGTCTTCGACGTGCCGGAATCACCACGGTGATGCTAGACGGGAGCATGACACCTGCTCAGCGCCAGGCATCCATTGAGCACTTCATGAACAATGTGGATGTCGAGTGTTTCCTTGTCTCTCTCAAGGCCGGTGGAGTGGCCCTGAACCTCACTGAGGCTTCGCGAGTCTTTATTGTTGATCCGTAAGTATCTCAACCTGATAGCTGTGTGAATAGCCTACTGACCTCTGTAGATGGTGGAACCCTGCTGCCGAGTGGCAGTCTGCTGACCGATGCCACCGTATTGGCCAGACTCGACCTTGTACCATCACCCGCCTGTGCATCGAAGACTCGGTCGAGAGTCGAATGGTGCTGATCCAGGAAAAGAAGACGAGCATGATTCACTCGACGGTCAATTCTGACGACAAGGCTATGGACTCTCTTAGCCCTCAGGACATGCAGTTCCTGTTCCGCGGCACCTAAGCGATTCGATGACTACAGAATTGACAGAATGGACAGAATGGCTTGATTTCTGTTCTTCTCTTGGGAGGGGAGGTTTTGATTTTCACTCGAGTCTAGCTGCGGACTTGAGAAATCTTTCGGGATGATTATGATCTTGTAATGTGGGTGGCATTTTAGCCACCGGAACGGTCATGGAGTCGGGGAGTTGAGCGCAAGAGGATTTTGCCTTTGCTACTTCAACACGGCATGAGGGTACTTTTTGGAGTTATGGGGGCATGTACATGTACGAGTTTAGTGAAAGGTTTACGGAACGACCCAGGGGCGAGGAATTGTTTTGCGTGATGCGATACGGATGGGATCTTGACCCTTATTAGATGGTACGGCTCGTTACACGACATCAAGGATGTTGCACGGCTGGACAGGACAAAATGAGGCGATAGGCAATCAATACGTGTATTATATCAAGATGCTGTCTGATAAACTGATGTGTTCTTGATTTCTAGCTCTAGTAGCATGCAGCCACTCTGCACTGTAACTGCTTCACTTGAGTGAAGGACAAAAAAAGCGTCGACAAAATGCCCTCCCGAGACAAGCGGGAGTAAGAATGAAACATGTGTCTAGGGAGCAATTCGAGCTTGCACTCAAATCAACGCCTAGATTTCCGTTCTACTGCCATACGACAGATCACAGGCCGAGAAGGGCCTTGGCACCAGGCTCACTGCAGACGTAGATGACGTCGTGAGCGTTGGAGAAACCATTGAACTGAGTGGCAGAGCACTTGGTGTAGGCGCCCATGTCCTCAAAGTAGAGCCAGTCGCCGACGTCGAGGATGGGGTCGAAGCGGATGCTCTCGGTGACGCGGTCGATGCCGTCGCAAGTTGGGCCCCAGATGGAGTACTCGACACCCTCACCAGTGGGAACTGGGTGAGCAGAGGGAGTCTCGTAGAGCGTCTTGCCAGAGGCACGGAGGATCTTTGCGACGGGGGTCTGGTGATCGAAGACGATGTTGGAGAAGTTGCCGTATACGCCGTCGTTGACATAGACCATGTAGCCCTTGCCGTCGAGAGTGGGATCCTCAACAGTTCGTCGAGCGATGATGTTGCAGGCAATGGTGAAGGCCGTGGCGACGTAGTAACGACCAGGCTCGGCGATGATGTCGATTCCGCAACCGGGAGGGAAGAACTCGTCGAGGGCTTCACGGAGGACCGCAGCCATGGTCTCAAATGTGTCGCCGGAGAAGCCACCTCCAACATCGAGGGTTCGCATGTTGAAGCCAAGCTCACGAGCCTGCTGGAAGACGGTGTGGGCGTCACGAACGGCCTTGTAAAAGGCCAGAGGGTCAGAGGCTCCGGAGCCGACGTGGAAGCTGACACCAACAACGTTGAGACCGAGGTGCTTGGCAAGGGCCAGCAGGCCCTCAGCGGTCTCCATGGCGGCACCAAACTTCATGCTGAAACGGCACATGCTCTCGCTATCGTCGGTCATGATGCGGAGGAAGAGCTCGGCTCCAGGGTAGAGCTTGGCGATCTTGTAGAGCTCATCGGAGTTGTCAAAAGTCATCTGCTTGACGCCAGCAGTCTTGACGTAACGGACGTACGAGTTGGTCTTGCAAGGCTGGGCGTAGATGATGCGGTCAGGGCTAAGTCCCAGGGAAAGGACCTGCTCGATCTCGGCCTTGGAGGCGCAATCGAAGCCGGTACCAAGCTCGGCGAGGAGCTTGATGATCTGGGTGTCGGGGTTGCACTTGACGGCTGCACAAGTCAGCAGTGTTTGTATACTTGACAGAACCTTGACTCACCATAGAAGGGGCGGACGCGGGGCAGGTTCTTCTTCCAGCGAAGGTGCTGGCGGTAGACCTCGCCGAGGTCCGCGACGAAGAAGGTATCTTCATCGCCAGGATCGCACATCTCATGGTCGATGGCCTCCACACGCTGGTGGAGAGCCTCGCCAATAAGCTGCTTTGGGGTAATCACGCCATGTTGCTCAAGAGGTTCCTGGTAGATGGGTCTCTTTAATGCGATATGAGGGTGATTGACATTGTGGTTGTAGGTGTCGAGGACAGCCGTTGCCATAACCATATCCCAAACAGTAGTCTGCGACTGGGGTGGGATTGAAGAGAGGGAGGGTGTTGAGTGGTTGGGTCGCACGAGAGACGTTTGTGTTCCTCGAGGATTGAGAGTGATGTAGCTTAACCGTGGGGGGTTGAGCTGGTGTTAGGGCGGTCGAGAGCGGTAGCAGACTGATCCCTCAGTGATCTGGCGAGGCCTCCTCGACTCTTCCTCGGTGAGAGGAAGAACCTCCGGAATCCTCCTATGCGGCAGCTGGTGGTCGTCCAAGGACGGCGGGGGAGTTCTTTCGGGTCGGGGGTTGTCCAAGACGAAAAGGTCGAGGAGCTTAGGCGTCGATTCCGGCAGCAGCAGGAGGAGGGATGACGTTGATGATGTGGGAAGGCTTGCGGAGGCTGAAATCTTTGTCACTGACGAAGCTCACGGCCGGAGGAGCCGTGGTGGGAACGGTGCCTTTGAAGAGACCAAAGGCGAGTCGATGGGGTTTAGTTAAAAGAGCTTGGAGGGGAAGCTCTTGCGGGCGCGGTTGGGGGCTTGTAAGCGAGGTGTGTTGTGTTGTTGATGTGATGGTGGGTTGGTGTTTTAATGTTTGCAGACGAGGCAAGCAAGTGAGTAAGATAGAAGGAGTAAAAAAAGTCAAAAGGAGGACGAGGCTTTTTATTCTCGATCAAGAGGAGGTGAGAGAAGGAAGGAGAAGTGGAAGGGGGGGGGGGGTCTTGTCCTAAAAAAGAAGTCGACAGGTTTTCCAAACAGAGGCAAAGTCCAAAAGTCTGGGCCTGAAATTATGCGGGTTTGAGTGGTTGGTTGGTTGAGAGAAGAAAAAAATGGAGGTGGAGGAGAAATTTCTGACCTGTGACGTTGGGTTTGGAGGGGCAGAGACAAGGAAGGAGCTGCCGCCCGTCAAGTCTCCACTTTAAGGTTTGGGAACGCCAGGAACTCGGTGGCGCAGCAGTATCAGAAGGAGTACACGCAATTGAAGTTTGCGTCTAATACTCGTAGAAATTGACTTTATCAAAGGGATATTCATTGACAGGTACATACACTGCTCTCAGCTAAAACCTCAATTATCTACTATACCTCTAGCTCCCGATGCTCCTCAACTGGCGGTGATCGAACCAGACTAGAAAATCGAACCAATTCCACTTCTTCTCTCCCCGGCAGCTCATCCCGTTGGTCCCTCTCTTCTCCGATGTGGCGCATGCACGCACGCACATTTGTCCATCCATTCGGGAGAAGAAACAAACAGGGCACACAAGAAAAAATGCAGCCGCCTGCGAACAAGGTACGTACCAGTCAGTGGTCGTAATCATGATGACTCTTCTCACCGACAGACACCGAAACCCTGCCCTGTCGATCCCCCGTCGATGTAGCTCGGTAGACGTCACGACATTTTAGCTCCTATGCTTTATAGCTACAGTCTATGTACCTACGACCCAATTGATAATTCCCGCAACTTGAAGCATAGCCTGGATAGACACAGACACATACGATGCCTCGTATAATCATGCTTCCATCAACAATCAAGTACGTAAGAAATCTGATGCTTTCAAAAGGGTCAGCTCGACTTTCGAATTGAGCCAGCTCCCCTCGACAGAGCTCCATCTCGTCCTACGCACCACTCGGCCCGTCGGGCATCCATGCCTGACCCCAGCTCCAGAAAGCTTGCTTCACGGCCATGCAATTCAATTTCCCAGCTTCTCTCCCATATTTACCGACGCCCTGGTTGTTTCTGCCGTAAAATCCCTCTCCCTGAACCCATCGTCGAATCGGCTCGGCTCCCGTGCCTTGCATCCTCCTCCATACAAATCAGGCACAGCCAATGTGACAACTCGCCTGGATCCCCAGGTCAAACACCATGTAAATGTCTATGTGCATGTACTCCGCTCTTTAGTCCAGCAATAATCCATCGCTCAGGGACTCCGGCTCTGATAGAACGAGCTTTGACTCTCTTCCCTTTCTCGACCAGGCACCTGTTGCTTCACCCACAATTCTCGTGCCGCTGCCAACCGCTCATCCACTGGAACCACTCACGCTTGGTGCTTTCGCTCCGCAGCTGAGAGGGTTCTCACGTGTCTGGTCAGCAGAGGTAGAGAAGAGTGAATGCCGCAACCGGTGCCGGGAAGAGACGGGGAGAGATATGTCTTTCATCTTGCGTTGCTCTGTGGTCTCTGTGCCATTGAAAGGGCCCAGAGATGTATCGTATCTGAACGCGTAAATGGAAACCGATAAAACACCCATATGTAGTGTCAAGTGTTGCCCGTGTGTCAGTTGAGAAGGGTCGTCTATAATCTTGTGTTTGTAATGTACACTTCATCGTACAGTCATAGCCGCAGCCACTGCGTCTGCCCCGGATGGTCAGCCATATCTCGGCCACCCACCCTCCATGTCATGTCTGTCATGTCTGTCATACCCCGGTTAGCTTCTATAACAATCCTCCTTTTACTCGGCGCCCTTGACGTCCATCTCGCGGATCTTCCACTCGCCGTCAACCCATGACTGCTTCTCTCCCAGGAAAGCAACCCTCTCCTCGCCCTTGGCCATGGCATCAACCAGGTACCGTTGCGCCACATCGCGCACCTGGTCCTTGGTCACGTCCAGGAGCTGCACGCGCTTCGTCTGCTTCATCTCCTCAGTGATACCCGACAGGAACCGCCCCATGCCCTCCTGATTCACCGACTTGGGAGCATCAACTCCCTGGAACACGGAAATCTTAGCCTCCTCCAGGTCCCGGTCTGACCACTTCTTGTCAACCGCCCACTGACCCGCATTGCGCATGATGCTCAGGGTGTTTTGGGGGTTGGGGTCGCGGTAAGAGTAGAAGCCGAACACACCATCCAAAGGTCGAGAGTAGGCACCTCCACCATAAGCGCCGCCCTTTTCACGGATCTCGTGGTGCAAGTGCTTGTGCGTGAGAAGCTGTGACAGGATCTGCAGCGGTGCGCCGTCCGCAGCCGTGTAAGACGTCGTGGGCACCGACAGACCACCATAGTAGACCTGGTAAGGCAGAGGGAAGAATGTCTTGCTATCCCGAGGCAGCTGCCGGGGAGACGGGTTCTTCAATCCGAGCGGAGTATGCGAAAGACCACCCATAAACTTCTGTAGCGAAGCGCCATTGTCGGCCACACTCTCGGATCCGCATGTGATGGCTGTACGAATGTTGCCGCCCGCCAGCGCAAAGTTCTGGATCTGCTTCAACTTGGCAATCACATCCTCCAGCTTATCCGACTCTGGCCGGCTGGCCAGGGAAGTCACCAGCTGAACCTGTGAGAGACCCGACACCTGTTGCCTCAACCACGCGCTCCGGGTGAGGCCTGCTTCCGAGCTGCCCATAGCGAATCGGTGGCCAGTAGAGGCAATGTCATTGACCACGCCATCGGCAGATGCCTGAAGAAGCTGTCGAATTCGAAGGGCTGCCTCGGGGCTGTCAAAGTCGGTCCCGAGGACGAGCTTTTGGATGATGTCAAACATGACAGGAACGTTGCGGTCCAACGCCATACCGGTGAAGATGAGACCTTCACTGGCGGCGTGGAAGTCGGTCGGGGAGGGTGTGCAGTGGTATCCCACTGAGACACCACCAGTCTTGAGCTTGATGAGATCCTCAAGCTGCTCCATAGTCATGTCCTTGGTACCGAGGCGCATGATGCTGTCGGTAAACAGGGGAACGAGCTCACGCAGCTCGTCTGGCAGGTTCTCCAACGTGTTGATGGCCCGGAAGTAGGTCAAACCATTTGTCGGGGCCTCGTGCCACTGGATCTTAACTCCGTTGGCGTTCTCGTCCCGAACCACAACAGGCTCCTTGCTGCGAGGGATATCCTTGACGTGAACGGTCGGCAGGCAGCTCAAGTCTTCTGTGTTGGTCTTGTTTTGCTCAACCAGAAGATCTTGTTCTTGCTTCTCAAAGTGCTTGCGGGCATTCTCCTCGCCACCAGCCTCCTTGATCGCCGCCTGAATCTTACCCGCCAACCGCTCTTGCTCCTCCTTGACCAGGTCCTCACCATAAGTAGCCGAAGGAGCCATAGTGAATGTGAGGGCATTATCGTTGAGCAGGTACTTGTCGATCAAACCCTCCAGGTAGTTGCCCTCGGCGAGCTTAGCCTGGAAAGCCGTGATGGTATCGTTCCAGGCCAGGTTGTCAAAGGGATCAACGCCGTTGAACCACTTGGGCTTCAGGCGGTTGAGCATGGAGAATCCAAAGTTGGCAGTCTTGTGCTTGAGCGCCAACTCCAGCTGGTGCAGCGAGCCGTCAATCTTGGTCTGCTCAAAGCCCTTGTCACGGGCATCCCGGAGAATTTGTTGCACCTTCTCCTTGAGCTTGGCCACATCAGCCTCCTGGACACCTGTAAGGCCGATGGAGAAGATTCCTCGCCTAGCAGAGCTGTCGTATCCAGCGTTGGGGCTCCAGTCAGCGCCCATACCAGCCTCGATCAAACCACGGTACAGAGGAGAGCCATAGCCGTCCATGAGCAGAGTAGACAGGAGGGCAATAGAGAATGACTCGAGAACGTCGCTAGTATCGCCCATCACCCATGATACCGATGTCTTGAACTGGCGGTCGGCATCCACCAGAGGATCCAAGGGTCCATACAAGGTCACATCCTGAGGACCGTCCAGCTTGATGGGCTCACGGATCTCCTTGTCTCCCTGGATCTTCTCGAATGCTTGGAGCTGAGCGTCGACCTGTTGCAGGTGATCCACAAGAGGCATATCACCATACGTAAAAACCTTGGCGTTGCTAGGGTGGTAGTGCTCGGCATGGAACTTCTGTAGCTGCTCGTAAGTAAGATCAGTGATCTTCTGAGGGTCGCCACCCGAGTTGTTGATATCAGGAAAGATGTGATCATGGAAGCGAATGTAGTAGAGGTATCCAGCATCCGACATCTGACCCTTCATCTCGTTGTAGACGACACCCTTAAACACCAACTTCTTGCTATCTTCATCTTCGGCAAGCGGGTTCTCAGGGCCAATTCGCCAGCCCTCCTGAGTAAAATCGGACTGCTTGAGCAGCGGGTGCAACGTAGCATCGAGGTACACCGACATGAGGTTCTTGAAATCCTGCGCGTTGGTTGTGGCGAAGGGGTAGAAGGTGTGGTCTGAGGCCGTGAAAGCGTTCATAAAGTTTGATAGCGTTCGTGGTAGCATCTTGAAGAAAGGGTCGCGGATAGGGTATCTAGATCTTGTCAGCCACTGTCATCCTGCTGGCAGGAGCCAGAGTTGCCATACTTGTTGCTACCACACAGCGTCGTATGCTCCAGGATGTGCGGCACTCCCGTGTCGTCCGGAGGGTTCGTCTTGAAGCCGATCGAGAAGACATTGTTGCTATCGTCGCGCGCAATGTGCAAGTAATCGGCGCCAGTCTTGTCGTGTTGCAGATGCAAAGCCGTCAACTCAAGTTCCGGCACATGCTTAGATCGCACGAGGGTGAAGCCATGAAGCTTCTCACCAGGCTTTGGGAACTGCGACAGCTCCGTCACGGCCTTGCGAGCGCCGGCCGCAGCGTTGCGAGCGCCGGCCGCAGCGTTGCGAGCGCCGGCCGCAGCGTTGCGAGCGCCGGCCGCAGCGTTGCGAGCGCCGGCCGCAGCGTTGCGAGCGCCGGCCGCAGCGT